>QXEO01000531.1:9732341-10432566 GCA_007115705.1 Dactylis glomerata
AAGAGGCGGTGGCTGGGGTGCTCACCGGCGGTGACGGGGAGCGGCGGCGAGGGTGCAGAGCGGATGCGGGGGTTCTCCTCCGCCACCTCCAGCAGGTACAGCGCCGGGGGCAGCTCCGCAACGCCGGGAACGTGCGGTGGCCTGCGGGGACGTCGAGGTCGGCGAGCTCGACTGAGAGCACGGGAGCGAGGGAAATGTTGTCTAGGGAGGTGCTGGGGATGGTGTGGTTCTTTTCAGGGAAGAAGGGCGGCCTTTTATAGGCGGGAGAGGGAGCACCGGCGACGTCCAGAGGCGGCCAGTACACCATGTGTGTCGGCCGTGGGAGGGGCAAGGCTTGGTTCTGGCGTGGGCGGCGGGCAGCTGCGTGCTGTAGGAGTGTCCTGGCGCGATGGGAGGGGCTGAGATGGTCTGGTTCAGAGGGGGGCATGGTAGGGGTCCGGTGTGCTCTTCGTCCATGCCATCCATGTCTCACGGCCGGTGCCTGTGCAGGGGAGACAAGGAATCGACCAAGGAGTGTCCAGAGCACTGCTGGGAGGTCAGAGACTAGGGCTAGGGCTGCCACCCACTGTGGCAAACAGTTGATTCGATTTTGGTAGATTTCTGCCCACCAAGTGTTTGTTGAAATGCCCGCATGAAATAAAAATTTGAATTTTTGAAAATTTCCAATTGGGTTTGTCATTATATTGGATAGGGACTCTGAAACAATTTTTGTTAGGTCAAGAGGTGGTGTTTTGCTCCAGGGCTATTTTGAATTTGGGGTTGTCATATGATTTAGATTCAAACTTTGGTTGAAGTTTGAGTGATGCTCTGGTTTGAATTTTTAGTAGATTCTTGTTGGCTGAGTTAGTATGTAACTTGGTTAAGCTCAACTAACAGGCCAAACATGAAGGTGGGTTCTAGATTTCTTAATCCAAGGGCTCAAAGTGGTGTAGTCAATAACAATTTCTAGATCATCTTATTCTTTTCTTTTTCTTTGATATTTTCATTTCTGGTTTCTTTGGTTCCTAATATTCTTCTCAATTGTTTCTGTTGGTTTACTTAGAATTAACCAACCAATGCACACTCAAAAATAACACACATAAAATCATAGAATACATATAGTAGAAAATACATGTATGCATGAAATAATGGATAAAAGTTTTATTTGGGTCCAAAATTTGGTACTTTATTGAATAAGAAGTGGATTACAATTTCTGAGTTGTTACACATGGTGGTGGCTATATGTTTTGTCCATGTGTTGAATGTCGGAATGAGAAGGATTACACTTCCTCAAGAGTCATTCAGAGCCACTTGCTTCGGTCCGGTTTTATGTCGGGCTATAATGTTTGGACCAAGCACGGAGAAAGAGGGGTTATGATGGAAGAAGACGATGAAGAAGAAGAGAACGATGATGACAACTACCGATCTATGTTCCCTGAGTATGCTGATACCGCAATGGAAGACAATGAAGAAGAAGATCAGAGTGAAGAACGGGAACCAGATGAGCCCGCTGATGATCTTGGCCGGGTCATTTCTGATGCACGGCGAGGCAGCGACACAGAAAAGGAGAGGTTGCAGTTCGAGCAGATGTTACAGGACCACAACAAATTGTTGTACCCAACTTGTGAAGATGGCCAGAAGAAGCTGGGTAGCACACTGGAATTGCTGAAGTGGAAGGCAGAGACCGGTGTGACTGACTCGTCATTTGAAAAGTTGCTGGTACTAATGAAGAAGATGCTTCCAAGAAAGAACGAATTGCCCGCCAGCACGTATGAAGCAAAGAAGCTTGTCTGCCCTCTAGGATTAGACGTGCTAAAGATACATGCATGCCCTAATGACTGCATCCTCTACCGCGGTGAGAAGTACGAGAATATGGATAAATGCCCGGTATGCACTGCATTGCGGTATAAGATCAGAAAAGATGACCCTGGTGATATTGAGGGCGAGCCACCCAGGAAGAGGCTTCCTGCCAAGGTGATGTGGTATGCTCCTATAATATCACGGTTGAAACGTCTGTTCAGAAATAAAGATCATGCAAAGTTGTTGCGATGGCACATGGAAGATCGTATGAAAGACGACAAGTTGAGGCACCCCGCTGATGGTCGGCAGTGGAGAAAAATCGAGAGAGAGTTCCCGAGATTTGCAGGTGATGCAAGGAACTTATGGTTTGGTCTAAGTACAGGTGGCATGAATCCTTTTGGGGAGCAGAGTTGCAGTCACAGCACCTGGCCCGTTACTCTATGTATCTACAACCTTCCTCCTTGGTTGTGCATGAAGCGGAAGTTCATTATGATGCCAGTGCTTATCCAAGGTCCAAAGCAACCCGGCAACGACATTGATGTCTACCTAAGGCCATTAGTTGATGAACTTTTACAGCTGTGGGCCAAACCAGGTGTACGTGTGTGGGACGAGCACAAACAAGAGGAATTAGACCTTCGAGCTTTGCTTTTCGTAACCATCAATGATTGGCCTGCTCTTAGTAACATTTCAGGACAGTCAAACAAGGGATACAATGCATGCACGCACTGTTTGGATCAGACAGAAAGTATATATCTGGACAAATGTAGGAAGAATGTGTACCCATACAATCGTCGTTTTCTTCTGCCCAAGCATCCCTTAAAGAAAAAAGGCAAGCATTTCAATGGCAAGGCAGAACCCCGGGGAAGCCTGTCACCCGTACTGGTGCTGAAGTATTTGATATGGTCAAATATTTAAAAGTAATCTTTGGAAAGGGTCCTGGCAGCCAACCTGTTCCTAATGGCCCTGATAAGCGCGCACCCATGTGGAAGAAGAAATCTATATTTTGGGAGCTACCCTATTGGGAAGTCCATGAGGTCCGCTCCGCAATCGACGTGATGCACCTGACGAAGAATATCTGCGTGAATATTCTAGGCTTCCTGGGCTTGTATGGGAAGTCAAAAGATACACCGAAAGCACAGGAGGACCAGGAACGTCATAAAGGACGAGATGGCATGCATCCAGGGCAGTTTCAAGGGCGTGCCAGCTACGCTCTTACCAAGGAAGAGAAGGAAATCTTCTTTGAAGTCCTTTTCAGTATCAAGGTCCTGACTGGCTTCTCGTCGAATATAAAGGGAATCGTAAATATGAAAGACAAAAAATTCCAAAACTTAAAGTCTCACAACTGCCACGTACTTATGACGCAATTGCTTTCGGCTGCATTGAGGGGAATTCTACCAGAAAATGTTCGCCTAGCAATTGTGAAGGTATGTGCATTCCTGAATGCAATTTCTCAGAAGGTAATCGATCGAGAAAGTCTATCAGGGTTACAGATTGGTGTGGTCCAATGTCTGGTCAGCTTCGAGTTGTTGTTCCCGCCATCCTTCTTCAATATAATGACACACCTCCTAGTTCACCTAGTCGAAGAGATTTGAATTCTCGGTCCTGTGTTTCTACACAATATGTTCCCCTTCGAGAGGTTCGTGGGAGTCTTAAAGAAATATGTTCGTAACCATGCTAGGCCAGAAGGAAGCATCTCCAAGGGCTATGGAACAGAGGAGGTCATTGAGTTTTGTGTGGACTTTCTTCCTGACCTTAAGCCGATTGGTGTTCCTGAATCTCGGTATGAGGGTAGACTGACAGGAAAAAGTACATTAGGAAGGAAAGCAAAAGTATGTATGGACGGACATTCATTCTCTCCAGCACACTACACAGTTCTACACAATTCCACCGTGGTGGCTCCGTATATCGTGGGACACAAGAATATTCTACGCTCCGAAAACCCGGGGAAGGCTGACTCTTGGATTAAAGGGGAACATGATAAGACTTTCGGCAGTTGGTTGCAGACACATCTCATGAATGACGACACCATTGGAGATCAGCTGTACTGTTTGGCCAGGCCACCATCTTCGACTATATGTACTTTCCAAGGGTACGAGATAAATGGGAATACATTTTACATGGTTGCCCAAGATAAAAAGAGCACCAACCAAAACAGTGGTGTCCGCTTTGATGCAACAGACGATAATGGGCAGAAGGAAACTTATTATGGGTATATAGAGGAGATATGGGAACTTGACTATGGACCTACTTTTAAGATCCCTTTGTTTCGGTGCAAATGGGTGAAGCTGACAGGAGGCGGGGTAGTTGTAGACCAAAAGTACGGCATGACAACAGTGGATCTCAACAATCTTGCGTACATGGACGAACCATTCTTCCTAGCCAACGATGTCGCTCAGGTTTTCTATGTGAAGGACATGTCTACAAAAACAAGAAAAAGAAATCAGCAAAAGAAGACATCGTCCGATGAGCCAAAGCGCCACATAGTTCTTTCAGGAAAAAGAAATATCGTGGGAGTAGATGACAAGACAGACATGTCAGTAGATTATAATAAGTTTCATGAAATTCCGCCCTTCAAAGTGAAAACTGACCCAAGCATCCTACTGAATGATGAAGATTCTTCATGGCTACGACCCAGAAGAAAACAGAAATAATAGATAGGAATGTTGGTGCAATAATGTAATAATGTATTAAACCTTTTATGTAATGCATGTATGAAATGTACTAAACCTTTATTTAAGGAGCATGCAAAAAGAGTTTTGAATTAGTTATTCAATTTCAAACACTTTTCATATTCATAGTTTTGTCAAATACTAAAATATGCAAAAAGAATATTAATCAATATAGTTTTAATTGAAAATGGCAAAATAGTTAATAGTTTGGATAGTTAAAATAATTAATTTTGAAAATAGAAAATAGTTTTGAATTAGTTATTCAATTTCAAACACTTTTCATATTTATAGTTTTGTCAAATTCTAAAATATACAAAAAGAATATTAATCAATATAGTTTTAATTGAAAATGGCAAAATAGTTAATAGTTTGGATAGTTAAAATAATTAATTTTGAAAATAAAAAATAGTTTTGAATTAGATATTCAATTTCAAACACTTTTCATATTCATAGTTTTGTCAAATTCTAAAATATACATTAGTTATTCAATTCAAAATTAAAAATTCATATATGAAATGAAATCTGAAAAATTTCTAGCATTGGCGCGCATTTATTGCCCCTTTAGTTCCGGTTGGAGCCACCAACCGGGACTAAAGGGGGGGGGGCTCGGGCGCGAACCGCCGACCCCCCTTTAGTCCCGGTTGGTGGCTCCAACCGGGACTAAAGGGGGCTTTAGTCCCGGTTGGAGCCACCAACCGGGACTAAAGGGGGGGGTATATAAGCCCGGTCCGCCCCTCCTCTTCTTCTTCCCCGACACTTAGCAATTTGCAGAGATCATCGACGGCGCGTAGGAGTACCCGCCGGTGAACGTTGCGGCTGGCCAAAAACTCGGCGCCAACGCCACCACCGAGCCCCGCCAACGCCGCCACCGAGCCGCGCGCCGCCGTACGGCTCTCGCCGCGCCGTCCCCGACCCCAAGCCGACGCCGGCGCCGGCCTCTCGCCTCGCCGTCCTCCCGCCGCGCTGCCCTCCCGCCGCGCCGCCCTCCCCCAAGCCGACGCCGCGTGCCCCTCTCTCGGTGAGCCTGCCCGCCCGCCGCCGCCTCTTTTTTCCTACAATTTTAGGTTAGATAGAATTTTTAGGTTAGCATTTTTAGGTTAGGATGAATTTTATGTTAGAATTTTTAGGTTAGATAGAATTTTTTAGGTTAGATAAAAATTTTAGGTTAGAATTTTTAGGTTAGATAGAATTTTTAGGTTAGAATTTTTAGGTTAGATAGAATTTTTAGGTTGAATTTTATGTTAGAATTTTTATGTAATTAGTGTTATTTGTTATATAGAATTGTTATTTGTTATATAGAATTGCAATTCTATTTGTTATATAGAATTGTTATTTGTTATGTAGAATTGTTATTTGTTATATAGAATTTTGTTATTTGTAATTAGTGTAATAAGAAAGAGACTATGAGACTGTCATCCCAAAGTGGGATAAGAAAGAGCAAGAGATGCTAGCTAAAGGGATCACACCTGAACCCATCCATGATGAGTGGGAATTGAGAGCAAGAAATTGGTTCCTTGAGCATGGTGGTTCGTACGACGAACTAGCAGGGGACCTTATCTGCAGTGACGGTCTTAGGATACCCAGGGAAAATTGGAAAAAAATAGTGAAAGAAATTAAAGAGGGAAAAAGACAGTTTACTCCAGATAGAGAGAAAGATGTGCTCACACTGGTCCTCGGCAATGACGAACATGGAGGACGAACGCGAGGCTTTGGTCCTTCTTACCCGTGGTGGCTTGGGTTTGCCAGAGACCAAGACACTTATAGAAGCCGAGCGAGAGCAAAGAAGCGACAGCAGGATGAGGAAAATGACAAGTTCAACCAGTTGCTTGCCAAGCTTAACGAGCAATAGCAGCAGATTGACGAACTTAGAGGAGTAGTGCGTCGGGAAGATCCTGCTCTCGATATTACCGCCGCCCCATCTAAGCGGAAAAGTAGCGTGGCTGAATCTGAGGCCCCGACCAACGATGCACGAAGAATGATGGAGGGCGGTCCCGGCTACCCTGTGGATGGAATCAAGGAGTCAACATCATGTGAACTCCATCAGAGAATGAAGAACATATCCATGAAGGTGGCCATTGGACAGGCTTTACCTTCTGGCCCTGATGTACGCTGGCATGGCCGTGAGATCCTAGTTGGCTATGCTAAAGTCGGGGTGGATGAAATCGTGCCGGGGTTTCATGATATGGAGCTCGACATCGCTGGACCCGAAGATGAGGGGACACTCAGAGAAGTACTGGGTGGAGTCATCCTATGGGACAAGAACTACATCAAGCTTCCAGGCTCGGCCCCAAGGACAACACCGCCTCCGAGTCATCGCAGGTCACCTACACCTCCATCACCTCCAAGCCCTCCACATGACGACGGCCACCACAACACGAGTCCATCTCGATCACCGCCGCCGGACTTGGGTCGGCCATCTCCGCCGCCGCCCGCTAAGGATACTAAGCGAAAACGTGCCAGCAAGAACGCTCCGTCGATGAGTTCTAAGCGACGGAGCTCCCCAAAGTGTAAACTGTCGCCCCTCCCAAAGGTACCTCATGCTAATCTTCCCATCAGACCTTATGATCGTACCCCCACTACAAGAAATTGGGTCTATTGCAACAAGAGTATTCGTGGCAATAAGTGCGGAATCGTGGCAATAGGTACCTATTACCACGACTTGTCTTTCGTTGCCAAGCGTTGCAAAAGGACGCATGGTAATAGGTTATTGCAACAAAAAACAAAATGTGGCAAGAAAACATGTTATTGCAACGATGATGTGACAAGTTGCCACACTTTTTCTTGTGGCAACACGCGCTTGTTGCCACAATTTGGTTCGTGGGATTAGCTTAATGCAACAGGCACCAATATCGTGGCGATTAGCCGTTTGTGGCGATAGATATTTGTGGCAATAACCTATTCCAACAACACTTGTTTTGTGGCGCATATCATTCCGTTGCAATAACCAAATGTTGCAATAGACCTGAACCCTATAGCAACCACTACTTTCTCGTGGGTATACCTCTTTCGCCACGAACCCTCTATTCATGGTATTAATTTATGGCAACAACTCTCCAAACGTGGCGAGAAACTATTGCAACATACTTATTTTAGTGGTGACAGATAGTTATCACAACGACCACAATCTATGTGGTGAGAAGCAAATTGCAACAATACAACCGGTTCGTGGTAAAAGGTCTATTGCAACAAAGACAAATTTCGTGGTGTCAAGGGGTTATCACAACAAACAACATGTTTGTGGCGCGAACCTATTGCAACGTTACAAATATTCATGGCGAAAGGACTATTGCAACAAAGCTATATTTGGTGGCGCTAGATGGTTATCACAACGTCCAAAATATTTGTGGCGTGAAACAATTGCAACAATACAGATTATTGCAACCGAAAAGAATATAGGCATTCAATTATATTATTCAAACCACTATTATGATGTAGATTCATAAAATATCATAGCTCTCATCACAAATATCCATAAAATGAAACTGAAATATAATTGGAAATCATTCAACATACTGAATGTGCTATCCTAATTAAGTGCAAAGACTAAAGTGTCCGCGGTGTATATTCCAGTCTTGTCTTGTTAAATTTTTGTTTCCTGCAATTAAGAAATCAAGAAACTGTTTAGCTGAAGTAATGAGTCCAACATAATAGGAGCATGGAAGGCAATATGGGCACATGTCAGTATAATAAAATAGTTTCTAGAGATCAGTATCAGTGATTTTACATGAGCAACTGAGAGAATAGATTTAACTGTCATAGCTAAGTAGGTGTAAATCACAGACAAAAGCAGCTCCAGGATGACTTCCTTTGTTGACCACTATCATTTTGCAAATGATGCCGATGAAAAAAGCATAAGATGCCTATTTCCTAATGGGATACATTTTCCAATGGGTGCTACTGGCAAATTAGAAACGCTATTAATTGGAATGTGCACAAATACAATCTACTAACAATCACTACCAAATTGTAACCCTTTGGTCAAACAGCAACCCACTGAGATAAAATAGGTTTAACAGCATTATCTGATTTCACTAGATATTAACTGTGTTGCAACTACACTGCGTGCAATAAACATAAGTACCGAACAGCTAGGTACATGCTACAATCTTCAAGGGCAGTTTCTTATTGTCATTCCAGGGCATCATCTATATTACATGAAGAAAAGAATAACGGGACGCAACCATGAGAGAAAAGAGTATGCAAACAATTCTGTTGAGTCGGGCGGCAGCAGCAGCCGCACAGCAACATATCTCATCTATATCTACTACTAATCAGTCCAAACTAACTTAGCACAACATTCCAGTAGCAACAACCCAGAAGTAACCAAATTCTTGTGCACTTGATAGCAAATGAGACATGCTAAGTATAACCAGACTCAAACAATTATGTAATGTATGCAACTTCTAGAACACTTAGAGCAGGTCACATGTCTCAGTAACAGACTATATAAACTAGCTAGGCAGGTCAGCCAATCCTTGTTCAAAGTATCAAAAAATAGTTCTAGGAGTGCCCAACACGTGGTATCAAATAAAGGTCAACATGAAGAGAAACCAAGGTTGTGGCTTACCATTGCTCAAAAATGTCTATTGCTCTTTGTTGCAGCTTGTATGAGCGTATTTGGAGAAATTATATTATGTCTTGTACCTAGAGCCCCATTAGTACTAGCGTCATGTGAGTATTTTTGCAGGGTTGGATTACTATTTTCTTTGCTAGTCATTTTCTTGGGTGTCTGCAAATATAGAAGTGCACTTTTAGCAACGCAAGTAAGCAAAAATAATCTTACAAATTCGCAAGCATATGACTATAATCACCTGAATAGCTTGCGTCTGTTTGGTTATGACAAACTCTAGCTTCTAGGTCCACCTTCGCCCGACAAACTCTAGCTCCTTCCGACGACCTAGGCCTCACCCTGTAGCTCTCCTGGGCAGCATCAGGCCTGGGCGACATCGCTCTCCTCCTCTTGAGCAACATTAGGCCTTGGCAACATCACGTGGTTCTCCAGCTGCTCGTGCAGAGCGGCAGCAGCCAGCTTCTCAGAATGTCGGAGGCCACGAACTGAATGGTCTGCATCGACTACTGCCTGATTTAAGCTTGAGTCCACCACATAATCAACATGAAGCTCGGGATGAATATGTGCAAGATAAAACACCTGCAAGATTAACATGTGCAAGATGAAACACCTGCAAGATTAACATGTGCAAGATGAACAACTACAAAATGAACACCTGCAAGACGAACTTGCAGGTGCTTTTGCCTTAACCGTGTAAGATGAATGCAGATTTTGGCTATGAATTACAGAAATTGCACAATATTAGTGGAGTAGCTGGCTCCAATTCATTGATATTTTTTAGTATTAGTGGAGTAATAATCATATGACACTAAGTAAAATTGCAGTAATCTGAAAATAAATTAAACTCATAGCTGGCTCAAAATTGCAGTAATCATATGAGTAGCAGTAATGTTGTTCTCAAATCCTAGGTGGTGTGTGTGTTTTATTCCTGGAAGAATGCAAGAGTCATGGGGAACATAAGCAACCAGATGACTGACCATCTGGTATCATAGCACCACCTTGCTTGTGTTGAGTGCCTCCATAAGCTGCACCATATTCAAACAAAAATTCAGTGATAATGCACTCTATTCAGAAAGTAAAGATATGCTAAGCTACTGGTATCCACATGCCTTTGCATTTCACGTAATTTTAAACCATGCAATTTTAAGAAAATAAAATCTGAGATGAGAATAACCGCACCATTTTATATCAGTCTCAAAATCAAGCCCCAGAACCAGTTTATCTCTTTAAAAGTACATCTCTAACCCTATGACCAGTCCCATTGAGCCCACATCAGAGAGAAAGAGTAGTCGACTGAAATTAGGCACAACACTCCACATTAGATAAACCTATAAGCAAAAAGCACGCTGCTAAGGACTGAGACATGAAAATATTTATCTTAGCTAAAGAGTGTTGCAACATAAATGATATGACCATATACTAATCAATATACATCAGGGGCATAAGCATAGATCACACCAGTGGAACCAAGAGCAGACTGATAGACGCCAATGGCAGTTACCAAGTTTGCAGGAGTATGAAATATAGAGAACGGTGGCGGAAAATTCAGATAATTTAAGCTCCACATGCACTTCCAGGCAGGCCAGGGAAAATTAACCCACACGAACAGTACACATGCAGGATCATTGTCATCATAACTTGTTCTGCCACCATTTAATTGCTCCCATTGGACTCCCGAGTTTCTATTTCTACTAAATCTTGATCCAAAATTCAGTTGACAGCAAGACGTGCATACGTACTAGGCAACAACAGATTTAGGTGTTGTACTGTTGGAACACCATCACAGGTAATTTACTCCTATATGAATTTGTCATTTCTTAGCAGACAGCAAATACTAAATGGGGCATCTCCAAACTTGTATAGAGATCTTTGCCAGTTTTTAGCAGACTGCAAAAACTAAATTCGAATCCCAGATCTTGACCAGTTCTTAGCAGCTAACAGGAAACGGAGATCCTCACCTGGGGGCGATGGATGCGAGCTCGTCGCGGACGAGGTAGCCAGCAGCGATGTGTGGATAAGTCACTGGAGCTGCGGCTGCACGCGCTTCCCTCTTTGCCTCGCGTGAGAGCGGTGAAAGGGGACCAAAAGCGGTGCGGAGGAGAAGGGGTGTGTTCTGCAGTGTCTACGACGCCGTCGTGACGCCGTGAGGACGGACCAAAAGCGGTGCGGAGGAGAAGGCGTGCGATGGAGGAGGTAGCTCTCAGATCCGATCTGACGATTTGCTGAAGAGAAATAATCGGGAGTACTACTTATGTGGGGATTTTTGCGGGAGCTTAGAAATTTATGGCGCAATACATGACCAAAATTTGGTGGGAAGTTATAAAAAAAATCGAAGGTTAGCAGGAAGAAAAAATTAAGGTCCACAAAGTAGAGTACGCGCTTAATTATTTGTTTGGAAATTAATTATATTAAGTGATTGCTTATAATAATGAAATAAGTTGGAAAATAATATGGAATATATCTGCTTCTGGAAATAAAATATTATTACTAAAATTTCTTCGTAAAAATTTATTTCGCAGGCTGACCGAAATAGATGTACGCGTCTTTGCCAATCGTACATGTCAGTTGTGATGTCGGGGAGAATATGCGGTCCACACAAGAACAACTGTCGAGCCGGCGAGGGTAATGAAGGTGGTGTGCGCTATACTCATCAACAGAAATACCATGCCACCCTAGTTTTAAAATATTAGGTTATAATATTGCCTTCAAACATAAGTAGATATGTGGTGATGAGATGTTCGATGTACTTCGATTCCGATCTCAAGGTTTGATCTTGAGATGCGTTGATAAGATGGGTGATGGCGAAGAACACAAAGGACGCGATGGAAAACACAGACACACACACACACACACACGTGAGAGGATGACTCTGATCCATGATCCAGTATAATCCAATCCAAGGAAGACCCAACAGCCACACCGAAGTAAAACCTCTCAAGGGAAAGATTGGCGTTGTGCGTACTATAACCAGATGGGAGAAAGAATATCTATCAGGGCATACTAGATTCTCGCATGGAAATACCTACACCAAGAACATATATATATCACCTCCAACGGAGGTCTTGTGGTTTCCACACATATAGGGGGAATAGAGCCAAGGCTCATCTTTCTCATCATCATCTCTGTCCTAGATCAACAAGTAGTTTATCATACATAAACATAGGGAATCTTCATGTTCATCATCCAATAAAAATCAAATGCGACCACATATATCCAACATTTTCTGTCTATCAAACCCTATCTAACTGATATAGCTAGCTAATCGTAACGGGGTGATCGTTGATTCATGTTTATAGTTAAGATAGGGTCATGAGACTGGAGATGTCAAAGAACACGAAAAACACGATGGCAAACGCACATGCAAAAAAAAACCTATGGAGCAACCGCTTTCTTCTCACCGACCGGTTCGTCGATCCAATATAACCCAATGCAAGAAAGAACCAACGCTCACTCTAAAGTACTTCTACAATTGTGCAAGGATACTCTTCTAGTATGAAAATTGTTGGTTTATCCTTGTTGTATTCTCAGTTAAAAATGTATAAAGTTTTGAGGTGCTGCCAGAAGTTTATCTCTAGCCACACAAGCCGGTCCTTTGAGTTGATGAGGATGGTGGGAAGCCTTTACTAAACTGTAAATCGGCAAAAACATGCCGAAGAGCTGCAGGTTTTGAGCATGTGCATGTACACTCTGTTTTGGTGATACTCAGCTGATTGAATCATTGATCAAATTGGAGTGTCAGGTGGATGCAACATCAGTCCTTGCATCTCCTTTTTTAATTGACAATAGGCCATGATCCCGCACCTAACTAGACCAAGCTAATACAGGAGGGTGGGCCCACCGGTTTCTGTCAAAGAAACAAATACTTCAAGCGAATCCATCAACAAATACTTCCGGGGGAGCAGAGGAGGCCAGAGGGCGGAGGCGGATCCAGAGGAGGAAGGTCGGCCGACGGAGGACGAAGGGGGTCTTGCAGGGGCCAGGGGAGGCCGGACGACGGACGGGCGGAGGGTGGGGGTCGACCCGGCCAGGTCATCTCGTCGATTCGGTCGTCGTACAGAGAGAGCGAGAGCAGGGAAAGAAAGATGTGTCGTTCTCTCGCTGTCTCACGCGACCTAAAGCCAAAATATTAGGGGTAGGAAAACATTCTCAAATTTTGGGGTGGGCCACGGCCCACCCGGCCCACCATGTGCGTCCGCCAATGCGTGTATATGTATGTACAAGGAAATACATGTGTATATTATCTTATACTATGTGTCTTTAAGTTGGCATAATAACGTCTATAAAATATAGAGAAAATTGCAGCGATGTTTTTCAAAAATTAAAAATTATAGTGGCGTTTCTCTAATAGCCAAAAATTCTAGTGGATGATCTATCTAATTAACCCTTTAAAAAAATCCACCCCAATGCCTCTTTCTCTCACCTCGCCCGTCCCCCACCACCACTCCGCCTTTCTCCTTCTTCAACGGAAACCACTAGATCGGGAGCTCACCTCACCCCACCCGTACCAGCCCCGGTCCCCCGGATGTGCAGATGGTCGAGCTCCAAGCTACCCCTATACCATCCGCCGGCTTGGGAACGCGGCAGCGCCGCCACCGGCACAAATGCATGGCGTGCGGTTGGGGCTGCGGCGACTCCACGGTGGATGGCTCACCTTAGCCAGCTGCTCGGTGGCGTTCTTTTTGCAGTTTCTTTCGACGACAAAAACGAGCATTTTTTTTGTTTTTTACATCCTGCTTGGCCTTTTTTCTTAGATCCGCTTGTGATTTTTGTTCTATTGAAGATTCAAAAGACCACGCGTCGTCACCACCGTGTGCGTCGTCGTTTCCGCCGTCGGCCATGCACAGTTCCTCCTGCAGCTGATCGCGCCCATTCCTCGTGGCGTTGGGCTGCTACGACTCCCCGGTCCCGGTTATGACGACCACGCTTGGATAGGAAGCATGGCTCGGGCCTCCCACCCCTTCGTTTTCTTTTTTGACAATGTTTTTAAGATCTACAGGTTCTTGGATATAATAATTCTACTAATTGTTCTTAGCTTTCTCTACTTCATGTTTTTTGGTCGGATTTCCTCATCGGATCTGAGCCTGGAGCCGCAGTTGGAAGGAGAAGTGGAATTTGCGCTAGAAAATCTCAACATGCAAATTACTGCCCTTAATTTACTCCTACTCCCTCCATGCCGGATTAAAAGGCTAAATTAGCGATTCTCTGGAACCTAGGTGGAGCCTGATTGGCGATAAAAAATGGTAAACACTAGGTATCGCAGGCCGATGGGAAACAATTGTCGGACCCTTCCGATGCTGTCCATCTCATTTTCATCCAACGGATTGAGTTTCGCATGATTTTTTCCCCGCCCGCTAACCACGCAGATTACCCACATAACCCATAAATTACGCCCGGTACGGTTTATGAGCCTCCCCAAATCAAGCTCCAGCTCGACACCACTCTCTAGACATGCGTCGCGATTCTTCTCTCTCCATTGCGCCTCAACTCTCCTCGCCAGCTGCATCTGCTAGACCTGGATCAATTCTTTGCGTTAAAATCACATGTCCTTCCGCGGTGGGGAATCATCTTCAGGCATCCTTCAGCGTCCGGCGGTCGACGCAATGGGGTCAGTAGCGGCATAGCAAAATCGATGAGGCTATACCCCGGCCAAAACAGCCGGCAGGAGTCTGCTGCCACCGTGGCCCATCCACCCTCTTGATCTCAAGGACAACACGATCAGGCTGTAGGTGAGATTACATGTGACCCAGGTCCCAATCCGTCCATTTTTCCACACTTTTGAATAGAATTTTAGGTGCTAGTTTTTCGAACCAGTGGTTGGAATTGTTGTCTCGTATGATTTTGTACATGATTTCTTGGGTGTTGGATCACTATTTTGAGATGGGTGTTTATTGAATATCAGGTGGATGCAATCAACAGGTGAGGGACTACGCTCTGCATCCAATCCTGAATAAATTTCATTCCGGTCACGATGTCGATGGTCGACAAGGAGGACCAACCACAAAGGCAAATGAGCCCCCGGCTGCATCATGTCGTTCAAGAGCTAAGGCCTTCTGAGTTGTTGTCTCCAGGCACCAAAGGAGATGGACTAAGTGTTTGTAGAATGATGAAGCAAATTTATAACATGTAGGAATATGTTAATGAAAGTATGAAGCTATGTATTTTGACAAATTTAAGGAAGCAAATATTAATGTTGTCCGAAATATGTAAGCGAATGTGTGAAGCACTCAAATTTCTCCGAATGAAGCTTTTGTGGTCAAATAAAAACAACTGTTGCTGGTTCCACAATGCTATAATGCTTCTTACGCATCTGAAAAAGGTTTTGTCAGCAGACTAATCATGCTTCTAATATTAGTGCACTATGCTTCCGGGAATCCGGGGCATACAAATGAAGCTTCTAGCACACTAACAGCTATGTGCTTTCAACATTAGTGCATTATTCCTAAACAATGAGAATTTCATTTCGGTAAACTCCAACAATGGTGGAAAATATATGCAGTTTCATATGACAAATTTTTTGTATACTACATCCAAGAAATAAGATCATTCATAATGGAAGCAGTATTCAATAGCCCAGTCACATAGAAACATAGTTTGATACATCCAAGATAAATATGTTTAGATTGAAGCAAAATTTTATGTGATGGAAGCAAAATACAGTTTAAATGGAAGCAAAATTAAATAACGTTGCAAATAAGAAATTTGCTACCAAAGGGAAGCAAATCTGCATGCCTGAAATTTTGGTAACGTTAATTGTTAGTTTCCTTCAAACCAGGATTTGTTTCAAAAATAAATTCTTTTTCCACTAATTAGGGACTCCGTTGAGGAAGGTTAGCATTACGCAGTTAATACAGGAGCATGTAATCAGACCCTCGATTTAGGGAAACTGTGGTGCGCGCCTCGTTGAGAATCCAACGTCTGTCCTTCCTCCTATCGTACGGCCATACACTGTTCCGATGGGAAGCCATCCATCGGGTTCCGATTCCTAGCGGTGCCCATAAAAAATGTTGATTGGAGAGATTATTTAGGCATTGATTGATATGGTAATTAAAGTGGAAGGTGAAGAAGAAGATTAGGCCCACGGGGCAGTGAATCAGTTTGCATGCATGACCAAAATTCAAATGGAAACGAGGAGCTAGTTTAGCGCATGCATTGGTTTAGAGTAAATTGGGGGAAGAAAATAGGCCACCGTGGGAGTAAAGGAGAGTAATTAATACACAGATTTGCCTAACAATGGGGTATGTTTCCAATCGCAAAATTTGCCTATTAATCCGGCATAGAGGGAATAATTAATTTTCTTTCCCTTTTAATTTGCTGCCTAACAGTGGAATACTACTCCTAATTAGAGTACATAGCGCATGAATCTCAACTTTCCCGCTAATTACTCCCCTTATGTTTATCTCTTAATTTTCTCTCTCCATAAACGTCGTTGCCCAATAGCTACCTTAGACATTGATGATGGAGTTGTGTCCTTGTTGCGATCTGAACTCTGTTCAAATTTCAAACATGCATGAACTCTATGGAAGATTCAGAAATTAAGTCATCACTGTCATCACTGCCATGGAGCCTGAATTAGTACGGAGTAATGAATCTGTGCGTTAAAGTTTTTTCAGAAAAAAGCAAAACGTGCAGCAGATCAGTGTGTATAAATTTTCCAGAAAAAAAACAAAAAATGCAGTACGCCCCGGAGCAGATCTTAACTAGTCCAAGAAGGAACTGATGACGCATGCAGTGTCTCTCTACCAAATTTTTTATTATTCTAATGAATTGTTTTTTGCCTTGAAAATCTGAACAACCTAAAAAGCCTCGTTGGAATGGTGGGTTTAAATCAGCGCTTTTTATACTTTCTCAAAAAATAAATTAAGGAAAACCAGTCCGCCCTGGAGCGGGACTAGGTCCTGCCATACGTAAAAAACACCATATGTACTTGGCGGATCCATCCGCAATCACCGCCGCCTGGTGATCCATCTGGGCCCGCATGGACGAGTGTGGCACAGGTCTGCTCCACAGCTTCTCCCATCGCGTTGAGGACGAACTTGGTCTAAGGAGACGGTCGCGCAACCTTGGAGGGCGTCATGGAACCGAGCCGCTTAACTGAGTCGACCGACGCGAGGATTTACAGTAGCCGCAAGGAAGACGATTGAGATCGAATTCACGCAGCAGCGACCCGACCACGGAATTACAAACTGAAATCAAGGGCAAATCGAAGCACCAAACAGTGAAGGGCACCCAGAGAGACGTCTGACTTATGATATCAAGTGTAACTACCCCCTTGCCGGTTTGATCGCCGACATGATACCAAGTCACGGCTCATGACCATGGCGCAGAAAAAGGATAGGGGTGGCTGGCGGTAACGGAATGGACGTTAATTTGCAAAGATAATGTGCAAAATCTAACAGTAAGCACTATGTGCATAGCTAGCCACCCGACTAGAAAATCCTCCTAGTTATAAGATTAGCTGAAGTGTGAAGATAAACCATCTAGGGAAATCGTCCATAGTACAACCCAAGCAGAACGCATACAGTATAGAGTTGTAGTGTTGTTCTAGCTAGCTTGTGTTCAAATCTTGTCGGTTAAACGGATGCATAGATAATAGAAGTTTAGTATTGCTCTAGACACTCCGTTGCAACCTAGTCGTTTCTGAAATTTGGACTTGTTGTCTTTTAACGGGGAGGTAGACACGATTGTCATTTTTTCTGTACCCACACATAACATTATTATATGCTACCTTAATAATTTTTTAAAATATTTAATCATATTTGCTTGCCCGCTGCTAATGGGCTGATGGCAAGGTTCATGGGCCAGTAGGTTGCTGGCCATGGTAGTATTAGGGGCTACTAAAATATTTCAATTGCAAGAAGCCATGGCCCAGGTGTCCCATGTGAAGGCACGCCATTGACTATGAATATCGTTTCAATATCTTGTTGTTTATTGCAACAATAGTGGGTTGTAATAATATGCTCTACACATTGCCATAGATACACAACTTGTCGTAGTAAACAATAGTTTGCAACACGGTGAAATTGAGGCAAAAGATATGCGCTATTACCACCAATATGTGTTTTGTTGCAATAGGCGGCCAAATTTTTGCAACAATATTTGTACCTATCGCAACATGATGCAGTTGTTGCAATATCTGTTTGAATATTACCACGAATGTCTACTTTGTTGCGAGACCTAGTTTCTATCGCAACAAAATGACTAACTCACGCAACAAAATTTGGTTGTCGCAATATCGTGGCCATATTGCAACGTCCATGCATATTGTTGCAATATACGGGCTATATTGCAACAAAATATGTACTTATCACAACAAAACTAAACTGTGGCAATATGTGCGACCTATTACCACAAATGTGAAAATGGTGGCAATATTGCGCTTTATTGCAACAAAATGTAGTTGTAGCATTAAAAATTGTTGCAATAGACCGGATTTCCTGTAGTGCCCCGAGGAAAACGCCAGGATAGCAAAGGAACATTATGATGCGCAGATGAAAAAGAAGGAACCCGAGCCCCACCCGGAATACACCGAGAAGCAAATAGCATATGCAAAATACTTACTGACCCTTCCATCATAGTATGACTTGCACCATAAGCCTGATAACTATACACGCGCATTGCAGAAGGAAGGGAAAAAGAGCAGATCACGTGAAAGTGCAAGTGGGAGCAAATCAAGTTCAACTACAAGCAAAAAAAGATTAGACGTTCCTCAGCTTGGACAACAGGCCAAACAATCGATCCCACCCCTCAGGGTGTTACCCGAGAATGTTCCCTCTCTGGTGCAGGGGCAAGATTTGGAATTAGCACAGAAGTGGGCGGATGAATGGGGTATAAGTGTTGAAGATGTTCTGGCTTCCCAAGACGACAGGTTACCAAAGGCTGTGGTAGCCCCTAAGCCACAGTTTGTCATGGGAGCGCCTTTGGTCAGCAAAGATAAGTTTGATGATCTCCCAACAAATATGCGTTACTTGCATACATGGTGCTTGAATGAAGCAAAGAATGGGAGAACGATGATCGTGGTGCGCGTCCCATGGGAGTACTACGGCCGTCCCGAAGACATCCATATCGACTTTGATGAACTCTTCCAGATGTACAATTGCGACGCCCTCGACAAATCTCTTATGAGTTGCTATTGTCTATAAGTTTTTCAATTCATTGTCTATATATAACTTGTTCAGTTATTTCAATTCATTGTATACATATAACTTGTTCAGTTATGACTTGTACTCTATTATGCAGAATGAAGATTCTGGAATGTAAAACTAGGAACATCATAAATATTGGGTTTATTGACCCAGATAAAATACATATAAAGACGCTAACTGATAACCCCAAGGAGATGGAGGAAAACCTTCTAAGGTTTCTAATAGATCAAAATTACTATGACCACATACTGTTTCCATACAACTTCAAGTGAGGGTCTTACTCTGTTGTGTCCATTCACTTATAAGTGTAATTGATAAGTTACTGACATATATATATACACATATGCAGCTACCACTGGATTCTGTTGGACATTCAAATTGATAAGGGAAGAGTTGATGCCTTCGACTCATTATCGAGAACCTTGGAACAGTTCCAAAGACTGCAGGACATGCTCCAAGGGTAATTTCAATCATTCTTGCACTCTATCGGTATCTTTCATTGATTTTCTGATATATCAAGTAATGAAAAACTTAGCAAATCATTTTCCTTGTTGGGCAGGGTTTCGAAGCGGTTCAAGTGCGTGACTGACGGTATCTCTCATGAGAAGCTGACCTTTAGAACGGTTCAGGTAAGTAGTACGATATACTTCTATTTTCAATACATTTATGGTGCTAGATTATTATTTTGATTATATTCTATTCTTGTAAAGTGCGACCAGCAGCCACGGGGGACGCATCTATGTGGATACTACGTTTGCGAGTCCATTCGCACGTTTACCTCTGAGCACAAGGATTACAGATACGACGTAAGCAATAAACATTCACACCTTTATTTTTACCCCTCATTCTTTGTTATCATAATTGACATTCATATTGATCTCCTCTTCTTATATAGGTCACGGCCATGCGGGAGAAGTACCTACCAGAGCAACGCGCGATCGCTGTTGGAGAGGAGCTAGCATCCTTTTTGAGGACAGAACTTATAGATGATAAAGGAAGATTTAGTGTAGCAAGGGGCCATTACTAATGTTGGTGTAATCGAATAGACGGGCTCTAGTCCCGATAATTGTTATCTCCATATAATTGTATATATATACTCGATCGTAAGATAAGTTATCTTACATATATATGCACTAACATGTATGCGTAGAATTATATGAAAAGTGTTTTTAAATGAAAGAATAAAATAAAATGCAACAAAAATAATTCCCCCGAACACCTAAACCCTAAAACCCTAAAGCAAAAAACAAAATATGTAGATGACCTTTAGTCCCGGTCCGTGTTACAAACCGGGACTAAAGGTCCTGGCCCTGGATGCACTCCGAGGCGCCCACGTGGACACCCTCTAGTCCAGGCTGGTAACTGGGCCGGGACTAAAGGTTTAGCCTTTAGTCCCGCCTCTGTAGTCCCGGTTTGCAAACCGGGACTAAAGGCCCTTACGGGCCGGGACTAAAGAGCCTGTCTCCACTAGTGCATGGAGGAAACCAACATCCGGCGCTTTGGGAGGAGGCGCTCATCCAGAGAAGCCGCCGGCTATCTCGGCGTTGAGATGGAGTCAACTGGGTCAGGCCATGGCGCTGCCCGCCGCCATGCGCTAGCCACGCCGCCATTGCCAGAAGTCGCCTCAGAGCTCTGCTTTGCTTCGGGCGCCTCCTGTGGAGAGCCGCCTCTCCGATATCGGGCTGGTCAATGCGGAGGAGGGGAGGAGTCCCTGCGATGGGATTTTTGGATTGAGTCAGGAAAGTTACAACTGGTTCTAGGTTTATTCGCTAGGTGGTATTAGATAATTAATGATCTCATTCATATTTGGTTGGCGAGAATTAGGGGCGATTGATTACCTTAGCGAGTATTAGGGGTGATTAATGATCTAATTAATGTTATGATTGACTGTTTGTCTCTAGTTATTTTGTCAGGGTAAAATCGTCACTTAAACGATGTATGTCGAGTTGGTGGCTTCACCACTAACTCGAAACCAATAGTAAAGATATGTCGAGTTGGTGGCTTCACCACCAACTCGAAACCAATAGTAAAGATTCTAGTACCTTTTTCCAGGAATCATGATTTATGGGGGTGTGGTGCAGCCGAGAACCAAAAGTCCACGTTACAACTCTAGTGCCTTCTATACTTCCAGAGAACTTCCTATCAAATACGTTTTGTTTTAATTCAACATGTTGGGACTGAGTTGTTCAAAGTTGCGCCCAAAAAATGTTGAATTATTGTTTTAAAAAAAACTCGACATCCCGTCCCTAGCAAGGCGTGAAATTCTAGAGAAGCTCAATATTGGCATCGATGAGGAGACCACAGATGTGGCCGGCTTGATCATGTTAACAAAGGGCCCAGTCTTTGGTGTTCTTAATGGTGAAGTAGATCGACTCTTTTTTGGTTTCTCTTGTTGGAGAAAACTTGCTAAAAACGTATGCATTTCTAGCTGGGGAGAGGGTCTTCATTTTTTAGAAAAACAGGGATTCACCTCGGATCCATTTCAAACGAAAAGAAACCGTAAAAGGTAGCATGTTCCAGTAGACATAGTTGTCGGTGTACTGGATTCTGGGGTATCTCGGTCTACCTACTCATGGGCCACTTTAACGGCCCAACTTTGGCCTTTAGGAGCATAATGAAGATTGAAGCCCAACAGAGAAGACCCTCACGAGGAGGAGCCTCATGCGGAGAACAATGGTGAAGCGCTAAAGACAAGAAGACCACCTCACAAGGGACTCCTCATGAGGAGACGGATCAGATCTACGACAGCTCAGCGCAATCCAGCGCTGGTGAAGGGATCAGATCTAAGAGCAGAAGGAAGTGTGCCACCCATGCTACCCTGACAAGGGCCGACCAGCTCTGCCGTGCCTACATAAAGCTGCACGGTGGTTGTTGCTTTCCCCCTAAAAATAGCATGGACAGTGCAAGGCGCCAGGGAAGAACGTCAACCTTCCCCCAACCACTCCCGTGGACCGGTGATATGTCGCAAACGTATCTATAATTTTTGATGCTCCATGCTTTTTTTCGACCAATTACTTTGTGTTTTGTTTACACTTCGTGGCATCTTTATGCATTTTCTGGAACTAACCTAACGAGATGCCATAGTGCTAGTACCTGTTTCCTGCTATTTTTGTGTTTCGGAAATATTCTCGGAATTGGACGAAAAAAGGCCGAAGTTCCTATTTACCTGAAAGGAAGACGGAGTCCAGAGGAGAGACGGAGCCAGACCAGGAGGCGGCCACACCACAGGGTGGCGTGGGCCACCCCCTGGCCGCGCCACCAGGTGGTGTGGGCCCCTGGTCCACCCCCTGACATCGCCCTTCCGCCTATAAATTCCCTTCGATGGGAAAACCCTAAGGGGAAGAACACTTTTCCATGAAACATACTGCAAGCCGCCGCCATCATCATCCCGAGATTGGGAGGGTCCAGAAGCTCTTCCCGGCACCCTATCGGAGTGATGCGTGAGTAGTCTACCTTGGACTATGGGTCCATAGCAGTAGCTAGATGGTTGTCTTCTCCTCCTTGTGCTTCATGTCTAGATCTTGTGAGATGCCTATCATGATCAAGATCATCGTTATGTAATTCTACATGTTGTGTTTGTTGGGATCCGATGAATATTGAGTACTATGTCAAGTTGATTGTTCATTTATCATGTCTATGTTATTTATGATCTTGCATGCACTCCGTTGCTTGTAGATATCTTGGCCGAGTAGATGCTAGTGACTCTAAGAGGGAGTATTTATGCTCGATAGTGGGTGCATGCCTCTAGTAATTTTGGAGATTGACAATAACTTCCAAGGTTGTAGATGTGTTGTTGCTACTATGAAGAAAACAACAATCTTTTGTTCAAGGACATTTGTATTGTTTACATTACACACTTTGCTTAAGGCGATAATCTATTGCTTGCAACTTAATACCCAAGGGTTGATCGGATGATATCCTGCGGGTGGATTATTAGTCATAGATGCAGTTGGATTACGGTCTATGTATTATGTTGTAATGCCCAAGTGAATCTCATAGTGATCTTCATGACATGTACATGCATTGTTATGCATTTTTTATTTTGTCAATTGCCCAACTGTAATTTGTTTACCCAGCATGATATTTATCTTTATGGAGAGACACCTCTAGTGTACTGTGGACCTGGGTCCATTCTTTTACATATATTACCATCTACTGCAAGCACCGTTTACTTTTGGCAAGCATTATTTATTTACTTACTGCAAACAAACATCTTTTTCCACACGGTATGTTTAATCCTTTGATTTCAGCAAACCAGTGAGATTGACAACCTCACTGCAAGTTGGGGCAAAGTATCTTGGTTGTGTTGTGTGCAGGTTCCACATTGCTGCTGGCGCTGGTAGTGCGCCCTGCTAAAAGCCAGTTCGCAACAACCTTCAGAAGTGGTTTCTTTCTCCTACTGGTCGATTAAACTTTGGTTTCATAACTGAGGAAAAACTTACTGATGTGCTCATCACACCTTCCTATTGGGGTTCCCAACTGGTCCGTCAACACCGCACCATCAACTGGCACCACTGCTCTTCGTAGACCAAGACCACCAAAGCCTGGGAGAGACAGTTGTCCTACTCCTTGGCTGAGTTGTGGCAACCCCTTCCCCAAGTTGACCAGGGGAAGGAGGACCTCCGCGCTATAAAAGGAGGGAAAGCTGCCCCTTAGAAGAGATCCCCCGACTAGAAGTTCTAGCTAGGCTAAGTAGATTCTTCTACCTCTGGCCAGTTAGAGCTTTGTAATCAAGACCTTGTACGCCTCGCGAGGTGTCGCGTTGCAATACAAGAAGGATGGACATAGGGGCTTTACCTCACCACGAGGGCCCTGAACCTGGGTAAAATCGGTGTCGCTAGCTCTCTGTCATGCGGTGTGCTCTCTGGCGTTTTGAGTTTTCCGTTGTCGTGCTTTGTCGCTCTCTAGATCTCACGCGTATAGCCCCCTGTGTTTGATACCTTTGGGTCCTTTGCGGGGTACCCGTGTTCTTGTGACACGAAACCCATCGACATTTCACGCGCCAGGTAGGGGGATGTGGTGTGTTTTCTAGATTTGCTTCAACATGGCTGACGATCGTCTCGCATGTCTTTGCCTCCGCGCTGACTATGAGTATCATCACCAAGTTCATCTTCAAGTCCTTGACGCCTTGGAAGCCATTGGGCAAGGTGGCGTGCCAGAGGGCAGGGTCACCTGCTTTGTGGGCTTTGCGACGCTCTTGGAGCCCCTCCGGCGTGTGGCTTGGCCGCTTCGCTTCAGGCCGGACACGTCTGTTCGCTTCACGGATTGTCTAATCCTATGGAATTCCTACAACTCTACGCAATCGCCATCCAGGCGACCGGAGGCGACGGGCATGTCATGGCTAATGGCTACGAAGGGAGAGCCTCGCCGATGGCTCTGGGGGTTACCCCCGAAATCCATCTCGTCTTGGAGAGGTCTCTACGAGTGCTTCATCGACAAGTTCACTCCTCTGGGCCCAGAGCTTGAGGACCCATAGGAGCTCACAGCTCTTAGCAGTCTCGCCTTCAACACACGAGATGTTTGGACTGGGGGCTTGGGGGCTCAGGCGCCCAGCCTTCCGCCAAGAAGTAAAACCTCATGAGGAATAAGTGTAACAATAAAAACTCTGCTTGCTCTTAACTCTTTTGACTCAAGCCGTTGTTCGAGTTTTTGGAAATCTTATCCTTATCAAATCTATGGATCCAAAGGAGGCGCGACCCAGCGTGAACATGAGCTTTTGCTCGTGTGCGCTTCGAGAAATATTTGAGCATGGTGTCCGCGCTCGGGCCTTTGCCCAAAAAATAGCAGGCCCGCAAAACCCAGAACGGATCGAACTCTGACTAAGGGTACGACCCACTATAGCCACCTCCCGAGGTCCATGGTGCTCTCTCCTCTCGAGTGACACTCGGATGACGGTGCATGAGCGTGCAAGGGTCGCACAATGTGTGCGAACTTGCATTCTTTCTGGTTTATTTAGCTGCTTCCTTGGCAGTTTTTCCTTGAAACATCTTTGCTGTCCTTGAGCACCAGGGGGCTATAGGGAAATAGTCCTGCAAGCCATTATAGCCACCTCCAGAGGCACGGCGCCCGCTAGCCTTGCAAAGCTCCACGAGCTGCATACTAAGTGTTAGGCTGCTGTTTCACTCGGGGGCTGGCCCCTGAATGGCGTAGAGCATGCTCAAATCAAAGATGGGGCAGGGACAAATTTGCAAGGGTTCAAGCAAAGGAAATTTGGCAAACAAACGCCTTAAGTGCGGTTACAGAGTCAAAGCGCCCAACAGGGCAACGTTTAACGTGCACCACCATGTGCAGTTCATTACAGAGACTTCAAGGGAAAGACTAATGGGCGAGCTTATGGGGCATCCTCCTCAGAGCTGTTGGTGTTGTCGAGATCCATGCTTGATGGAGGGGAGGCAGCTTCCTCGTTGCTGGACTCCACCGCTTCTTTGTTGTCAGATTCCTCGGAGCTCATCGCCTCGTCGCTGGAGGAGCTCTTAGGCCTTGCTGCCGCCGATGTCCCTGGCCGAGAGTAGATCGCCTGCAGATGATGGATGGTGACATCCAAGCGCGTTGCTCTGGTGACCGACTCGAGGTCAGGAGTGCAGGGGCGTTCTCGCCGCCCTCCTCTAGAGGACGTCCAGCAGGTCAAGGTCAGGGCACAGGTGCTGGAGGTTGGAGAAGATGCATGTTCCGGCCAGTCCCAGGAGATCCCGGCATTCGGTGTCGATGAGCTCCATGACCTTCGTTCTGGCCTCCACCAGCTTGTTAGTAAGTTGGCCGAAGAAGTGCAGGAACGTCCTGTCATCTTCAAGAGCAGGGTCACGCTCAGGCCCTGGATACCCAAGCGCCGCGCCGCCTCCAGGGCGTGGGCAGAGATGTCGCAGAACATCTGCACCCGCTGCCTCCATAGCAGCAGTGCTTCAGCCTGGGTGTCCTTGGCCTCCTAGAGTTCTTTGGTGAGGCCCACGATCTGTTGGACCATCGCCTCATTCTCCAGCTTCATCCGCGATAGATCATGGTGGAGCACGTCCATCATCGCGCTGGCCTGCTCCAGGGTTCGCTCGGCGCCCCTGCGCGCCTCGTGCGCCTTCCTCAGCTCTACCTCCAGGTCGCGTACCTGACACTCGAGAGCCTCCTGCCTCTGCTTGTATCGCTCTAGGGCGACATCGGTCTTGGCACGGAAGTCCACGCGGTGCGCCTCGAGGCTCTCGGCGCGCTTTCGCTCGGTCTCCTACTCCAGACTCACCCACTGCTGGTTCAGCATATGGTCCATCCGCTCCTGGAGGGTGTACTCTCACTGCTGTAGCACCTCCTGGCGTTGTGTCAGGGCAGTGGCGGTCTGGCTGACCATGATCTCCTTGGTCTTGAGGGCTTCCCGCTCCCTGTTGAGCCGATCCTCAAGGGCGAAGAGTTGCTCCTCTTGGCGGCGCAGCTCCTACTCATGGTGGCGGTCCTCTTCCTCCCTGGTGGAGAGCCCTGCCTCGAGCAGGCCCAGGCTGGCCGCTCGGGAGTCGGCACTTTCCTCGCGGGCGTGCACCTGGGCCTCCCTCAGCTCGGCCTCCTCCAGACTCTGCCAGGCGTTTGTGAGGAGACCATCAGCGCAGGGCCAAGCTTGGTCCAGGAGGAACTACGCCGCCCGCCTCGCCTCCTCGCGATGGGCAGCCGCGCGCTCGTCAAGGAGACAGCTCCTCTCCATGGCTTTGCGGAGGAAGCCCCAGCCTTCGTCAAGCTTGGCATGCTCAGCGGCTCGGGCCCTGGTGATCCAGTCGCGATAAGAGGTGAATAGGGCTTCCCGCTTCCTCTCCCATTCTTTGTCGATGGAGGGGCGAGGGTGCGTTGTGTTCCTCAGAAGCCTTCCTAGGATCTCCGGTAGAGGGGGCGATGGTGCTCTTGAGGGCCCCAACCCTTGGGCAGCCGTTTCTCCTTTGGGGTGTGGCTCGGGGGCTATCCTCTCCGCCGCGTCCCTCCTCTCCGTGCCAGCTTGAGCAGCAGGCGTGGCGGAGGACTCTCCGGGGGCGGTCATCATGCTCGCCACTGCAATAATGGGCACCCCCTCTGTGACTTCCGACCGGCCTCCTATGCTTGGGGGCTCGGTTCCCTCAGGAGCCAGTGCGGCTCTCTCCGTGGGCAATGCGTCCACGAATGCATGGTCTCCTTCTCCTCCGGTTGTGCAAGGCGGCGCCGCCAAAATGTTGGTGTCAGTCGGGGCTGGGCCCGGCATGGTCTGGCTGGTCTTCCTCTTCTTCTTCTTCTGCTTCTTCTTCTTCTTCTTCTTCTTCTTCTTCTTCTCTTCCTTATTCTCCTCGGTGTCCGTGGAAAGGAAAGAGGGGAGGGAGGTTGGGAAGAAGATAAGTAAATTTTTTAAAGCAGTGCAGGTGGTACTCATGAGGCGTCACACTCAAACCAGCCCCTCTTGTCGGGGATTGTAGAGGCTTGGGGCGGAGGTGCCGAGGTTTCACCCACTGGCCCTTTTCTGTGGGGGTCACCGCTTCCAGTCGCCAGCTGCTGCACTCGGTGTTGATCTTGGAGCTGCGCTCAGCCTCCAGACGAGCCTGGTGCTCCTCCTCCTCGAGGTCTCGGTAGGAGGATGCGGCGGCATCTCTTCTCGATGGTTGGTTAGCCGTGGCGGCTTCGTCCTCCTCGTCAGAAGAGTTCGAGAGCACCACGGTGCTCTAGGACCATCCACGGCGGGTCACCTCCTCACCCGAGTCAACATCGTCATCAAGATCTCCAGAGGCCTTGGGGCCTACCTCCCACATCGAGGAGTCCTGCTCTGAGTTTGCCACCAGGGCACTTGGGGGAGGACCGGGCGTGACTCCATCCGCGAGGAAGGGGCCCCAGGCGTTGAACACTGGGATCCCAGCCATGGCATGGATGGAGTCTCGGCAGCCCAAGCGGTAGAGCAGTTGAGCTGCTCGCGGAATCAACGGGATGTGCGCAGTGGAGAAGAAGGCCCTTATCACCTCACCTCGTGTGTCAGCGTTGACCTTGCTGACATGGAGCCAGAGATCATCATCGTTCCGATGGTCCCAGATTGTACAATGGTGGTCTTGCAAAGGGGCAATGCGCCTGGTGATGAATTCCACTCCGACCATAGGCCCGGTGACGCCCTCTTGGCGGAGGTCGCAGATTCGTGGGCGGAGTGCTTTCAACACCTCTTCTGGGAGCGCCTTGCTGGCCTAGGTGGTGCGCTTGGCGGGGGGCTCCCCGGCGACGAGGAAGAGCTCGGATTCTTCAAGAACATCGATGAAGAGCCAGCGGCTCTGGAAGTCATCGACTTTCCTCGTCCACTTCAATTCAATGAAGTCATTCTCAGTCCTGGCGGTGGTGATGAAGGAGACGCAGCCCAAGCTCTGGTTCAGTCCAGAGGGGCGAAGGGCGAAGAGATGGCGAAGTACACCATCGATGGCTTGATGTCGATCCACGCCTTGCAGGCGTAGGCAAAGACCGCCAGCAGGGCGACAGATCTGGGGTGAAGGTCGATCACCTAGATTCCATACGACTCCAAGATCGCTAGGAGGAAAGCAGAAAAGGGCGATACCATTCCAGCAAAGACGAAGAAGAGGAAGAACGGCTGCGCTGTTGCCGGCAAGGTGTCCGGCAGCGTCCGGCCGTGCCAGATGTGAGTGGCTCCCCACTCACTGTTCTTGCTTCTGACCATCTCGCGTATGGTCTGGAGCTCTCGGTCACCCTTGATGCGAGATTGGAGCAGAGGCGCCGCCACCAGCGCTGCTGCCCTAGAGGATCGTCCTGCTTCTGCGGACCTGCGGGGTGCCATCTCGCGGCGAGCTGAAGGTGGATCTCTGAGGAGTTCTGGAGCGAAGGAGCAAGCTAGATGCGCAAGTTTGTCAGGAGGAGGTGGTGGCGGCGATGTGTTTGTGGGGGAGGAGGAAGTGCCTTCTCTGCTAAGCTTTAAAGGAGGCAGAGGGGGCGCAGTTTCCAAAGCGACATCTTTGATGTGATGGTTGATGTCTCACAGGACCCGTTGGGAAACTCCAAGAGGAAGGTATGATGAGCACAACAGTAAGTTTGCCCTCAGTATGAAAAAAAAGTTTAATCAAACAGTAGGAGAAAAAATCACTTCTGAAGGTTGCTGCTAGCTGACTTATGGTAGGGCGCATGTAACAACCCAAAAATTTGTAATCAACCATTATATAATCTGGGGTAAAATAAAACTTTTTGTGCGTGGGTGCATGTTTGTTTCATATGACTTTGTGGTATTTACTTATCTGTGTTTAGTGAGGGAAATTAAGAGAAGCCTGCAATCCTAAACAAGAAGAAAGAAAATAGAAATAAATAGGAAAGATCACAAAACCCCAGATAGAAAAGGATAAGAAAACAATCTAGGAAATATTATTGACTAGACCACTGCAACCCATTGGATTAAGAAAATGTTGAACTAGGCATGGATGTTTTTCTACAAGTCATCCAAGATCTGATAACATAGTTTCAAATTGTAGTTTTCATTTTCAACAAATTCCTCCCCAAACCTATTTTAAAATGGTCCAAAGTTTGAATTCTATTCATAAGACATTCCAAAATTGAAATAAGATTTTAGCAAAACACCACCTCTGGGCCTACCAAAAATATTTCTGGAATACTTATCCAAAATAGTGAACAACCAAATTGGAAATTTTCAAAATCACAAATTCGAAATTCTTGCGGCCATTTCCACAAACACCTGGTAGGCAGAAATTCGAGTTGGATTGGTTTGCAACTGGACAACTTGACATGCCTTCCCTGAGGCTGGCCACTTGCTCTAGGATCATTGCACCACTCCCACTTGCCCTCCCCCTTTCTCCCCTTACCTCCCCTCACCGAAACCTGGCCGGAGAAGCGAGGTAAAGCCATCACAGCTCTCCCATCGGCTCCCCTCTGAATCCCTGTGCTCACTTTATCCTGACGCGCCAGCAGTCTTTCTAGGTTCCCTGCAGCACGAGACCACCCCCAGCAACACTCCCCTTTTCTCCTCTTTACCCGAGACCACCGTGCTCCACCTCCCCAGGACACCCTCCTGTACCCCCCTCTCTGGCCTATAAAAGGCATCCCCGACTCCTCCGTCTCACTCACCTCACTCACAGGAACCTCCTAGACAACATCTCCAGCTCCCCCTTTCCCTAGTTCGAGCACGCCGGTGATGACATCCCCACAGACCACCGCTCGTTCCCGGCGCTACCGAGCCTCCCCCGACGCAGCGCTTGCGGGAGGTGGGCAAGACGTGACTCCTCCACCACCGAAGCCCCTCGCCGCCGGACACCTCCTACTCCGGTGAGCCTCCCCTAGCGCCACCTCTCCCAGCACTCTCTCTCTCTCTCCGTCCCTATCAGCTGAGGAAGATGGCCCCTGGCTGTCGGATCATGTCCTGATCTGACGGACCAGGGCGCCCCGTACCCTTTCGGGTTATGAAGCCCTTGATCGGCGGGCCCGGCCGGTCAGCCCCCTCTTTTTTTCCCGCACGCACCCGGGGTTCCCTAGCTGGGCCGGCCCGAGTTCGTTCCCCCGGCCCGCATAAATTTCAGTTGGTCTAGTTTTTTTTCCAGGGAAAACCTTTTATTTATTTAGATTACTGCAACTTCAAATTCAATTTCCCAGAGATTTAGGAATCCAAAAATAGCAAATAATTACTTTTTGGAAAGCTTAGAATATTGCCTAGTTTCCTAGCCTCTGGAAGTGGTTTGAACCCATTTATAGTTATATTATTTCTTTAGTAAAAATAACAAAACTAGAACTTTTTCACATTAGAAAAATTATATCAAATCAAATAAAATTCATAAAAATATGAAACCAACTCTCAAAACTCACAAATAGTAATATATAACTTATGGTACCATTATTTTTAAAATTTGAACCTTTTAGATGAAATGCTAGATCCCAATTGATAATTAAGCCTTTTCCTAAATTAGGAAATGGATAGAATTAAGTTCTATAAATAGAAATTTTATGAATCCACTGGTACTAGAATACCCATAAGTAAGACTTTACCTTATTCAAGTTTATACTTACAAGAGATATTATAAACTTAAATCCTAGTTATGAACTCAAACTTGCACCCTAAAATTCAACGGAGTCCAAATTAATTTGAATTCAACTCAAATAGGGTGAGATAGCATCTATCTATGTTGATAACCTTGTGTGTATGCTTGGAGTGTTGTTTGTATCGGTTTGGTGATTGTGTGCATCTTGTTTATCGTTAATAGACGCTAGTATTGCCGAAGAAGAGCCTGAGGGAGGATATTATCAAGAAGAAGAAGGCTACCCCGGACACTTTGCCAACCAAGGCAAGCCATCTTTTGAATCATAGCCCCTTGCCTAGTTTTCCAAATGCATAATTATTTTTTTTGAACTAAATTTGCATGATTGAAGTGCTAGGGTAGAATAATAATGGTGTAGTGTGGTCTTGCTTAACAACAGCATCAAGTGGAGCCTATCTCACTCTTACCTAGTTGTAGCACTATTCAAGTAGTATGCTTAGTTGCTAATCAAAGTAAAGTGCTCTATATGGAACCCATGTTGGAAGCTATGATTTGAACTTGAACCACCTTGGATGGGGTTTGACTTGTCCAAGTGGAGTCTCGAATGAAAGATATTAAGGACTATGAAGGGAATTTCGGAAGGATGATGTGTGAAGTACTATGTGAGCCAACCATAGCGTACGACCACATTACCCCTATGTGGGAAGGGGCTTAGTGGAGTAGTTTGTTTGTCTTGGTGTAGACCCCATAAAATGTAAATGGAAGTCTGAATAGGGACTCCTCTTCTAGGGCACCCTATGGATGCGGCCTAGGCTCGCCTTGTCCTCCTGTTTAGGTGGTTGGGGTACAAGCCGAAGAGCCCTCATTGAAAATGGACTACTGTGAGTAGGACCCTACCTCGGTTAGATGCATTCCAAAGTGGCAAGAAGTTGGGGGACTTGCAAACCTCGGACATCTTCTTGCACTTTGGTGTTGAGGGGTACAACTCTTGGTGGTGGTGTTTGTGCCAAGACAGGCCGATGAAACATTATTGATTGACTGCTTGTTGTGGCATACGTCGTTATGCTGGGATGTGCCCACACGATAAGTAGTCGGATGGTGTGGGTAAAGTGTACCCCCTCTGCAGAGGTTTCAAACTATTCGAATAGCCGCGTTCGCGGTCATGGACAGTTGGTGAGCTGTACTTGACCTTTGTCAAGAGTTGAACAGCTATGAAGTGGACAAAGACATATGTGAATAATCCTACCTTGACGAATGAATCTGACCAACACTTGGGAGTTCTATTCTCGATTCAACTTAGAGAACTAAATGCTTTCTTACCTCTTAATGAATATTCTTGGGAGAGAAAATTAGCTTTGTGCAAATAAACCTATAGCTATAGTCCACTATATGAACCATGCATTTTCCTTGTCATTTATTTCTAAGATAGTTTGCGAGTGCATTCAATGTACTCATGGCTCTGTCCCTGGCTATTAACTTCGTCAGTCTTGGAGGAGGAATATCTGGAGGAAGGATGCGAATGAGGAGTACCAGAACTAAGATCATCTCCTAGTCGGCATTGCTTGTAGGGTGAAGGTATGGGCCTGAAGATGTTATTTCCGCTGCTATCTTGTGTTGTAATGTGAACTTGGTCGCTATGACCATTTGTATTCAAACTACTTGTGTTGTAATGTCTACGGAACTGGTTACCAACTATGTTATGTGTATCACAACAATGATTCTGGGATTGTGGTGGAATACATAACGGGCACCTCAAATTTCTTCAAATTTGGGGGTGTTACAAGTTGGTATCAGAGCCACGCTGACTCTAGGAAACCCTAGCTTGCATGGTAGTTAGAAAACGATATTTCTGATATCACCAGTTTGGTATCTGGACTATCATGACCCTAGGGGACTTTACTTAGCATGGTCATTAGCTAAGAAAGTGATATGTTGGCAAAAACTTATTTCTACAAAAGAAACTTATTTGCTTTGGTACCCAAAGCCCAACTTATACTCTCATCTTATTCACTTTGGATATCTTATACTCTCAACTCATACTCTCAATATGTTTTGACAAAGAATTTATTTACCTCTTTGATTACAAAGTTTTTTAAAGATTTGTTTTACTCTATCCCTCATCTACCTCAAATTATACTATGGGCGAATCCAGCATAAGACCGAAGAAAGCTGATAAGTAGAAGATCATGGACTCGATCTTTTCCAAGGCGTCAGCCTTCAATGTCAACTATGAATGCTCCCATTAAAAGAGAGACAAATATTCATGCTGCCTAGAAATCTTCTGACAAGAGGCAGCTCTTCAAGATAAAGACTTCGAGATCAAATCATGGTGATGAGAAATGATGAAGACTCAGCAACCCAAACCAATAGGAATTATAGGAAATGCTTACTTGTTTTGATTAAGCTACCCCTGCCTCACGATTACTGAGTGTACTTAGTGCCTTGTGTGTTCGAATGATTGATTTGTTTTGTGATGTATTGCTCATATGCCATTCGACGGTATATAGCAGCCATCTCAACCACTTATTTCTGAAAAATGTTTTGGCTTTTTCGTCCCAAAGTCAAATGTTGAACCATACCGATCCCACGGGAGAAACATTTTTGAAATTTTTCCCTCTCACCTACTGCAGGACTTTACACCTCTTCTGCATCCGATGCTCGCAAGTCCACCATTTAGGATATATACAAACGAAGATGTAGCTACCTCAGAGTTTGAACTTCACCTCAATGGAGTTGCCCGGATGTACCAAGAGACAGCCAATCTTCACAAGTTTCCAATGAAGAAGCAAGGAAATTTTTACACTCAACGAATATGCCATGCTTGTGGAGAAACACAACATGTTGCGCGTTAGTGTCCCAATCAGAAGGTTGTCAACCTCGATCACCTAAAGAAGAAAGGTTGTAGCCGATGTGGAGAAGAAGGTCATCAAGCCAACCAATGCACCGACAATTGCCCCAATTGTCTCGACAAGCATCCAACTAGGGAATGCCCTTCAAGCAACATCACATGTTTCCTATGTGAGAGTAGTACTCATGTTCCAGCCAACTGCCACATGAACCACCTAGTGTCGTCTATATCCAAAATCCAGCCGAACAATTTTCAGCTAGCAGCTCAAGTTGTCAAGACTAGCAAGGAGTACGACGCATGTAACAGACAAAAGCAAGCAAGAAATCCAACATCTGGAAAATAAGCGTGTAGCACCCACCAACTTAGGCTATGACCTGACCATCCGACCCGAAAGATCCATTACTGGTGACAAGGCTAGCATAGTCTGTTGGGAGTGTGGAATCAAGGGGCACTACTCCAATGAGTGCCCAAAGAAGCTGAAGGGTGCACTGAAAATCTACTACCCATACCCAAAACCTCATGATTATTGAAGATAGTGTCCACGGACTCTATGGCCTTAACATCTACAACAAGAAGAAAGCAACCTTCTCAATTAAGTCCCACATCCAACCTGAAGGCCTGAGGAGAAGAACAGCAAGAACCAGCCACCAAGTACCTCAAAGGCATTCTAGCTAAAAGTGCTAAGAACAAGTTGGATCAAGCTCTTGAACCACATATCAAGAAGGAGCTTTAGTCATCCTATTTTGTTACTAGTGGTCTTGTTTACCTCTTTGAAAACAAGAACGAGACTTGTACTCTGCAAGACCCCTTTTTAATGAAAGCCTATGGGTTAAACCCAAAATATTTTGTTTTTGAAAGTGTGATTATGGTTGAACTTGCCATGTGCTTGCTGAAGATGTGTGTTGGCCTATCTGGCCTTATCACATTTTGGGTGTACCAAATCATTATCCTGATAGGAATCAATATCCACTTATCAACCTCTATCTAGGTTCTCTTTCCTTAATCTATCTCAACCTTAACTTGTGAATCTCGGGACGAGATTCTTTTTAAGGGGGGAAGATTGTAACAACCCAAAAATTTGTAATCAACCATTATATAATCTGGGGTAAAATAAAACTTTTTGTGTGTGGGTGCATGTTTGTTTCATATGAATTTGTGGTATTTACTTATTTGTGTTTAGTGAGGGAAATTAATAGAAGCCTGGAATCCTAAACAAGAAGAAAGAAAATAGAAATAAATAGGAAAGATCACAAAACCCTAGATAGAAAAGAATAAGAAAACAATCTAGGAAATATTATTGACTAGACCACTTCAACCCATTGGATTAAGAAAATGTTGAACTAGGCATGAATGCTTTTCTACAAGTCATCCAAGATCTGATAACATAGTTTCAAATTGTAGTTTTAACTTTCAACAAATTCCTCCCCAAACCTATTTTAAAATGCTCCAAAGTTTGAATTCTATTCATAAGAGATTCCAAAATTGAAATAAGATTTTAGCAAAACACCACCTCTGGGCCTACCAAAAATATTTCTGGAATACTTATCAATAGTGAACAACCTAATTGGAAATTTTCAAAATCTCAAATTCGGAATTCTTGCGGCCATTTCCCCAAACACCTGGTAGGCAGAAATTCGAGTTGGATTGGTTTGCAAGTGGACAACTTGACCAGCCTTTCCCGAGGCTGGCCACTTGCTCTAGGATCACTGCACCACTCCCACTTGCCCTCCCCCTTTCTCCCCTTACCTGCCCTCATCGAAACATGGCCGGAGAACCGAGGTAAAGCCATCACAGCTCTCCCCTCGGCTCCCCTCTGAATCCCTGTGCTCAACGTATCCTGACGCGCTGGCAATCTTTCTAAGTTCCCTGCAGCACGAGACCACCCCCAGCAACACTCCCCTTTTCTCCTCTTTACCCGAGACCACCGTGCTCCGCCTCCCCAGGACACACTCCCGTACCCCCCTCTCTGGCCTATAAAAGGCATCCCCGACTCCTCCGTCTCACTCACCTCACTCACAGGAACCTCCTAGACAACATCTCCAGCTCCCCCTCTCCCTAGTTCGAGCACGTCGGTGACGACATCCCCGCAGACCACCGCCCGTTCCCGGCGCTACTGAGCCTCCCTCGACGCAGCGCTTGATGGAGGTGGCCGAGACGTGACTCCTCCACTGCCGAAGCCCCTCGCCGCCGGTCGCCTCCTGCTCCGGTGAGCCTCCCCTAGCGCCGCCTCTCCTAGCACTCACTCTCTCTCTCTCTCTCTCTCTCTGTCCCAATCAGCTGAGGAAGATGGCCCCTGGCCGTCGGATCATGTCCTGATCGGATGGACAAGGGCGCCCCATACCCCTTCGGGTTATGAAGACCCTGACCGGCGGGCCCCGCTGGTTAGCCCCGTCTTTTTTTCCCGCGCGCACCCGGGGTCCCCTAGCTGGGCCGGCCTGAGTTCGTCCCCCCGACCCGCATAAAATTCAGTTGGTCTAATTTTTTTTCCAGGGAAAACCTTTTATTTATTTAGATTACTGCAACTTCAAATTCAATTTCCCAGAGATTTAGGAATCCAAAAATAGCAAATAAATATTTTTTGGAAAGCTTAGAATATTGCCTAGCCTCTGGAAGTGGTTTGAACCCATTTATAGTTATATAATTTATTTAGTAAAAATAACAAAACTAGAACTTTTTCACCTTAGAAAAATTATATCAAATCAAATAAAATTCATAAAAATATGAAACCAACTCTCAAAACTCACAAATAGTAATATATATCTTATGGTACCATTATTTTTAAAATTTGAACCTTTTAGATGAAATGCTAGATCCCAGTTGATAATTAAGCCTTTTCATAAATTAGGAAATGGATAGAATTAATTTCTATAAATAGAAATTTTATGAATCCACTGGTACTAGAATACCCATAAGTAAGACTTTACCTTATTCAAGTTTATACTTACAAGATATATTATAAACTTAAATCCTAGTTATGAACTCAAACTTGCACCCTAAAATTCAACGGAGTCCAAATTAATTTGAATTCAACTCAAATAGGGTGAGATAGCATCTATCTATGTTGATAAGCTTGTGTGTATGCTTGGAGTGTTGTTTGTATCGGTTTGGTGATTGTGTGCATCTTGTTTATCATTAATAGACGCTAGTATTGCCGAAGAAGAGCCCGAGGGAGGATATTATCAAGAAGAAGAAGAAGGCTACCCCGGACACTTTGCCAACCAAGGCAAGCCATCTTTTGAATCATACCCCCTTGCCTAGTTTTCCAAATGCATAATTATTTGTTTTTGAACTAAATTTGCATGATTGAAGTGCTAGGGTAGAATAATAATGGTGTAGTGTGGTCTTGCTTAACAAGAGCATCAAGTGGAGCCTACCTCACTCTTACCTAGTTCTAGCGCTATTCAAGTAGTATGCTTAGTTGCTAATCAAAGTAAAGTGCTCTATATGGAACCCATGTTGGAAGCTATGATTTGAACTTGAACCACCTTGGATGGGGTTTGACTCGTCCAAGTGGAGTCTCGAAAGAAAGATATTAAGGACTATGAAGGGAATTTTGGAAGGATGATGTGTGAAGTACTATGTGAGCCAACCATACCGTACGACCACATTACCCCTATGTTGGAAGGGGCTTAGTGGATTAGTTTGTTTGTCTTGGTGTAGACCCCACAAAATGTAAATGGAAGTCCGAACAGGGACTCCTCTTCAAGGGCACCCTATGGCTGCGGCCTAGGCTCGCCTTGTCCTCCTATTTAGGTGGTTGGGGTACAAGCCGAAGAGCCCTCATTGAAAATGGACTACCGTGAGTAGGACCCTACCTCGGTTAGATGCATTCCGGAGTGGCAAGAAGTTGGGGGACTTGCAAACCTCAGACATATTCTTGGACTTTGGTGTTGAGGGGTACAACTCTTGGTGGTGGTGTTTGTGCCAAGACAGGCCGATGAAACATTATTGATCGACTGCTTGTTGTGGCATAGGTCGTTATGCTGGGATGTGCCCACATGATAAGTAGTTGGATGGTGTGGGTAAAGTGTACTCCCTCTGCAGAGGTTTCAAACTATTCGAATAGCCACGTCCGTGGTCATGGACAGTTGGTGAGCTGTACTTGACCTTTGTCAAGAGTTGAACAGCTATGAAGTGGACAAAGACATATGTGAATAATCCTACCTTGACGAATGAATGTGACCAACACTTGGGAGTTCTATTCTCGATTCAACTTAGAGAACTAAATGCTTTCTTACCTCTTAATGAATATTCTTGGGAGAGAAAATTAGCTTTGTGCAAATAAACCTATAGCTATAGTCCACTATATGAACCATGCATTTTCCTTGTCATTTATTTCTAAGATAGTTTGCGAGTGCATTCAATGTACTAATGACTCTGTCCCTGGCTATTAACTTTGTCAGACTTGGAGGAGGAATATCTGGAGGAAGGATGCGAATGAGGAGTACCAGAACTAAGATCATCTCCTAGTCGGCATTGCCTGTAGGGTGAAGGCATGGGCCTGAAGACGTTATTTCCGCTGCTATCTTGTGTTGTAATGTGAACTTGGTCGCTATGACCATTTGTATTCAAACTACTCGTGTTGTAATGTCTACGGAACTGGTTACCAGCTACGTTATGCGTATCACAACAATGATTCTGGGATTGTGGTGGAATACATAACGGGCACCTCAAATTTCTTTAAATTTGGGGGTGTTACAACGCACTACCGGCCTCAGGCAACAACGTGGAACCTGCACACAACACAACCAAAATACTTTGCCCCAACTTACAGTGAGGTTGTCAATCTCACTAGTTTTACTGAAAACAAAGGATTAAACATACAGTGTGGAAAGAGATGTTTGTTTGCAGTGAAATGAAATAGTACTTGCAGAAGTAAACAGTGTTTGCAGTAGATGGTATTATCAATGTAAAAGAATGGACCGGGGTCCATAGTTCACTAGAGGTGTCTCTCCATAAAGATAAATAACATGCTGGGTGAACAAATTACAGTTGGGCAATTGACAAAATAGAGAATGCATAACAATGCATGTACATGACATGCAGATCACTATGAGATTCATTTGGGCATTACAACATAATACATAGACCATAATCCAACTACATCTATGACTAATAATCCACCTTCAGGATATCATCCGAACAACCTTTGGGTATTAAGTTGCAAGCAACAGATTATCGCCTTAAGCAAAGTGTGTAATGTAAACAATACAATTATCCTTGATTAAAAGATTGTTGTTTTCTCCCTAGTAGCAATAGCACATCTACAACCTTAGAAGTTATTGTCACTCTCCCAGATTACTAGAGGCATGAGCCCACTTTCGAGCATAAATACTCCCTCTTGGAGTCACTAGCATCTACTTGGCCAAAGCATCTACTAACAACGGAGAGCATGCAAGATCACAAATAACATAGACAAAATAGATCAATAATCAACTTGACATAGTACTCAATATTCATCGGATCCCAACAAACACAACATGTAGAATTACAATAATATGATCTTGATCATGATAGGCAGCTCACAAGATCTAGACATGAGGCGCAAATTGGAGAAGACAACCATCTAGCTATTTCTATGGACCCATAGTCCAAAGATGAACTACTCCCACATCACTCCGAAGGCAGTCATGGTGACGAAGAAGGCCTCCGGTGATGATTCCCCTCTCCGGCAGGGTGCCGAGAAGAGCTTCTGGACCATCCCAAACTAGGTTCGACGATGGCGACGGCTTACAGTGCTTTTCGTTGATGGAGGCTTGGGCACTTAGGGTTTTCCCGATGAAGTGAATTTATAGGCGGAAGGGCGAGGTCAGTGCGCGCCCGAGGGGCCCACACCATGCGGTGGCACGGCCCGAGGTGGGGCTGCGCGACCCTATGGTGTGGCCGGCTCCTGGCTGGTCTTCGTCTCCCCTTTGGACTCCGTCTTCGTGTAAGATAAATAGGAACTTTGGCTTTTGTTTTGTCCAATTCCGAGAATATTTCCTTTAGTAAAAACCTGGAATAGAAAAATAGTGGAAAACAGGAACTGGCACTATGGCATCTTGTTAATAGGTTAGTTCCAGAAAATGCATAAAAACGCCATGAAGTGTAAACAAAACATAAAGCAATTGGTGTAAGACAAGCATGGAACATCAAAAATTATAGATAAGTTTGCAATGTATCAATGGTTCAAAGCGCCTGTTGCCCTCTGCGCGTCGCACGATCTCCATGCTGCTTCATCTTGCCAGCTGAGGCCACGCCACATGTCCGCGGCCTATGTATGTTCACATGGTCCTCTGACCGCATGCGTTGACGCGTGCTGTTGGATGGCCTAGTAGCTACTGGGGGCCCCTGACCCTTCGCTCCCTCGAGAGGGCGCGTTTTTAGGCCAGGCTCCCGGGGGATACTGTCGGTGTACTAGATTCCGGGTATCCCGGTCCACTTGCTCATGGGCCACTTCAACAGCCCAACTTCGGCCTTTAGGAGCATAATGAAGATTGAAGCCCAGCGGAGAAGACCCTCGTGAGGAGGAGCCTCACGAGGAGAATGACGGTGAAGCTCTAAAGACAAGAAGACCTCCTCACGAGGGACTCCTCGTGAGGGGAGGGATCAGATCTATGACAGCTCAGTGCAATCGTGCGCTAGTGAAGGGATAAGAGTAGAAGGAAGCGTGCCACCCACGCTACCTCGACAAGGGGGCAACCAGCTCTGCCGTGCCTGCATAAAGCAGCACGGTGGATGCTGCTTTCTCCCAAAAAATAGCGTGGACGGTGTAGGGCGCCAAGGAAGGATGTCAGCCTTCCCCCAACCACTCCTGTGGACCAGCGCCACTGCTCTTCGTAGACCAAGACCACCGAAGTCTGAGAGAGACAGCTGTCCCACTCTTGGCCATGTTGTGGGAACCACTTCCCCAAGTTGATTAGGGGAAGAAGGACCTTAGCGCTATAAAGGGAGGAGAGACTACCCCTTAGAAGAGATCCCCTGACTGGAAGTTCTAGCTAGGCTAAGTAGATTCTTCTACCTCTGGCCAGTTAGAGCTTTGTAATCAAGACCTTGTATGCCTCACGAAGTGTCGCAGTACAATACAAGAAGGCAGGACGTAGGGGCTTTACCTCACCACAAGGGCCCTGAACCTGGGTAAAATCAGTGTCGCTCTTTGTCGTGCGATGTGCTCTTCGGCGTGTCGAGTCTTCCATCGCCGTGCTTCGTCGCTCTCTAGATCTCATGCGTATAGCCCCCTACGTTCGATACCTTTGGGTCCTTTGCATGGTACCCATGTTCTTGCGACACGAAACCCATCGACAATAGTAGACTGCTCAAGTCTAGAACTAGATTTTGAGCAAAATAAAAGAAAAGTCATCTAAGCCAAACAAGAGGGGAAGACCCCAAACTGGGTACTTAAGACAGGAGTTTTAAAGGCTAACAAAACGAACGACTAATTTCTCTATTACAAGCATTTTCTGCATTTAGCATGGTTTGTCTTCATCAGCCGACGATCACATGGATCTCGTCGGACTCCTCTGGGTGTGCCTTCAGGTAGGCTTCAGGCACTCTTCCCCCGTGAGTCTTGGAGGAGATGAAGGTCTTCTAGAAAGTTGACCAGCCAAAATCAGTACATGTCAATCCGGCATTAGCGCCAAGGCAACCTGAAGCTTTCAAACGAGGTGAATCTTGAATCGATCCACCATCTCCCAGTTTTGGTCCATGAAAGGGATCGTCCAGATCCTGAGATATCTCAGTAGCCTTTGCCAAACCTGCTTCAGGTTAAGTGATGGTGAACAGTTAAATACAATACTATTCCTGTTGTTCCAAAATAGTCCAAATAACGGCAGAGGAAAGAACATTGAGCTTTAAAATCTTTTACTGCAGAGCCATTTGGAAGCTAGTGATACAAAATCTTTAATTTCAATATTGAAAATTTCTTGCACCTCATGCCAAAGTAGTCTAGAAATTAAACAGTCAAAGAATAGATGTGAAACTGATTCAATTTCCTTACATAAACTACACTCCAAAGGTTTTGGAATACCTCTCTTTCTCAAATTGTCTCTTGTTAGAATTTTATTTTGTGAGAAGAGCCAAAGAATGTTTTGTATTCTGGGGGGGGGGGGTATCTTTAAATCCCAAACAGCAGGCAGGTAAACAGGTTGAACCCCTCTAAAATTAACTGTAGCATAAAGGGATTTTGAAGAGTACACCCCACTGGATTCATACTTCCAGATTAACTGGTCAGGAGAGTTACTGAAGTTTATCCCCCTTGCTATCTCTACCATTTCTAGCCACTAGATCATCAGTTCTTCAATAAAAGTCCTCCTAAAAGTACATTTGAGCTGAGAGCCATCCCACAACTCATGTATAGTTTTAGCCATACCAGAGGGGCATTGCCATACCAGGTATCTTCCCAAAATTTAATGGCTTTGCCATCTCCTACTAACCACTTATACCCAAACTTAACAGCCCCTGCCGCCCACATGAAACCTTTCCAAAAGATGGAAGGGTGTGTTTCATGACAACACAAAATATTTGGGCTCTTTGTATTATATTTGGCATCAACTATCATTTTCCACAAGCTCTCCTCTCCATTAATGTATCTCCTAATCCAGGAGCCAATCAGGCAGAGGTTGAGATCTTGCATATTTCGAATTCCTAGACCTCCATATTCTTTTTTCATGCATATGGAAGGCTAGTTTTCTAAGTGGATTTTCTTATGTCCTTCCTCATCATTCTACATAGAATTGGCTAGATGAGTATTTATCAGCTGTAGAGGCCCATGTTTGAAATTTAAAAAAGGACAAAAGGTAGATTGGATTAAGATCCTTTTTGCCTCAGAAGAAATAAGTTCTCCTCTCTAGCCTGCCATTCTACTTAACAAACTATCAATCAAGGGTTGTAAATCCTCCCTTCTAAGTTTTTAAAAGTGCAAAGGAATGCCTAGGTATTTCATAGGGAAGGCACCAACTACACATTGGAGAATATCCAAATAGGGTTGCATCTCCCCATGTTCTATATTAATAGCCATGATCTCACTTTTATGATAGTTGATTTTCATTCCAGAAATCTGTTCAAAAAAAGTGAGAGTCTACTTCAAATTGATAGCATTCCTCTCATCTTTTTCTAAAAAGATAAGGGTGTCATCCACATATTGTAAACTAACTGCACCACCTGGAACCAGATGTGGACACAACCCTCTAATTATACCACATGAATACCCTTTATTAATCATCCTAGAAAAGATATCTACTACAAAGTTAAACAAGACTGGTTCTAGAGGATCTCCCTGCCTAAGACCTTTTCCAGTTAGGAAGAAGCCCCCCTCCAGATCATTTAACTTGACCCCAACTGAACCACCTTGAGTTACTTGCTTAATCATTTGGATGATCTTTGGCCCAAACCCTCTACAATCCAAAATCTTATACAAGAAGTCTAGATTAACCCTATCATAAGCTTTCTCATAGTCTATTTTGGAGACCAAGCCTTGGTCTTTTCTTCTATTCACCTCATGAATAATTTCATGAGCTGTGACCACACTTTCTAGTATAAATCTCCCTTTAATAAAGGCAGACTGTTGATATGAGATCAACCTATCTAGGATCCTAGAAAATCTATTTGTTAAAACCTTAGTAAAAATCTTAAAGCTACAATTCAGAAGACTAATTGGTCTAAATTTTCTCATTTCTCTAGCATCATTCTCTTTTGGAATAAGAGTAATTATTGCAAAATTTAATCTAAAAATGTCAATATTTCCTTCATACCAATCTTTAAAAAAGCTAATCAATTCATCTTTTATAATATCCCAGAAACACCAGTATAACATAAAGGAAAGGCCATCAGGGCCAGGAGCTCCATCAACATAGGAACTGAAAACAACTTCTTTTATTTCCTATTCAGAAAATTTCCCCTCTAGAAGAATGTTTTCATCAGGTCTAATCCTCTCATCATCCGCGAAAAAATCTGGTTTAAGTCTAATATTAGGCCTGGATTCATAACTAAACAAGTTTTTCTAATAATTTGTTGCTATCTTAAGCATTTTATCAGTCTCAGTCTCAGGACCTTCAGGTCCATCCAAGACATTAATCATTTTCTTCCTTCTCTTCTAGTTAGCCACTGCATGGAAGTAAGCAGTGTTCTGATCACCCTCTGGAATATCCCTATCTCTAGATCTTTGCCTAGCTTTAGTTTCTTCAGAGACCCAGTAGGAATTTAAATCTCTTTCCTGATCAGAAAGAATTTGCGATTCAGCAAGAATGTCTAGAGCATCATACTCCACCATAAGTGCTTTTTTTGCCTTCTAATCTCATCTTCTAAAGTTGCACTCCAACCTTTAGCTAATTTCCTAAAATACCTAACTTTTGCTTGCGAGCAATCTAAATTACTATCCCCTCTCTTCCTCTGAATGACCCAAGCTTTCTGCACCAGATGTTTAAAATCTGGTCTAGAGAGCCACCATTTTTCAAATTTGAAACTACTTTTCTTTGGTTGTTGATTTGCACCATCATCCCAAATAATTGGTGTATGGTTGCTTCCTATTCTAGGAAGATCTCTAGCATGAGCTAAAGGAAACATAGCTTCAAAACTACTTGTACAAAAGATTATGTCAATCCTACTGATGATATTATTTTCCTGATTATTACCCTAGGTAAAAGTTCTACCAGCAAGTCCTATCTCAATAAGTTCCCACATTACAATCCAGGCATTGAATTATTAGCCCATCTAAAATCTATTGAGCCATTACTCTTATCAGATTGAGATCTCACTAAATTGAAATCATGTAATGTCCCAGCACGTAGGACAACTCTGGGGCAGAATAGAGGGGTTTTGTGCATTTCATCTGAAATTACGAGATTTTTCGCGCTTTTGTTGCTAAAACCTAAGGGTGATCGAATCTCTCTTCGAGGTGGAGTGGTGAACTCTCGAAGTGCTAAAGATTTGGACATGACCTCTTTTGATCGATTGCTTTTGGGAAACAATTAAATTGTATGACTAAAGCTTAAAAGGGCATTTGAATTCAAAACTAGAATTTGAATTTAAACTTAACTTAAATTCAAATGGCACATTTAGAAAGGATAAATGTTTCAAATAAGAAAAACTTTGGGCTTTATTAATTACCAACACAAAATACATTGTCTTTACAATGCCTATGAATAAAAGAATATTACAACAATGGACATTCATAGAATGTTACAATCGGAAGCTAAAAAGAAAATAAAGAAGAAAATAAAATACAAGTTATGACTAAATCCTAAATTATCTTGATCATCAAATCTTTCTTCTTTTCTTCTTCATTCTTCTTGTCACTTGTACAAAAAGGAGAATACAAAGAAAAATGCCACCAAGGTAATACAAGTGGCAGTAACAGTAAAATGAAAAATACTGTTGATAATCATCAAAGTATTGATCTTATCAACATGACTCACACCCAAAATATCTGCCAAGGATCAAGCTGGTCGGCCGAGCCACCCAGCTAGCAAGCAGCATGGTTATCAAATGCATGCTAGGAGGTGTCAAGACACCAGAACTCAGGGAGAAGTATAAAAAGGAGCACTATGTGTGAAACTGGTCGACCAAGAACCCTAGTCGACCAGCACACAGCACCAGCACCATAGCACAACACCAGTACCAGCACACAGCACCAGCACCCCAGCACATAGCACCAGCACACAGCACCATAGCACAGCACAAGTTCTCTCTGCTCATGAATTGAGCATCAAGAGGGAATTCACCTCACTAATCAAAACCAATAGCCAAAGCCCAAAGCAACATGGTTACTTAATCAAGATCAGGAGCAACAAGGAGCAAGCCAAGCACCTGGGAGGTGCAGGGCAGGCAAGTTGGGGAGCCAAGCACAAGGAGGTGCAGGGCAAGCCACTGGGAGGAGCAGGGCAAGTACATGAGCCAGTGATCAAGCTCAACCAAAAAGCATCATCAACATCACCACAGCCACTCATCAAAGCCAGCATAAGACCAAGGGATAACTAGGATTTGCATAGCCATGAGTAAAACCTTGCAAGCATCCAAATTCTTGCATACACAAGAAAACAACAGCAGTAAAACCCTCACCACCAAATCCTTCTGCTAAGCAGAACACTTAGGAGGTTTGGGGAGGTTTTTCTCCTCAGGCTTACAGAGAAGTGCTCTGTAAAATCTTCATAGGAAGATTTAGCTAGTGGGAAGCAAATCAACAAGCACCAGCAAGAGTAAAAGCCTCAGACCACGCATCCTAGGCTGACTAAGATCATCATGAAGATCTGTTCTTATCAGTAAATTTATTGCCCAATATGATGATCTAGCCACTGATAGAAACCACCAAGCATGTTTAGCATCACTAACAGCAGTCATCCAGTTTAATTATCAAGCAAGGATTGTGAACCTCACATGGAGGAAGCACAATCAACACCCAATAATAACAGTTACATGCTGTCAATGAATAACATGATATAGAAAGCAACAGAACCTTGTGCAGCATACAAATCAAGCATTAATTGCTTGATAGAAGCAATCATCACTGAAACAAGATTTCAGTTCATAAAAAACAATAGAATTATAACAAGCTCAAGCTCAGCATGTTTATATCATCATGAAGACAATCATATGAAATTAACTGGCAGCAGTTTGCACTGCAAGCCAGAGGGCATCAATTAGACAATTGATTGATAATCACATCACTAGAGAGCCAATCTAGCATCACAGAGTAAGCATTCCAAGTAAGCAACACAGAATTCAGTTAAGAAGCTCTTGACTGAATGTCATGCTAACAGTAGCCACAATTACACAGCTTATGATCAAACTAACAGCACTGGGGAAAATCCCCAGTTAAACATACCAAGATCAGCTAAGAAATTCTTAACTAAATCTTGCACTGACACTTGCACTAGAAGTTCACAATAGCAGCGTACAGAGCCTAATAGCACAAGCTCGAGCAGAACAACAACAGCAGTAGTAGCACAAGTTTGAGCAGAGCAGCAACAACAGCATGGCTCAGCAATAGCATAGGCAAGCATGCCTGGCTCGCTGGCCAGGCCACCAAAGTAAGCACACAGAAGCTAGGAGGAGAAGAAGAACTCACAGGAGTGCTCCTAGAGGAGCAAGGTAGAAGATCAGGGCGGCGACACGACGGCGCAGCCTCGGTTGTGGCAGCAAGGCCACCCTCCAGAAGCTGCACCGACGAGGAGGCGGCAACATGCTCGCGGCCGAGCGGCCGAGCACAGCACGGCGGTGGCATCGGGGTTGCAGTAGCCGTCCAACCGACACGATGATGAGGAGATCACCACCAGCACCGCAAAGTGAGGGAAGGAGCTCCAGCAAGCTCGCCGGAGTAGATCAAGCCACATGGGCAAGATCTACTGGGGCGGTGCTTGACGGCGATGGCGGCGATTGGAGGCGGGGGTGACGAAACCCCACGGTCAGGAGGAAGAGCACAACGAGGCGAAGCAGATGCACCAGAGGGCGGCGGCGGATCTCGCTGGAGCTCGCCGGAGCCGGGCGAGGAGCTCGTCGGTGATTCGTGAATCGCCAGGGGAGAGTTAGGGTTAGAGTTTGACCGAGAGGGGTGAGAGTGAGGGGGCGGCTGGGCTGAGCCGAGCCGGTTCGATCAAACCCACCTGGGTGGATTGACCGGTGGGCCCAGGCTATCAGCCCAACCTTTTATTTTTGCTTTAATTTGATTTGAGCCAAAAACCCTTAAGAAAAACCCTAATCTGTTTAAAAATAAATCCAGAAAAATACCAAAAATAAACTAAAAATAACAAGCAATTATTTTTAGCTCTTTTTATAAGTTTGAATCCATTAAGTGAATAAAATAATCTCATGAGTCAATTACACAAAAGAAAAAGGGGTAATTGTTTTGGCCTGAAAATAATAAAAATTATGCAATTAAGCAAATTTGGCAATTCTTAATAAAATTCCATTCAAGAATATTTGATAAATATCCTTGAATGAAATTACCCTTAATATATATTCTTTAAAATCATAAAAATAATATATCAAGTTTAATAAGTAAATAAACCATTTCTGGGGGGGAATAATTCCAACACACCATAAAGCATGCATTTTTGAATCTTTAAACATTGCCCTTATTGGACAATGATGCTGTTTTCCAGAACCCGAGTTCCCGGGTCACTTCAACAAATCCAACTGCACTACCTTGCAGTTTGCAGGCAAGTTCACTCTTGCTCATATCTCTTGTTTACTTTTAGCAAATTACTTGCAAATATACCGGTGGTATGATTGTTACTGCATTGAAAAGCAAAAGGTTCTCTTTTCATAATTAACATGATTAGCTGGTTATCGACCCGAGTGGTGGTAACCTAGGATGGCTGGCAAATGGAACCATGGTATGATTGTTGTGGTGGAGGTTCCATTTGTTTGGGAAAGTGAACCCTAGGACTTAACAACCAATGTCACCAGTGATTCTAGCACCGTAAATTACGGTCGACCATGAGATCTGGAATGGGACGGAGAAGTCAGCTGTATCTTTTTCCTCTCGCATGCCAACGGATCGGTAGCAATGGTTGTCTTGCCTAGGCTACTATAAGGTAAAGGGGGGAAATATGTTCCTGCTAGTCTACCTATAGTATAGGGGGGGACAGACTTGCTAATTGATCTATGATGGATTGTAACGGTCATCCAGATCAGTCTACCAATATTGTATAGGAGCGGGCACCGGGGTCCGGGCTAGTCTACCTATGGGGTCATCCATAGTGTAAAGGGGAAGGACCAGTGCGCCAATCAGTCTACATATGTGGTATAGGAGAGGATGGACTTATAAATGGGTGGGTCTGCGGGGTCACGGAGAAGAACGGTGATTGGCTTGGATCATCAACTGGGCCCCATACAAAAGAAGTATGGACGGAAAAGTACGCCCGGTTGTGCAGCAAAGTGTTGATCTCTCATGGGTACAAGTGACCACCTCTGCAGAGTGTATACAAAGTATCAAGATACTCCCTGTTCCAGGAAGGAGCTGCGAACGCGGTAGGAAAGGAGCCCATAGAAGCTCTAATCAACCTGTGAAGGCTGACGGACATAGTTCTTCTAAATAAAAGCAATCTTTGAAGAAATAATCATAAAACTGCATTTTGACCTAAGACTTTTGAGTCGGTGGTCATAGCTAGTGCATTATACACCTCTATCCTATTAAATGAACTTGTTGGGTAACGCTCGTTACTCACCCCATTCCCTCTTAACCCTTGCTTAGACTTGGAGGGCCAGAACAAGGAAACTGAAGGAGCATCGGAGGACTATGAGGAAGTCTACTATGAAGAACCGAACCTTTCCAGTGGAATAGAAGGCGTGGATTACATGATCGTCTATGGAAACAATGAAGGAACCGAGGAGGAGGCTGACAACTAATAGTATAGGGTAGTAGTTTAAGTCACAGGAACCTTATAGAATAAAGTGACTTAAGCCAGTTATCATGTTTAGTCTACTTCTATCATTCATAGTTAAGGTTTATAGCATCAAGGTAGAACCTACTAATGTTCCTCTTTGGACCGAGGAGGAACTGGAATCCTTTGTAAGATTATGGCTTGTAATATTAAGTGCTTGAATAAAGACCGCTATGTTTCTGTTGTACCACTCTGAGGGATGTAATATTTGTGAAATGGTACTTCATGAGTGTTATGTCAACGACTTGCATACTACAACATGCAGTGGTATGCCGGGTCACCACAGTTTGTATCAGAGCAAAAGCTTTGACCTTAGGTTGGACGCCTAGTTAATGGGAATGACCTATAGGAGTCAAATAGGAATAGTAAAGAGTTCTCTAAAATGGTCATGACGTTATTCACTTGGGAATAACAAAATCATACTTTTTAGTGTTACAATTCTTTATTGTTACTATGATGATGCATCATGTACTAATTTTCTTTATCTTTTATATAGACTGCCAGGATGGCACGCACCAATCCGTCAAGGATCGTGCAAGTTCGAGATGTGACGTTGGATGAGTATGATGGAAACCTATCCGATCTACTATGGGGCATCCTACAGGAGTGCGGGTGTGAAACCCGTATCCCTGTCAAGAAGTATGCATTCTATGAGGGTAGAGTCTTTCAGAAGTACAAGGTAGGGATCATGCTTCCTGCCAAATTGGGCATGAGCGTGGTCATGCCAGCTGGAGAAGCACGCACGGTTTGTACCGCATATAAGATAGCTGTCATGAAAGCCATCACTGATATTCGTGAACACAAAATGGAGAAGTTGTTAGGTACTAAGTTCACGCACATCCCACACGACGAGGAAGGAGAAGATCCTTGTCGTGATAGCTACAAATTTGCGAAGAGACACCCACATGCCGCAGCAGAGCACATGGACAGGTGTAAGCATCTACTTAGTGTGTTCTATCACGTTCACAGAGCAATAGTTGGTGAGATACAGAGTCTAGTGGATGAGATCACCGAGCCGACAAATACGGGAGAAACTTCCGGACCACCACGAGTACATACTCCGTGGCATACGGGGGAGACTTCCGGACCACCACGAGCACCTACTCTAGCTTTCTCCGTTGGAGACTTTATTAACCTAGATGATGAAGAAGATCCTGAGGAGCGGGAGTTCGAGCCTGAGGCCGAACCGGAGATGCCACTAGCACACTTTGCACATGGCTCGACTGGAGCCAGATACGAGGCAGGCTTGGAGTCATGGGGAATGCCACATAACGACAGTTTTGGGGGAAACTCCATGGGCTGGCATTTCGGTGAGTACATGGGAACGGCCAGAGATCCGATTCCGTGTGACTCAGAGCACGAGGTCATGAGTCAGTTCAGGGTTGCTCACCGCACCGGAGACGTGGCGGGGAGACCTATAGAGATCAAGTCGGATGACGAGGGAAAGTTACCAAGCTATATGGAGCAAGGAGAATGCTCGAGGCCCAAGATGGAGAGAGGTGCCACTGAGGTTGTATACCCATCATTGAGCGATTATCTGGGGATGACTGACTTCAACTTAGGGCCTACACCCGATCTCGACTATATGCCGGCAGAGTCATTTTATACCCCTGCTTCAGTTAGGAGGACATCCCGAGCGACAGGATGGACACCAGGGATGTATCGGGAGTTTGACTACCCGTAGAAGACTACCATCGATAAGGAGGTGATATGTTGTAACATATGTACCATATGTGTATTATGTAGTATTTGCTTTCGCAAATGGGAATAAGTGAGTGTGGCTACTCATGGTGCAGTGTGTAACACTATGTTGTTTTTACCCATGTATATACATGGTATATGTTTGGTGTGATTTGGCCATGTTTTATTTAGATTTTATTGTGTGACTAACACTGTGCATAAAGTTGAGCTCAGAAAGCATGGGCATGGTGTAACTATGAGTTTCGCTTGATGTAACAGGGTTAGGGGGATAAAATGGCGATGGTAGTTGGTGAAGAGTCCGAGCAACAGAGGATGGAGACCGAAGCCAAGGCTAAGGAGGCAGCCAAAGCAGCGGCAAGGGAACCATTACCACCACCACCACCATTTCTCACACAGCAAGATTTTGCCCAATATATGAGGATGGCAGATGAAAGGCAACAGATGCTTATTGAGTGCCAGACCAAGATGATGCAAGATGTGATGGATCACAATCGTGAAGGATGGAATGATGGTGTACATGGAGTCTCACTGGCAGACTTTTTGAATACAAGACCACTTCCATTTGCATCAGCGCCGGAACCAATGGACGCCGAAGACTGGTTGCTGGATACCAAGAGGAAGCTCAACACTGTGAATTGCAGCAATAGCGAGAAGCTTAGGTATGCCACTCATCTGTTATGTGGACCCGCAGCAGCCTGGCGGGACAATATTGTGGCAATACATCCCCCAGGAAGGGTATTCACCTGGTATGAATTCAAAAGGAAGTTCAGAGAGGCAAACGTGCCAGAAAGTATCATGGAGCTAAAGAGGAGAGATTTTGACAACTTAGAACAGAAGGACAAGACTATCATGAGGTATGTTAAGGAATTCACTCTTCTATCGCGTTATGCTATGGATGCAGTAAACACAGATGAGAAGAGGAATAAGCGATTTATGAGGGGTTTGCACCCAATGGCCAAGATGCAACTCAGGATGTTAAAGGCAGCAGATTTTCAAGAACTTGATGATGCAGCTATCACCATGGAGGATGATTTTAAGCAAGTTCAGGAGGAACGCCAGAAGAAAGCCAAGATGGAACCCAGAAGATATCCGGTCAATAAACCAACTACAGATCTGACTTTTAAACCATGACCGCCAGGTCAGGGAACTTTACCTCGGGGAGGCGGAGGAGGAAATCCTAAGACAGCAATCACCTGTAATGAGTGCGGAGCTAGAGGACATCTGGCAAGGGATTGCCTAAGACCCAAGGTAATCTGTTACCGCTGTAACCAAGAGGGACACATGAAAAGGCAATGTCCCAATAGAGCTGCATGGGGAAAGAAGCCAACCGGAGGAGGTTTTAACCGTGGAGGTAGTTCAGGAGGAAATGGTGCAGGCAAAGGATCTTGACCTTATGGGAAATTAAATTGCACCAACTTGGAGGAAGTGAATGAATCGGAGAAAACCGTGATAGGTACGCTTCAAATCCTATCTCACCCTAGCAAAGTACTTTTCGATATTGGTCCAACTACTTCATTCATTTCGCAAGAGTTTGTCGATCTTTATGGACTCACTTGCAATAAGTTAGAATACCCCATCACTGTTTTATCTGCGGGGGGAACGATTCTAGTCACACACCTCAAGCAAGAGCAAGTCATTATGATCAGCGATTGCGTCTACCTAGCCGATATTTTTCTTATCCCTATGAAGGATATGGCTATGATCCTTGGAATGGATTGGTTAGAAGAGAATGGAGCCCAAATTGATTGCAAGGAGAAAACCGTGTCACTTAGATGTCCAGGAGGAGGAAGGATAGTTTATCAAGGAGACCGTCATGAACATATTGAAGTTCAACTACAGCTAAATACTTTGAAGGAAGCTAAACTTGAAGACATTCCAGTAGTTAATGAATTCCAGGATGTATTTCCCAAGGAATTACCAGGTATGCCACCAGACAGGGAGATTGAGTTCACTATTGATTTGATTCCTAGAACAGCACCTATAGCTCAGGCACCATATAAGATGGGGCCTAAGGAGTTAGTTGAGTTAAAGGAACAATTGGATGAGTTAGAACAGAAAGGATTCATACAAGAAAGCATTTCACCTTGGGGAACACCCGTGATATTTGTGGATAAGCGGGATGGAGGACGCAGAATGTGTGGAGATTACCGAAACCTCAATAATGTTACTATCAAGAACAAGTATCCACTACCTAGAATCCAGGATTTATTTGATCAAGTCTGGGGAGCCGGAGTATTTTCCAAGATAGATCTTCGATCCGGATACCACCAGATTAAGATAAAAAAGGAAGACGTTCCAAAGACAGCTTTTGTGTCCAGGTACGGACATCATGAGTATTTGGTCGTACCTTTTGGATTGACAAATGCACCAGCCATTTTCATGAATCTCATGAACAAGATCTTTATGCCTTACTTGGACAAGTTTGTGATAGTCTTCATCGATGACATCTTGATTTATTCAAAGGACAAGGAAGAGCATGCCAAGCATTTGAGGATTGCCCTACAGATTCTCAGAGAACATCAGTTATATGCCAAGTTTAGTAAGTGTGAATTTTGGTTGGACCAAGTAGAATTTCTCGGGCATGTGATCAGCAAGGAGGGCGTAGCAGTAAATCCCAGTAAAGTAGCGTCTGTTTTAGAATGGGAAGCACCAAAGAATGTCAAGCAGATTAGAGGATTCTTAGGAATGGCAGGCTACTATAGGAGGTTCATAGAAGGATTTTCCAAGATTGCAGGACCAATGACAAAGTTACTTCGAAAGAATACACCATTTTTTTGGTCCGAAGAGTGTGAGATCAGTTTCCAGACACTTAAGGATAAGTTGACCACAGCACCCGTGTTAGCCGTACCAGAAACGGGCAAAGATTACACGGTGTATTGTGATGCATCCAAGAATGGACTTGGATGTGTGTTGATGCAAGACAGAAAGGTTATTGCTTATGGGACTAGGCAATTAAGACCGCATGAAGTTAACTACCCAACACATGATCTAGAATTAGCAGCCGTGGTGTTTGCTTCGAAAGGATGGAGACATTTTCTATATGGAGCTAAGTGTGAACTCTATACAGACCATAAGAGTCTCAAGTACTTCTTTACTCAGAAGGAGCTGAATATGAGGCAACGGCGATGGTTAGAATTGATCAAGGACTATGATTTGACCATCAATTATACTCTAGGGAAGGCTAATGTTGTAGCCGATGCGTTGAGTAGAAAAAGTACGGAAACTCAGCCAATGAGCCATGAACTACCTAAAGAGTTGCTTATGGATCTGGAAAGGTTAGAAATTCAATGCTTAGAAGTGGAATCTTTGGGCAGCTTGTCTACTATGAAGGTAATGGAGGAAAGGAAAAGTGATCTTAAGTATACAATCTTCCACCGGCAAAGTGAAGATATGTTCATTGAGGAAGAGATCCGACGAATTGAAGAGGGAAGACCGTCTGAGTTTCGTTTAGGCGATTTCAATTCACTTTGGTTTCATAATAGAATATGTGTGCCAGACATACCCAAAATCAAACAGTTGATACTCAAAGAAGCACATGAAATGCCATATTCAATACATCCGGGAAGTACTAAGATGTACATGGATCTTAAGGAACTGTTTTGGTGGAACAACATGAAGCGAGAAATAGCTAAGTTTGTGTCTGAATGCCATACTTGTCAAAGAGTGAAGGCGGAACATAAAAAAGTCCTGCTGGACTAATGCAACCATTGGATATACCCGAGTGGAAATGGGAAGAGAATGGAATGGATTTTATCACAGGATTACCGCTGACACCAAAGAAGAAGGACATGATTTGGATTACCGTAGACAGGTTAACAAAAAGTACACATTTCTTAGCCATTAATCAAAAGGATTCCGGAGAGAAGTTAGTAAACTTATATGTTCAGGAAATCGTGAGCAAGCATGGAGTACCGAAGACAATAGTATCGGACCGAGGGTCCGTATTCACTTCAGCTTTCTAGAATCAAATGCATGAAGCTCTAGGATCCAGGTTAGACTTCAGCACTGCTTATCACCCACAAACAGGGGGACAAACTGAAAGAACCAATCAGATTTTGGAGGATATCCTTAGAGCATGTGCGTTGGATTTTGGAGGATCATGGGAAGAACATCTAGCACTGGCAGAATTTTCATACAACAACAGTTACCAAAGTAGCATCCAAATGGCACCATTTGAAGCACTCTATGGAAGGAAGTGCCGATCACCCATCTGCTGGTATGAAATGGGAGCCGGTAAGGAATTTCATCCGGACTATGTGAAGGAAAGACAACATGCCGTTGACATCATCCGTGATCGATTAAAGATTGCTCAGAGTCGGCAGAAGAGTTATGCAGATTCAAAGAGGAGAACATGGGAGCCTCAAGTTGGGGACATGGTTTATCTTTGAGTTAGCCCAATGAAGGGAGTACATCATTTTGGAGTCAAGGGAAAACTGAGTCCAAGATATACTGGACCTTTCAATATTCTAAGTCAAAAGCGAGGAGTAGCTTTTGAATTGGAGCTACCAACACAGCTATCAAAGGTTCATAATGCGTTTCATTCTTCACAACTTCGAAAGTGTATGAAGATACCAGAAGAAACTATATCCTATGAAGACGTGGAATTACAAGCAGATTTGACCTATGTTGAATAACCGTCAAAGATTTTAGCAGAAAACTGGAAACAACTTTGCAACAGAGACATTAAATATTGCAAGGTGCAATGGAAACATCACCCGGAAAGAGAAGCTACATGGGAGAAGGAAGAAGATCTAAGGACAGCCTATCCCGAATTCTTCAGGTACACCTTACCCCAAACTTCGGGACGAAGTTTTTGTTAAGGGGGGAAGTCTGTAATGTCCCAGCACATAGGTCAACTCCGGAGTAGAATAGAGGGGTTTTGTGCATTTCATCTAAAATTACGAGATTTTTTCGCGCTTTTGTTGCTAAAACCTAAGGGTGATCGAATCTCTCTTCGAGGTGGAGTGGTGAACTCTCGAAGTGCTAAAGATTTGGACATGACCTCTTTTGATCAATTGCTTGTGGGAAACAATTAAATTGTATGACTAAAGCTTAAAAGGGCATTTGAATTCAAAACTAGAATTTGAATTTAAACTTAACTTAAATTCAAATGGCACATTTAGAAAGGATAAATGTTTCAAATAAGAAAAACTTTGGGCTTTATTAATTACCAACACAAAATACATTGTCTTTACAATCCCTATGAATAAAAGAATATTACAACAATGGACATTCATAGAATGTTACAATCTGAAGCTAAAAAGAAAATAAAGAAGAAAAGAAAATACAAGTTATGACTAAATCCTAAATTATCTTGATCATCAAATCTTTCTTCTTTTCTTCATTCTTCTTATCACCTGTACAAAAAGGAGAATACAAAGAAATATGCCACCAAGGTAATACAAGTGGCAGTAACAGTAAAATGAAAAATACTGTTGATAATCATCAAAGTGTTGATCTTATCAACATGACTCACACCCAAAATATCTGCCAAGGATCAAGCTGGTCGGCCAAGCCACCCAGCTAGCAAGCAGCATGGTCATCAAATGCATGCTAGGAGGTGTCAAGACACCGGAACTCAGGGAGAAGTATAAAAAGGAGCACTGTGTGTGAAACTGGTCGACCAAGAACCCTAGTCGACCAGCACACAGCACCAGCACCATAGCACATCACCAGCACCAGCACACAGCACCAGCACCCCAACACATAGCACCAGCACACAGCACCATAGCACAGCACAAGTTCTCTCTGCTCATGAGTTGAGCATCAAGAGGGAATTCACCTCACTAATCATAACCAATAGCCAAAGCCCAAAGCAACATGGTTACTTAATCAAGATCAGGAGCAACAAGGAGCAAGCCAAGCACCTGGGAGGTGCAGGGCAGGCAAGGTGGGAAGCCAAGCACAAGGAGGTGCAGGGCAAGCCACTGGGAGGAGCAGGGCAAGTACAGGAGCCAGTGATCAAGCTCAACCAAAAAGCATCATCAACATCACCACAGCCACTCATCAAAGCCATCATAAGACCAAGGTATAACTAGGATTTGCATAGCCATGAGTAAAACCTTGCAAGCATCCAAATTCTTGCATACACAAGAAAACAACAGCAGTAAAACCCTCACCACCAAATCCTTCTGCTAAGCAGAACACTTAGGAGGTTTGGGGAGGTTTTTCTCCTCAAGCTTACAGAGAAGTGCTCTGTAAAATCTTCGTAGGAAGATTTAGCTAGTGGGAAGCAAATCAACAAGCACCAGCAAGAGTAAAAGCCTCAGACCATGCATCCTAGGCCGACTAAGATCATCATGAAGATCTGTTCTTATCAGTAAATTTATTGCCCAATATGATGATCTAGCCACTGATAGAAACCACCAAGCATGTTTAGCATCACTAACAGCAGCCATCCAGTTTAATTATCAAGCAAGGATTGTGAACCTCACATGGAGGAAGCACAATCAACACCCAATAATAACAGTTACATGCTGTCAATGAATAACATGATATAGAAAGCAACAAAACCTTCTGCAGCATACAAATCAAGCATTAATTGCTTGATAGAAGCAATCATCACTGAAACAAGATTTCAGTTCATAAAAAACAACAGAATTATAACAAGCTCAAGATCAGCATGTTTATATCATCATGAAGACAATCATATGAAATTAACTGGTATTAGTTTGCACTGCAAGCCAGAGGGCATCAATTAGACAATTGATTGATAATCACATCACTAGAGAGCCAATCTAGCATCACAGAGTAAGCATTCCAAGTAAGCAACACAGAATTCAGTTAAGAAGCTCTTGACTGAATGTCATGCTAACAGTAGCCACAATTACACAGCTTATGATCAAACTAACAACACTGGGGAAAATCCCTAGTTAAACATACCAAGATCAGCTAAGAAATTCTTAACTGAATCTTGCACTGACACTTGCACTAGAAGTTCACAGTAGCAGCATACAGAGCCTAACAGCACAAGCTCGAGCAGAACAACAACAGCAGTAGCAGCACAAGTTTGAGAAGAGCAGCAACAACAGCATGGCTCAACAATAGCATAGGCAAGCATGCCTGGCTCGCTGGCCAGGCCACCAAAGTAAGAACACAGAAGCTAGGAGGAGAAGAAGAACTCACAGGAGTGCTCCCAGAGGAGCAAGGTAGAAGATCAGGGCGGCAACACGACGGCGCAGCCTTGGTTGTGGCAGCAAGGCCACCCTCCAGAAGCTGCACCGACGAGGAGGCGGCAACATGCTCGCGGCCGAGCACAGCACGGCGGCGGCGTCGGGGTTGCAGTAGCCTTCCAACCGATGCAACGACGAGGAGATCACCACCAGCACCGCAAAGCGAGGGAAGGAGCTCTAGCAAGCTCGCCGGAGTAGATCAAGCCGCATGGGCAAGATCTACTGGGGCAGAGCTCGACGGTGATGGTGGCGATTGGAGGCAGGGGTGACGAAACCCCACGGTCAGGAGGAAGAGCACAACAAGGCAAAGCAGATGCGCCAGAGGGCGGCGGCAGATCTTGCCGGAGCTCGCCGAAGCCGGGCGAGGAGCTCGTCGGCGATTCGCGAATCGCCAGAGGAGAGTTAGGGTTAGGGTTCGACCGAGAGGGGTGAGAGTGAGGGGACGGCTGGGCTGGGCCGAGCCGGTTCGGTCAAACCCACTTGGGTGGACTGACCGATGGGCCCAGGCTGTCAGCCCAACCTTTTATTTTTGCTTTAATTTGTTTTGAGCCAAAAACCCTTAAGAAAAACCCTAATCTATTTAAAAATAAATCCAGAAAAATACCAAAAATAAACTAAAAATAACAAGCAATTATTTTTAGCTCTTTTTATAAGTTTGAATCCATTAAGTGAATAAAATAATCTCATGAGTCAATTACACAAAAGAAAAAGGAGTAATTGTTTTGGCCTGAAAATAATAAAAATTATGCAATTAAGCAAATTTGGGAATTCTTAATAAAATTCCATTCAAGAATATTTGATAAATATCCTTGAATGAAATTACCCTTAATATATATTCTTTAAAATCATAAAAAGAATATATCAAGTTTAATAAGTAAATAAACCATTTCTGGGGGGGGGGAATAATTCCAACACACCATAAAGCATGCATTTTTTGAATCTTTAAACATTGCCCTTATTGGACAATGATGCTGTTTTCCAGAACCCGAGGTCCCGGGTCACTTCAACAAATCCAACTGCACTACCTTGCAGTTTGCAGGCAAGTTCACTCTTGCTCATATCTCTTGTTTACTTTTAGCAAATTACTTGCAAATATACCAGTGGTATGATTGTTACTGCATTGAAAAGCAAAAGGTTCTCTTTTCATAATTAACATGATTAGCTGGTTATCGACCCAAGTGGTGGTAACCTAGGATGGCTGGCAAATGGAACCATGGTATGATTGTTGTGGTGGAGGTTCCATTTGTTCGAGAAAGTGAACCCTAGGACTTAACAACCAATGTCGCCAGTGATTCTAGCGCCGTAAATTATGGTCAACCATGAGATCTAGAATGGGATGGAGAAGTCAGCTGTATCTTTTTCCTCTCGCATGCCAACGGATCGGTAGCAACGGTTGTCTTAACTAGGCTACTATAAGGTAAAGGGGGGAAATATGTTCCTGCTAGTCTATCTATAGTATAGGGGGGACAAACTTGCTAATTGATCTATGATGGATTGTAATGGTCATCTGGATCAGTCTACCCATATTGTATAGGAGCGGGCACCAGGGTCCGGGCTAGTCTACCTATGGGGTCATCCATAGTGTAAAGGGGAAGGACCAGTGTGTCAATCAGTCTACATATGTGGTATAGGAGAGGATGGACTTACAAATGGGTGGGTCTGCGGGGTCGCGGAGAAGAACAGTGATTGGCTTGGATCATCAACTAGGCCCCATACAAAAGAAGTATGGACGGGAAAGTACGCCCGGTTGTGCAGCAAAGTGTTGATCTCTCATGGGTACAAGTGACCACCTCTGCAGAGTGTATACAAAGTATCAAGATACTCCCTGTTCCGGGAAGGAGCTGCGAACGCGGCAGGAAAGGAGCCCATCAAAGCTCTAATCAACCTGTGAAGGCTGACGGACATAGTTCTTCTAAATAAAAGCAATCTTTGAAGAAATAATTATAAAACTGCATTTTGACCTAAGACTTTCGAGTCGGTGGTCATAGCTAGTGCATTATACATCTCTATCCTATTAAATGAACTTGTTGGGTAATGCTCATTACTCACCCCATTCCCTCTTAACCCTTGCTTAGACTTGGAGGGCCAGAACGAGGAAACTGAAGGAGCATCGGAGGACTACGAGGAAGTCTACTATGAAGAACCGGACCTTTCCGGTGGAATAGAAGGCGTGGATTACACGATCGTCTATGGAAACAACGAAGGAACCGAGGAGGAGGCCGACAACTAATAGTATAGGGTAGTAGTTTAAGTCACATGAACCTTATAGAATAAAGTGACTTAAGCCAGTTATCATGTTTAGTCTACTTCTATCAGTCATAGTTAAGGTTTATAGCATCAAGGGAGAACCTACTAGTGTTCCTCTTTGCACCGAGGAGGAACTAGAATCCTTTGTAAGATTATGGCTTGTAATATTAAGTGCTTGAATAAAGACCGCTATGTTTCTGTTGTACCACTCTGAGGGATGTAATATTTGTGAAATGGTACTTCACGAATCTTATGTCAACAACTTGCATACTACAACATGCAGTGGTATGCCGGGTCACCACAAATCACCACCAATAATGGCTGGGCCATTTTAATTGAGGAACAACTCATGTAATTCAGAAATGAATGCTTGTTTACCCTCCTCATAAGGAGAACCATAAATAGTAGTAATCCTAACTACTGGGGCATTAATATTATTCCTAACAACTACACTAACAGAGAAGCTTTTAATTTCCCAGGCTATATGTCAAAAAGATCAAGATTAACACGAACTAGAATACCCCCAGCTGAACCAACTGTAGGGAGGTGATTCCAGCCAAAGTTTCTATTATCCAAAACATTCTTAAGGAAAGAATTTGTAAAAATTTCCTTCTTTGTTTCCTAGAAGCCTATATAATCTAAATGCAGAGGGACTAGATTATCACCAATGAAATTTTTCCTACCAAGGGTAGTGATACCCCTACTATTCGAAAATGCATACCTCATTTAAACAGCTTCTTGGGGTGCTTGCCCCGTTTCTTTTTATTGTAAACATCTATACAAATGTTATCCTCAATCTCATTAGACTCCACCACTATATTATACTATTTTGGAGCCATGAAGGATTTACCTATAAGAGAGCTATCCTCAATGATATCACTAATATCCTCAGAACTATGATGATCTACAGAAACACTAGAATCTGCCATAGCAAGTACATTTCCCTAAACGCAAGAATTATTCTTATCACTATTCTTAAGAGACACAGACTCATGAAGATCTGAGCAATGGTTAAAACAAACAGTATCATCTACTTCATTAATAGAAACACCTAATTTACTAGACATATCTAAGAGTTCAAGATTTTGAGTAACATGGAAAGGATTAGAGGACATTATACCTGACATCTTCTTGGAATCATGGAATTCTTCTTCTCCTTCAGCTCCATGGCCTTGTCCATAATGTGCTTAGTCCTATCAATCCTGGAGCTCTGCCTCACTGGTTGAACAGGTCCCCAGATCTTCTGCTTCTTGGATCCCCCTTGATTGAGCTTGTCTACTTCACTATGGGTCTGCATCATCTGGTCAAAGCTAGGCATGATGTCATCAGGTAAAACAATATCCTCCTCTTCCTCCCTTCCACTGTCAGAAACTTGTAGCCTGGCTCTGAAATCTTGTTCTTCTTGTTGCTAGAATTGGGAAGCTTCAGCAGTTGCACTTCCTTCAGCAACAATCTCATTCAAACTGTTGTTGTTCTAAAAAGGAAGGCCAAAGATCAGGTGTCTAGAGACAACTTCAGAGTTGTCCAGGCCCAATCCACAAGCATGTCTAGTTTTTTGAGGCCCTTGAGTTCCCAACTGGTTCTCATCACCACCCTGATGGTTTGATGGAGGCTCTTTGTTGTTTCCCCCGCTTTTATCAGTGTCCATGCCATCTCCAGGGCCAGAGTAATATTGTCCACACCCATCACTAGGCCCAGTTGAGTTAACACTAACAGCCTCCTCCTGATTTGAACTCTGTTCCACCTTGACCTGGAGTTGAAACAATTTGCCCTGAAAGTTGAACAACCTTCCAAAAGGGACTTTAGAAGGATATCTGCACAGTAACTGGACCCTAACAAGCTCAGCACAATCTCTGAAAACACTCTGCCAGGCTATCTTTTTCAGAATTCCACACACAGAAATAGCTTGGTCTATAATGTTCCATTCACACCAGGGTGGAAGGAGGCCTTTGATCTGCATCCATATGATACGTCTCAAACGTATCTATAATTTTTGATGCTCCATGCTTGTTTATGCACCATTTGCTTTGTGTTTTGTTACACTTCGTGGCATTTTTATGCATTTTTTGGAACTAATTAACGAGATGCCACAGTGCGAGTTCCCTATTTTCTGCTGTTTTTGTGTTTCAGAAAAGCTACACAGGAAATATTCTCAAAATTGGATGAAACAAAAGCCGAAGTTCCTATTTTTTCCGACACAAAACGGAGTCCAAACAGACACGGAGGGGAGCCAGGGGCTAGCCACACCATAGGGTGGCACGGCCTAGGCCCTAGTCGTGCCACTAGGTGGTGGGGCCACCTAGCCCACCTCATAACACCGCCCTTCCGCCTATATATTCTCCTCGGCAAGAAAACCCTAAGGATCCGATCAATTTTCCACGAAATATACTGTAAGCCATCACCGTCGTCCACGCGACATCGGGAGGGTCCAGAAGCTCTTCCCATCACCCTGCCAGAGAGGGGAATCACCACCGGAGGCCTTCTTCGTCACCATGCCTGCCTTCGGAGTGATGCGTGAGTAGTCTACCTTGGACTACGGGTCCATAGCAGTAGCTAGATGGTTGTCTTCTCCTCCATGTGCTTCATGTTTAGATCTTGTGAGCCGCCTATCATGATCAAGATCATCGTTATCTAATTCTACATGTTGTGTTTGTTGGGATCCGATGAATATTGAGTACTTTGTCAAGTTGATTTATTGATTTATCATCTCTATGTTGTTTATGATCTTGCATGCTCTCTGTTGCTAGTAGATATCTTGGCCGAGTAGATGCTAGTGACTCCAAGAGGGAGTATTTATGCTCGATAGTGGGTTCATGCCTCTAGTAATCTGGGGGAGTGACAAAAAGCTCTAAGATTGTAGATGTGCTGTTGCTACTAGGGAGAAAACAAAAATCTTGTGTTCAAGGACATTTGTATTGTTTACATTACACACTTTTCTTAAGGCGATAATCTATTGTTTGCAACTTAATACCCAATGGTTGCTCGGATGACATCTGGCGGGTGGATTATTAGTCATAGATGTAGTTGGATTACGGTCTATGTATTATGTTGTAATGCCCAAGTGAAACTCATAGTAATCCTCATGACATTTGTATGCTTTCTTTATTCTATCAATTGCCGAACTGTAATTTGTTTACCCAGCATGTTATTTATCTTATGGAGAGACACCTCTAGTGAACTGTGGACCCCGGTCCATTCTTTTACATTCTTATTACCATTTACTATTTACTCACATTATTTACATTCTCGCAAACTACTATATTTTACCACATGATACGTTTAATCCTTTGTTAACAGCAAACCGGTGAGATTGACAACGTCTCTGTAAGTTGGGACAAAGTACATTGGTTGTGTTGTGTGCAGGTTCCACGTTACTGCTGGTGCAAAGTTACGCCCCAGATAAGGCGCCATATATAAATTGTCTGGAGCTGTCGCCAAGCCAGCGAGCATCAACCTTCGGAAGTTGGTTCTTTCTCCTACTGGTTCGATAAACCTTGGTTTCATACTGAGGGAAGACTTGCTGCTGTGCTCATCATACCTTTCTCTTGGGGTTCACAACTGGGCGGTCAACTACACGCCATCAAGCAATTTTTCTGGCGCCATTGCCGGGGTGAAAGAGGATTTTTGCAAGGAGAGTCTCTCGCTTCCAATCTTTTACTTTGTTATTGTTTTGCTTTATTTTATTTTTGCTTGCACCTTTTTATAAAAAATACAAAAAATAGCTTCTTTTATAGTTGGTACTTCGTTACTTTTAGTTCATTATGTTGTTCCCTAAGTATGCTCTGGAGGACCTTTCAATAGGTAGTGGTTCTATAATTGGGAAAGATAACATCGAGGAGTTCTTCAATCATGTTAGTAAGAATAAAGATGTTGAGGATAGATCTTTAGCCAAACTTGCTCCTAGTTATGAAGTTGTAGCTGCTTATTTAGTTCACATGTTGGAGGCTAGGTTTGTTAACCTTAATCCTTTTATGCAGCAAATGTTCCTTAAGCTTCATGATATCGTATACTCCGAAAAGACAGATTTTATTTTGGAGACTTTGCCTAGAGAATTTAGAGATGTTGTTATAGAAGCTAGGAAAGTTTTTGAGCGCTTTAATATGCTTGGATCACGTGTAGAGGTTGTTGGTACAAATAAAGAAGAAATCAAAGTACCAATACCTTTCAAACTCGTAGGATTGCATGAAGCTTTGGAAAAGAATTTTGATTGGATTGTTCCTGAAAACCCTTTTGATGAAAGTAGTGAACCCAAGAGTGTTCATAAGGGATCTTCAAAATCTCATTTGGATACAATACAATTCCTTATTGAAAATACTTCTACAATTGATCTTAATGCTTTGCTTGAAATTACTTGATTTCCACTTTCTGTGCCTAGCTCAAAGGCGTTAAAGAAAAGCACTCTTAGGAGATAACCCAATGTTTTCTTTTCAGTAATTTTTCTTTTTGTTGAGTCTTGGAAGTTATTACTACTGTAATGACCTCTCCTTATCATTTTTATTTTGTTTTTGTGCCAAGAATAACCTCTAATTGGGGGAAGGTAAGATTTGGGGAAATTGCTGTCCAGAAACAGATTTCTGTGCTGCACCATAAAAATTCGTGAAAATTCTCAGAACGCCTTTTTGATCTGTGAGTTCTTGTGCACATGCCCCAGGTTATTTACAAACTTTCATTAATTTTGCACTTTTCGATTAGAGCAACAGAAGATCCTCAGGAAAATCGATCTTTGTCAGCTGTTCTATTTTGACAGATTTCAACCACTATTTGTGTTTGCCTCTTGATCGCTTTCTTTTTGAGTTCTTTTGATCATGGAACTTTTGAGGAAGTTTCTACAGTAGCTTATTCTTTAATGGGTGTTATACTTGATTTTAAACTGAACCAAAAGAGTAGATTTACTATCATGCTTACACTAATGTTGCTAATAGAATTGTGTGAAGTTTTGTATGATGGAAGTTTTCAAGTGTATGGAAAGGAGAATGATGAGATGAGATGAGATGAAGTATGGACAAAAGCTCAAACTTGGAGATTCCCATATTACCCCAAGAAATATCCAAGAGGTACAAGCGTCAAAGCTTGGGGATGCCCCGAGGCACCCCTTCTTCATCAGCAAAAATCAGGTCATCTTTCAAGACACTATATTTTTATTGCTTTGTATACTATGCGTTTTTCTTGGAGCGTATTTACTTTATATTTCATTTTTCTTTTGTTTTGTTTTCTGCAATAAATGGTTGGACCCCAACATACTTCTTTTGGAGAAGATGCACTCCGTTTTTCATTGCCAAGAACACTCTAGTTTTCACTCTTATCGTTCAATGAGTGTTCTCTTTTTCTAGTACTGCATTTAGCTTTCGTTTTTTGCCTTGATTTTTGTTCAGATCTCATTATTTATTTGTATCAAGCTATATTTAGACCTCTGGTCTATGTTGTTTTTCATCTTTAAGAGTTGATTCAAAAAGGTTGATTGGTGTTGGAAAAGAGAAAAAAGTTTCATGCCTATACTGGTACAAATGGGAGCTTGTTTAGACTGTGGCTTAGACTTTTGCATGTCACGCTTGATGTTATTTTGATAGTATAATAAGTAGTATTTGCTGTAGCATGACTTGTCTCAAATGACTGAGATTGCTTAATGTGCCTTTGAAAGAATCATGCGTTATTTTTATTATATTGAAGCTTATTATTGTGGTTTTCTCCTTTGATGCTTTATTTGGGTTGACTTGGCACATGGTTACACCATGTTTGACTTTAACAAGTCGTCATAAGCCTCTATGATCATTTAGTTTTTGACTTGTGATACCACTCTATGCTTTGGTTAATAATGTTTTGTCGCTATGCATGATTATGGCCGTTATTGCTCTCTTAGTTGGTCGCTCCCAGTCTTTTGCTAGCCTTCATCTGTACTGAGTATGAGCTCTACTCATGCATCCAACTCCCAAAAACCAAAGTTTTGCAATGTGTCCACCATATCTACCTATTAGCAATTTGCTATTCCAAGTACATTCGTCTTTCTTTTATCTATCCTTCAAATTAAACTTTTTTGTGTTATGTGAAAATTTGTCAGTAAAGCTCTCACAAACCTGATGGCACATTTACTTTCTTGCTTTTCATAAATTTGACCATTGTGGCTCTCTTATGTTGATGTTATGCTTGCAAGTTGTAAGTTCGAAGTTAGCCCAGCCATGCTGTCATGGGGCACGCTTTCAACATTGCACTTACTCTCATTTAGTTGATATCATGATCTTTTGTTTATAAATACCTGCGATGTGAAATAAGTTGGGAATGTGTGAGCTCATGGAGTTTGTATATGTGTTAGAGTAACGCCTAGGCCGCTAATCTAAGCCATGCATCATTCATGGTGGAAATTTACAGCATGCCCATAGTGGACATTCGACGACGCATATCAAAATAAAAAGCTGTAACGCCCCACCTTTGAATTAAGGTGGAACACCTGTGTTAAGTGCTATTCCCTAGATCACTGATAGCACCATAGTACAAATTATAGGGATCATTGCAATAGTATCAAATATTACATCGCATATCCAGTTTCATCAGTCTCAAACCTTACAGATTCACAGCGGAAAACAAAGTGGCAATGAGCCTCCATCTTCATCATGTGCCACAGGCAGACATGTTGGAATGTAGTCTCGAGATCCTACTAATGATCCTTTTCTAAAAACCTGCACATTTGAATATGCAGCCCCATGAATGGAGGTCAGTACAATGATGTACTGGCAAATGACACATATTTGGTGGTTGTTGTGAAAGAGCTATCTACATGATATTTGGCTGGTGGAGTTTTTGGCTGATTTGCATAAAGCAAATTTTACCCTATCATTTTTCAAATCAAAAACTTTTAAAACATTGAGAGACTTTTAATGGTCGTTATAACCCCCAGGCGAAGACAACCACACACTTGCAGGGTATGTGGCCCTGAGTAGTTACTCAACAAAACCAGGATAACCCTCAGGCGAAGACAACCACACAAATCCTGGGTTGATAGCCAGGTGTGTAGTCCTGAGTAGTCCCTGTCCTGATTGTTTCTAAACAATTTTATTTCATTCAGAAATGGTGATGAGACTCTTCCGTACATCCATGTCTAGGAACACAAGTTGTCCATAACCGAGGACACGGCTAATAGATTAGTTTGACACCCTGCAGGGGTTGTGCACTTTCACCTTAAGACTCATTGTACGCCCATACATAAAATCATACAAGACCTTTTAGAAGGAGAGAGCAACCATACTGGAAAGATCCGTTCCCATCCTATAATTCTGCTACCAGCCCATATCTTGCACACAAGTTGAACCCTCACATCTTAATCAGTCAAGACAGAGCCCATATTGTCATAAGGCTGCACTAGAAGCTCACTAAAGCAAGGAAGACATGGTAGTATCTTTGTTCCTGGGTGGCAATCCACAAGTGAGCACCCAGGCGAAGACAACTACACAAATCCTGGGTTGAAAGCCAGGTGTGTAGCCCTGGGTAGCCACTCAACATCGTCTCCATCATCAAACCAATCCACCCAGGTGTTTCATTGGGTTGAAGTTTAATTTTCATATCAACTCAAAACAAGCATGGCATCATTTTCCATAGTAGTTTGCAATCCTAACAAGTGGGGTTTAAGGGATAGCTACACACTACTGGGAGCTAAGCATTTCATAAACTTCTTTGAAAATCTCATATCATGCATGGTAATGAAAACACTAATGCATATAATAAAGATAGGTAGAAGTATGTGTGTCACTTGCCTTTTTGGAGTTCAAACCCTTTCACTTCTCTCAACAAGATACATTCTCTCCTTTCAATCTATAGCAAAAGGAGTAACACAACAGAAACACACTATTCCATGACAAACAAGATCAAGCAATGCAAACAATTGAAAAGGATTTGTTTAACATTTTAAATTTATTATAATTTCTGTGAGGAGAGAGATATGGCTTGAAGCTTGGCTTATAAGATATGGATTGAGAGTTTGGATGGGAAGGTCAAATGATTTGGAAAGGATTGATCCTCCAAGATGATAATAACCTTGTGCTTGGCATAAGTAAGGATAGAGTTTAGAGATGACTTATGTGGATAGACTCACATGAGTATAGAATAGTGCAATAGAGCACTACTGAATAAAGTGCGATAACACTTACTCAATATAGTATATGTTACACATAGGTTTGGGCTTGTATTGGTGATACATTGAATTACTCAATTAACAAATTTGTAAATTGAATAGTTCAATATAGACCAATATGATCAAGTTGGCATGGGATTAAACAAGTATGAAGGGTATTTAGAAAGATGGTGGCTTGGATCAAGGATGATATTGGTTTAGAATGGTTTTAGGATAGATGTGATATGAGTTAGAGTGTGTCATACACTAGTATCAAAGGGAACCTTAATTGGAGTAATCACCAATTACTCAAATTACTCAAGTGTAGTTTGAACATTATGAACTAGGCCCACAAGAATAAGATGGCTTGATATTGGGTGATGATCAAGAGTAAGCATGGTAGTGATAGATAGGTATGATCATAAGATTCACTTTTGTAGAAGGAATCATATTGAAAAGAATTATAGAATTAATTCTATAATGAATATACTCAAATTCTCATAATTGAAATTGAATATTTGCAAGGTGTTTCAAATATTTTGGATAGTGATGCTACTAGATAGAGGTCAGTAACACAAAGTTACTGCAAGTGGTTTCACTCCAAAATCATTTTCAGAATTCAAATGATGATCAAAATAGTGATTTGGTTAAATTTAACAGTAGCAAGTGTGTGCATGTTTCAAGTTTGAATATTTTTGGTTCCAAAGTGTTCTACATGTTCTGAGGAATCCTTAGACTGCAAATTTGTAGTAATTGGATTTACAGAACAAAAGTTATGAATTAAATGGTGTTTATAAGTCATTTATGCCATTTAATTTTCATTTCAAAATTTTGTACAGTACCACTATGATATTATTACATATATGGATTCTACTATTTGCAAGGATTCCAGGGATATCAAGTTTGCAAAATTTGTCCAAGTAAATCTTTTTCTATGAATTTTTCAAGTTCAGTGCTAAAATAGGGATTTGAATTTCAAAAATTTGAATTCAATTGACCGGGGTTTGACTGGGGCTGACTGGGCAGGCTACATGGCAGTTCCTCACTGGGTGATACCGATTCGGAAAAGTCTTCTATTCCTGGCCGCAGGATTAGGATCCAAGGGACAGAGAAGCAAGGAGGGAAATTGCTCACCGGCGAGGCTACTCCGGCAACGAGCGACACTGATGGTCGACGGCGAGGTCGCTCCGGTGTGCTGCGATGGCGAGGGAGATGAGGACGACGCGCGGACGATGGCGGCGAACTCGAAAACTTGGTCGGCGACGTGGCTCTCCTCCTGTGGCATCGGCGAACGGTGACTGGAGGATGGCGAGGATGTCGGCGCTCCGGTGATGATACTACAGGGCGGTTCTGTGGAGAAACTAACCACTCTTCATGGTTAGAAGATTCGCCAGAGAGAAGGGAGAGTAATATGGCGGAAGGGAAGATGCAGAGGCCTCTACCGAGCTGGAATTTCGACGATGAACGATGGCGGCATCCACGGCTTCGGCTCTGGAAACGCGATGGTTTGACGGCGGTTTCTCCAGTGATTGGAGAGGAGAGTGGGGGACTTGAGGGAAGTGCCGAGGGGTTGCGGGAGAAAGGAGGGTGTGGGGGCGGTTCCTCGGGCTCGGCGGTTCCAGAGAAGAAGAGGGGTGGCGGTTTGGGAGAGACAAAGCTGACAAGCGGGCCCGGTTGGCAGTGAGTGAGGGAGAAAGGGGCTGCGGAGCTGGGATGGGTCGGCTGCTGGGCTGAAACCATCCCGGGTCGGCCCAGGTTGTCCTTTCTTTATTTTTTTCCTTGTGCTTCTTTTTCCAATTTCTGATTTTCTGTTTTGTTCCATAACTTTTTCATTTGAACTCTAAATGAGTTCAAACAAGTTTCCAAAAATTTGTAAAATTCAACACTACAATTTAAAATAGAGCAGAGACATTTTTCATGAACAAAAATCATGTTCAAGATCTTTTTAAATTGGCCAAAATGCTTTATTTTGCATAAAGCAAAAGGTTGGACTAGGGTTTGAAAATAATCCTTTTAAAATAAGAGGATAATACTTTATAAAATATTATTTACAAATTGTTTTCAAATCACCTTTTTTAATGCAAACCTTTTAGACAATAGAATCATTTTAGGAGGTAGTCCTTTGCAAGTAGCTTACATAGGTTTGAATAAAAGAAAGGAAAATAATATATTGATACTTTATTTTCTCAAAGGAATTCTTCAAGAAATACTAGGAAGTTTACAAAAGTTTTATATTTGAGCCTTTTAAATAAACTCAAAAAAATTTAAATCCCTGTGAATTTTCAATCAACACAAGCAAAACAAAAGCAAAAAAATTTACCCCAAAATTTGATAAAATCCTGGTATGTTACAAAAGCTATACCAATGGTAAATAAAAGAGATGTTGAGGTGTCCATTGTCTGTTTGTCTTGTCATTTTGATGTGGGCTTGTTTCCATGTCATCGGGCAAGAGGTACCCCGTTGGCATTCTCGATGATACATGTATGCTTACAATGACAAGAACTTGCTTGGGACCTAAGTCGAGTAGCATGAGGTTTGGGTATTCGTACTTCATGAGACATGAGACTTTCAACTTATGATTTGTTAAGCATATGCTTCATAATTGTACTTGCATTAACCTTAACCACTCAAGATGCCTATGATGGGGGAAATGAGAGCTCAAAGCTAGTAAGTATCATAATTTTTGGAGGTTTATAAAACTTGCAATCACTGCTTCCCTCTGCGAAGGGATTTTCTTTTACTTTTATGTTGAGTCTCCACCTTCTACCTTTATGCACTGTCTAAGAGAGCATAGTTGTCATTCTGAGTATAATGTGCATAGTCCCAAAATTTATTATTGATTGATTCATGATTATGGTTTTGCTTGTTCTTAAATTATTTGTATCTAGTCGCCCTCTTAAACTTGAAGGTGTCCTATGCATTTATGTTTTGCTACTCCATGAAGGACAAGCTGAAAACCACTTTGCTATGTTTTTTATATGCTTGAAACACACAATTGACTTTCAATGCATTATTACTCATGATCTTTTGTTTGTGTTACTTTTCATGTTATAACATGGTTGCTAAGTTCTATTGTCAAGTTTATATCTTTTATGCCCATGTTTAGAGTACTTTGATCTCAGCACTCAAAGCTTTACATCGTTTGATCAAGATTGTGTTTGTGCATGTCACGTCAAAAATCATTGTTTTGTTATCACTTACCTGCGCGAGGACGAGCAGGAGTTAAGCTTGGGGATGCATGATACGTCTCAAATGTATCTATAATTTTTTATTCTCCATGCTTGTTTATGCACCATTTGCTTTGTGTTTTGTTACACTTTGTGGCGTTTTTATGCATTTTCCGGAACTAACCTATTAATGAGATGCCATAGTTCCAGTTCCCTGTTTTCTGCTGTTTTTTTGTTTCAGAAAAGCTACACAGAAAATATTCTCGGAATTGGACGAAACAAAAGCCAAAGTTCCTATTTTTCCCGACACAAGACGGAGTCCAAAGCAGATACGGAGGGGAGCCAGGGGCCAGTCACACCATAGGGTGGCGCGTCCTAGCCCCTGGCCGCGCCACCAGGTGGTGCGGCCACCTGGCCCACCTCCTAACGCTGCCCTTCCGCCTATATATTCTCCTCGGTGAGAAAACCCTAAGGACCCGATCAATTTTCCACAAAACATACTGTAAGTCGTTGCCGTCATCGACGCGAGCTCGGGAGGGTAGGGAAGCTCTTCCCGGCACCCTGCCAGAGAGGGGAATCACCACCGGAGGCCTTCTTCATCACCATGCCTGCCTTCAGAGTGATGTGTGAGTAGTCTACCTTGGACTACGGGTCCATAGCAGTAGCTAGATGGTTGTCTCCTCCTCCATGTGCTTCATATTTAGATCTTGTGAGCTGCCTATCATGATCGAGATCATCCTTATGTAATTCTTCATGTTGTGTTTGTTGGGATCCGATGAATATTGAGTACTTTGTCAAGTTGATTTATTGATTTATCATCTCTATGTTATTTATGATCTTGCATGCTCTTCATTGCTAGTAGATATCTTGGCCGAGTAGATGCTAGTGACTCCAAGAGGGAGTATTTATGCTCGATATTGGGTTCATGCCTCTAGTAATCTGGGGGAGTGACAGAAACCTCTAAGGTTGTAGATGTGCTGTTGCTACTATGGAGAAAATAACAATTTTGTGTTCAAAGACATTTATATTGTTTACATTACACACTTTTCTTAAGGCGATAATCTGTTGCTTGCAACTTAATACCCAACGGTTGCTCGGATGACATCTGGCGGGTGGATTATTAGTCATAAATGCAGTTGGATTGCGGTCTATGTATTATGTTGTAATGCCCGAGTGAATCTCATAGTGATCCTCATGACATTTGTATGCTTTCTTTATTCTATCAATTGCCCAACTGTAATTTGTTTACCCAGCATGTTATTTATCTTATGGAGAGACACCTCTAGTGAACTGTGGACCCCGGTCCATTCTTATTACCGTTTACTATTTACTCACATTATTTACATTCTCACAAAGTACTATCTTTTACCGCATGATACGTTTAATCCTTTGTTTACAGCAAACCGGTGAGATTGACAACCTCACTGTAAGTTGGGGCAAAGTACTTTGGTTGTGTTGTGTGCAGGTTCGACGTTGCTGCTGGTGCAAAGCTACGCCCCAGATAAGGCACCATATATAAATTGTCTGGAGCTGTCACCAAGCCAGCGAGCATCAACCTTCGGAAGTTGGTTCTTTCTCCTACTGGTTCGACAAACCTTGGTTTCATACTAAGGGAAGACTTGTTGCTGTGTGATGGTTTGCTGGCGCATAGTTGGCGTGGGAGCTTCTTCTTCTTCTTTGTTCCCCGGCAACGGCGCCAGAAAACTTGTTGGTGGTGCGGTGTTGATGTAGGAGTTTTATATATAACCGCCCAGTTGGAAACCCCAAGAGAAGGTTATGATGAGCACAGCAGCAAGTCTTCCCTCAGTTGTGAAACCAAGGTTTATCGAACTAGTAGGAGAAAGAACCAAACTTCCGAAGGTTGATGCCCACTAGCTTTGCGACACTGCCAGATGTATAGGTGCACTAGTTCGGCGAAGAGATAGTGAAATACAAGTAGTAGTGATGATTATAAGTAGTAAATATAATCTGAAATAAATTCGCTGCGAGCAAACATGTAACAAAACTAAATGTAAACGGTGTGCAAAGCTTGGAAACAAGGCATAGAGATCATACTTTCACTAGTGGACACACTCCCAACAAATATAACATAATTGAACCAATAGATACTATCATAAGTATGCAACTCAAAACAATTCTCCAATGGAAAACGAACACTAGTCATGCGTAGGGCTACGAAGCACTCCTCAAAGTCCATTTGTACCCAAACTAGATTGTCCCACACTATCACCATGAACGAACTAGATGGTTCCAACAAACACCAATAATTCATAGAGACATTAACCAAAAAGATACACATGATGCGCACACTAGTCACCTTCACACCATGATACAAGGTATCTCCGGAGATTACAAATATAAGCACAGGAGTAGCATAATATTTGAATAATAGCATCTACCAATTCAACTAGATACAAAGCTCACAATCACAAAAAGATCACATCATGGGAGAGAGAGGTGAACCACATAGCTACCGGTAGAGCCCTCAGCCCCGGGGGAGAACTACTCCCTCCTCATCATAGGAGACAGCAAGGTTGATGGAGATGGCGATGAGGTCGATGGAGATGGCGGAGACGGTGATGGAGATGGCTCTGGGGGCACTTCCCCGTCCCGGCAGGGTGCCGGAACAGAGACTTCTGTCCCCCAAAATTCGTCGGTGGCGGCGGCGGAGCTGCGGAACTCTTCTGGAAATTTCACCGATTCCTTTAGGGTTTTCCGTTGGGAGGCTACTTATAGGCGAAGGGGCATCGTCAGGAGGCGACCAGGGTGGTCACACAATAGGTGGGCGCGGCCAGGGGCTGGGCCGCGCCCCCCTGTTGTGTGGGCAGCCCTGGCCCCTCTCCGGCTCCCGTTTGTTCCTCGTCCTTCGTCCGGGAAAAATAAGACTTCTGGAACTTGTTTCATCCAATTCCGAGAATATTTCCTGTGTAGCTTTTCTGAAACACAAAAACAGCAGAAAACAGGGAACTGGCACTGTGGCATCTTGTCAATAGGTTAGTTTCGGAAATCACATAAAAATGCCACGAAGTGTAACGAAACACAAGGCAAATGGTGTAAAAACAAGCATGGAGCATCAAAATTATAGATACGTTTCAGACGTATCAGCATCCCCAAGCTTAACTCATGCTCGTCCTCAAGTAGGTAAGTGATAACAAAACAATAATTTTTGAGGTGACATGCACCATCACAATTTGATCAACGAGGTAGAGCATTGAGTGCTGAGATCAAAGAACTTAAAACATGGGCATGAAAGACATAATCTTGATAATAGAAACTTAGCAACCATGTTGTAGCATGAAAAGAAACACAAAGGAAAGATCATGAAAATGAAACAATGAAAGTCACGTGTGTGTTTCAACCATATGGAAAACATAGCAAATGGTTTTCAGCTTGTCCCTCATGGAGTAGCAAAACATAAATGCATAGGACACCTTCAAGTTTAAGAGGGTGACTAGATACAAGTAATTTAAGAACAAGCAAAACCATAATCATGAATCGATCAATAATAAACTTTAGGGATTTCTATTTTTGTGCCCTCGGGTCCTTAGTTGTACTCAGTTTTCCCCAGCTCCTTAGTTTTTCCACAGTTTTGTCCAAGCCCTTGTCTGAAACCGTCACAAGTGCTGGAACGGCCGGTTGCCCGACGGTTGAACACCTTTGACCGTTAACTGCTGACTAGTGGGGCCACGTAGAGCCCGCAAAGTCACGTCAGAGCGTCAGAGCGTCCATCTTTGTTTGACCGTAAGCATCACCGTATCCCTGACCAAAATGCGGACGAGTGGGGCTTCGGTATATCGAATGATAAGTGGGGCCATGACGCTGATACAAGGGGCAATACACGAGTATGATTAGATTTTTAAACGGAGCTCTACAGCGATGGCACGGAGGAGGTGGCCTGCGGGGTGCCGAGATGAGATCGACGTCCACAAAGAACTGCTTGAGGCGAGACCAGACGCATTAGATACATATGAACTAGACGCGTTTAACCATGCAAAGAAGAGAAGAAATGGTCGAGGACATCGACGACGACCTCAACACTTTGACTGACGGTGTCAGACACGAACGCGAGCAATGTAGAGAAATCTAGTGTCTCTCCTTTCTGGCGTGTATAGATGGGTGCTAGGGGAGTGTGGTGGCGAAGCGAAAGACCTCGCGGTGGTCTGTGGCATCCAGTATAGCGGGGCGGCGTGGCCGTGCCCACAGCGGCATGCATGTTCGGCATTGGCATCAGCATGTACGTTCGTCATTGGCCTCGGCGGTATCTCTGATGTGTCAGTGATCGAATGAGGGGACGGGATTAAGGGTGCATCCCGACGGTGACCTAGCAGTGGCGGCGAGCATGCATAGCCGTTCTGACGATGCCGATATCGGCATCGGCATCGTTTGGAGGCTGTGGTGCTCGAATCATGGTGGAAATTGCGATTCCCTATTATTTTTACATACATAATATATAGAAAATAGCTAGATCTCTAAATCGAGGCATATGAAGCTACATATATATTCTTGGTCATAATCCCCTTATCTAAAGGGGATGGATGCATGGCTTCACGTCGTCGTTGCTTTCATCGTCAGTATCTTCATCGTCCATGTAGTAGTACTTCCTGCACAATGTTACATCGAACACCTTCACTGTGAGCACATCATCGCCTTCATATTTGAAGTGTAGGATGTAGCCGAAATCCACACCGTGCGCGATGGCGAAATTCTCCCAGCCCTTGTCGAGGTACATCCGGCCTTGTTCGTCAAATAGGACCTCCACGGTCCAGAGACGAGGACCGCAGTCAGCTGCTCGCAGATACACCTTTGCGGGCTCCTGGCCGTCAAGATAGTCCGCAAACTTTTGTGGGAGTGCCTGCAAAGAGATCGAGCGCCGATCCCTTGAAATTAAAGGCTTTTTTGGAACATGCACATAATTAATCACATGCATCATATATGTGGGAACGCGTACGTACCTTCTTGGCCAAAGGGTCTTCATAGATGACGATTAAGAACTCCTCTATGATCAATGGCAGTGTTGACGGTGGTGGTGGCAATGATGATGATCCACCACCCAGGCCGCCCCTTCCCCTTCCCCTTCCCCTTCCGGTCGGCGTCCGAGACGTGGAAGCCATGGCAATGGATCAAGTGTATGTGAACGAAGAAGAGAGAGGCAGAAACGAAGAAGAGAGAGGCAAAACCTATTGACATGAGGGATGGCCGTTGTGGGGGTTTATAAGGGCGAGATGACCGTTGTGGGGTTTACATAATAAATTAAGGAGGAGATGACCATTATGGGTGTTTATATCTCAACAAAAAAGTAATGCCTAAAAGAAATGGAAATTCATGATAGTTTATTATTTTACCATGAAAAGTAATGCCTAAAGGAAATTCGTGATAGTTTATCATTTCACCGTGAAAAGTAATGCCTAAAGGAAATTCGTGATAGTTTATTATTTTACCGTGAAAAGTAATGCCTAAATGGAAATTCATGATAGTTTATCATTTTACCGTGAAAAGTAATGCCTACAAGAAGTGGAAATTCGTGATTACCAAACTTGTTGAATCCGGTGGCCAACTCGTTATTTAGCATACATAGAGGGGTAGTAGTTTGCCACCGACAGATAGAGAGAGCGTGGCACGATCCTGCCCATTAGATCATAGGATCGACGGTAGGTGGGCACGATCCGTGTGACAACAGCTCGACCAATCAGGCCAAGTTTGGGCTTCTGTGAGAAGGAAGAGGGTAAAACTGAGTAGTATCAAGGATACAAGGGCAAGTAAATAGTAAACAGGCTAAGGAATTCAAATAAGAGATTTAGAAAAAGAAAAACACATGTTTTGTACAATGAAACCCAGGTTGGCCTACCTCAAAGTGTTAGCAATTCAAATATATATGAGTGTAAAAATTATGGCCTCATTCAGACAAACTATGTTTTGGGTATAGATGTTTTGAGAAGGGGTTTGAGTGGAAAGCCATGAACCTTCATAGCTACTAGTGATTTGAGAAGTGGCCATTTGTGTTAAAACTTGATTTATATATGATTGTCTACGTGGCAGGTCGCGTAACAAGACTCCATGAGTAGGAGGCACTATGATTTTATTTTTTTGAATTTTTGTGTGCATGAAATGACTCAATTAGATAGCTTAATCCCATTTGTTGACTCTCTGTTGACCAGCCACTTGAGGGTAAAACTGAGTATATTGCACTAGCCAGTATTAGTACTCGAGGGGAAAACTGAGTACAGATATTTTTCCAGTGTAAGACTCGAGGGTAGAACTGAGTATACGTAACGGTGCTGATGTGCAGTCCCACGGACGCGTGTCGCGGTGAGCAGCGGTTAGCCGCGCGGTGCGCGTGTTGAGACCAAATTTCAACTGCTGAGACGAACCGTCACTTTGCCAGTACAGAGCCCCTCTCTCCCTCCCTCTGCACATAGTCTCATTATAACTCACGCACACAACCACGCCTCTCACGTCCCATCACCTTCTCCAAAAAACCCCAGCCGCCCTACGCGCGCTCCCCTGCCGGCGATGGAGAAGAAGAATGCACCGGCGGCCGTCGCCCCCGAGCCCGTCGCCTCCGAGTCCATCGCCTCCGAGCCCATCGCCACCGAGCCCGTCGCATCCGAGGGCAGCGCATCCAAGCGCGGTGCCTCTGTGAACTGGGCCACTCTTAAGGGTGATGGACCACTTCACAAGATCGGCAACTACTTACTGGCGAACGAGGAGTACGTGGACACCTACGCTGCTTTGAGGCAAGTTTGTACAAATTGGCGCTCAGATCTACCTGAGCCCGACGTGCACCTGCACGAATGGATCGTGGTAGAACACGCCCTTCCACGCGCCGCTGAGTTCTCCTTCCTCAACCTCCGCATATCCCGCTACGTCACCATCGATCTAACGGAAGTTCATGCAAGGTTCAAATTCCTCCATGTCTATAGAGTTAATCTATTTTTATTTTCAATCATTAACATCTTAGTGCTGAATGTTATCTTCATCAACTCCCTTTTAGATACTACTTCGTCGGCTTTTACCGTGGCGTCATCGTGCTTGGCCAGAGGAACCAGCCGCACAAGATACGGCTTCTGAACCCACTCACAAAGACATTGAACGCTACGTTTGAGGCGCAGATGCCATCTATGATTGTGAAGTCAGTCGCTGTAATGAAGTCCCCGACTATGGTCTTCATTTGCACAAGTTACCCCAATGAAATTGCTTGGGTCGATAATAGCTCTCCAACTAAGGATATAGATGTAGATGATTGGGGAGAAGGAAGATTTACGATCGAGGACCATTCTCTGCGTTGCATTACCCCGTTCAATGGTGAATTGTATGCAATAGCTGTGAATGAGTTCGGAAGAATAGTGTGCACCAACAATGTCCAGTTGGAGCAGCGCGCGAGCACTATCAGCATGAAGACACTATTTTCATTTCCAGAATTTGGAAATGATTATGATTCCAAGTTCTACCTTGTGGAGTCGGATGGTGATCTGCTGCTTGTGTTGTTGGGCGGCAGCACTGACGACAACAGGCATTTGGAGGAAGGTCAACCATTAGTGTACCGTGTGGACACTGAGAGCCGCTCTCTCCATGCCGTCAGTAACATTGGTAGTCGTGCCCTCTTCGTCAATTTTATCTGGTGTATCTCCGTCGACACCAGAGTGCACCCGACACTTCGACCTGGCTGCATCTACTACGCGGATTTGGGTTATATCAGAGAGTATGATGATGATAGAAAGGCTTAGGATGAGTGGCCACGACGTGCGGATAGATTAGGATACAACGGTCTGAAAAATGAACAAAGGCCATACCGTTTGGAGGATGTATTGGCTGAACACTGTAGACGGATTGAGTTCAGTGAATATTTCCTTCATCTCATGAATTGTAGCGATGACGAAATATATGATGAATAATGAAGAACATTGTTATTGGCTGCTTTTGGCTGCTGTATACAGTTTATGTATTATACTTAGTTTTCTAGATTTATTATGCTGCTGTGAATTTATCCTATACTAGCTTCTAGATTTGCTACTAGATTTGTTACCATATTGGGCAAAAAAGAGGGCCAAAAGGCAACAATCATTGAAGAAAGACAGAAATAGAAGCTTCTCTAGATTTGATACTAATTTGGTGAAAAGAGAGAGAACTGTTACAGAGAGAGAGAGGGGAAAAAGGCACTCTGAAAAGGCGCTCTAAAAAGGCAATGCCAATTTGGCCTGAGAGAGACAGAACCGAGCTCTCACGTACAACCAAACGTGGTCTCGTCCTGTCCCACGCGGTCCCTTTCTACCAGCCCCACGCGACGTGGCCCCACATGACGCGGCCCTCACTACTGCAGAATAGCTTATAACCTCCAGTATATTAGTGACAGGCAAAAACATGCCCGTCACTAGTAACAAGTATTAGCGACGGGCAGCATTACGCCCGTCATTGGTAACGGTCAGCAGGCAGCTATATAGAATATACTAGTGACGGTAACATATACTCACCCGTCACTGATAAATTCACATAATACCAGTGACAGGCCCGTAGACATGCCTGTCGTTGTTATTCCTGTTACCAATGACATGCTAGTTTATATAACTGTCACTTTATGCTTCACCATGGCCATTCAATTGTTCTATTGGTACATGATGTGCTAGAAATAATGACACCATATTAATTATTGCAATCCCTGCGGAGTTCAACCAAACGAGAGAACGATGACGTCCTCTTGCTCGGTTCCGGCTGCTTTGGATCGATTCCTTCGATGGAGATGAAGAGGGCGAGACGAGGGAGAGAAAGTTGCGGTTTTCCATTGTGCTCCTTTCAACTTTTAACAACAACCCGAGGCAAAAGTTTCGCAAACAAACCTTCCGTTGTAGAAGGAAACTGTGTCGTGCGCGGGCTTCCGCTACTTTTGGTTTTCCACCGCGGGCCAACTAAAATAAGAAGAAGAGAAGAGAATCACTAGATCTAAACACGTACGTAGACTCCCAGTTTGCTAGATAATCTTTTCCCCCGCGGAGCGAAATCCTCCTGCGCCGCCACTTCCTCCCTACCAGGCCATCCCATGTCGCTCCCGCCGGAGGCTAGTGAGCTCTCCCTCACGTCACCATGTGCACCTCTGATCTGCAGGGTCTTCGTCAATTTAAAACCATCGACATGTTGATCCCTGAGATCCAGTGATGCCATCGCCCTTATTCCCGACCAGTGACACCGCATCGGCGATCTCGTCGACCTCCAACACATCAACGGCCAACATCAGCCTCATCATGGACTGCAGCGCCAGCGACCCCACTCCCTGGATATCGAGCTCGTCTCCCTGCAACGTCAACAACCTCGTAGGCACCGTCTCAAGGTGCCCTAAATGCTTGAACTCTTCCGTCCCCCTAGGCATCCATCCAAATTATTTCTATATTGCAGATCCCAACTATTCAGTTCGTTGCTCTTTAATTTTACTGTTGTTCCTACATATTTCCCTGTTTATTTGTCTCCGATCAATAGAATTTGGATAGCTCTGTGTGTGCAAACTGCCGTGGTACAGATGTAAAGTAGATTGGAATTACTCTGATAGATGTTGTCTCTGGTAGTTCTTGTTTAGATGTGGTTTCAGTCATTTACATTGGTATGACTCCGTATCTTTGGCTTCAGAGAGCGTCCGATGTTTTCTTAGTCTGCTTGGATCTTCAGGATTCAGATTATATATGCCTAATTTTCTAACTGAATTTTGTGTGTGGAAGGATCGAAATTAGTACTTCTAAACTATGTGCCATATTCTGTACAACTTGTAATATTGGTCCGTTCTTATTTGTAATACATGTACATTCTCATTTTCTCATTTCAGGATGCTAAGGCGTGTTAGCATTGAATCTAGGCGGGTGGCAGGATCTGTTGATGTGGAATAAGAAAGAGGTCAAAGAAGTTCAGGGTATATATCTTCCTTAGATATGGCGCAGCTTGCTAGCCAAGTTACTCTGAGATGTTATGAAGACATGCCTCCTATGTAGGATACCTAAGAACATAAAACTGGTGACCTATATGCAGGTTTTGAAATCACTACTCATCAGAAATATTTGTGTTAGATACATGACAAAGTTGGAAGAACTATGGTGGTGTGATAGGGATTGAATAAAGAAGGGAGCGCAAGGAGGAAATCGATGACAACACATGGCCACAACTAGGGCAGTGCCTTGATAGTCCATCATGCCAGAAACTATTGGTATGTTTCTTTCTTAAAGCTCAGCATGCACATGACTAAGAGTTTTTGTTCAAATCAAGGTTGTCGTCTCACTATTCCAGGCACAACGTTCATGCAATTTCAATTCCAACTAATAAAAGGTTTCATATGTTAACTTGTATATTTTATTTGTATACATATAAAATTTAGAGTAATCACTCTTTCAGTTCTATTGTATAACGCCTCACAATATTTGTCACGGAGCTTACTGCCCTAGATTTATTCCAAGCATTGGGTACGTGGTATGCTCAACTATGTAAACCTTGAACTATTCAATTTTCTTTCCTTTGATTTTGCAACAAGAATCAACTGAAAGGCAAAATGCACTTCATCCCTCCAAATTCATTTGTTGGTTATTTTTCATGTAAGTTTATAGCCTTATACCATTTGTACTTGCACTTAACTATTTACATAAATATAGTTATGTGCTATTTGATGTACGACTTGCTAAAAATTTATTCAATTTAGGTGGGGGCTAGCTGGCTTGAAGTATACTATGAACTCAGCAGTAATGTAGAACTAAAATGAACAAGCTGGGATGTGATTGTATTCCATTGATTGTTGGAATTTCAGAACAGGCTAATTTGTTAATATCTCGTCCAAATCTTTAATACATATGTATATGCATTATAGGGTACGTAGCGACATATTCCTGATATGCCATGTTTAAACTGTGATGATTTGAAACCAATAATTTTCTTCTCCGGTTCTCCAGAGTCGCTCCAAATGACAAATGTGAGATTCCAAGTTGCTGGAGCAATTGGTGATGTTGCTACCTAAATATGTGACTGCTCCATGTCAGCATTTGTTTGGGATGCAATTTTCTAGGTAGTAGCTGGAGCATATGAATCCTAGGAAGCAGACGATGGAAGCTTTAGCAGTTCACAAGAGTTGGACTATTTCAATTTGAGATGTTGGTTGTTCCAAAATAATATGAAACTTATTGTGATATCAATGTTAAGTCCACCTTGTAGTACTTATGATCATATTTGTTGTCTATGAGTGTCTATGATCATCATCGATGTGCAAACAATTTTTTTTTGTTCCTAAAATATTTACCAGTGACGGTCAAACAACAAAACTACCAGAGAATCTGTCACTACCAAGATTGTATTAATGCAACGTGTGAAAAATACTAGTGACAAGCATGAATAAATGACTGTCACCAGTAACAAAATACTAGTGACGGGCGCTTGCCCGTTGATCTAGTTGAGATTATAGGGGGGTTTTTCTAGTCGTCTCCACAGGGATCAACACAAATGAGACTATTTCCTAATTTCCAGAAGCTAAGCAGAAAAGTGGGGTTTTTGGTGTTGTAAACAGAAAAGTAACAGGAGGTTTTAGGTTGGAAGTTTTTAACATAACAAATCCAATGTTTCTTGTTTGTCAAGCAAGGAAACAAAGGACAAACGAGCAAGTGAGGCAGGGATGCATTTTTGGGACTAGATGCAGAGGCTAGTCTTGCACCTAACAGATCAGGCAGATGCAACACAGAAATCACAGTAATCTTGGAGTTTACAATGGAGTGTGTCACTCAAACCATAGCAAAGATCCAGGACAAGGTTCAAACTGTTTTACAGTGCAAGATCAACACAAATCAGATCACAGAGCATGGGGGAGAGGAGAGAGAGGTTGTTGTCGGTCACCGAAGGCTTGCCGTGGCAGAGAAAGTAGAAGAATTGCTGTCGCGGCAGAGGATGAAGAGGGATGAGGAAGAGCTTGGCCTTCAGATCCTTCGAGCCTTGTCCATCTTGACATTCTTGGAGGTGTTCTTAGTGGTGTTCATGGTGTTCTTGCTTGCGCCGTTGATCTGATCTTGTTGCAGCAGAGGAGTAGAGGGAAAAGTGGGTGGAAAAGGTGAAGGTTTTCGGTGTGTTGGACTATGGAGGAGGAAGGTTTTGGTGGAGTGGTGGATGGATGGAGTGGCTGTGTGGCGATGGATGGATGCGGGGATGGGATGGTGTATATGCTGCAGCGTAGAGGAGTAGAGGGAAAAAGGTGGCGGCAGCAGCTAGTCTGCTTTTCCGTTTTTCTTGTCCTTTTGTGCCGTGGCAGCCTGCTCCTGCCGTTGGCCTCTTTCTTGCTCCTCAAGATGTACTCTTCCTTTCCTGGTGGCTTGAGCTGATGTTTGAATTGCTCTGACTTGTAGAATTAAGTGCCTTGGCGCACTGATCTGTGACAAAGGATCAAATGATGTAAAATGTTGGTGCAACACTGGTAGAAATGAGGTAAAACAGACAAGTTTTATGGTTGCAAGGTTCAGATATATGTGTAAATCTTAGAGTGATCAAAACCCCCAGACCAAAACCTTTGCTTGTCCTCAAGTAAAGAATGGTGCATTGTACCAAACAAAATGTAACAGAGCATGATGAGGGACATTGCTGACTCAATGCAGATAAATCTTGCAATTGCCAATTCAAAAACAAGTTTCACAAGAGAATTTGAGTATGTCTAGATCAAACAACATGGACACATGAGTATAAAGTAATTGACTCTGAGATTGAAAACTCAAGATCCAGTACATAGCCCAATATGTAATGCAAAATTAGTGCTTCACCTATTACAGTTCCCAGGAACATAATAGGCTAATGCATAGACAAGTTAGTCAGTTAGTAACTTAGCTTGATGGGTCAACTTAGTTAGTGCTTCACACACTACAATCCCAGGATCATAGGTGCTAGTGCTTTGGGTATTTACAACAAGTTTTACTTAGCATTTTCAGGTTAGTGCTTCACACACCACAATCCAGAGATCATGGTTGCTAATGCTAAACTTTTTCCTTCCTGTTAGTATGTTAGTATGTTAGTATGTTAGTGCTTCACAAGTCACAATCCAGAGATCATGTTTGCTAATGCAAAAAATGCAACAGATGCAATTGGTTAGGGGCTAAGAAATGGATCATGAACTTCATTCTTAGGGCAATTAACAAATATACTGATGTTTCACAGGTTCTTTGAGTAGAGACATACAAAGGTTCTGATTTGAAACTTGGCTTTGAAAATAGGCATTTGCAAGAGTTATAAGCAGATTCAAAGCAAAATACACAGTAGCATGCAAGGTGATATTTTCAGGTCCAAGCAAGCGAAATTGATTCATTCCTTAACAAAGTACTTTCACACAAGATCAACCAACAGTATAGTATATTCTGATTCAGATTTTAACAAATGTGTGGAAATGGAAAGTGTTCACCTGATGGTTTTCCTGCTTCTCTGCCTTGTCAATCAACAGCAATCTTTCTCCTCATCCAAGTTATCACTGAAACAACAAAAAAGAAACAAACACACAAGGCAAAAACATAAAAAAGGTGAAAGGGAAATATATGATACAAGGGATACCAGGTTTCCTCCTGGAAGAGAGCTTTTTTAAAGTCACTAGCTTGACTGTAGCTTCATCATCACTGGTTTGCATGGGTAGAGGGTGCATTGGAGCCATCCTCTGGTTCATCATCTTCTTCAACTTGGTTTTCAATCAAATCTCCAATCCTGTAGTGCTTCAACCTCTGGCCATTTACTTTGAATGTTCCCTCAGCTGAGCTATAAACCTCAAAGGCACCATGGCCTAGATCTTTCTTGATAACACAAGGGCCAAACCATCTGGACTTGAACTTTCCAGAAAATAAGTGTAACTTGGAATCATACACCAGCACTGACTGCCCTTCCTTGAATTCCCTTCTCAGAATGTGGGAGTCATGCCATTTCTTGGTCTTCTCCTTGTAAATCTTTGCACTTTCATAGGAATCATTCCTGAGCTCTTCAAGCTCACACAACTGCAGTTTCCTCATGTTTCCTGCTTTGCCAATGTCCAAGTTCAGCTTCCTGATTGCCCAATGCGCTCTGTGCTCCAATTCGACTGGCAGATGGCAAGCCTTGCCATAGATAATTCTGAAAGGTGACATGCCAATGGGTGTCTTGTATGCTGTCCTGTAAGCCCACAAAGTGTCGGGCAATTTCATTGACCAATCTCCTCTGGTCTTGGACACAACTTTCTCCAAGATTTGCTTGATTTCCCTGTTTGACAACTCCACTTGGCCATTGGCCTGCGGATGATAAGGAGTTGTCACTCTGTGATTCTTCACTCCATACTTGGTCAGAAGCTTCTCAAACTGGTCATTATTGAAGTGAGCACCACCATCACTGATTACAACTCTTGGCACTCCAAATCTTGGGAAAATGACAGTCTTGAACATTCTACAAACTGCCTTGGCATCAGCATTAACAGTGGGAATGGCTTCAACCCATTTTGACACATAGTCAACAGCAACTAAAATATGCTTGTAGCCTTGAGAAGATGGCAAGGGTCCAACAAAATCAACTCCCCAAACATCAAACAATTCCACTTCCAAGATTCCTGTTTGGGGCATTTCATTTCTCTTTGACATCTTTCCTGCTCTTTGACAAGGATCACACTTCATTATGTACTCATGAACATCTCTGAACATACTTGGCCAAAAGAAGCCAGCTTGCAAAATCTTGGCTTGAGTCTTGAACACTCCAGCATGTCCTCCATACAATCCTGAATGGCATTGGAACATCACATCACTTTTTTCATCAGAGGGAACACACCTTCTCACAATGCCATCAGCACAATGTTTGTACAGAAAAGGTTCATCCCAATAGTAACTCTTGACATCATGGAGGAATTTTTTCTTTTGCTGGTAGGAGAGATCTGCTGGCACAATATCACAAGCTAGGAAGTTCACAAAGTCAGCATACCAAGGTGAACTGGCACTGACTGCCATGAGCTGTTCTCCTGGCATCAAGTCTTGAATCTCTCTGTTTTCATCAATGTTGATTCTGGACAAGTGATCAGCAACTGAGTTCTCTGACCCTTTCTTGTCTCTAATTTCTATGTCAAACTCTTGGAGCAGAAGGATCCATCTGATGAGCCTTGGTTTAGCATCCTTTTTGCTCACTAAATATCTGATTGCTGCATGGTCTGTGTAGACAATGCACTTGTGTCCAACCAGGTATGGTCTAAACTTATCAAATGAGAACACAACAGCAAGCAGCTCCTTCTCTGTGGTGGTGTAATTGATCTGAGCATCATCCAAAGTCTTGCTTGCATAATGTATAACATGTACAGCTTTGTCTTTCCTCTGGCCAAGGACTGCTCCAACAGCAAAGTCACTTGCATCACACATAAGTTCAAATGGCAGTGTCCAGTCAGGAGGTTGAACAACAGGGGCTGTGATGAGAGCATCTTTCAATTGGTTGAATGCTTGCAAACAAGTGTCATCAAACACAAACTTCACTTCATGATTCAGGAGATTGGTGAGTGGCTTGGCAAGATAGGAGAAGTTCTTGATAAACCTCCTGTAGAAGCCAGCATGGCCCAGGAAGCTTTGAATTCCCTTCACATTTTCAGGAGGAGGTAGCTTGGCAATCACATCTACCTTTGCCTTGTCCACCTCAATTCCTCTAGCAGACACAAGGTGGCCCAACACAATGCCTTCAGAGACAAGGAAGTGACATTTTTCCCAGTTCAGAATCAAATTTTGCTCAGAGCATCTGTGAAGGACTAAGGTGAGGTTCTTCAAGCAGGCTTCGAAGTCTTTTCCATACACAGTGAAATCATCCATGAAAACTTCCATAATCTTCTCAATGTGATCAGAAAATATGGACATCATGCATCTCTGGAAGGTGCCTGGAGCATTGCAAATGCCAAATGGTAGCCTTTTGTAAGCAAAGGTTCCATATGGGCAGGTGAATGTGGTCTTGTCTTGGTCAGAAGGGTGGATTGGAATCTGCAGAAATCCAGAGTAACCATCAAGGTAGCAGTAGTACTTCTGGCCAGCAAGTCTCTCTAGCATCTGGTCCATGAATGGCATAGGGAAGTGATCTTTTCTTGTAGCTTTGTTCAATTTTCTGAAGTCATTCACCATCCTCCATCCTGTAACAGGTCTTGTGGTCATGAGCCTTCCTTCTTCATTTTCAACAACAGTGTAGCCACCTTTCTTGGGCACAATGTGGATAGGACTCACCCACTCACTGTCAGAGATGGGGTATATCATTCCAGCCTTTAACAATTTCAGAACTTCCTTCTTTACTACATCTTGCATAGCAGGGTTTAGTCTCCTCTGTCCTTCTCTTGTTGGCTTGCTGCCTTCTTCTAAGTGGATCCTGTGAGAACACACTTTCTCACTAATGCCAATGATGTCATCAATGGAATATCCAATGACATTCTTGTACAGCTTTAGAATAGACAGAAGACTTTCTTCTTGCTCACTTGAAAGGGCAGAACTAATAATCACAGGGTGTAACTTTTCCTTCTCCAAGAATGAGTATTTCAGATGGGAAGGCAATTCTTTGAGCTCCACAACAGAATGGTGAGCTAGATGAGCTGGTTCTCTTGCACTTGACACAGGTACAATTTCACAAATTTTCACTTCACAGAGCTGCTGTACATTGGTGGTTTCAGCAGTAACAAAGACTTGAGCTTCAGGCTCTTCTTGCTCAGGTTCTGGCAAAGTTTCTAGCACACTTCTTTCAACAACATCAATGGAATGGCAATGTTCAGGAACATTGGGTAAGTGAGTGGCATGTTTCATGCTGAATTCAGCTTGCTCTGATCCAAATTGTAATTTGAGGGTTCCACCTTTGACATCAATGATGGCACCAGCAGTTGCCAAGAATGGCCTGCCTAGAATCATTGATTCAGCATTGTCTTCCATCTCTAGCACAACAAAGTCCACAGGATATGCAAAGTTGCCAACTTGGACTGGCACATCTTCAAGGACTCCTACTGGTTTTCTCAAGGTTCTATCAGCAAGTTGAAGTGTCATTGGGGTAGGCTTCAACGTTCCCAGCTGCTGAATCTGGCTTGCAGCAGAGGGTAACACACTCACTGAGGAACCTAAGTCACAAAGGGCTGTGAAGGTTTTTCTTCCCACTACACAGGGAATGCTGAAACTTCCAGGGTCTTGTAGCTTCTTGGGCATGTGGTTCAAGATCACAGCACTGCAATCTTCTGTCAAGGCTACTAACTCAGGGCTGTCCAAACTCCTCTTCCTTGTGATCAGATCTTTGAAAAACTTTGCATATAGGGGAATGTGCAACACTGCATCCAAGATGGGGATGGTGATTTGCACTTCCTTCATGGTCTCAAGGAATTTAGAGTATTGCTTCTCCTCCTTGGTCTTGTCCAATCTCTCTGGAAATGGCACTTTCATCAACAAAGGCTTCTCTGTTGCTTCTGTGGCAGAGATCTGTGCCTTGGCAGGGTTTTCTGTCTGGGCAGGCTGTCCTGTTGATTTTTCCTGCCTTGGCAGAACAATTTCTGGAGGTGTTTGTTGCTGCACGGTGGGTCTTCTCTGTGGAGCAACATAAGTGACATTTGGTGGGGTTTTGAGTAAGGGTTCAGTGTTCACCCCACTCCTAGTGGTGACTGCATCAATAACTTCAGTAGTGGAAAGGGCACCACACTGTTTTGGGTTTTTCTCTGCTTGGGCTGGCAGTTTTCCTTCAGCTTGTTTTCCAATGTTGTTGGTCTGGATTCCAGCAGTGAGTTGCTGCATAGTCTTGTAGAAAAGTTCAGATTGCATTTTCATAGTTTCTTGCATTCCACTGAACATTTCCTTCTGTAGCTTCATCATTTCTCCAAGCTCAGATTGGCTGCTACTGCTGGATGAAGTAGTTTGCTGATGTACTGGGTGGTGTTGTTGTTGTGGGTGTTGCACTTGACCTTGGGGTCTGAAATTTTGTTGTCCAGGCTGATGGTAACTCTGCTGGGATGCTTGGGCATAGTGCTGCTGCCCTGGTGCTGGGTAACTTTGCTGATTATTGCTCTTGTAAGAAAGGTTGGGGTGGTTTCTCCAAGAGGGGTTGTAACTTTGGGAATATGGCCCTTGATTCTGGGCATAGTTCACCTCTGATATCATGGCTTCAGGAGGTGCAGACAAGGTACATTCCATGAGAGAATGGCCTTCTTTTCCACAAATTGCACAGGCAGAAGTAACTTGGTTGACAGGAACCAAAGCTTGGCTGTTTCTTTCTGTCATGAGCTGGGCAAGCTGAGTTGTTAAACTCTCCAACTTGGCTTCCAAAGCATTCTGGCCACTTGACTGAATCTGCAGCTGATTGTTGGGGTGGACAGCTCTTTCATTTGTCCAGGAGAAGTTGTGTGATGCCATGCTCTCAATCAACTCAGTAGCTTCATCAAGGGTCTTGTTCATGATTCCACCTCCAGCAGCTGAATCAACAAATGATCTGGTTTGCTCTGTCAAGCCCTTGTAGAAGGTTTGCAAGATGAGCCATTGCTCCTGGCCATGGTTGGGACACATCCTGATGAGACCTTGGTATCTCTGCCAAGTATCATACAGGCTTTCTCCTTCATATTGCACAAATCTTGTTATCTTGTCTCTGCACTCAGCTGCTTTGGTTGGAGGGAAATATCTCTCAAAGAAGGCTTGAAGAACATGTTCCCATGTGTCTCTGCAGTGAATAGGAAGAGAGTGGAACCAAACTTTTGCAAGTCCAGACAGTGAGAAGGGAAACAATTGCATTCTGATGGCTTCAGGAGGAACACCATTGTGCTTCAAAGTGTTGCAGTACTCCAGAAAGTTTCTGATATGCTCATGGGGGCTCTCCAAAGCAGAACCTTTGAAGGGATTATGTTGCACCATATTGATCAGAGCTGGCTTGATTTCCCAGTTGTTTGCTTGTATTGCAGGCATAATCACATCTGCATTGTTGATCTGGTCCTTGGGAATCCACAAATCTCTCAACTTCTTATCACCCATGCTGAAATCTGAGGATGACGATTCCAAATCTGAGACAGAGGTTTCCAAATCTTCAGCAGAAACTTCAGAAGCTGCTCTCTTTCTTGCAAACAAAGTCCTCTCTGGCTCAGGATCAAATGGGGCTAGTGGAGAATCTTCAGAGGACTGCATCAACTGAATTCCCACGGAGATTAGATGAAATCATTGTTCTACACACAATTACAGACAAGAACTTGATCAAGGGTTAGTGAACTAAATCCCCTAATAAAAGTTCTAAGCTTGATCACAGACAAGTCATTAAAACAGACAATCAAAGATTGCAAATTGGAACAAGTATTTACACAGCTTAGTCTACTGTAATCTAAGGAAACAATCAAAAGTTGATCCCCGGCAACGGCGCCAATTTTGATCTAGTTGAGATTATAGGGGGGTTTTTCTAGTCGTCTCCACAGGGATCAACACAAATGAGACTATTTCCTAATTTCCAGAAGCTAAGCAGAAAAGTGGGGTTTTTGGTGTTGTAAACAGAAAAGTAACAGGAGGTTTTAGGTTGGAAGTTTTTAACATAACAAATCCAATGTTTCTTGTTTGTCAGGCAAGGAAACAAAGGACAAACGAGCAAGTGAGGCAGGGATGCATTTTTGGGACTAGATGCAGAGGCTAGTCTTGCACCTAACAGATCAGGCAGATGCAACACAGAAATCACAGTAATCTTGGAGTTTACAATGGAGTGTGTCACTCAAACCATAGCAAAGATCCAGGACAAGGTTCAAACTGTTTTACAGTGCAAGATCAACACAAATCAGATCACAGAGCATGGGGGAGAGGAGAGAGAGGTTGTTGTCGGTCACCGAAGGCTTGCCGTGGCAGAGAAAGTAGAAGAATTGCTGTCGCGGCAGAGGATGAAGAGGGATGAGGAAGAGCTTGGCCTTCAGATCCTTCTAGCCTTGTCCATCTTGACATTCTTGGAGGTGTTCTTAGTGGTGTTCATGGTGTTCTTGCTTGCGCCGTTGATCTGATCTTGTTGCAGCAGAGGAGTAGAGGGAAAAGTGGGTGGAAAAGGTGAAGGTTTTCGGTGTGTTGGACTATGGAGGAGGAAGGTTTTGGTGGAGTGGTGGATGGATGGAGTGGCTGTGTGGCGATGGATGGATGCGGGGATGGGATGGTGTATATGCTGCAGCGTAGAGGAGTAGAGGGAAAAAGGTGGCGGCAGCAGCTAGTCTGCTTTTCCGTTTTTCTTGTCCTTTTGTGCCGTGGCAGCCTGCTCCTGCCATTGGCCTCTTTCTTGCTCCTCAAGATGTACTCTTCCTTTCCTGGTGGCTTGAGCTGATGTTTGAATTGCTCTGACTTGTAGAATTAAGTGCCTTGGCGCACTGATCTGTGACAAAGGATCAAATGATGTAAAATGTTGGTGCAACACTGGTAGAAATGAGGTAAAACAGACAAGTTTTATGGTTGCAAGGTTCAGATATATGTGTAAATCTTAGAGTGATCACCCGTCACTGGTAACCTATTACCAATGACATGTTACCAGTGACGGGCGCCTTGCCCGTCACTAATGGGCCTTTTGAGCCTGTCACTAGTAGGCTATTCTGCAGTAGTGCCTACACGTCAGCACGGAAACGGTCAACTAAACGGGAATCCTCCCGTCCGAGCTCCTTCTGAGGGTTTAAGACAACGGCTTGGGGAAAACTGAGGAAAAACTAACAAGCTGGGGAAAACTGAGTACAACTAAGGACCCGAGGACACGAAAATAGAAATCCCTAAACTTTGGGACTATGCACATTATACTCAGAATGACAACTATGCTCTCTTAGAAGGTGCATAAAGGTAGAAGGTGAAGACTCAACATAAAAGTAAAAGAAAGGCCCTTCGCAGAGGGAAGCAGTGATTAAACATGTGCTAGAGCTTTTCATTTCTAAAACAGAGAGATAAAAACTAGATTTTGAGAGGTGGTTGTCTTTGTCAACGACTAGCAATGGGGTTCTTACTATCTTCCATACAAAAAGTAAGCAAGTTTTTGAGAGAGATTGGCACTTTGGTGCTCTTTTATAAAGCTTGGCACTCCTCCCCACATTTTTTCCTTTCACAAACCATGGCTAACCGATTCCATCGGGTGCCCACCAACATTCACATACCATGGAGGAGTGCCTTTTTTTCTCTTTTTTTTTTCTTTTTGGAATAAGACAATATGGAAGATAGCAAATCCGACCACTACGTCCCCATGAGCTGAAAACAGTGTCACAAAATGAGAAGTGTTTTGAAGGTTTTTTGAAAGGTAGCACATGAAAATTTACTTGGAATGGCTTGCAAATACCATGCATATGAATTTATAATGGACACAACGGCAAACTTGGTTTTTGGGAGTTGGATGCACGAGTAGAGCTCATACTCAGTACAAAGTAAAGGGCTAGCAAAAGACTGGGAGCGACCAACTAAGAGAGCAATAATGGCCATAATCATGCATAGCGACAAAACATCATTGAAAGAAGCATAAAGTGGTATCACAAGTCAAAAACCAAATGATCATAGAGGCTATAGGCGACTTATTTTGTAGTCAACATGTGTAAGCATGTGCCAAGTCAACCCAAATAAAGCATCAAAGGAGAAAACCAAATAAATGCTTCCATATAATAAAAACAACGCATGATTTTTCAAAGGCTCATTAAGCAATCTCAGTCATTTGAGACAAGTCATGCTACAGCAAAACCACTAAGCATACTATCAAAACGTAATCAAGCATGGCATGCAAAAGTCTAAGCCGCAGTCTAAACAAGCTCCTTTTTGTACCACTTTTTTGCATGAAACTTTTTCTCTTTTCCAACACCATTCAAACCTTTTTGAGGAAACTCTTTTGATAAATACCAACATTGACCAGAGGTCCAGATACACCTTGATGCAAAGATATAACAAGATCTGAACAAAAATCAAGGTGAAAAACAAAAGCTAAACACAGTAGCAGAAAAAGAGAACACTCATTGAAAGATAAGAGTGAAAATAGAGTGTTCTTGGCAATGAAAAATGGAGTAAGTCTTTCTCCAAAACAAACATGATGTGATCCAACATTTATTGCAGCAAGCCAATCAAAAATAAAAACTGAAAGCAAAAACAACTGACGCTCCAAGAAAAATGCATAGTGCATGAAGCAATAAAAATATAGTGTTTTGAAAGGTGACCTGATTTTTGCCGATGAAGAAGGGGTGCCTCGGGGGCATCCCCAAGCTTTGATGCTTGTACCTCTTGGATATTTTTTTGGGGTGCATGGGCATCCCCAAGCTTGAGCTTTTGTCCATTCTTCATCTCATCTCATCATTCTCCAATCCCTACACTTGAAAACTTCCTTCATACAAAACTTAACACAATTCTATTAGCAATGTTAGCATAAACATAATAGTGAATCAACCCTTTTCAGTTCAGATTTCAACACAAAACCACCACATATATAGCATATACTACTATAGCAACTTTCCCAAAAGTTCCATGATCAAAAGAACTCAAGAAGAAAGTGATCGAGAGGCAAACACAAATAGTGGCAGAAATCTGTCAAAACAGAACAGCTGACAAAGGTCGATTTTTTAGAGAACCTTCTGTTGCTCAACTTGAAAAGTGCAAAACTAATGAAAGTTTGGATATAAACTGGGGCATATGCACAAGAAATCGTAGGTCAAAAAGATATTCTGAGAGTTTTCACGAATTTTTACGGTGCAGCACCGAAATTTGTTTCAGGACAGCAACTTCCCCAAATCTTACCTCACTCAAATTAGAGGCTTCTCTTAGCACAACAACGAAATAAAAAGGATAAGGAGTGGTTATTACAGTAGTAATAACTTCCAAGACTCAAATAAAAGAAAAAGAACTAAAAGTAAAACATTGGGTTATCTCCCAAGAGTGCTTTTCTTTAGCGCCTTTGAGCTAGGCGCAGTAATTTGAAAAGATGCTCATGTAGGCGTCATAAAAGAGCTTAAGGCAAAGGCGCTATATAGGAACTTAAAGCAAGAGAGAGCATCAAAAAGCAAATATGAAGCATATTTAAATCTAAACCACTTCCTATGAAAAATAGTCTTGTAAAGAGACAAGTCATGAAAGTGCAAAGCATAGGAAGGCAAAACAAGTACAACTTCAAGAATTGCAACATAAAGAGGGAAAACTCAATATTGTTGAGGTTCATCAAACCAGGTTTCCCTCTCTCATAGTAACTTTCAGTAGCATCATGGATAGAATTAATAATATAACTATTACATAAAGCATCCCTATCATGAGCCACATGCATAAAAGAATTAATACTCCCCACATGAACAATCGTAGTAGGAGCAGATTCAACAGAATAATTATTCTCATCACCATAATCATCAAAAATAGGGGGCATATTGTAATCATAACTAATTTTCTCCTCACAAGTAGGTGAACTGAAAATATTATACTCATCATCATAACCATCATAAACTAGAGGTTTAGTATCATCGTAAGCGAGGGAACAGCTATTTTGCAAAGCATATTCATCAAATATATCATCATAGGAAGGAACATGGATAGTACTAATGGTACAACAATTATTAACCTTAGAATTGGTACCAAAAATATTTTCAATATCAAAAGTAGAGTGCTTTTCCCAATCATGATCACTAACATAGGTAACAGGCATAGGAACATCATCCCAATCAGAATTATCATAATCTATAATAGGAGCAACATGCTTAGGGGAAGATACCGTTTCCTCTCGCCTTTTACTCCTCTTCTTCTTCTTCTTCTTACTCTTCTTACTCTCTCCTTTAGGATGAAGAGACTTGAAAGCTATCTTCTCCACATAATCTGGTTTACTGACAGAAACAACAGAAGAAACATTGGAGGATTCCTCCTCTCTATTAATAAGATAGATACATCTATTAGTCCTGTCATAGCTTGGCAAAACATCATGTTTTATAAGATTTTGTATGTAAGTATTTGCCAGGCAATCTTTAACACAATAGAGACGACAACCACGAAAGGTGCTATTAATATCAACAACTCGCATATCTACCAAAGAGATCTTTCTAGATATCTCTTCACACTCCAAAAATAAAGTAAGCTCATCATGCTGATTGAGAGTAATCTTGTCATCACAATACAAATTTACGGTCCTCATTCGATTAAAAGAGTCACGATATTGGCTTGGGCATTGAAAATTAAAATGACCCGTGTCATCACAAAGTTCACAAAGAAAAGGATAAAGCTCACAAACCTTTTCACCAAGCTCATCTAGAGCCCTGGGCCACATTTGGGTTTCCTCATTCCCATGGGTGATGCAATAATCTTCCTTGTTATGACTCTGTTCACAAGGTCTATGTACTCCACAAAAATTAACATGCTTATAGGAAGTAGTACTTTCAGAAATTTGAGCATGTTTATTGCAATCATCAATAACAATATCACTTTCTATGCAAGTATACTTAAAAGGTCCATGATACACATCCCCATTTCCCTTGGGAACATTAATATGAGAAGCAAAGGCTTTAAAACAGTCAACCATAATTTGAGGATCAAGCCCATATTTAGCACTAAGCTCTTGAAAATCAGCAGTTTCAGCGAAAGACTTAATGCAATCATGCTCGTAATTTATAAATGATCCTTTACCTTTGTTGCTATCCCAATCTTTGATATTGCTTTGAATTGTTTCAAGCAGATCCCACTTGGTGTCAACATCCTTCCTTGTGAAAGACCCATCCAAGCATGCATCTAGATGGTCCTTGTAATGTCCTGAAAGCCTTGCATAAAATTATCAATAACAATATTACGGGGAAGCTCATGAATAGGACATTTGAGCATTAGTGACTTCAATCTTCCCCACGCTTGGGCAATGTTTCTCCCTCATGCGGATGAAAATTATAAATATAATTCCTATCTTTATAAACCTCACTAGAAGGGTAGAATTTAGAATAAACAAGAGGTACAATTTCCTCCCAATCAATAGGTCGGCCATCCTTTAGTGTTTTATACCATTCCACAGCTCTGCCCTTTAGTGATAAAGAGAATAGCTTCTTCTTAACTCAGTTTATCAAAATACCTACACACTTGAACAACTCGCATAATTCATGTATAAAGAGCAAATGATCACCAGGATGGATAGTTCCATCTCCTAAATAGCAGTTATCCATAGCACGTTCAACAATCTTCATAGGTATTTTAAAAGGATGAGGAGCACAAGCATCATTAGAAACATCAAATATGGGAGATAAAATGTCATTAGAGCAAACTTTTTCCACTAAAGCTGGGGAACTAAAAATATCATGCTTAACAAGACCAGCTTCCCCAAGCTTAGACTTTTCTATAGCATTAGCAACAACAGTATTCAAAGCATTCATACTAACAACACTATTAGCATGCGAATAAAGCTCCAAAGGTTTTAAAATTTTCTCTTCAAATCTAAACTCAGGAAAAAGACTAAAGAACTCTTTATTTTCCATTAAGCCTAACTAGTGAAAATAAAAAAACAAGAAACAAAAAGATATAATTGCAGAATCTAAAGGAAATAGCTCTAAGCAATCACCAGCAACTAAAAGACTTAGTAACCAAAGAATGTGAGTACCTTTTACCTTACCTCCCCGGCAACAGCGCCAAAAAAAAGCTTGATGTCTATGCACGCGTCTGTTCTTGTAGATAGTGTTGGGCCTCCAAGTGCAGAGGTTTGTAGAGCAGCACCAAGTTTCCCTTAAGTGGATCATCCAAGGTTTATCGAACTCAGGGAGGAAGAAGTCAAAGCTATCCCTCTCAAGCAACCCTGCAATTACAATACAGAAAGTCTCTTGTGTCCCCAACACACCCAATACACTTGTCAGATGTATAGGTGCACTAGTTCGACGAAGAGATAGTGAAATACAAGTAGTAGTGATGATTATAAGTAGTAAATGTAATCTGAAATAAATATCACTGCGAGCAAACATGTAACAAAACTGAATGTAAACGGTGTGCAAAGCTTGGAAACAAGGCTTAGGGATCATACTTTCACTAGTGGACACACTCCCAACAAATATAACATAATTGAACCAATAGATACTATCATCAATATGCAACCCAAAACAATTCTCCAATGGAAAACGAACACTAATCATGCGTAGGGCTACGAAGCACTCCTCAAAGTCCGTATGTACCCAAACTAGATTGTCCCACACTATCACCATGAACGCACTAGATGGTTCCAACAAACACCAACAGTTCATAGAGACATTAACCAAAAAGATACACATGATGCGCACACTAGTCACCTTCACACCATGATACAAGGTATTTCTAGAGATTACAAATATAAGCACGGGAGTAGCATAATATCTGAATAATAGCATCTACCAATTCAACTAGATACAAAGCTCACGATCACATAAAGATCACCTCATGGGAGAGAGAGGTGAACCACATAGATACCGGTAGAGCCCTTAGCCCCAGGGGAGAACACTCCCTCCTCATCATAGGAGACAGCAAGGTTGATGGAGATGGCGATGAGGTCGATGGAGACAGCAGAGACGGCGATGGAGACCGATGGAGATGGCTCCGGGGGCACTTCCCCGTCCCGGCAGGGTGCCGGAACAGAGACTTCTGTCCCCCGAAATTCGTCGGTGGCGGCGGCGGAGCTGCGAAACTCTTCTGGAAATTTCGTCGATTCCTTTAGGGTTTTCCGTCGGGAGGCTACTTATAGGCGAAGGGGCGTCGTCAGGAGGTGACCAGGGTGGTCACACAATAGGTGGACGCGGCCAGGGGTTGGGCCGCGCCCCCTGTTGTGTGGGCAGCCCCTGACCCCTCTCCGGCTCCCGTTTGGTCCTCGTCCTTCGTCCGGAAAAAATAAGACTTGTAGAACTTGTTTCGTCCAATTCCGAGAATATTTCCTGTGTAGCTTTTCCGAAACACAAAAATAGCAGAAAACAGGAAACTGGCACTGTGGCATCTTGTCAATAGGTTAGTTCTGGAAATCGCATAAAAACACCATGAAGTGTAACGAAACACAAGGCAAATGGTGTAAAAAGAAGCATGGAGCATCACAAATTATAGATACGTTTGAGACATATCAATGTCATCCGAGCAACCATCGGGTATTAAGTTGCAAGCAATAGATTATCGCCTTAGGCAAAGTGCGTAATGTAAACAATGCAAATGTCCTTGAACACAAGATTGTTGTTTTCTCCCTAGTGGCAACAACACATCTACAACCTTAGAGGTTTCTTTCACTCCCCAAATTACTAGAGGCATGAACCCACTATCGAGCATAAATACTCCCTCTTGGAGTCACTAGCATCTACTCGGCCAAGATATCTACTAGCAACGGAGAGCATGCAAGATCATAATCAACATAGAGATAACATAAAGATAATATTCAGCACATCAACTTGACATAGTACCAATATTCATCGGATCCCAACAAACACAACAAGTAGAATTACACAACAATGATCTTGATCATGATAGGCAGCTCACAAGATCTAAACATGGAGCACATGGTGGAGATGACAACCATCTAGATACTGCTATGGACCCGTAGTCCAAGGTAGACTACTCACACATCACTCCGAAGGCGACCATGGTGATGAAGAAGACCTCTGGTGGTGATTCCCCTCTCTGGCAGGGTGCCGGGAAGAGCTTCTGGACCCTCCCGATCTCGCGTTGACAACGGCGGCGGCTTGCAGTAGGTTTTGTGGAAAATTGATCTGGGCTTTTAGGTTTTCCCATCGAGGGGAATATATAGGCGAAAGGGCGGTGTCAGGGAGTGGGCCAGGGGCCCACACCACTGCCCGGCGCAGCCAGGGGGTGGCCCGCGCCGTGGCATGGTGCGGCCGCCCTCTGGTGCCCCTCCATCTCATCTTTGGACTTCGTCTTGTGTCAGGAAAAATAGGAACTCTGGCTTTTGTTTCGTCCAATTCCGAGAATATTTCCTCTGTAGCTTTTCTGAAACACAAAAATAGCAAAAATAGGGAACTGGCACTGTGGCATCTCGTTAATAGGTTAGTTTCGGAAAATGCATAAAAACGCCACGAAGTGTAACAAAACACAAAGCAAATGGTGTATAAACAAGCATGGAGCATCAAAAATTATAGATAAGTTTGAGACGTATCACTATGCTCATCATACCTTCCTCTTGGGGTTCCCAACTGGGCGGTCAACTACACGCCATCACCATATCTCAGATAGAACTTCTACATGTTCAGGATCATCAGTCCATTTTGTTACTGAGATAGTTGTACCCTCTTTTGCTAGTCCAAATCTGGGGTAACGAATAACCTGGTCCATAGAGATGTGAGGGGGAAACTTGACTAGATAAGACCAGTCTCCCAATTCCCTTATCTGCCATGGCCAGTTAGTTTTGTAAATGTTAGAGAATTGTATGGCTAATTCCTAATTAGAAATTTCCCCTTCCTCCACTACAACTACCCCATAGTTTTTTGTTGAGCTGATGGGGTTAATTGAGGACTCAGGAGCTTCTATATGGTAGAAACCCAGCCCAATTGTAGCACTGCCTACATACCTTGCAATCTGGTGAGGTCTCTTGAGTACTGGACACTCATCTTCAACATGGTTACCAGCTTTGCAAATGAAAAAGAATTGTTGTTTGGAGCTGGTTGATTTACCATGCCTAGGTTCCCCACAACAGAGAAAAACAGTATCAACATAACTGAGAGAAGACAGAGGAACCAGATTGGTCTCTGGCTCTTTCGTTGGAACTAGCTTCTTTTTATACACATTCTTGGTATTTTGGCCGTTGTTTTTGGGAGCCCCTTCTCCTGATGGCTGCCCTTGGCCCTGATTACCACCCTAATTAGCAGCAATCCACTGATTACTCTGCATACCAATCTGAGGAGGAGGATATGGAGGGTATGGGCCTCCAAAACCCCATGGAGGGGGAGGCATTCCTCCAGACATGAATCCATAGGCCTGAGGAGGAAAAGGGAAAGGTTGTTGCATCTGGTTGAAGTCAAACATCTGCTGCTGAGGAGGTGGTTGTTGCTGATTGGGAGTAGTCTGCCACTGTTCTCCTCTACCAGTTCCACTACCTCTACCCCTCTCAGCCATGAATGGTTCTTCTACAAAGCCTTCTTCCTCAACATAGACAGCACAGTCTCGATCTCTCTTGCGGGAGTAGCGGCAGCGGAGGTTTGGGAACCCTAAAACCCCTAGGGCATGCTTGGTTTATGGGAGCTACTCTAGGGCAACCCTTGGCCAGATGACAAGGAATATGCCAGAGTTGTTGGAAGAAACTTTCAACCTCATCTTCCATAGTACAACCTTTTGAAGGAGAAGATAATCCTGCCCCTCTATTGCTAGTAGCCGTTGCTTCATTTACCGAAGCCATTCCCTCAACTGCCACTATCTTTCCTCTCAATCTCTGTCCAAAATCACAGAAGGGAAAACCTCTATCATTTGCTCCAACAACAGAGTATGATGACTGAACACCAGCAATGCCGACGCATCTTTCCTGTCCCTCCTGGATGCTTCACAATTTGCTTGAATCGATTCCCACATCTCTGGTATCAGACTATTTGCATGATGAACTGCAGCACAAAGAGGAGATAGAGCCTAGTTCGCCTTCCATCTCCAACGGGGCTTGGAGTTTCTTAGAACCAAATAGGGCTTAGCAGCATCGTTTTTGCATGTTAGTTGCTCCGCAAGCAATCCCTTTGGCACCGGTTGCGCTTGCAAGGCCAGAATCACAAACTGCTGTGCCGGAGCTGGGAGAGCCAGTACCATTGAATCTCCACTAATTTGGTCCCTAGAGCTCACAATCAATTGGGATTGTCCCAAAATTGCCGATGCAGAGGCTATACCTGTTCTCTCATGTAGACGACGGTGATCGGGAGCTCTCCGCTAGGTTCTGAGCCCGCGAATCCCCCAAGCTTGCTCGCCCATGTGTGCTCGGATGAACCATACCAGGTTTGGGACCTTGCCCTCTCCGCATCCTCCACGCTTCCGAGCTCTCCACATGGAGGTTCTCGCCCTCCTGCTGCACAATCGCCAGCGTAAGCCTTCGATTCGCCCAGGATCTGAGATTGAGATGCTTGGCAGCGGAGGAGAAATGCAGGTGTCATGGGAATTTAGAGACAGTAGCCATGGGTAGGCTTATCGGATGGGCTCGACGGTGGAGACGAGGGGCCCAGCTCGGGATTATGCCTACTGAGACACCACGGTTTACCCAGGTTCAGGGCCCTCCCGGGCGGAGGTAAACCCCTACTTCCTGCCTGCTTCGTATTGACTGGATAGTATCAATTACAATGCTCCTCGAGCTGTTCAGGCTAGAGGAGGAAGAAAAAGATCGGATCTCCCCTATGCTAAGGGTCCAGGCCCCCTTATATAGGCAGGGGCCTGGTTACAGGTTGGGTAATGATTCGGCCGGCTGCCGGCTCCTCGGCGGTGGCATCCTTAGTGTGATCCCCTTGCCCTGCTCTGACAGCTTCGCTTTATAAAGTTCCTTTTCCCCGGGACCGGCATCAAGGAGGCATATGCCCTCCCTTTTGCCTTGGATCCTATCGTGGGGAAGGGTCCTTGGTCGTCGATTGGTTGGACTTGGTTGTGGCGCTCATCACTCCTGTCCCTGGTCCCTGTCACTCTTGTCGGGGCCAGCCCACTTTCGGCGAAATGGCCGTTGGTGGGTTCTTATCTTCGTCGTCCGGCTCCGGCCTCCCACGGTGGAAACGCCAGCCGGCTGTTGGCGCAGCCGGCCCTCCAGGCGAAGCCGGTCTTCTTGTCTTCAAGCCGTGGAGACTCCTGGGACGCCAGCCGTTGGTTAGCTCGGCCTGTGGCATGCCCCATAAGTCATCCCCACGACACTAGCCCCTGAAACTGGCGAAATCTCATGGGCTAGCATGGGGCTTCGGCGGGTTCCTCTTTTCGCCGAAGTCTTGCTCATCCTCGTCGCAGTCCCAGGATTTCTGGTCCGGTTCGGTCGCTCTAATCAGCGAGGTTGAGTCTTGCGGAGTTCTCCCGACCGTCTCGAGACGAGCCAGTTCCAAGATGCGACCCGGCTGGCGGCCGCGAGCCGGCGAGCAGCGAGCCGGCGTGCTGCCTCCTGGGAACTTGCGCCGCGTCGGGTCTTGTTCCCACGCGGCGGCCGGTGCAGCGCGCCAGTGGCCAGTCTTGTCATTTTGACTCCGGAATCACCACCGTCATAACTTCCCAGGTCATCATGCGAAGCAGGCCGGTGTACGTCAGCGACCTATCCCATCAACTCCTCCCACGATCCGCTGCGGCAACCGCCGCAGTGGCACATGATGCGGGAGTGGTTACCAAAACATCGGGGGTTACCCCTTCGCCGCTCCTCTTTAAATACCGAGCGTGCTCACTGCCCGGGGCATCCCCCACTTCTCCTCTAAGCTCGAGCCTTCCCTTTTTGAGCCCAGCCTGACCATGTCATCCCCTAGCGGTTCCACTTCCAGCGACGACAAGGTCCCGGAGGGGAGCAAGGAGGAGGTTAAGGTGCTGGAGATGGCGCCTTCCACATCCCGAAGACGCGGTCGCCCGAAAGGGAGCCGCAACAAGAGCACCTTGGAGGACCTCGCGGCGAAGGCCGTCACCGCTGCCTCCACCTCCGCCGCGCCCCAAGCGACCGGAGCTCCCGGCGACGCGGGCGTCCCGGAGAAACGGGGGCCCAGCCGTCCGAAGGGGAGCGGGAAGAAGACTACCTCCGCGGCGGCTGCTGCTCCTCCGTCGTCTCGCCGTCGTGGGCGACCGCCGGGCAGCAAAAACAAGAAGGCCCCTGCTGTCTTCAAGGTCGCCGCTACTCCTGCGGGGTCCCGCGCGGAGACCCCTTCTCCGCTAGGCCCATCGCGACCCTGGCTGGAGAAACTGGCGCTCCAGCCGCTGGCCTATATCTCGGCCCAGGGATGGTCCACCTGCATCATCCCTGTGCTTGCCGGTGCCCGGGATCGTCTCCGCCTTCCGACCCAGTTCACAAGCTCGATGGAGGACCAGGAGATGGCTTACGCCAGGCTGCGGGAATGCAGCGGTGGCCAGCCCACGTACCGCGTCGAGGTCCATTACGACGGCCAGGGGGTGTGCTACTTTCGCGACGGGTGGTCGAAGTTCTTCATCGACTACGGCATGCATGAGGGTTGGTTCATCCTTCTCACCCACCAAGATGAGAAGGAGGACTTCACCATCTGTCTCTTCGACGGCACCCTCTCCGCCCGTGCCTTCGCCGCCCAGCCATGAAGGGTGGACCTCATCGACCTCCAACGCGGACTTCTCCGGGGCGAAGTCCATGCGGCGCTCGCGCTGGGCCGGGGGAGGCGAGCATCCCCGGGCTGGGAGTGCTTGGCACTCTTAGGGTAGCAATTTAGGAAGCTTTTGTAATCCTCAAACTTTCGCTTAATTAAAACTTGTCTTTCCTTGTTTGCTGTGTGAATGTCTTTGCACAAATGTCTTCTACTTGACGCCATTGTAATGCGATGATTCTTCTCTTAATCGAAGCCTCTGTCACGCGAATCCGTAGATAGGGACTACGCTAGTCACTGGTTTGCGCAAACGCCTCGGGCAAGATCTTCCAGCCTTAGCGCAGAAGGAGCAGTGCTTCTGCTAGCCGGCTCTGGGAAGGATGGACTAGCTCCGGCTCCAGCGCGGACGGAACGGTGTTTCCGCCAGCCGGCTCCGGGAAGGATGGACTAGCTCCGGCTCCAGCACGGACGGAACAGAGACTGAGTCTTGTACCGGCTCGGGCGAGGGTCGGAGCCCGCACATTTCCTTTCCCAGGCCTTCGCACGTTCCTTGCTGCAGTTGGAGTAAATCCTTGGTTTCTTGCTCTAGCCCCTGCTTTGCGAGTGTTAGGTTTCGATTTCATTGCTCGTCTGCTGATCGTGTCGCAACGCCAACTGATCGGACAGCCGGCGAGGTACTGGAGCCGGCCTGCTTCAGAGGGCCAATTCACTTTCCCCCTAGCCCCCGAGTTTTGGGGTAGCTGGACTAACAGCTAGCTCGAAACTAACTTTTCGCGAACGATGCCGACGCCAAGCGAGGCAGCTCTAGCTTCGAACCTCCTGGACGTGGCTTCTCATCCCAAGCGTCGAGAGACTGTGGCTATCAACTATTTGCTGGCTTTGCCTTCGTCCGGTTCCCTCAACTTTTTCCTTAATCTTCCCACCCTTCGGCCCTTCTACCCCCAACCGGCAGCCTGGTGCCGGTTGGTCTCCCTTGGGCCGGTAGCCGAATGCCGGCCTAGGGTGGGAGCGTGCCGCGGAGTGAGAAGTAGTACTTCGGTCTATCGGGCCCCCGACTCGTGCTAGCCAACGCTTAGTTAACAAACACTGTTCCTAACACCTGGTTGAGCAATTTTTCTATCGTTTGTGGTTCTACTCTGCGGCTTTCCTTCGTATGTGGCCTGCCGGCTCCTATCCGTCCGGCTGCGCGGAGCCGGAAGGCGGAGGCTGGGCTCGAGACCTTCTTCATACGTAGTACTCATCCGGCTGGCGAGAGATCGATTTTTTTGGGGCTGCCGGCTGTGGCTCGGTGCCTGGAGCCGGCTACCGGTCAAGTGAATAACGCAGGAAGCAAAACATGCACGAAGTGTTTTCCCCGGAGCCAGTCATAACTGGCCGCTCCGTTTTCCTTTATTCATTGACATGTTTTTCGGGGTACAAGCTTTTTCCTTAGCAGAAGAAAGGTCTTAGGAGACTGACATTCCAGGGACGCTCGGTCTCCTTGTCAGAGTTATCTGCCTTGTTCTTTCTGGGCTCTTGTGCGTCGATGAGGTAATATGCCCCATTGCCCAGCACCCGGCTAACAATGAACGGTCCCTCCCAGGGAGGAGACAGCTTGTGCATGCCCTTGGTGCTTTGGACCAGCCGGAGTACGAGATCTCCTTCGCGAAACGTGAGCAGGCGAATCTTCCGGCTGTGGTATCGTCGCAGCTGCTGCTGGTAGAGCGCTGATCTGGCCAGAGCTTGTTCTCGTGCCTCCTCGAGGAGATCGACACCATCTTCACGAGCCTCTTTTGCTTGCATCTCTGTGTACTGGACGATTCTGGGCGCATCGAACTCGATATCCGTGGGCAACACCGCTTCTGCTCCATAGACCAGGAAGAAAGGTGTGAAGCCGACAGAACGATTTGGGGTGGTGCGCAGGCTCCAGAGCACTGAGGGTAGCTCCTCGACCCAACAGCCGGCTGAGCGCTCGAGAGGCTCGATCAGCCTTGGTTTGATGCCGGCCAGTATCATCCCATTTGCCTTCTCCACTTGCCCATTTGTCTGAGGGTGCGCCACTGACGCTAAGTCCAACCGGATGCCCTTCCGGCCACAGTAATCAGCAAAGACTCCCTTCGCAAAGTTCATCCCGTTGTCGGTGATGATGCTGTGGGGAACTCCATATCTTGTGATGATCTCGTTGAAGAACTTGATTGTGGACGAGCCGTTGAGTTTCTTAATTGGCTTGGCTTCGATCCACTTGGTGAACTTGTCCACAGCAACCAACAGATGCGTCAAGCCCCCGGGTGCGGTCTTGAATGGCCCTACCATGTCCAGGCCCCACACAGCGAACGACCAGGTGAGCGGGATGGTCTTGAGGGCTGCCGCCGGAGTGTTTCTGTGCTTGGAGAAGCGCTGGCAGCCGTTGCACTGTTTTACCAACTGCTCTGCATTCTGCTTGGCTGTTGGCCAGTAGAAGCCATGGCGGAAGGCCTTGGCCACCAAGGCTCTGGAAGATGCGTGATGCCCGCACTCCCCTTGGTGTATCTCTCTTAGCAGCTCTGTCCCTTCTTCCGGCTCGATGCACTTCTGGAAGATGCCTGACACGCTGCGCTTGTATAGCTCGCTGTTGATGATGGTGTACGCCCCAGCTCGACGTTGAATTCACCTAGCTTCCGCTTCGTCTTGCGGCAAGTCCCCAGTGATGAGGTAGTTGGAGAATGGCTCCGCCCAGGAAGGTATCTCCCGTATGTGGAAGACACTGGCGACCAGGGGATCAGCAGCCCCTGGGTCCGTCGTTGTGTCGGCTTCATCTGGTTGTCCGACTGGGGGAGCGGGCGTGGAGCCGGCAGTCCCCTTGTCCTTCGTCGAGCCGGCCGCACTGGGCTGGCCGGCCGCCTCCTTCAGCCCCGAGACGGCAGCCCCCAGGTCCGGTGGCGGTACCTGAGCCGGGGCTGGGTCTTCAGGCACGTAGATGGATATGGACTCCGGCTGGCGCTGGCTCAACGCACTGCACCCTTGCAGCAGAGTCGGCGGAAGCGTACTTGTCCGCTATCGCCATGAAGTTCGCCATTGACTTCGGCTCGGCTCTGAGGAGCTTGTGCTTCAGTAGGGTTCCTTCTCTGCATCTGTCCATGAAGTAGCCGATGGCTTGCTCCTCGCCCACTCCTTCGCATGAGTTGCGCAGCTCGGACCATCTCGTGAGGTAGTCACGATCTGGCTCATCGAGGCCTTGCTTGCAGAGGGCCAGCTGTCGCGGGCGGGGCGGTCGCTTATAGGTTCCCGTGAAGTTCTTGATAAATGCCTCTTGGAAATCATGCCAGGAATTGATCTGTAGAGCCGGCAGGCTGTTGAGCCACGTCCGAGCAGATCCTGTCAGCATGAGCGGCGCGTAGCGCACCGCTGTCCTCTTGTTGCCGCCCGCGATGTCGACGACGGTGACGTAGTCCAACAGCCAGTCCTCCGGCTTCACCGCCCCGGTGTACTTGGGCATGTCACGCGGGAGCGCAAACTTGGCCGGGAAGGGCTCGTTGCGGATGCGAGGGCCGAAACAGACCGGCCCCGCTGAGGATTCTTCCTCGTCGAACTTGGAGTCCGCCAGCAGGTTGAGCCGATGGCGTGCGTCGTCCTTCGGCGGGTCGACGCGTTCCCCGATCCTCTGGCTCACGTGTGAGCGGGCTTGCTGATGACCTTGAGCGGCCTGGCCGGCTCCCCGAACCGGCCGGTCCGGTGCCGCGGACTTGCTGCGTGCCGGCTCCGCTGCCTCCGCCCGAGGGGGGTAGCGCGGCTTGCTGGTGACCACGGCCGGATCTCGGGGCTGCCGGTTGTGATGGCCAGAGTGCTGGGTGCGGTGATTTCCACCGCTCTTGCCAGGAGCTCGGTTGCTCCGGCTGTGCTCCACCGGGCCATGGTTTGGCGACGAAGCTTCTCCATGCGACTTGTTCTGGCCGGCCATGACGATATGGTTCTCGTATCGTGTGCCTCTCGCCTCTCCGTGCGGCTCCATCGCCTGTTGCTGTAGATCGGCAGCGTTCAGGAGTTCTTGGATCCGAGCTTGCTTCTCCCGCAAGTCCTCGCCTTAGAGTCCATCCAGTTCAGAGGTGATGTAGCGCGCAGCGCGGAGGTTCTTCGTGGGCGTGCTGTAGGTCGGCTTATTGATGATCGGAGGTAGCTTCGCCGAGGGCGCTGCCTGGTTCAGCTCCGCGCCCAGCTCGCGGCCTCGTTGACGAACTTGCCCCACCCGGCTTGGGCCGTCTCCAACCGGGGTGAAGCCGTGTGCGACGTTGTACTCGTTGATCGTGGAGAGGACGCATCGACGTGTGTCATCGACGTCGACCGCTTCCTTGAGGAGGTTGAGGCGCGTCCGTTCTAGATCCTCGGAGACCTTGACCGGATCCGCGGAGATGTCGAGCGGAGCGCGCAGGTCCATGATGGCTGCGTCCAACACGTCCCGCTCTGGCGGTGGAAGACCATGTTCCGGTGGAGGTGAGCGTTCGAGCGGTGGGCGCGCGGAGCGCGATGGGCCGCCGCCACCATCCTCCTCCAGGGCCAACACTTCAACCATGCTGCAAAAGTCGCTGCTTTCGCCGTCTTCGGAATCTGCGTCACAGAGAGGGTCAAGCACATCGGTTACCTCCTCCGGGAAGGGCTTGGCGATGTAGAAGCGGTGGCTGCCGACGTCGAGGAAGGAGCCGCTGTCACCAAGGCCGTTCTTGAAGTAGGCCAAGTTGTCGTCGATGCAGTCGAAGGTGCCGAACCTCCAGACGAGGCCGGAGGCGACCTTCTCGCCAGAGGGTCCCGGCCGGAACTTGACTCCGCTCGCCGCCGCGCTTTGCCCCACGGTGGGCGCCAACTGTCATGGGAATTTAGAGACAGTAGCCATGGGTAGGCTTATCGGAGGGGCTCGACGGTGGAGACGAGGGGCCCGGCTCGGGATTATGCCTACTGAGAAACCACGGTTTACCCAGGTTCAGGGCCCTCCCGGGCGGAGGTAAACCCCTACTTCCTGCCTGCTTCGTATTGACTGGATAGTATCGATTACAATGTCCTCGAGCTCTTCGGGCTAGAGGAGGAAGAAGAAGATCGGATCTCCCCTATGCTAAGGGTCCAGGCCCCCTTATATAGGCAGGGGCCTGGTTACAGGTTGGGTAACCATTCGGCCGGCTGCCGGTTCCTCGGCGGCGGCGTCCTTAGCGTGATCCCCTCGCCCTGCTCTGACAGCTTCACTTTATAAAGTTCCTTTTCCCCGGGACCGGCATCTGGGAGGCATATGCCCTCCCTTTTGCCTTGGATCCTATCGTGGGGAAGGGTCCTTGGTCGTCGATTGGTTGGACTTGGTCGTGGCGCTCGTCACTCCTGTCCCTGGCCCCTGTCGCTCTTGTCGGGGCCAGCCCACTTTCGGGGAAACGGCCGTTGGTGGGTTCTTATCTTCGTCATCCTGCTCCGGCCTCCCACGGTGGAAACGCCAGCCGGCTGTTGGCGCAGCCGGCCCTCCAGGCGAAGCCGGTCTTCTTGTCTTCAAGCCGTGGAGACTCCTGGGACACCAGCCGTTGGTTAGCTCGGCCTGTGGCATGCCCCATAAGTCATCCCCGCGACAGCAGGGGACTGAATGAGCCATCGAAACACCGCCGATTGACGTTGCGGCCCCTTTTGACGCGCCATGGCCACCGATCGAGGCGGCTCGAGCGAACCGCACGACTCGGGTCGCAATAGTGGATGCCCGAGTCTGAACAGTATCACTGAATGGAGAAATCTCTGATCCAATGCCTGCCTCCTCGTTGCCAGGGAGCACCATCTCCCTCAAAAGCGAGGGATCCCCTAGCCAGCGCCTCCCTCCGTGAGCCGAGCTCCGAGGAAGCGAATCAGCTTCAGCAGATCTATCGGCGGGATCTCCGGTCTCTACTCCAGCGGCTCCACCATCCTGATGTGCTTCTCTGGGGAAGCCAGCTGGAGGTGCAGGAGGTCGATTTTGCACATAGGGCGCTCCTGAATCTCCAGATCCAGCTCTTCTCGGCGCTGCTCCTCTTCCTCTCGGGAGCGCGAATCGCCGAGCCTCCTGGGATCCTCCATCACCGAGAAGCGGAGAAGGTGGAGGCGAGAGCACGAGAGCTAGCGGCATAGAGTAGTTTGGATGGTTTGCTAAAAAATGATTAGGTTTCGGAGAGGGTCTTTGTCGATGGATTTCGTGTCGCAAGAACACGGGGTACCACGCGACGGACCCAAAGATTCGAACGCAGGGGGCTGAACGTGTGAGATCTAGGATCCCAGCGAAGCACGGTGACGGAAGCCTCGAGTCGTCGAACGCACTACGCACTGCAGAGAGAGACACCGAGCTTTACCCAGGTTCAGGGCCCTCGTGGTGAGGTAAAACCCCTACTTCCTGCCTTCTTGTATTGCAACGCGACACCTCGCGAGGAGTACAAGGTCTTGGTTACAAAGCTCTAGCTGGCCAGAGGTTGAAGAACTTGCGTGCCCAGCTAGCAGCCTGAAGAAGATGAAGATTCGATCCCCCCCAAGGGGTGGCCTCCCCCCTCCTTTTATAGCGCCAAGGTCCTCCTTCCCCTTATCTTCTTGGGGAAGGGGTTGCCACACACGGCCAAGGAGGGTGGACAGCTGTAGACTACCCTCTTCTGTAGACATGGTCTTCGTAGGGTTGTGGTGCCGGTCTACAGGAGTGGGTGGAGGAGGCTGACGTCCTCCTCTGGCGCCCTGCACCGTCCACGCTATTTTTAGGGGGGTGGCCAACAACCACTGTGCCGCTTTGGGCAGGCACAGCGAAAGTTGGTCTCCTCCCTGTCGGGGGTAGCGTGGGCGGTACGCGGTCTTCCGTCCGTTATCTTCTTGCTCTGCACGCAAACGTGCCGAGCTGACGTGGGCGTGCTTCCTCTCCTCACCAGCAGGGGCTCCTGAGGAGGTCTTCTGGTCCTTAGCAGTTTTGGTCGTCGTTCTCCTCACGAGGCGCCTCCTCGTGAGGGTCTTCTCCGCAGCTTGGGTCGTTGATTCTGAAGATGGGCCGATGACGTGGCCCAGGAGCAGGTGGACCGGGATACCCCGGTATCTAGAACACCGACACTAGCCCCCGGGAGCCTGGCCCGCGAACGCGCCCTCTTGAGGGAGCGAAGGGCCGGGGGCCCCCGAAGCTGCTGGGCCCTCCAACGGCACGCATCAACCGCGCGGTCAGAGGACCATGTGAAGAGGCAGAGGCTGCGGACGCGTGGCGCGGCCGCAGCTGGCGAGACGAAACGGCGGGCGACGCTGCAGTCTCCGAGGCGTCAAACCATCATAATGATGTGTCGCTTGACTGCGGAGCGCTGCGCCGGCGCTTCGATTCCCGCGCAGGGATTTGACGCATCGACGCCGGACGCCCCCTTAAATAGATCCTCCTCGAGACCTCCGGCACTTCACCTCCTTTCTCCAGTGCCATTTCTGCTTCCACGCCCCTGAGCTCATGGACCCCTCCGCCTCCGTCGCCGCCGCTGGTCCAAGCTCCGGGGGAAAGCGCCGCGAGCGCCCCCCGGGCAGCGGGATCAAGGTGAAGATCCCGGCCCGATGGACGCCCGGCGCCGGCGGCCCCCTCCGTATCGGCGCGCCGAGGAAGGATGAGGCGAGCCGCGCCGCCTCGGGGACCTCCAGCGCCATGACCCTCCGGGGTCCCGCACGCGGAGGCGCTCTAAACTCGCCGTCGCCGCTGGCGGCGGCGCCTGCTCCCCGCGCCTCGGGGAGCATCGACCGAGTCCACCGGGAGGTGGAGGCCGCCCTGGGCCCCCCTCCCCCTGCTGCAGATCCTCCGGCCCCACCGGTGAACGGAGTGGTTGCCACTCCGCGCCACCTGGCGGCGGCGATGCTGGGACCCCTCACCGGCCCGGGGTCCCGCTTCTTAGAGCTCCTTGTCGTCATCGACGCCCCGGGCTTCAACTCCCTCCGGCTGCCCGACGCCGTGCGGAGGGTGATTTATGCCCCCGGCGCGGCCGCCGGGGAGATTGCCCTGGGGGAGCAGAGCAGGCCAGATCTCTTCTGGCCTGTGGACATCCTCCTCGGAGTGGGCGGCAACGCCGTCCTCTCCGGCCGCTGGAGGGCCTTCGCCCTCGGCCATCGCCTCCGCGTCGGCGACCACCTCGTCTTCCGCTTCAAGCTGGGGACGCTGGAGGCTACGTTGCGGATCTTCACCGCCGGTGGCGTCCACCGCACCTACCCCCAGCCCGCGGCGCAGTGAAGAGGAGGTCCTGGCGTGGTAGTCTTCTGGGGAGGGGAGCTAGTCTCCCCCCTCTTTTGTCGCGTAGTCCTCGCCGGCGGGGTATGCCCCGCCGTGCCTTTGCTCCTCCCTGTGATGGGATTATATCAATGAAGTCCGCCTTTTAGCTGTCCTGCATTTCGCTTCTTATTGCTCTTCATAGTCCCGGTCATTCGCACGCTCGAGAGCCCTGATGAGCTGTTGGCGTCGATGGGAGGCCTCCCTTCGCCTCAGAGCTCGAGATGGGGTCGGCGCCGATGACACATTGGACGATTCCTGAGACAAGAAGTTGAAGAAAGAGTTGGAAAAGAAAAAACCCCAAATCCCCGAAAACGGAAAAACAAGTCGATAAAACAAACGAAAAACGAAGGCGAATAAGATGCCCCTGTGACCGGCACAGGGACCTTCTCCGTCGTGGAGGAGCGCGGCACTATCTGTGCCTGCAGCTAAGAGCAAATTGCCGCGCGTGGTGATTCATGGGGCCTTCCTCGTCGTTGAGGGAAGCTGGACCCTCACGGACGTGAAAACGTCGACGCTTAAGAGAGCCCAGAGGCCGTCGACACCTCGCAAGGGTTGCTCACGAGGTGAAGGGCCTGGCGTGGACCTCCGGATCTGCGTCTCCTTCGCAAGATGATCGGAGCGGCCTTGGTCTTCAATAATCCTGCCACGTTAGGCCTTCCTCGATAGAGGGAATCTTCCTGCGGATGCTTGTCACATCGACGCATTCTTGCCTCCTCGTGAGGGTTGCTCATGAGGGGTAGGTCCTTAGCGGGTGCCTTGGGGCACACCTTGGACTTTTACTCGAAGATTTTTTATTTTCCGATGTACTTCGCGAGGAACTAAGCACCATGGGTATTTAGAGGTGATCAATAATAAGGCCGTCGCCCCCGACCAGAGCTCATTCCCTTCGGGTTTTTCGGGCTCGCTGTTTTCCGGGCGAAGGCCCCAGCATAGACACCGTGCCTAGCCCCCTTCCGCGTGGAGTACAACAGAAAATAAATGGAGTTCATGCCATTTTGATGTCATGCCGAAGCAGAGGCGCTATATTGTGCTTTTAACTTAATATCAGTGCTTAAGAGCAGGTTGAGCTGATACAAGTGCCGTGAAAATGGTCTTTTTCTCCTCGTGAGGAACCTAAGGGTAGAACTTTCGCAGATGAGCTATGTTCCACGGGTTCCCCACCGGCACACCTTCTCCGGTTTCCAGCCGCGCCGAGCCTGGTCTGGCGATGTGCGTCACCTTGAAGGGTCCTTCCCACATTGGAGATAGCTTGTGCAGGCCCTCGCGAGAGAGTATTCTTCTCAGCACCAGGTCGCCGACCTCCAGAGTCCTTGCTCGAACATGGCGGCTATGGTAGCGGCGTAGTCCTTGCTGGTACCTCGCGGCGCGGAGCGCGGCTTGGCACCGAGCTTCTTCGAGCAGGAGGAGACGATCCTTGATGAGGTCCTCTTGGCGAATTTCGTTGAAGGCGAGCACTCTCGGAGATCCGAACTTGACGTCGGTGGGAAGGACAGCCTCCGCCCCATAGACCAGGAAGAAAGGGGTCTCTCCAGTGGGTTTGGTGGCGGTAGTCCTGATGGACCACAAGATGGATTGGAGGTTGTCTAACCATTTTTTGCCGCAGGCTTCGAGCTTGGCGTTGAAGCTTTTCGTCTTGAGTCCCTTGAGGACCTCGGCGTTAGCACGCTCGGCTTGGCCATTGCTCCTGGGGTAGGCGACGGAGGCAAAGCAGATCTTGATGCCGACCGATGCACAGTACTCCCGGAACAGTCCGCTGGTGAACTGGCTGCCGTTGTCGGTGATTATGCGGTTAGGCACACCAAAACGACAGACCAGCCCACGGATGAACTTGACTGCGGACCTGGCTGGGATGGTGCACACCGGTTCCACCTCCACCCACTTGGTGAATTTGTCGATGGCGACGTAGAGGTAGCGGTAGCCCCCTTGCGCTCTGGGGAATGGACCAAGGATGTCCAGCCCCCAAACTGCAAAGGGCCAAGTGAGAGGGATGGTTCGCAGCTCCTGTGCCGGCTGGTGGATCTGCTTGGCATGGTACTGGCACGCCTCGCACCTCTTGACCATTTCCGCCGCATCAACCAGCGCCGAGGGCCAGTAGAAGCCGCTTCGATATGCCTTCGCGGCTAGAGTTGCCGCAGAAGCATGATGGCCACACTCGCCGGCGTGGATGTCCCTGAGAAGCTCTTGGCCTTGGTGAGTAGATATGCACTTCAGAGCGACGCCGTTTGGGCGACGCCGGTACAAGTCACCATCCTTGACGCAGTAGCCCAAAGCTTGGCTTACGATCCTTTCGGCCTCCTCCTCATCCTCGGGAAGCCTGCTGCTGGTGAGGAAGGCCTTGAGCTCTAGAATCCAATCCACTCCCTCCTGCCGTGCCAATGCCAGAAGGACGCGGTCACCCGAAGGAGGCCCGCAGTCTGGAGCTCCCTGCTCCGGCGGTGGCGGCAGGGCAAGTGGAGGGTCGGATCCAGATGGCGGTGGAGAAGCGGACGGCTTGAAGAGACGCTCCTCAAAGACGCCAGCGGGTTGCGCCAGGCGGTGAGAGGCGCGCTTGGCGATCTCGTCGGCTTCCACATTTTCTCCTCTTCGGATGTGCTTCAGCTCCAAGCCTTGGAAGCGTTTTTCCATCTTTCGATGCTCCTCGAGATAGGCCGCCATGTGCTCATCCCTTGGAGTGTAGCTCTTGTTCGAGAAATTCACAACCAGCTGTGAATCTCCCTTGACGATGAGGCGCTTGATGCCCAAAGCGTTTGCCGCCCTTAAGCCGGCGAGTAGTCCTTCGTATTCCGCGATGTTGTTGGAGACCTTGCTCTCAGGCTTGAAGCAGAGCTGCACGGCGTAGAAGAGCTTGTCTCCAGAGGGAGAGGTCAGGACAGCTCCAGCTCCCGCGCCGGGGAGGTTGAAGGCGCCGTCGAAGTGCATGACCCAGAGGCCCGGGGCCTCCTCCCCTGGGAGCGTTGACTCCTCCTCTGGAGGCTCGTCGGCGAACGGATCGGTCCACTCCGCAGTGAACTCGGCCAAAGCCTTGCTTTTAATTACCTTTGTAGTTTCGAAGGAGATCTCGAAGGGTTGAAGCTCCACGGCCCATTCTGCCACCCGCCCAGTGGCATTGGGATTGCGTAGGATGGTCTCCAGGGGACGATCGGTTACCACCTTGATCGGGTGACCCTAGAAGTAGTGGCGCAGCTTCCGCGAAGCGATGAGCAGGGTGTAGAGCAGCTTTTGCTGCATGGTGTAGCGTTCCCGCGCGTCGCGCAGTACCGTCCTGGCGAAGTACACAGGCTTTTGCACCTTGACGACACCCTCGGGAGGCCCTTCCTCGGGAGGGTTTTGAGCGTTGCTCTGAGAGAGCGGCTCGGTCGGCGAAGATGCCGCGGGCGGTTCCTCTCGAGGGTCGGGAGATGGAGCAGCCTCTTCCTCGCGAGGAGCCCCCGAGCTTGGAGAGTCGACCTCCTCTTTGGCGATCACCTTGGCGTCTCGCTCCGCGACGAGGACGGCACTTGCTGTCCTTGGAGTTGCCGCGATGTAGAGTAGCAAGGGCTCGCGGGTGGTTGGGGCAACCATGATCGGTGGGCTCGTGAGGTACCTTTTCAACTCGGCGAAGGCCTTGTCGGCTTCCGGAGTCCACTCGAACTTCCCAGCGCGCTTCATGAGCTTGAAGAAGGGCAAGGCTTTCTCCCCACTCTTCGCGATGAAGCGCCCCAGGGCTGCCATGCACCCCGCGAGGCGTTGCATCTCCTTGAGACTGCGCGGTGGACGCATTTCTTCGATGGCCTTGACCTTGTCAGGGCTCGCCTCTATCCCGCGATGGGACACGAGGAATCCCAACAGTTTTCCCGATGGTACGCCAAAGGCGCACTTGGCGGGGTTGAGCTTGATGTTTACCTTTCTCAGGTTGATGAATGTTTACTCCAGATCCTCGATGAAGGTGTGACCCTCGCGAGTTTTGACGACGATGTCGTCGACGTAGGCCTCCACATTCCTTCCCATCTGGGCCCCTAAGGCCTTGCGCATGAGCCTTTGGAAGGTGGCTCCTGCGTTCTTCAGACCGAAGGGCATGCAGACGTAGCAGTACACACCACAAGGCGTGATGAAGGCGGTCTTCTCCTCGTCCTCCTTTGCCATCTTGATCTGATGATAGCCGGAGAAGGCATCCAAGAAGCAAAGGAGGTCACAGCCGGCGGTGGAGTCGACGATTTGATCTATCCTTGGGAGCGGATAAGGATCCTTGGGGCAGGCCTTGTTGAGACTTGTGAAGTCCACGCAGAGGCACCCACTGCCATTTGCTTTTGGGACGATCACCGGATTCGCGATCCAGGTGGGGTGGGCTACCTCGCGTATCAGCTTGGCCTTCTTCAGCTTCTCTATCTCCTTGACAATGAAGTCCTTCTTCTCTTGCGCTTGCTTCCTAGTCTTCTGCTTCACGGGGTGTGCCTGAGGGCACACGGCTAAGTGGTGCTCAATCACCTCCTTGGGAACGCCAGGCATATCTGACAGAGTCCAAGCGAACATGTCAGAGTTTGCCCGCAGGAAGGTGACGAGCGCGCTTTCCTATTTGGGGGAAAGCCCTGCCCCGATGGTGATGTAGTTGTCGCAGCCCCCAGCCTGAAGCGGGACCTTCTTGGTTTGCAAAGCGCTCTTGGGTGAACTGGGGCCTCCTCCCTGAGGGTACCGCAGCTTCCCCAATGCACATGTCCAGCATTGGATGGACCAGGTCCTCGCTTGGAGTAGGCGATGCCGAGGCGGCGAACTTCTTCCCTGTTGACCCCAGCGGATGGGGCTCGAGAGAGGCCTTCTTCGCTGCAGCCCGTTCTTGGGATACGAGCTGCCTCTTCCTCGCGAGGTCGCCGGAGTGTTCCAGCAGATCTTCGTCGGCGGGGAACATGGTGGCGGCCTCTCGGTAGTTGTGCTCCACTGACCGGAGAGCATCCTTCTCGTTGCAGCGCACGGTGATCGTGCCGTTAGCGCCCGGGATCTTGAGAACGTTGAAGCCGTGGTGCGTCGCTGCCATAAACCTTGCCAGGGCTGGGTAGCCGAGGATGGCATTGTACGGCAGGGCGATGTAGGCGACGTCGAAGTCGAGGCTTTCCGTCCTGTAGTTGTCCCGGGTGCCGGAGGTGACGGGCAGGCTTACCTGCCCAATGGGCGTTGCAGACCCTTCGGTTACCCCGAAGAATGGCCGAGTTGGCATGAGCCGATGGTACGGCACCTGCATCTTTTCAAAGATCTCGACCGAGATGATTTTGAGGCCCGCCCCTCCGTCGATGAGAGTGCGATTGACAGCGACGTTGTTGATGGTTGGCATGCACAAGAGAGGAATTGTGCCCACGCCCCTGGTGGAAGCCGGATGATCCTCCTCATCGAAGCCGATCTTGCATGTTGACCACTTCATTAGGCGGTTGCCGACGTTGGGCTGTGCTGCCGCGATCTCTCGCGACAGCTGCTTGAAGTGTCGGTTGGACAAAGGAGCCTGAGCTCCACCCAGGAGGCAAGCGGCGAAGTCTCACGGCTCTTGATAGCCCCCCTGGTTCTCCTCCCGACGATCGTTTGCTGGTGGGGGCAGCGGCAGCGGCTCGGGATCGGCTCGAGACAGACCCTCGCGGCGGCGACCTTCCTCGCGGTCGTCGTCGCGGCGATCGCCCCGGGATCCACTCTTCCCGTAGCTGCGGCCACCCCCGCGGCGCTTGGAGACGCCATTTTCTTCATGAAACTTCCGGACAAACCAACAATCGTTGGTATTGTGGGTGTCCTTCTTGTGGAGAATGCAATAGCGGCGACGTCGTCCCTTGTCGCGCTCGGAGCGGTCCCCGTGGCGTTGCTTATGATCTGGCTCCACCGCGAGGACAGCAGCCTCCTTTCGCTTGGGGTCCTCGGACTTTGGCTTTGGGGGAGGCACCTCCGGCAGGTTATGCACAAAGAGCCTCCCTTTCTCGGCCTTGGCGCAGCGGTCGGCGATCTCGAAGAGCCTGACGACGGAAGTCAACTCATCATTCACGGACAGCTTCTCCCTCATCTTGATGTCGGAGATGCCCGTGGAGAACGCGGAGATGACCTCCTCGTTGGAGATCCTGGGGATCTTGTTCCTCATCTGGCTGAAGCGCTGGATGTACTGACGAAGCGTCTTGCCCTTGTACTGACGCACCGCCTTAAGATCGTTCTTGGTAGCGGGGCGCTCGTACGTGGGCATGAAGTTGGCCACGAACTGGTGGCATAAATCCTTCCATGAAGTCACGGATTCGTGAGGAAGATTCATGAGCCAAGTTCGCAGAGCGTCTTTGAGGGCCATGGGGAACCAATTTGCCATGGCACGCTGATCCCCACGCGCAGCCTGGACGGCGACGACGTAGAGCTGGAGGAATTCGACGGGGTTGGTGGTCCCGTCGTAACGCGCGCCGATGTCCGGCTTGAACTTGTCAGGCCAGACGACGTAGCGTTGCTGGCGAGTGAGAGCGAGACACCCGGGGTTGTAGATCGGGTCGCCGGGGGTCCTGACGTTCTTGCCAGCTTCGCCGATGTCGTCGATGGCGCGATCATGATTTTCGCGGCGGCGCTCGAGGGAGACGCGTGCGTCTTCCGGAGCGCGTTGGACGATTTGGTAGCTGGGCTCCCCGCGCGGCGAAGATGCGGCGTGGGAAACCACCTTCTTGGCCTTGTTGGCCCTCCCATCTCCGGCGCCCGGGGCGCGACGCCCCGCCGCCAGATCTGGGTCTCCCGCGCCCTGGGCTCCTCCCTGGGCCGGGTCGTCGTTGGCGATGGCGACGAGCTCGGCGATTCGAGCGCGCCACCCCTCACGCCCGTCATCGGTGGGTTGATAGTGCAGCAGCTCCTGCGCCATGGCGAGAGCTTGCGCAGGAGACAGCTGACCCCCAGAACGAGCGCGAGAAGTGGCGGTGGCGGTGAAGGAGAGCAAAGGCTCTGTACGCCCGGACGGGAGGTAGGAGGACTCCAGATCTTCCTCCTCTTCCTCCTCGGCCGAAGCTTCACGATGACGGAAGATGGGCTCGGTTTGCCCCCGAGCAGCGTTGCGACGGCGAAGACGCTCGAGCCTTGCGTTGGCGTCGGCCATGTCGAAGCAGATCTAGGAGAAAACACACCACAGACCCCTACCTGGCGCGCCAAATATCGATGGATTTCGTGTCGCAAGAACACGGGGTACCACGCGACGGACCCAAAGATTCGAACGCAGGGGGCTGAACGTGTGAGATCTAGGATCGCAGCGAAGCACGGTGACGGAAGCCTCGAGTCGTCGAACGCACTACGCACTGCAGAGAGAGACACCGAGCTTTACCCAGGTTCAGGGCCCTCGTGGTGAGGTAAAACCCCTACTTCCTGCCTTCTTGTATTGCAACGCGACACCTCGCGAGGAGTACAAGGTCTTGGTTACAAAGCTCTAGCTGGCCAGAGGTTGAAGAACCTGCGTGCCCAGCTAGCAGCCTGAAGAAGATGAAGATTCGATCCCCCCCAAGGGGTGGCCTCCCCCCTCCTTTTATAGCGCCAAGGTCCTCCTCCCCTTATCTTCTTGGGGAAGGGGTTGCCACACACGGCCAAGGAGGGTGGACAGCTGTAGACTACCCTCTTCTGTAGACATGGTCTTCGTAGGGTAGTGGCGCCGGTCTATAGGAGTGGGTGGAGGAGGCTGACGTCCTCCTCTGGCGCCCTGCACCGTCCACGCTATTTTTAGGGGGGTGGCCAACAACCACTGTGCCGCTTTGGGCAGGCACAGCGAAAGTTGGTCTCCTCCCTGTCGGGGGTAGCATTGGCGGTACGCAGTCTTCCGTCCGTTATCTTCTTGCTCTGCACGCAAACGTGCCGAGCTGACGTGGGCGTGCTTCCTCTCCTCACCAGCAGGGGCTCCTGAGGAGGTCTTCTGGTCCTTAGCAGTTTTGGTCGTCGTTCTCCTCACGAGGCGCCTCCTCGTGAGGGTCTTCTCCGCAGCTTGGGTCGTTGATTCTGAAGATGGGCCGATGACGTGGCCCAGGAGCAGGTGGACCGGGATACCCCGGTATCCAGAACACCGACAGTCTTCATGTATCTTGAAGAGCCTAATTATGCGATCATGGTGCACTACACATACCGGCTCATCATAGTTCTTTGCGCTGGAGAAATCTTAGTCATGCTATATGGTACTAGTGTTACTGTTTGCAATTGTTACTTTTGGTTGAACACATTATATGGTACTGGTGTTATTGTTAAAAAGTTGAACTTAAAAATAGATGTTGCCACCATGGAAGCAAAAAATGAGCACAACTTTTCTTTCTTCTTTGGCCTTGACTGCATATTAGTGACGTGTCTACATAAAATAACGCTACTAGTGTGTCCCGTTACTAGTGGCCTGGCATATGCATACTAGTGAAGTGGTATGCGCTTGCCACCAGCATGTAGCTTACTAGCCGCATGTTAGCGACATACCACTAGTACTATCTATCAATAATGACTTCTACAACACCAAAAATGAGCAGTTCTGCAATAGTGTAATTGCTATGAGTTGATTTGCATTTGTACATAATCACAAACTCTGTGTATGAGGCAGGGAGCCAACAAACATTATTAATGCTGGGTGCGGTGATTTCCACCGCTCTTGCCAGGAGCTCGGTTGCTCCGGCTGTGCTCCGCCGGGCCATGGTTTGGCGACGAAGCTTCTCCATGCGACTTGTTCTGGCCGGCCATGACGATATGGTTCTCGTATCGTGTGCCTCTCGCCTCTCCGTGCGGCTCCATTGCCTGTTGCTGTAGATCGGCAGCGTTCAGGAGTTCTTGGATCCGAGCTTGCTTCTCCCGCAAGTCCTCGCCTTAGAGTCCATCCAGTTCAGAGGTGATGTAGCGCGCAGCGCGGAGGTTCTTCGTGGGCGTGCTGTAGGTCGGCTTATTGATGATCGGAGGTAGCTTCGCCGAGGGCGCTGCCTGGTTCAGCTCCGCGCCCAGCTCGCGGCCTCGTTGACGAACTTGCCCCACCCGGCTTGGGCCGTCTCCAGCCGGGGTGAAGCCGTGTGCGACGTTGTACTCGTTGATCGTGGAGAGGACGCATCGACGTGTGTCATCGACGTCGACCGCTTCCTTGAGGAGGTTGAGGCGCGTCCGTTCCAGATCCTCGGAGACCTTGACCGGATCCGCGGAGATGTCGAGCGGAGCGCGCAGGTCCGTGATGGCTGCGTCCAACACGTCCCGCTCTGGAGGTGGAAGACCATGTTCCGGTGGAGGTGAGCGTTCGAGCGGTGGGCGCGCGGAGCGCGATGGGCCGCCGCCACCATCCTCCTCCAGGGCCAACACTTCAACCATGCTGCAAAAGTCGCTGCTTTCGCCGTCTTCGGAATCTGCGTCACAGAGAGGGTCAAGCACATCGGTTACCTCCTCCGGGAAGGGCTTGGCGATGTAGAAGCGGTGGCTGCCGACGTCGAGGAAGGAGCCGCTGTCACCAAGGCCGTTCTTGAAGTAGGCCAAGTTGTCGTCGATGCAGTCGAAGGTGCCGAACCTCCAGACGAGGCCGGAGGCGACCTTCTCGCCAGAGGGTCCCGGCCGGAACTTGACTCCGCTCGCCGCCGCGCTTTGCCCCACGGTGGGCGCCAACTGTCATGGGAATTTAGAGACAGTAGCCATGGGTAGGCTTATCGGAGGGGCTCGACGGTGGAGACGAGGGGCCCGGCTCGGGATTATGCCTACTGAGAAACCACGGTTTACCCAGGTTCAGGGCCCTCCCGGGCGGAGGTAAACCCCTACTTCCTGCCTGCTTCGTATTCACTGGATAGTATCGATTACAATGTCCTCGAGCTCTTCGGGCTAGAGGAGGAAGAAGAAGATCGGATCTCCCCTATGCTAAGGGTCCAGGCCCCCTTATATAGGCAGGGGCCTGGTTACAGGTTGGGTAACCATTCGGCCGGCTGCCGGTTCCTCGGCGGCGGCGTCCTTAGCGTGATCCCCTCGCCCTGCTCTGACAGCTTCGCTTTATAAAGTTCCTTTTCCCCGGGACCGGCATCTGGGAGGCATATGCCCTCCCTTTTGCCTTGGATCCTATCGTGGGGAAGGGTCCTTGGTCGTCGATTGGTTGGACTTGGTCGTGGCGCTCGTCACTCCTGTCCCTGGCCCCTGTCGCTCTTGTCGGGGCCAGCCCACTTTCGGGGAAACGGCCGTTGGTGGGTTCTTATCTTCGTCGTCCTGCTCCGGCCTCCCACGGTGGAAACGCCAGCCGGCTGTTGGCGCAGCCGGCCCTCCAGGCGAAGCCGGTCTTCTTGTCTTCAAGCCGTGGAGACTCCTGGGACACCAGCCGTTGGTTAGCTCGGCCTGTGGCATGCCCCATAAGTCATCCCCGCGACAGCAGGGGACTGAATGAGCCATCGAAACACCGCCGATTGACGTTGCGGCCCCTTTTGACGCGCCATGGCCACCGATCGAGGCGGCTCGAGCGAACCGCACGACTCGGGTCGCAATAGTGGATGCCCGAGTCTGAACAGTATCACTGAATGGAGAAATCTCTGATCCAATGCCTGCCTCCTCGTTGCCAGGGAGCACCATCTCCCTCAAAAGCGAGGGATCCCCTAGCCAGCGCCTCCCTCCGTGAGCCGAGCTCCGAGGAAGCGAATCAGCTTCAGCAGATCTATCGGCGGGATCTCCGGTCTCTACCCCAGCGGCTCCAACATCCTGATGTGCTTCTCTGGGGAAGCCAGCTGGAGGTTCAGGAGGTTGATTTTGCACATAGGGCGCTCCTGAATCTCCAGATCCAGCTCTTCTCGGCGCTGCTCCTCTTCCTCTCGGGAGCGCAAATCGCCGAGCCTCCCGGGATCCTCCATCACCGAGAAGCGGATAAGGTGGAGGCGAGAGCACGAGAGCTAGCGGCATAGAGTAGTTTGGATGGTTTGCTAAAAAATGATTAGGTTTCGGAGAGGGTCTTTGTCGATGGATTTCGTGTCGCAAGAACACGGGGTACCACGCGATGGACCCAAAGATTCGAACGCAGGGGGCTGAACGTGTGAGATCTAGGATCACAGCGAAGCACGGTGACGGAAGCCTCGAGTCGTCGAACGCACTACGCACTGCAGAGAGAGACACCGAGCTTTACCCAGGTTCAGGGCCCTCGTGGTGAGGTAAAACCCCTACTTCCTGCCTTCTTGTATTGCAACGCGACACCTCGCGAGGAGTACAAGGTCTTGGTTACAAAGCTCTAGCTGGCCAGAGGTTGAAGAACCTGCGTGCCCAGCTAGCAGCCTGAAGAAGATGAAGATTCGATCCCCCCCAAGGGGTGGCCTCCCCCCTCCTTTTATAGCGCCAAGGTCCTCCTTCCCCTTATCTTCTTGGGGAAGGGGTTGCCACACACGGCCAAGGAGGGTGGACAGCTATAGACTACCCTCTTCTGTAGACATGGTCTTCGTAGGGTAGTGGTGCCGGTCTACAGGAGTGGGTGGAGGAGGCTGACGTCCTCCTCTGGCGCCCTGCACCGTCCACGCTATTTTTAGGGGGGTGGCCAACAACCACTGTGCCGCTTTGGGCAGGCACAGCGAAAGTTGGTCTCCTCCCTGTCGGGGGTAGCGTGGGCGGTACGCGGTCTTCCGTCCGTTATCTTCTTGCTCTGCACGCAAACGTGCCGAGCTGACGTGGGCGTGCTTCCTCTCCTCACCAGCAGGGGCTCCTGAGGACGTCTTCTGGTCCTTAGCAGTTTTGGTCGTCGTTCTCCTCACGAGGCGCCTCCTCGTGAGGGTCTTCTTCGCAGCTTGGGTCGTTGATTCTGAAGATGGGCCGATGACATGGCCCAGGAGCAGGTGGACCGGGATACCCCGGTATCTAGAACACCGACAGTAGCCCCCGGGAGCCTGGCCCGCGAACGCGCCCTCTTGAGGGAGCGAAGGGCCGGGGGCCCCCGAAGCTGCTGGGCCCTCCAACGGCACGCATCAACCGCGCGGTCAGAGGACCATGTGAAGAGGCAGAGGCTGCGGACGCGTGGCGCGGCCGCAGCTGGCGAGACGAAACGGCGGGCGACGCTGCAGTCTCCGAGGCGTCAAACCATCATAATGATGTGTCGCTTGACTGCGGAGCGCTGCGCCGGCGCTTCGATTCCCGCGCAGGGATTTGACGCATCTACGCCGGACGCCCCCTTAAATAGATCCTCCTCGAGACCTCCGGCACTTCACCTCCTTTCTCCAGTGCCATTTCTGCTTCCACGCCCCTGAGCTCATGGACCCCTCCGCCTCCGTCGCCGCCGCTGGTCCAAGCTCCGGGGGAAAGCGCCGCGAGCGCCCCCCGGGCAGCGGGATCAAGGTGAAGATCCCGGCCCGATGGACGCCCGGCGCCGGCGGCCCCCTCCGTATCGGCGCGCCGAGGAAGGATGAGGCGAGCCGCGCCGCCTCGGGGACCTCCACCGCCATGACCCTCCGGGGTCCCGCACGCGGAGGCGCTCTAAACTCGCCGTCGCCGCTGGCAGCGGCGCCTGCTCCCCGCGCCTCGGGGAGCGTCGACCGAGTCCACCGGGAGGTGGAGGCCGCCCTGGGCCCCCCTCCCCCTGCTGCAGATCCTCCGGCCCCGCCGGTGAACGGAGTGGTTGCCACTCCGCGCCACCTGGCGGCGGCGATGCTGGGACCCCTCACCGGCCCGGGGTCCCGCTTCTTAGAGCTCCTCGTCGTCATCGACGCCCCGGGCTTCAACTCCCTCCGGCTGCCCGACGCCGTGCGGAGGGTGATTTACGCCCCCGGCGCGGCCGCCGGGGAGATTGCCCTGGGGGAGCAGAGCAGGCCAGATCTCTTCTGGCCTGTGGACATCCTCCTCGGAGTGGGCGGCAACGCCGTCCTCTCCGGCCGCTGGAGGGCCTTCGCCCTCGGCCATCGCCTCCGCGTCGGCGACCACCTCGTCTTCCGCTTCAAGCTGGGGACGCTGGAGGCTACGGTGCGGATCTTCACCGCCGGTGGCGTCCACCGCACCTACCCCCAGCCCGCGGCGCAGTGAAGAGGAGGTCCTGGCGTGGTAGTCTTCTGGGGAGGGGAGCTAGTCTCCCCCCCTCTTTTGTCGCGTAGTCCTCGCCGGCGGGGTATGCCCCGCCGTGCCTTTGCTCCTCCCTGTGATGGGATTATATCAATGAAGTCCGCCTTTTAGCTGTCCTGCATTTCGCTTCTTATTGCTCTTCATAGTCCCGGTCATTCGCACGCTCGAGAGCCCTGATGAGCTGTTGGCGTCGATGGGAGGCCTCCCTTCGCCTCAGAGCTCGAGATGGGGTCGGCGCCGATGACACATTGGACGATTCCTGAGACAAGAAGTTGAAGAAAGAGTTGGAAAAGAAAAAACCCCAAATCCCCAAAAACGGAAAAACAAGTCGATAAAACAAACGAAAAACAAAGGCGAATAAGATGCCCCTGTGACCGGCACAGGGACCTTCTCCGTCGTGGAGGAGCGCGGCACTATCTGTGCCTGCAGCTAAGAGCAAATTGCCGCGCGTGGCGATTCATTGGGCCTTCCTCGTCGTTGAGGGAAGCTGGACCCTCACGGACGTGAAAACGTCGACGCTTAAGAGAGCCCAGAGGCCGTCGACACCTCGCAAGGGTTGCTCACGAGGTGAAGGGCCTGGCGTGGACCTCCGGATCTGCGTCTCCTTCGCAAGATGATCGGAGCGGCCTTGGTCTTCAATAATCCTGCCACGTTAGGCCTTCCTCGATAGAGGGAATCTTCCTGCGGATGCTTGTCACATCGACGCATTCTTGCCTCCTCGTGAGGGTTGCTCATGAGGGGTAGGTCCTTAGCGGGTGCCTTGGGGCACACCTTGGACTTTTACTCGAAGATTTTTTATTTTCCGATGTACTTCGCGAGGAACTAAGCACCATGGGTATTTAGAGGTGATCAATAATAGGGCCGTCGCCCCCGACCAGAGCTCATTCCCTTCGGGTTTTTCGGGCTCGCTATTTTCCGGGCGAAGGCCCCAGCATAGACACCGTGCCTAGCCCCCTTCCGCGTGGAGTACAACAGAAAATAAATGGACTTCATGCCATTTTGATGTCATGCCGAAGCAGAGGCGCTATATTGTGCTTTTAACTTAATATCAGTGCTTAAGAGCAGGTTGAGCTGATACAAGTGCCGTGAAAATGGTCTTTTTCTCCTCGTGAGGAACCTAAGGGTAGAACTTTCGCAGATGAGCTATGTTCCACGGGTTCCCCACCGGCACACCTTCTGCGGTTTCCAGCCGCGCCGAGCCTGGTCTGGCAATGTGCGTCACCTTGAAGGGTCCTTCCCACATTGGAGATAGCTTGTGCAGGCCCTCGCGAGAGAGTATTCTCCTCAGCACCAGGTCGCCGACCTCCAGAGTCCTTGCTCGAACATGGTGGCTATGGTAGCGGCGTAGTCCTTGCTGGTACCTCGCGGCGCGGAGCGCGGCTTGGCACCGAGCTTCTTCGAGCAGGAGGAGACGATCCTTGATGAGGTCCTCTTGGCGAATTTCGTTGAAGGCGAGCACTCTCGGCGATCCGAACTTGATGTCGGTGGGAAGGACAGCCTCCGCCCCATAGACCAGGAAGAAAGGGGTCTCTCCAGTGGGTTTGGTGGCGGTAGTCCTGATGGACCACAAGATGGATTGGAGGTTGTCTAACCATTTTTTGCCGCAGGCTTCGAGCTTGGCGTTGAAGCTTTTCGTCTTGAGTCCCTTGAGGACCTCGGCGTTAGCACGCTCGGCTTGGCCATTGCTCCTGGGGTAGGCGACGGAGGCAAAGCAGATCTTGATGCCGACCGATGCACAGTACTCCCGGAACAGTCCGCTGGTGAACTGGCTGCCGTTGTCGGTGATTATGCGGTTAGGCACACCAAAACGACAGACCAGCCCACGGATGAACTTGACTGCGGACCTGGCCGGGATGGTGCACACCGGTTCCACCTCCACCCACTTGGTGAATTTGTCGATGGCGACGTAGAGGTAGCGGTAGCCCCCTTGCGCTCTGGGGAATGGACCAAGGATGTCCAGCCCCCAAACTGCAAAGGGCCAAGTGAGAGGGATGGTTCGCAGCTCCTGTGCCGGCTGGTGGATCTGCTTGGCATGGTACTGGCACGCCTCGCACCTCTTGACCATTTCCGCCGCATCAACCAGCGCCGAGGGCCAGTAGAAGCCGCTTCGATATGCCTTCGCGGCTAGAGTTGCCGCAGAAGCATGATGGCCACACTCGCCGGCGTGGATGTCCCTGAGAAGCTCTTGGCCTTGGTGAGTAGATATGCACTTCAGAGCGACGCCGTTTGGGCGATGCCGGTACAAGTCACCATCCTTGACGCAGTAGCCCGAAGCTTGGCTTACGATCCTTTCGGCCTCCTCCTCATCCTCGGGAAGCCTGCTGCTGGTGAGGAAGGCCTTGAGCTCTAGAATCCAATCCACTCCCTCCTGCCGTGCCAATGCCAGAAGGACGCGGTCACCCAAAGGAGGCCCGCAGTCTGGAGCTCCCTGCTCCGGCGGTGGCGGCAGGGCAAGTGGAGGGTCGGATCCAGATGGCGGTGGAGAAGCGGACGGCTTGAAGAGACGCTCCTCAAAGACGCCAGCGGGTTGCGCCAGGCGGTGAGAGGCGCGCTTGGCGATCTCGTCGGCTTCCACATTTTCTCCTCTTGGGATGTGCTTCAGCTCCAAGCCTTGGAAGCGTTTTTCCATCTTTCGATGCTCCTCGAGATAGGCCGCCATGTGCTCATCCCTTGGAGTGTAGCTCTTGTTCGAGAAATTCACAACCAGCTGTGAATCTCCCTTGACGATGAGGCGCTTGATGCCCAAAGCGTTTGCCGCCCTTAAGCCGGCGAGTAGTCCTTCGTATTCCGCGATGTTGTTGGAGACCTTGCTCTCAGGCTTGAAGCAGAGCTGCACGACGTAGAAGAGCTTGTCTCCAGAGGGAGAGGTCAGGACAGCTCCAGCTCCCGCGCCGGGGAGGTTGAAGGCGCCGTCGAAGTGCATGACCCAGAGGCCCGGGGCCTCCTCCCCTGGGAGCGTTGACTCCTCCTCTGGAGGCTCGTCGGTGAACGGATCGGTCCACTCCGCAGTGAACTCGGCCAAAGCCTTGCTTTTAATTACCTTTGTAGTTTCGAAGGAGATCTCGAAGGGTTGAAGCTCCACGGCCCATTCTGCCACCCGCCCAGTGGCATTGGGATTGCGTAGGATGGTCTCCAGGGGACGATCGGTTACCACCTTGATCGGGTGACCCTAGAAGTAGTGGCGCAGCTTCCGCGAAGCGATGAGCAGGGTGTAGAGCAGGTTTTGCTGCATGGTGTAGCGTTCCCGCGCGTCGCGCAGTACCGTCCTGGCGAAGTACACAGGCTTTTGCACCTTGACGACACCCTCGGGAGGCCCTTCCTCGGGAGGGTTTTGAGCGTTGCTCTGAGAGAGCGGCTCGGTCGGCGAAGATGCCGCGGGCGGTTCCTCTCGAGGGTCGGGAGATGGAGCAGCCTCTTCCTCGCGAGGAGCCCCCGAGCTTGGAGAGTCGACCTCCTCTTTGGCGATCACCTTGGCGTCTCGCTCCGCGACGAGGACGGCACTTGCTGTCCTTGGAGTTGCCGCGATGTAGAGTAGCAAGGGCTCGCGGGTGGTTGGGGCAACCATGATCGGTGGGCTCGTGAGGTACCTTTTCAACTCGGCGAAGGCCTTGTCGGCTTCCGGAGTCCACTCGAACTTCCCAGCGCGCTTCATGAGCTTGAAGAAGGGCAAGGCTTTCTCCCCACTCCTCGCGATGAAGCGCCCCAGGGCTGCCATGCACCCCATGAGGCGTTGCATCTCCTTGAGACTGCGCGGTGGACGCATTTCTTCGATGGCCTTGACCTTGTCAGGGTTCGCCTCTATCCCGCGATGGGACACGAGGAATCCCAACAGTTTTCCCGATGGTACGCCGAAGGCGCACTTGGCGGGGTTGAGCTTGATGTTTACCTTTCTCAGGTTGATGAATGTTTACTCCAGATCCTCGATGAAGGTGTGACCCTCGCGAGTTTTGACGACGATGTCGTCGACGTAGGCCTCCACATTCCTTCCCATCTGGGCCCCTAAGGCCTTGCGCATGAGCCTTTGGAAGGTGGCTCCTGCGTTCTTCAGACCGAAGGGCATGCAGACGTAGCAGTACACACCACAAGGCGTGATGAAGGCGGTCTTCTCCTCGTCCTCCTTTGCCATCTTGATCTGATGATAGCCGGAGAAGGCATCCAAGAAGCAAAGGAGGTCACAGCCGGCGGTGGAGTCGACGATTTGATCTATCCTTGGGAGCGGATAAGGATCCTTGGGGCAGGCCTTGTTGAGACTTGTGAAGTCCACGCAGAGGCACCCACTGCCATTTGCTTTTGGGACGATCACCGGATTCGCGATCCAGGTGGGGTGGGCTACCTCGCGTATCAGCTTGGCCTTCTTCAGCTTCTCTATCTCCTTGACAATGAAGTCCTTCTTCTCTTGCGCTTGCTTCCTAGTCTTCTGCTTCACGGGGTGTGCCTGAGGGCACACGGCTAAGTGGTGCTCAATCACCTCCTTGGGAACGCCAGGCATATCTGACAGAGTCCAAGCAAACATGTCAGAGTTTGCCCGCAGGAAGGTGACGAGCGCGCTTTCCTATTTGGGGGAAAGCCCTGCCCCGATGGTGATGTAGTTGTCGCAGCCCCCAGCCTGAAGCGGGACCTTCTTGGTTTGCAGAGCGCTCTTGGGTGAACTGGGGCCTCCTCCCTGAGGGTACCGCAGCTTTCCCAATGCACATGTCCAGCATTGGATGGACCAGGTCCTCGCTTGGAGTAGGCGATGCCGAGGCGGCGAACTTCTTCCCTGTTGACCCCAGCGGATGGGGCTCGAGAGAGGCCTTCTTTGCTGCAGCCCGTTCTTGGGATACGAGCTGCCTCTTCCTCGCGAGGTCGCCGGAGTGTTCCAGCAGATCTTCGTCGGCGGGGAACATGGTGGCGGCCTCTCGGTAGTTGTGCTCCACTGACCGGAGAGCATCCTTCTCGTTGCAGCGCACGGTGATTGTGCCGTTAGCGCCCAGGATCTTGAGAACGTTGAAGCCGTGGTGCGTCGCTGCCATAAACCTTGCCAGGGCTGGGTAGCCGAGGATGGCATTGTACGGCAGGGCGATGTAGGCGACGTCGAAGTCGAGGCTTTCCGTCCTGTAGTTGTCCCGGGTGCCGGAGGTGACGGGCAGGCTTACCTGCCCAATGGGCGTTGCAGACCCTTCGGTTACCCCGAAGAATGGCCGAGTTGGCATGAGCCGATGGTACGGCACCTGCATCTTTTCAAAGATCTCGACCGAGATGATTTTGAGGCCCGCCCCTCCGTCGATGAGAGTGCGATTGACAGCGACGTTGTTGATGGTTGGCATGCACAAGAGAGGAATTGTGCCCACGCCCCTGGTGGCAGCCGGATGATCCTCCTCATCGAAGCCGATCTTGCACGTTGACCACTTCATTAGGCGGTTGCCGACGTTGGGCTGTGCTGCCGCGATCTCTCGCGACAGCTGCTTGAAGTGTCGGTTGGACAAAGGAGCCTGAGCTCCACCCAGGAGGCAAGCGGCGAAGTCTCACGGCTCTTGATAGCCCCCCTGGTTCTCCTCCCGACGATCGTTTGCTGGTGGGGGCAGCGGCAGCGGCTCGGGATCGGCTCGAGACAGACCCTCGCGGCGGCGACCTTCCTCGCGGTCGTCGTCGCGGCGATCGCCCCGGGATCCACTCTTCCCGTAGCTGCGGCCACCCCCGCGGCGCTTGGAGACGCCATTTTCTTCATGAAACTTCCGGACAAACCAACAATCGTTGGTATTGTGGGTGTCCTTCTTGTGGAGAATGCAATAGCGGCGACGTCGTCCCTTGTCGCGCTCGGAGCGGTCCCCGTGGCGTTGCTTATGATCTGGCTCCACCGCGAGGACAGCAGCCTCCTTTCGCTTGGGGTCCTCGGACTTTGGCTTTGGGGGAGGCGCCTCCGGCAGGTTATGCACAAAGAGCCTCCCTTCCTCGGCCTTGGCGCAGCGGTCGGCGATCTCGAAGAGCCTGACGACGGAAGTCAACTCATCATTCACGGACAGCTTCTCCCTCATCTTGATGTCGGAGATGCCCGTGGAGAACGCGGAGATGACCTCCTCGTTGGAGATCCTGGGGATCTTGTTCCTCATCTGGCTGAAGCGCTGGATGTACTGACGAAGCGTCTCACCCTTGTACTGACGCACCGCCTTAAGATCGTTCTTGGTAGCGGGGCGCTCGTACGTGGGCATGAAGTTGGCCACGAACTGGCGGCATAAATCCTTCCATGAAGTCACGGATTCGTGAGGAAGATTCATGAGCCAAGTTCGCAGAGCGTCTTTGAGGGCCATGGGGAACCAATCTGCCATGGCACGCTGATCCCCACGCGCAGCCTGGACGGCGACGACGTAGAGCTGGAGGAATTCGACGGGGTTGGTGGTCCCGTCGTAACGCGCGCCGATGTCCGGCTTGAACTTGTCAGGCCAGACGACGTAGCGTTGCTGGCGAGTGAGAGCGAGACACCCGGGGTTGTAGATCGGGTCGCCGGGGGTCCTGACGTTCTTGCCAGCTTCGCCGATGTCGTCGATGGCGCGATCATGATTTTCGCGGCGGCGCTCGAGGGAGACGCGTGCGTCTTCCGGAGCGCGTTGGACGATTTGGTAGCTGGGCTCCCCACGCGGCGAAGATGCGGCGCGGGAAACCACCTTCTTGGCCTTGTTGGCCCACCCATCTCCGGCGCCCGGGGCGCGACGCCCCGCTGCCGGATCTGGGTCTCCCGCGCCCTGGGCTCCTCCCTGGGCCGGGTCGTCGTTGGCGATGGCGACGAGCTCGGCGATTCGAGCGCGCCACCCCTCACGCCCGTCATCGGTGGGTTGATAGCGCAGCAGCTCCTGCGCCATGGCGAGAGCTTGCGCAGGAGACAGCTGACTCCCAGAACGAGCGCGAGAAGTGGCGGTGGCGGTGAAGGAGAGCGAAGGCTCTGTACGCCCGGACGGGAGGTAGGAGGACTCCAGATCTTCCTCCTCTTCCTCCTCGGCCGAAGCTTCACGATGACGGAAGATGGGCTCGGTTTGCCCCCGAGCAGCATTGCGACGGCGAAGACGCTCGAGCCTTGCGTTGGCGTCGGCCATGTCGAAGCAGATCTAGGAGAAAACACACCACAGACCCCTACCTGGCGCGCCAAATATCGATGGATTTCGTGTCGCAAGAACACGGGGTACCACGCGACGGACCCAAAGATTCGAACGCAGGGGGCTGAACGTGTGAGATCTAGGATCGCAGCGAAGCACGGTGACGGAAGCCTCGAGTCGTCGAACGCACTACGCACTGCAGAGAGAGACACCGAGCTTTACCCAGGTTCAGGGCCCTCGTGGTGAGGTAAAACCCCTACTTCCTGCCTTCTTGTATTGCAACGCGACACCTCGCGAGGAGTACAAGGTCTTGGTTACAAAGCTCTAGCTGGCCAGAGGTTGAAGAACCTGCGTGCCCAGCTAGCAGCCTGAAGAAGATGAAGATTCGATCCCCCCCAAGGGGTGGCCTCCCCCCTCCTTTTATAGCGCCAAGGTCCTCCTCCCCTTATCTTCTTGGGAAAGGGGTTGCCACACACGGCCAAGGAGGGTGGACAGCTGTAGACTACCCTCTTCTGTAGACATGGTCTTCGTAGGGTAGTGGCGCCGGTCTACAGGAGTGGGTGGAGGAGGCTGACGTCCTCCTCTGGCGCCCTGCACCGTCCACGCTATTTTTAGGGGGGTGGCCAACAACCACTGTGCCGCTTTGGGCAGGCACAGCGAAAGTTGGTCTCCTCCCTGTCGGGGGTAGCGTGGGCGGTACGCGGTCTTCCGTCCGTTATCTTCTTGCTCTGCACGCAAATGTGCCGAGCTGACGTGGGCGTGCTTCCTCTCCTCACCAGCAGGGGCTCCTGAGGAGGTCTTCTGGTCCTTAGCAGTTTTGGTCGTCGTTCTCCTCACGAGGCGCCTCCTCGTGAGGGTCTTCTCCGCAGCTTGGGTCGTTAATTCTGAAGATGGGCCGATGACGTGGCCCAGGAGCAGGTGGACCGGGATACCCCGGTATCCAGAACACCGACAGTCTTCATGTATCTTGAAGAGCCTAATTATGCGATCATGGTGCACTACACATACCGGCTCATCATAGTTCTTTGCGCTGGAGAAATCTTAGTCATGCTATATGGTACTAGTGTTACTGTTTGCAATTGTTACTTTTGGTTGAACACATTATATGGTACTGGTGTTATTGTTAAAAAGTTGAACTTAAAAATAGATGTTGCCACCATGGAAGCAAAAAATGAGCACAACTTTTCTTTCTTCTTTGGCCTTGACTGCATATTAGTGACGTGTCTACATAAAATAACGCTACTAGTGTGTCCCGTTACTAGTGGCCTGGCATATGCATACTAGTGAAGTGGTATGCGCTTGCCACCAGCATGTAGCTTACTAGCCGCATGTTAGCGACATACCACTAGTACTATTTATCAATAATGACTTCTACAACACCAAAAATGAGCAGTTCTGCAGTAGTGTAATTGCTATGAGTTGATTTGCATTTGTATATAATCACAAACTCTGTGTATGAGGCAGGGAGCCAACAAACATTATCTCTACTAATAATATTGCTACAGGTATGGTCCGTGGCTCGCAAGTACGCTTTCAATCCACCAAAAATACGTCTTCCTCCCTCTTCCTTTAGGCCTTCCTACGTCCAACTCTTTGTCTCATCATATCGTATGCCTGCCGAACTCCAATATGACCCGATCTCCTCTCCCGTGCCGGCACCCCTTAATTATTCACGAGCTAATCAATCAATCCGTCCTTCTCTTCTTGCTTCCTCTCCTAGCTAGCGCCGGGCGGTCTCGCCACACGCCGGTGCCCGTCGGTGTGTATTTATACGTTCCCGTGGCTCCAATCTCTGTGCCCGATATAGACTCCACTTTGCCCGTTCCGCAATAAAAGAGACTCGAGGATAGAGGTTTGGGTTGCGTCCGCGGTGGAGCAAGCCGCACTTGTGCGTTCACCGCTGGGCTTGATCAGTGCCGCCTAGCCTTTCGCCTCAAGCCGCACACGATCGATCAAGCGCCTGGCTAAATAAGGCCATGCCGCCGTAGGACCACCGCGAGGATCAATGGGCGAGCGAACAGACAGCCAATCGAAATCTAAATCAGCGGATCAACCTGGCGTGTTTTGACGAGGCGAAAAAGCGAGTCGAGGCTGGAGCAAAGTACCTAGATGGAGCACCAGCCGACCAGCGCCTGGACTTTGCGAGAGAGATCCCGGTCCCATGAATCCGCCCTGCCAACGTGACATGGTCAAGCTTGAGGCCGCCTGGACTATGGCCTCGTGCGCCGGTGCCAGTGCCACCGCCACCATGTGGACCTAGGATCCGGCTCACGCTGGTTGCAAGCGAAGGCCGGCTAGCTAGGCTAGGCAATGAAGAATTTTACCCGCGCTCGTCGGGTATGTGCTGTTGTACTGTCACCTTCATCGGTCTGCTCTTCGGTGTGCAGCCATGCCGACCTTGTCGATGCTCATTGAGCTCACTTCAGGTCCATGCAAGCTGAGTACGACGTTGCGCCCATGCCGGACAACTACGCGTGTGCATGGTCAACGTTCTAGGCCTAGCCAAGAGCCCGACCGGGCTGATTGGAATGCGGAGCTCGTTGAGTATGGAGGCTGGACCGGATGGACGGCGTGCCGTACATCATACCGACGAATATGTATTACCGTGCGAGCAGGTGCGGCAACTGCCAATCTGCCATGCCGCGATCAATATGATTACCAAGGCGTACATGAGGAAGATCATATTGAGGATTATATGAGGATTTCAGAGCAGGTATGTTCGAGCCCTGCCCTTTTTTCTGATAGATTCAGCTTAGGCACGTGTATTAGAGAGAGATAAGTTTTCTACTTTCGAGAGTGTTTTCAGGAGATTAGGCTTCAAAGGCGAACATCATTTGATTGTGCATGAAGTTCATTCTCGAACACTTCCGAGTTGATAATAGTATTCTGCTTTTGTAATTTAGTTTTGGAGATTGTCTAATCTATCTTAAATATATAACCGAGGGCGAAATCCAACTGCCAGCGTACCATGCTGTTGCACCACCCGGCGTGCGTGACCAGAGTCTGGACGGTGACGGTCACGAGTCACGACCAACCGCAGGGGAGATGCTCCACACCATCAGCGGCAAGGGAACACCGGTGGCTGACCCGTCATCCATGGCGGCGTCTCCATCGAACTTCGATGCGGCATCGATGGCTCCACGACCCCCACACCGATACGCTCGTCCAGGAGTTCTGCGTCAAGCGATGGCAACATCACGGTGGAGGGAAGCTGAGGTCACACGTAGAAGGGCAGCAAAAGGAGAGAAAGATAGTGACTCATAGCAGCGATCGACTGGAGACGAGCGAGTAGCTAGGCAGATCCTATGCTCCACCCAGGGTGGAGCCTACCCCGCACCGCACACCCCCGAGCGGGTGTGGGCCGGGCCTATTTAGCCTTTATCTGGAGGAAGAAGGGGCGAACGAAAGAAAAGAAGATGACTAGGGAGGGGCGGCGCCGGCGATTCCGCGACGCCATGAAGCCACCAATGCCGCGGCTGGCCATGGTGGAGGCGGCAGAGCAATCCCTAAAACTTAGGGTTTGGGGGTGTGGGCGCAAGGGTCTTAGTGTAGGAGGCGGAGAGCTCGGTGGCCGGAGAAGGAGGCGGCCGGAGGCCGACCGGTGGAGGAGGAAGTTTGAGGAGGCGGGTGGTAAGGCACCACGGGAGCGCTGCCGGCCACGGGGTGGCGGTGACCGGTGGTTCGGCCGGTGCTGATGGCGGGGGAGATGGAGGAAGACGGCGACTGATGGTACCGATGGTTCGGCCGGTGTCGGTGGCGGCGAAAGATGAGAGGGTGGAAGATGAGAGGGAGAAAGTTGATGGGCTGGCCCACTAAGGGTGTGCGACGCCTCCTCCGCTCCGACCAGGGTGGGAACTAGGCGCCCCCACATCGGGATGGATTGCCGACCGGCTGGACCTCTTGGGCCTGGTTGGGCCGGTTTAGGCAAGGGATTTTCTCCTTTTGTTTTATTACAAAACCTTTTTTAGAAAACAAAAATAGGAAAAGAGAAGAGTTTCCTATTTTAAATAATCATATAGCAAAAATGTGCAATGCATTTATTTACGTGTGTATTATTGTGTTATATCGATTGGCAGTTATAATAAATTAACAAAATATAAATCAGCGAAATATATAGAGTGAGAATTAGAGAGCCGATCAAAATGTAGGTGTAAACAAAAGCCGTGTTTCTAAGAGAGTTATCCAGGTGAATATAAAAAGAAATAAATTTGTCATCGACTCTTGTGCTTTGCACAAGGAGAGAACGGAGAAAGGGTGAGTTGAGGCTGAGGATACACACATCGATGATCGATCGATTTTGCGGTCGAGTATCTACTAAGATCAAATCATGACAATATATAAAAATAAACCCGTAGCAACGCACGGGTATTCAGCTAGTTAAAAAGCATAAAACGGAAACAATGCATTGTGAAAGATTAATCTAGGTTAGCGTATCATGTGAAAGATGAAGATAAAATTCATGCGGTCCAGTCCACCGAGCCAGGTCGCCTCGCCGTATAAGCATGCGAGGCAAGCACGGCAATGCGTGCAAAATCCCAGGATTTTGCCTTTTGATAGAGGGGCCTCGCCCTCAGTCGGGAGCGCTATTGCCGTTACGAGCCTGACAAAATAATCACATGGGAGCCAAAAAAGGTGGCAAAGCGAATAGAGATACACACAAGTTATCTTTTTAGCCCTGCGGGCAGGCAGCCAAGGCAGGCAACCACTCTGCTGCCGAACCCACCACACATGTTATGGCAAAGAGTAAATTCCTTATTAAACCAAGGAGAAATACCTACTGCTCCACCCGGTAAAAAAATTACAATTTGTAGAACCGAATAAATAAGGAGGAAACCTAGGAGTCCATTAGAACTAGGCTTTACGTCAATTGTGTAGCTGAATAGTAGCTGATTGCTTGATTTATGCAAAAGCGGACAGTATTACTCCACTACGGGAATGGCGCAAGACGCCGACGGCCAAATGTCGGTGCCGTCGGCGTAGGCCACGGACCAGACATCTCACGAAGTTGGCCGTCGGCGTAGAACTATCGTCGGCGTAAGATAGCTACGCTGACAATCTTTTCTATAGCGATGGCAATGTCCTCCGCATAGCTATTTTCTATTTTACCACATTAATCTTAGAAAAATCATAACTAAATCATTCTAATTCACAAAAATACAAATAATATATCAAAATTTGCAGAAAAATAAGATCTATTCATCTAAACCTTTCAAAATTTAGAACTAATTACTTTAATTAGTTAGGATTTTCAGTTTATGGATTTAGGGTTTTGATTTAGCTGGAAGTCGGGAAAATGTGAACTAGAGCCGCATCATTGTTTGCCCATGATTTTTCTAAAAAATCATTTTCAAGTTCACAATTTATCAGAGATCCATAAATAGTTCTGCAAAATTCAACCCCTAGCTAAGAATGTTCATGCCCACTGTTTCGACCGCATTTTGAATCGAGCATAATAAAATCAAAAAAATCAAAAAATGTTAAACCTTCGCATTGTGTCATGTTATGTGAGCTAAATATGAGGAAAAGAAATAAACTTGGACTATTGCAAATATTGGAGAAACCTCTTCTCAGATATGACCTATCATGTACAAAGTTTCATGGCTTTCAAGCCAGATGAGCTAGGTCATGACCCAAATCATGGAATAGTTTGTTCAAATGACCCCATATTGTGCACATGTGTGCATATTGGGATGGCAAACAAAGTTCGTATTGGGAGTTTTCATTTTCTATGCATAAAAAATAAATTTCCATTTGCGAAGTGTCAAGATTGGGTTTTTTTTGTGAAGAACTTCTGAAAATACATTACAAAACTAGACCACCATAATTTTAAACAATATTAGGACACATTTTATGTATATACCACCAATTGTTTGTGTGTGTGCATCTTTGCATTAACCTTCCACAAAAAATACAAACTCTTGTGAATTCAGTAGGAAGCGAGGTAAATTTGATAGTTTGACCATGATTTTTTACAAAAATAATTTTTAGGTTCACAAGTAGATGTTTTATCATAGATCCATAAATAGTTATGCAAAACTCAACCCCTAGCTAAGAGGGTTCATGCCCGCCGTTTTGACCGCATTTTGAATCGAGCATAAGAAATTTAACAAAATCAAAAAAATGTAAAACCTTCACATTGTGTCATTTTATGTTACCTAGTTGTGAGGAAAAATAATAAAGGACTATTGCAAATATTGTAGAAACTCCTTCTTAGAAATGACCTATCATGTACGAAGTTTCATGGCTTTCAAGCCAGATGAGCTAGGTTATGACCCGAATCATAGAATAGTTTGTTCAAATGACTCTATATTATGCACATGTGTGCATTGGGATGGCAAACAAAGTTCATATTGGGAGTTTTCATTTTCTATGCATAAAAAATCAATTTCCATTTTCTAAGTGTCAAAATTGGGTTTTTTGTGAAGGAAGTACTGAAAATACATTACAAAACTAGACCACCATAATTTTAAACAATATTAGGACAAATTTCACCAATTGTTTGTGTGTGTGAAGCTTTGCATTAACCTTACACAAAAAGACAAACTCTTGCCAATTCAGTAGGAAGCGGGGTAAATTTGAACTACAGCTCCATCGTTCCTTCCTCTTGTTTTTTTGAAAAAAATATTTTTAGGTACACAACATGTTATTTTATTAGAGATACACAAAGAGTTTTGCAAAATTTGACCCCTAGCTAAGAAGGTTCATGCCCGCCGTTTATCAACAGGGTAAAGCGATGGTTAACGGGGTAAAGCGGGGGTATGGCATAAGAAAACTATATAGAACTTGTTTATCAAGTGGACTCGTTAGTATTTGACATAAGAAGAATATGTGTGAAGGTTTTTTTATTTTTTGATTCTTTTTGGATTCCTTATGATTTTTCAATGTAAATCTCATTAGTTCGAGATATCACTGATGATACATGAAATTCAAAAACGAGCATAAGAAACAAAAAAATTAAATAAAACATAAAACATTACATATGGATGTCATATTTGGATTCCTCTCATTTTTCTGACCGAGTTAGACATATAATTTGTCGAATTCCAATTTACTGATTTAAATATATAAATTATTCAGTATATTTATTAATTATTCATTGTTATTTACTTATTATATAGTTTGGAATTCAATATATTTATTACTTATTTATTGTTGTTTACTTAATATATAGTTTGGAAATTCAAAAACTAATGAGGTGTGTCATAGTGGTATCAGGGTTAATAGGATTGATATGATAGTATTATCAACAAGGTATAATTTGCTTTGTGAAAACTCATCCGGATGGAACAGAGAAGTTAAGCGTGCTGGGGGTGGAGTAGTGTGAGGATGGGTGACCGACCGGGGAGTTTGACCAAGACTTAAATTTGACAAAAGATTAAGTGTAATTAGTGTTAAAAATATTCCAATTTTTTTGACACAAATACAGTAGGGAAAATCCCTATTGTGCCAAAAAATATCATTTATATGGGGGTGGATAATGTACAAGTGGAGAACATAAATTTACAAAGATATAAACAAGCTCATAATGTATCTAACCAGGATTGTATGCCTTCCTTAAGGCTAGGCTTAGCCCAACGCATAGCTAGTGCAAAATCAATTTTGAATTTGTCTATTCCTCTATGGATACATGGCTAAATATCTCTAAATATAGCACTATTTCTCTGATCCCATAAGCTCGAGCATCCTATGATTACAATCTCCTTGAGGAACGACACTGAGTATCTGCTTCTTGCATATGTAATCATGTTGTTGATGTCTGATACGTCTCCAACGTATCCATAATTTTTGATGCTCCATGCTTGTTTTTTACACCATTTGCTTAGTGTTTCGTTACACTTCGTGGCATTTTTATGCATTTTCCAGAACTAACCTATTAACAAGATGCCACAGTGCCAGTTCCCTGTTTTCTGTTGTTTTTGTGTTTCAGAAAAGTTACATAGGAAATATTCTCAGAATTGGATGAAATAAAAGCCAGACATCCAGATATTTACCGAAGTTTCCAGAGAACCGAAGAGGAGACGGAAAGGAGCCACAGGGCGAACACACCACCAGGGGGCGTGGCCTACCCCTGGCCTGCGTCGGCATGTGGTGTGGGCCCCCTGGTCCACTTCTGACGCTGCCCCTTTACCTATAAAGACCCCCCGACGGGAAAAACCTAAACACTCGATCACTTTTCTAGAAACATATCGCGATCCGCCGCCGTCGTTGACCCGAGATCGGGAGGGTCCAGAAGCTCTTCCCGGCACCTTGCCGGAGAGAGGAATCACCACCGGAGGTCTTCTTCATCGCCATACTTGCCTCCGGCGCGATGAGTGAGTAGTCTACCTTGGATTATGGGTCCATAGCAGTAGCTAGATGGTTGTGTTCTCCACCATGTGCTTCATGTTTAGATCTCGTGAGCTGCCTTACATGATCGAGATCACCGTTATGTAATTCTACATGTTGTGTTTGTTGGGATCCGATGAATATTGGTGTTATGATTGAGTTGATGTACTGGATTTTATCTTATGTTATCTCTATGTTGTTTATGATCTTGCATGCTCTCCGTTGTTAGTAGCTATCTTGGCCGAGTAGTTGCTAGTGACTCCAAGAGGGGGTATTTATGCTCGATAGTGGGTTCATGCCTCTATTTAATCTGGGGAGTGACAAAAACCTCTAAGGTTATAGATGTGCTGTTGCTACTAGGGGGAAAACAACATTCATATGATTGAGGGCATATGCTTTGTTTACATTACACACTTTGCTTAATGCAGTTATCTGTTGTTCGCAACTTAATACTTGTGGAGTTCTCGGATTGATTCGCCACAAGTGGATTATTAGTCATAGATGCAGTTGGATGGCAATCTATGTATCTTGTTGTAATGCCCAGAGTAAATCTCATAGTGATCCTCTTGACATATCACGTTATCTTTATTTTATCAATTGCCCAACTATAATTTGTTTACCCAGCATGTGTTATTTTATCTTATGGAGAGACACCATTAGTGAACTGTGGACCCCGGTCCTATTTCCTTTTTATTGCTTTCACCTGTTTACTTTACTCGCACTATTTACTTTACTCGCATACTACTACTATTTTCCACTCGATACGCTCATACCCTTTGTTTCAAGCAAACCGGTGAGATTGACAACCTCATCGTAAGTTGGGAACAAAGTATTTGGTTGTGTTGTGTGCAGGTTCCATGTTGCCACTCGCAAAGCAAAGCTTGGACGAGGCGCCCTATAAATTGTCTGGGGCTGCCGCGAAGCTAGCGGGCACCACCTTCTGGAGTATTAGCTTTTTCCTACTGGATTGATAACCTTGGTTTCATAACTGAGGGAAAACTTGATGCTATATTCATCAAACCTTCTCTTGGGGTTTCCAACTGGCCGGTCATTTACATTATCAACTACACGCCAGCAAAACATCAAGTTTTCTGGTACCGTTACCGAGGACTGAAGAAGAAGAATCACCCACATCAAGACCGCGCCATCAACAAGTTTTCTGGCACCGTTGCCGGGGAAAAAGAAGACTTCTGCAAGGGGAGTTTCGCACGCATATCCATTACTTTGTTTTAAGTTTTGCTTTACTTTATTTTTACTTGCATCGTTTTATCATAAATACGAAAAAATTAGTATCCTTTATAGTTGTTTTTACTTGTCTGCTTTTAGTTTTGCTAGAATGGCTACTCCTGAGAACACCAAGTTGTGTGATTTTACTAGCACTAATAATAGTGATTTTATCTGCACTCCTATTGCGCCACCTGCTCCTGCTACAAATTTTTATGAGATTAAGCCTGCTTTGTTGAACCTTGTTATGAAAGAGCAATTTTCTGGTGCTAGTACTGATGATGCTGCAGCTCATCTCAACAATTTTGTTGAGCTATGTGAGATGCAGAAATATAAGGATGTAGAGAGTGATATTATTAAGCTTAAGTTGTTTCCTTTTTCTTTGAGAGGAAAAGCTAAGGATTGGTTGCTGTCTTTTCCTAAAAATAGTATTGATTCATGGGCTAAGTGTAAGGATGCTTTTATTGGTAGATACTATCCTCATGCTAAGATTATAGCTTTGTGTAGCAATATTATGAAGTTTAGTCAGTTTGATAATGAACATGTTGCTCAGGCTTGGGAAAGAATGAAATCTATGATCAAGAATTGTCGCACTCATGGACTGACTACTTGGATGATTGTCCAAACTTTTTATGCAGGACTGAATTTTTCTTCAAGGAACCTATTGGATTCATCTGCTGGAGGCACTTTTATGTCCCTTACCTTGGGCGCCGCAACAAAGTTTCTCATCAATATGATGGTAAATTACTCTGAATGGCACACTGAGAGAGCTCCACAAGGTAAGAAGGTAAATTCTGTTGAGGAAACCTCTTCCTTGAGTGATAAGATTGATGCTATTATGCTTATGCTTTCTAATGATAGGACTCATGTTGATCCTAATAATGTTCCTTTAGCCTCTTTGGTTGCTCAAGAAGAGCATGTTGATGTAAACTTCATTAGAAACAATAATTTTAACAACAATGCTTATAGGAACAATTTTCCTAGTAACAATTATAAGCCGTTTCCTACTAATGGTGATAATAGCTACCTTGGTAGACATAAAATGCCTAGTGAAGAAAGAATTTTTGAACTTGAAAAGGCTACCAAGAATTTTATGCAGGCGCAATATGAGCAGAACAAGACTTTCACCAAGACCATGGAGGAGCAATCAGCTCTGTTGAGGACTATTAGTCATCAACTTGAGAATTTAAACAAGGCTATTCCTGAGTTGCAAGCTAAGGTTTCCAAAGCTGAAACCAATATTTCATCCTTGTCTAATGCGCATTCTTCTTTGATTAACAGAATGTCCGCTAAGCCTGATCCTTTTGCTACTGCTAATGCTATCCAAGTTAGAATTGATGAAAATGTTAGGATGCTAGTAGAATTGCATGCCAGGTGGGAAAAGAGAAGATGAGATGGCTAGAAAGATGAAGGTATGTACCATTACTACCTCTAATGATTTTGTTCCAAATGCTAGCAATCCTCTTACTTTGATTGGTGTAGAGAAAACTCCTACTCCTAGTGTTAAAAAGCCTAAAACTGCTAAAACTTTTTCTCAAAAGAGTGCTGAAATTTTTCGGAGTGTGGGAGATGATAGATCTATTTCCTTTAACTAGCAATGTGGCCCGCGCATTTGCGCGGCTAGATGATCATATTATTCATTTGAGCATATATATGGCAATTAATTGTTTTTTATAACCTCCATAAAGTCTCTAGTAACTAAAACCATATAGCAAAAGTTGACATGGGTATACTTGATTAGCGTATTAATTTGATTTACCTTAAGTTTGCGAATAAGAGAATATTTTTTTGCTATTTTTAGAAATCATTATATTTTGATAACACATGTTTTCTCGAATATCTTAATTCTACCAGATAAACCTATCAAGACTCTTTTTAGGATATAATTTTTGTTTTAATGTTTATGGGTTAACATCACTCTTCTCAAATTACATGCCGCTATACACTAACTCTATGGAGAGTCAAGCCATCTATTTTTTTAATCACAACTCTTATCAACAATGGCCCTAATTTTGTAAAATAAAAAAATATGCAGAAAAGTTCACACATTTATCTACAGGTTAGCATTATCCTTTCTCATTACATCTCTTGTCAATAATCTATTCTAACAAATAATTCCTTCGCATTCTCACCCCTCGCTGTCGATCCTTCAATTAGTAATTATTTCAAATTTATTAATAATAATAATTCCTAAATATATATCTTCTTCTAATAGCCTCATTACAAAACCTACCACACTTGCTTTATATTTTTAGGAGATCATATTTTAAATATACCTTAATTATAATCCTTTTATAAAAGAATGCATGCATCTGGATAGTTCTAGTTTTATTTATCTGCTCTAACCGTACCATCCTGTTTATGTATGTGTGCAAAATATTTCATCATATGCATACAAAACTGTTACCTTATTTCATATCCGTTTGGGCCGGCTGTGATTTACAGGTATGTAATGGCTCCTTATTAAGGTTTTATCTTGTGTTAACTCCCTGTGGCACTTTGCCGGACCGGATGAGCATTTGTTTGCCTGACGCCGTCGGTGAGCCATTATGCTTCTCTAATCCTCAATAATCAGATGTCTCAGGTGAGCCAACTATGCTTCTCTAATCGTTAATTATTAGATGTCTGGCTTCTTACTCGGGATTTCACTCTATTTTTCATACGATGTATCCAGGCTCCCTAACATTATGCATGCACTGCACGTTAATTCAAGGAGAACACAGGACACATACTTGATAGTCTGAGAGGTCAGCTTGAATGATATATCCCGTCCCGGCCACTACTCCCGCCCACTCTGCGGCCATGTTTCGACTCTTGTGCTTTTGGCACTTGAGGAAGCATCCCAATGGGGTTGTCTTCAACCGCCTGCGTCCCTCCCTGCCTGTCTTTCGGAAAAACTGTCGCGATGACACTGTTTTGTGGCGCGGCCGGCTTTCTCTGGACCAGCATCTAGATGTTGAGGATTGGCTCTCCCTTCGTAGCTAGCATGTGTTGCTCTTTTCGGCTTCGGTCTTGTTGAGATCACCCCCTTGCGTTGGGTGTTTCTTCCTCCCTCATCTGTAAATTTCTCCCTGGGGTTTCACCCTATCTTTTTGATGAAATAATAAATTCAGGTGGGAGCTTGGGCTCTCTCCGGTGACAGCTCGACAAAAAATGATATATCCGATGGAATTGGCTCCAAACTCGAGCCGTCGACAATTGTCAATCAGAAAATAATGGGAGCTCGTCGTGATACTTCTGCTACCTGGAGGTGACAACGATTCTGACCATGTCATAAAGTCAGAGGCCTGGTTGTCGTTGCCCGGAACTCATCGGAGGAGACTGTACATGGCCGTTATATGGGATGCTGCCGTTTGAAGATTCGCTCAACCCAAGTACTCAAGCTAGGATTTGTAACCATTAGCTCTCAGCACCATCGATCTGCATATGGGCCGCCGACAGACTTCTTCTTCCCAGCGGGATGCGTGATGCGTCTACCATGTAGCATGTAGTACCTTGTGAGCTGCCTGATAAGCGCTCCGCTATGAACGACATCCAACATGATGATATTGGGCACTGGCCTGGATTGGATCGTTACCCTCCTTTTTAGAACAATCTGCAGAATTAGAGATACCTTATTCAGTTTGATGTGTTGATTCATCTATTCCGAATTTCCGATGAAGACAACCTAATCAAAATCAGTGGAGCAAACAAATCCCAAACTGATTTTGCTGATGTGCCCATTGAGTTGCTCGAGCCACGCGATTCATGAAATAGATGAGGATGGCGGCGGCTATGCTTGCGCGGGAATGGAGCCGATAGCGCTTTTGCTGTCCTCGGAGGCTCAGAGACGCCAGGGAGCCATCCTCGGTGCGAGCAAAAAGTCCTAGGGCTGGACGACTTGTATATGAGTTCTATATCAATACGGCTGCACTTAACCGCACGGTTAACTTCCGCAAAATCAATTAATCTTAACCGTACGAAACTTTTGTAAAAATCTTAGCCATACAATGTTAGTTGTTTTAATAATATAATAGATGATTTTGATGTTGATGGCTGCAATATATCTAAAGTTATTTTGTTTTTGCAAAAGCTTGCTTTGACTCCTAATGCTAGTTCTTTAAATGTTGCTTTTAGTAAGCATATTACCAATGCTCTGATGAAAATTAGGGATGAAAAGTTGAAGCAAAAAGCTTCTATTCCCAAGAAGTTAGAAGATGGTTGGGAACCCATCATTGATATGCATGTTAATGGTTTTGATTGCCATGCTTTATGTGATGTAGGTGCTAGTATTTCTATTATGCCTAGGAAGATTTATAACATGCTTGATTTACCACCTCTTGAAAAGTGTTATTATGATGTTCCTATTGCTGATGTTGCTAAGAAAAAACCTTTGGGAAGGATTAATGATGTTCTTATTGTGGTTAACAATAACCTTGTTCCCATTGATTTTCTTGTCATGGATGTTGAATGCAATGCTTCATGTCCTATTGTTTTGGGAAGACCTTTTCTTCGAACTGTAGGTGCCATCATTGATATGAGGGAAGGCACCATCAAATATCAATTCCCACTCAAGAAAGGTATGGAACACTTCCCTAGAAAGAGGAAGAAATTACTTTTTGACTCTATTCTTAGAGCAAATTATGAGCTTGATGCTTCATCACTTGATATTACTTGATTCGCACTTTCTGCGCCTAGCTCAAAGGCGTTAAAGAAAAGCACTCTTGGGAGATAACCCAATGTTTTTACTTTCAGTTCTTTTTCTTTTATTTGAGTCTTGGAAGTTATTACAACTGTAATAATCTCTCCTTATCATTTTTATTTCATTTTTGTGCCAAGAGAAGCCTCTAATTTGAGTGAGGTAAGATTTGGGGATGTTGCTGTCCTAAAACAGTTTTTGGTGCTGCACCGTAAAAATTCGTGAACATTCTCTGTATATCTTTTGGACCTGCGATTTCTTGTGCATATGTCCCAGGTTATATCCAAACTTTCATTAGTTGAACACTTTTTGATTTGAGCAACATAAAACCCTCTAAAAATTCGACCTTTGTCAGCTATTCTATTTTGACAGATTTCTGCCAATATTTGTGTTTGCCGCTCGATCGCTTTCTTTTTGAGTTCTTTTGATCACGGAACTTTTGGGGAAGTTGCTACAGTAGTATATACTTTATATGTGGTGGTTTTGAGTTGAAACCTGAAGCAAAAAAGGGTTGATTCAATGTTATGCTTACACTAATGTTGCTAATAAATTTGTGTTTAGTTTTGTATGAAGGAAGTTTTCAAGTGTAGAGATTGGAGAATGATGAGATGAGTTGAAGAATGGACAAAAGCTTAAGCTTGGGGATGCCCAGCACCCCACGAAATATCCAAGAAGTACAAGCATCAAAGATTGGGGATGCCCCCGAGGCACCCCTTCTTCATCGGCAAAAATCAGGTCACCTTTCAACACACTATATTTTTATTGCTTCATGCATTATGCGTTTTTCTTGGAGCGTCAGTTGTTTTAGTTTTCAGTTTTGTTTACTTTTGTTTTCTGCAATAAATGGTTGGACCCCAACAAATTTCTTTTGGAGAAGTTGCCTTGCTTTTCATTTGCCAAGAACACTCTGTTTTTTACTCTTATCATTTCAATGAGTGTTCTCTTTTTCTAGAACTGCGTTTAGCTTTTGATTTTCGCCTTGATTTGTGTTCAGATATTGTTATATCTTTGTATCAAGGTGTATTTTTTCCTCTGGTCCATATTGGTTTTCATCAAAAGAGTTGCTTATAAAAAGTTCGAATAGTGTTGGAAAAGAGAAAAAGCTTTATGCAAAAAAGTGGTACAAGAAGGAGCTTGTGTAGACTGCGGCCTAGGCTTTTGCATGTCGTGCTTGATGTCTTTTTGATAGTATGCTTAGTGGTTTTGCTGTAGCATGACTTGTCTCAAATGACTGAGATTGCTTAATGAGCCTTTGAAAAAATCATGCGTTGTTTTAATTATTTGGAAGCATTATTTTGGTTTTCTCCTTGATGCTTTATTTGGGTTGACTTGGCGCATGCTCACACATGTTAGACTCATACAAAGTCGCCATTGCCTCTATGATCATTTAGTTTTTGACTTTTGATGCCATCTTTTGCTTCTTTTAATGTCGCTTTGTCGCTTTGCATGATTATGGCCGTTATTGCTCTCTTAGTTGGTCGCTCCCAGTCTTTTTGCTAGCCCTCACTTTGTACTGAGTATAAGCTCTACTCGTGCATCCAATTCCTAAAAACCAAGTTTGCCATTGTGTCCACTATAAATTCCTATGCATGGTATTTGTAAGCCATTCCAAGTAAATTTTCATGTGCTAGCTTTCAAAACCTTCAAAATACTTCTTGTTTTGTGACACTATTTTCAGCTCATGGGGACGTAGTGGTCGGATTTGCTATCTTCCATATTGTCTTATTCCAAAAATAAAAAAAAAATAAAAAAGAAAGAAAAAAGGCACTCCTCCATGGTATGTGAATGTTGGTGGGCACCCGATGGAATCGGTTAGCCATGGTTTGTGAAAGGAAAAAAAGGTGGGAAGGAGTGCCAAGTTTTATAAAGAGAGCACACAAGTGCCAATCTCTCTCTCAAAAACTTGCTTCATTTTTGTATGGAAGATATTAAGAACCCCATTGCCAGTCGTTGACAAAAGCAACCACCTCTCAAAACCCAAGTTTTATCTCTCTGTTTTACAAATGAAAAGCTCTAGCACATGTTTAATCACTGCTTCCCTCCGCGAAGGGCCTTTCTTTTACTTTTATGTTCAGTCACCACCTTCTACCTTTATGCACCGTGATAGAGAGCATAGTTATCATTCTGAGTATAATGTGCATTGTCCCAAAGTTTTCATTGATTGATTCATGATGTTGGTTTCACTTGTTCTTAAATTACTTGTATCTAGTCGCCCTCTTAAACTTGAAGGTGTCCTATGCATTTATGTTTTGCTCTCTCATGAAGGACAAGCTGAAAACCATTTGTATGTTTTTCCATATGATTTGAACACACGTTTGACTTTCATTGTTTCATTTTCATGATCTTTCGTTTGTGTTCTTTTTCATGTTATAACATGGTTGCTAAGTTTCTACTATCAAGATTATATCTTTCATGCCCATGTTTTAAATTCTTTTGATCCCAGCGCACAACGCTTACATATATGATCAAGATTATGTAGGTGCATGCCACCTAAAAAATTATTTCTTTTGTTATCACTTACCTACTCGAGGACGAGCAGGAGTTAAGCTTGGGGATACTGATACGTCTTCAACGTATCCATAATTTTTGATGCTCCATGCTTGTTTTTTACACCATTTGCTTAGTGTTTCGTTACACTTCGTGGCATTTTTATGCATTTTCTGGAACTAACCTATTAACAAGATGCCACAGTCCCAGTTCCCTGTTTTTTGCTATTTTTGTGTTTCAGAAAAGTTACAGGAAATATTCTCGGAATTGGACGAAACAAAAGCCAGACGTCCAGATATTTACCGAAGCTTCCAGAGAACCGAAGAGGAGACGGAAAGGAGCCACAGGGCGGACACACCACCAGGGGGCGTGGCCTACCCCTAGCCCGCGCAGGCCTATGGTGTGGGCCCCCTGGTCCACTTCTGACGCTGCCCCTTCACCTATAAAGACCCCCCGACGGGAAAAACCTAAACACCCGATCACTTTTCCAGAAACATATCGTGATCCGCCGCCATCATCGACCTGAGATCATGAGGGTCCAGAAGCTCTTCCTGGCACCCTGCCGGAGAGGGGAATCGCCACCGGAGGTCTTCTTCATCGCCATGATTGCCTCCGGCACGAAGAGTGAGTAGTCTACCTTGGACTATGGGTCCATAGCAGTAGCAAGATGGTTGTCTTCTCCACCATGTGCTTCATGTTTAGATCTCGTGAGCTGCCTTACATGATCAAGATCACCGTTATGTAATTCTACATGTTGTGTTTGTTGGGATCCGATGAATATTGGTGTTATGATTGAGTTGATGTACTGAATTTTATCTTATGTTATCTCTATGTTGTTTATGATCTTGCATGCTCTCCGTTGTTAGTAGCTATCTTGGCCGAGTAGTTGCTAGTGACTCCAAGAGGGGGTATTTATGCTCGATAGTGGGTTCATGCCTCTATTTAATCTGGGGGATAGATGTGTTGTTGCTACTAGGGGGAAAACAACATTCATATGCTCGAGGGCATATGCTTTGTTCAGATTACACACATTGCTTAATACAGTTATCTGTTGTTCGCAACTTAATACTTGTGGAGTTCTCGGATTGATTCGCCACAAGTGGATTATTAGTCATAGATGCGGTTGGATGGCGGTCTATGTATCTTGTTGTAATGCCGAGAGTAAATCTCATAGTGATCCTCTTGACATATCATGTTATCTTTATTCTATCAATTGCCCAACTGTAATTTGTTTACCTAGCATGTGTTATTTTATCTTATGGAGAGACACCACTAGTGAACTGTGGACCCCGGTTGATGAGGTTCTAACTCGGCAATGCCCATGCTTGAGGGCTTTCGAATCATGGAGCGCTTGTGGGATCCGGCGAACTCGATGGCGGTCAATAAACGACGAGGGGCACACGAAGTTTACCCAGGTTCACGTCCCCTCGGTGGAGGATCGCTACGTCCTGCTAGCAATCTAGTATATGACATAGTTGTGTACAGGGAGCCGCCGTAGGCGGAGGTTGTTTGTCTAGTCTGTCTGAGATCTATCTCTAGGGGGTGCCCCTGGTGGCTTTATATATGCAGCCAGTTAGGAGTTACAAGGGGTTTCTTGACTTCTACTCCAAGTCGGTGTGTTGGGCCTTGCGGGCTTCATGTATATCCTTCGAGCGGGCTTCTTCCTTGGCAGAAACCAGGTAGGCGAATATCGAGGGCCTATTTGTCATTCCTTCATCAGTAGCCCCCGAGTGCCTGGGATAGTCAAAGACTATGGCACGGACTCTAACTTGAGTCTCCTTTTAATTGCACGAGACCATATTCGCCTTTCCTGAAAAAGCATAAAAGCATAGCAAGTACACAACTGATGCATCTGATAGATGCGGTTGATTTGAATAGTGCTTATTCTGAGCCTCGAAAATGTTTAGCTTGGTTTGCAGGGGATACGCATAACCGGCCTGAGACTCACGCCGGGTCTCAGTTAATTGCATAGCCGCAAAAACATTCGGTTAGCTTACTCAGATTCGAGTCCCCCGACTCGAACCCGCGTGGGCTGGCGCTACCTCGACCCGAGCCGTGTTGGACTTACCGGCTCGAAGCCCAGTTCAGTGTGGGGCTCCCGATGCGTCCATCGGTGCAAACTTCATACCGAAGGTATAGAAAATTACTCGGTAGAGCGCGCTTGATACGAATACCGGGCCATCTGGTGTTGCAAATCATGGACTTACCTTCGTATTTGACATACGGCATCCGAATTGGTATATTGCCACCAGAATTCGGGCATTTTGAGTGTATGCGTGAGTATAGAATTGGATTCAGGGGGCTAAAAATTGCTCCCGAATCGAAATTGAGGCACTGCTGGCCCTGAATCAGAGATAACCTGAGATCTGAAGCCCACGATCAGATGCAATAACGGTTCTGACTTGCCTGTACGAAAGAAACCATTATTCGAGTAGCCCCCGAGCGTGTTGCTAACGCCGGGCGAATAGACGCCAATGCGAGGCGAAGCCCCCGAGCGTGTTGCCAACGCCGGGCGAATAGACGCCAATACGAGGCGAAGCCCCCGAGCGTGTTGCCAATGCCGGGCGAATAGATGTCAATTCGGGGTGCAGCCCCCGAGCATGTTGCCAATGCCGGAATTCGAGGCACAGCCCCCGAGCGTGTTGCCAACGCCGGGGCGAATGAAAAGCCAATGCAAGGCGCAGCCCCCGAGTATCGGTTGCTGAAAGTGTCGAAAGCATACAAAAAGTAATGAAAGTAGTCGACTCATAGTTGAGGAAGACTTAGCTTTGACATCTTTTCCCGAGGGGTCGAAGAGTGTTGGGCGAAGTCTTCGGCTCCGCAGGGGTCGAAGAATCTTGACGCGGAAGGTCGAATGTCTTGGATGATGGCATGGTCGAATTTGTTGTCGCCAGCAGGATCGAAGATAATGACGACGGCGAGGACGAAAATCACGGTGATGACGGGGTCGAAGATCACGGCGACGGCGGTGTCGAACATCATGGCGATGAAGGGTCGAAGATCATGACGATGGCGAGGTCGAATTTCCTGATGACGCAGGGGTCGAATTTCCTTATGACGCAGGGGTCGAATTTCCTGATGATGCTGGGGTCGAATTTCCTGATGATGCTGGGGTCGAATTTTCTGATGTCACTAGGGTCGAATTTCCTGAAGATGCAGAGGTCGAATTTCCTGAAGATGCAGAGGTCGAATTTCCTGGATTGGCGAGGTCGAATTTCCTGATGACGCTAAGGTCGAATTTCTCAAAGATCTTTGTGGCGAACTCGAAGATCATGTCGGCGGCAGCATCGAAGACCATGTCGGTGGCAGCGTCGAAGACCATATCGGCGGTGGCGTTGAAGACCATGTCGGTGGCGGCGTCGAAGACCATGTCAGCGGCGGCGTCGAAGACCATGTTGGCGGAGTCGAAGATCTCGGTGATGGCGGCGTCGAAGATCTTGACGCTTGATTCGAAGGTCATGGCGATGGTGTCGAAGATTTTGACGCTTGATTCGAAGGTCATGGCGATGGAGTCGAACGTCTTGATGACGGACTCAAAGATCATGGCGATGTAGTCGAACGTCTTGATGACGGACTCGAAGATCATGGCGATGAAGTCGAACGTCTTGATGACAGACTCGAAGATCATGAGCGTGAGCTTCCGCGCAGAGGCGAGGCGATGTCGAGCCCCCGAGCGCGGCAGCAGCGAGATCGCTCGGATCACAGTCGATGAAGTAGCAGCGACAGACTTGGCGCGGACGGATTGCGACGTCGATGGTATCGGTCGCGGCGTTTGCAAATTAATCTAAACACCAAGTAGAGTAGACTGCGGACCCAAGATTACTTTTTTCATAAAGTTAAATTTATAATAAATAATTGGATGAATATCACCTGGTATTATTTTCGCAAGATGTGTGCAGTCGACTTGAATAGCTTAAAGGAGACATAATTTGCTCGAGTTGTCTTAGGCGTCTGCTCTGTACCAAGGCAGCTGATATCTGATGAGTTGGATGAGTTGGATCCCCACCTCGCGATGGCTGCCATGAATGTGGCCTTTGTCCTCAAGTCTTAATGCTCCAGGCGATGCATTCCATAAAAATTGACATGCAGACTATTAGATCAGAGTAAACTAATTAATTTACGTAATAACCAATGAGAGAGAAAGAGTAGTCTTTCATCGTGGACTTTGTATCCCGCGACTGCGACAAGGTTGGCCAAAGCAAATCGCCCGCTGCACAGATGAAGGGGCAGCTGCCGGTCTTGGTAAGATCAGCAATTAGCTTCTTGTAATCCTCACGTAATCATGCCATTAGCGCACCGGCCGCAAAGTCCATGCTTCCGAATTGCCTGGCTTAGTGTAGCAACAATGTAGTCGCTATGAGTTCAGAACAAATTCGCTTCCATGTTCCAATCCTCCAAAGATGCGTACACTATGAAATTGATCAGGTCCAGGTTAAATAGTCCATTAATAATTCAAAAAGCAAGGGAGAAATTCTTTCGCTGTCAAATCAATCCATCACATGCTGCATGTGATGTGCCCGCGCCTCGTGTAGCTGCGTTGTGGCGTAGAATCCACGACCGTCGCACAGCCCCGCAGATTAGATGCCTCGTGATTAGTTCAACCTGCCTTGAATTTTAACGATTGTGTTCCACGAAGTAGACTTGGCCGCAAGAATAAAGTACTTTGGCGAATTAACTAGCGGAGAAAAGTTTCAGAAAGATAAAACCTGGTAGGATTTGATAGCTCCGTGGCGATCGATGATGTTGTTGGATCCTCGAGCTAAACCGACAAAATCTCAGATGCGATCTGGACTCCATTGCTCAAGACGGGACATGCATAACCAATAAACATGTACGAATACGGAGGATTAGATCCAAGCAAAGATGATCAATTGATTAAGTAATCGAAATCAATAAAATAAAGGAGAGATTGGGATACGGTGACCCGTTCCATACATGGCGATTAGCATGCTGGTTAGGATATCCATGCGTGAACCACGCATGGGGATTAGCTTGCTCCGTTCAGTAGGCTAGGTTAACTTCACGTTGCTTATCGAATCTGAGACGGCTACGCACCGCCGCCGCTGTTGATAAATTGCCCGATGCGATTTGGACGTTGCTTGAAGATGATGAAGGAGCCGGCGAGCCCGTAGATCCAGATACCGTCGTCCCCACGGTCGGCACCAATTGACGAGGTTCTAACTCGGCAATGCCCATGCTTGAGGGCTTTCGAATCATGGAGCGTTTGTGGGATCCGGCGAACTCGACTGCGGTCGATAAACGACGAGGGGCACACGAAGTTTACCCAAGTTCACATCCCCTCGGTGGAGGATCGCTACGTCCTGCTAGCAATCTAGTATATGACATAGTTGTGTACAGGGAGCCGCCGTAGGTGGAGGTTGTTTGTCTAGTCTGTTTGAGATCTATCTCTAGGGGGTGCCCCTGGTGGCTTTATATATGCAGCCAGTTAGGAGTTACAAGGGGTTTCTTGACTTCTACTCCAAGTCGGTGTGTTGGGCCTTGCGGGCTTCATGTATATCCTTCGAGCGGGCTTCTTCCTTGGCAGAAACCAGGTAGGCGAATATCGAGGGCCTATTTGTCATTCCTTCGTCACCGGTCCTATTTCCTTTATATTGCTTTCACCTGTTTACTTTACTTGCACTGTTTACTTTACTCGCATACTACTACTGTTTTCCACTCGATACGCTCATACCCTTTGTTTCAAGCAAACCGGTGAGTTTGACAACCTCATCGTAAGTTGGGAACAAAGTATTTAGTTGTGTTGTGTGCAGGTTCCACGTTGCCGCTCGCAAAGCAAAGCTTGGACGAGGCGCCCTATAAATTCTCCAGAGCTGCCACGAAGCTAGCGGGCATCACCTTCTGGAGTATTAGCTTTTTCCTACTGGATTGATAACCTTGGTTTCATACCTGAGGGAAAACTTGCTGCTATATTTATCAAACCTTCTCTTGGGGTTTCCAATTGGCCGGTCATTTACATTATCAACTACACGCCAGCAAAACATCAAGTTTTCTGGTACCGTTACCGAGGACTAAAGAAGAAGAATCACCCACATCAAGACCACACCATCAATGTCAAGGTCAATGTTCCATTCAAAGCCCAGTGCCCACCAGAAACTCTGAGTGAATGAGCATTCAGAAAATAGATGGATAATGGATTTTGCAGTGTTGGTGTCACATAGAATGCATTCAGAGAACTCCACATAATTTGTTTTCTTTAGCATCATTTCCTTGGAGTTTAGTTTTCCATTTAGAAGCAGCCATGAAAAGAATTTCTGCCTGGGGATCACACATGTCTTCTAGATGTCCAAGATAGGATCTAGAATATCATGTTCACTAATTAGAGCTCTATACAATTTGCTTGTAGAGAAATTATTTCCCCATGGAAATCTTCATTCATCATTACTCTGACTGAGGTTCATTTCTTGAGCTTCATTCTGCAATTCATCCAGTTCTTCTTGAGCAACCATGGAGAGAGGCAGATTGAATAAATCATAGATATTCTTAGAGATCTTAATTCTTGCCTTCTGAACTGATATTGAAGGGTCTTTGGCAAAGGAGTATAAGTGGGGGTATTCATCTTCTCTAAGCGACTCCTGCCACATGTCCTTCCAGAATAAAATGGTATCTCCTTTATGGGCTGTGCACATTGTATGTTCTCTGAATAATTCATTTAGCTTCATACAATCTTTCCACCAAAAGGATCCTTTTGGCTTGCATGCATGGGGGACTTGTCCATTGCTGTAATGGGAGTAGGTGTACCCATGGAACATCATGATTGTTATAGAACTTGTGCATGTTTTTCATCATGAGAGCTTTATTATGAATTCTCAGATTAATGACATTAAGTCCACCCTAGTCTTTTGGCATACAGACCATATCCCAGTTTGCAAGACATTTTCCTTGGATTTTATCCTCTTTGCTAGCCCGTAGGAACTGTCTGCCACACTTCTCATAGTGGATAAATATAGTAATTGGGACCTTATGTGAGCACATAGCAAACATAGGAAGTGAGTTGATCACAGAGTTCAGCAGAGTTAGTCTCGCTATATATGTCATCAGAGAAGAAATGCTAGATAACCTCTTGTCCAATCTAGTAACCAGTGGCATCATATCATTAACAGTAGGCCTTGTAGTTGCAAGGGGAAGTCCCAAATAGATGAAAGGCAAACTCTCCACTTTGCAGCAAAAGGATTGAGTAAGGGCCTGGGCATGTTCAATGTCAATATTGATTTGCACAAGAGTAGTTTTGTGGTAGTTGACTTGTAGCCCAGTAGAAGTGCTAAATAGAGTAAGTATAATTTTCAAACTGTTGAGTTGGGCAACATCTGCAGGCATGATTAATAAAGTGCCATCTGCATATTGGAGGATGGGATATTTTTGACCAAAGTTCTCCTCAAGAGGTAGTCTGAAATTTCCTTGTTGCCATACATAATTCACTGCAGCTTGGAGAAGTTCAGGAGTGTTGACAAACAATAATGGGGAAATTGGATCTCCCTGTCTCACTCCTCTTTTACAAATAACTTTTTTCCCTGGGACTCCATTTAGCAGAACAGAGGTGGAAGCTGAATGTAGAATGCTTTCAACTAATCTGACCTATTTTGGTCCATATCCTTTGGCTTTAAGCATGGCAATGATTGCAAAGTATTCAACTTTGTCGAAAGCCTTTTCAAAATCTATTTCAAGATAATGATTGTTTTTTTTATTTATGATAGATATATAAATATTCAAATGCCCATCCAATGCAGTCTTGAATATTTCTCCCCTTGATGAAGCCATATTGATTCTTTTGCAAAGTTGGGATAATTATCTGCTGCAATCTGTTTGCCATGATCTTATTGATGAACTTCAATGGAATACTGACCAATGAGATGGGTCTGAAATCATTCATAGTAGAGGGATCACTTGTTTTTGGAATAAGGGTGATAAATGCAGTATTAATGGCTTCCAAGTTCAACTTCTGTTCATACAAATCATTGATCAGTTTGATAAACTCCAATTTAATAAAGGGCCAACATTTTTTAGAAAATGTCCATTAAAACCATCAGGGCCAGGAGCTTTATCAGGTGGAATTTTCTTTACCACAGCTTCAATTTCTTTTGGTGTGAAAGGATTGTCTAGGTGATGCAGATCATGAGATTCAATAATATCATGAAGGTTAAACTGCATAGAAGTGGCTTCAAAGATACCCAGCCTATTTTTGTAGGATTCCCAAATAATGGCAGCTTTATGATCATGACTGAATATGAGAGAGTCATCTGATTCCTTTAGATGTGTACTCAGATTCCTCCTGATAGATTAGCGAGTCAAACAATTCAAAGATTCAAAAGAGTTAAAAAATAAAATTTAAAAAAAAATTGAACTTTTTTGAAAAAATTATAAACAGCGTTAGACTATGCCGACAGGGCTACGCCGAGGGCAAAACCGTCAGCATAGACTACGCCGAGGGCAGAAGCTACGCCGACGATCAAATAGAACTACGCCGATGGCAGCCCTCGGCACAGACTACGCCGACGGCAATTGTCGCCTACGCCGAGGGTTGTCGGCTGTCGGCGTCTTGCAGAATTCCTGTAGTGCTCAGTAGCACCTGGTGAATCATCTTGTAACTAGATCCTGAAACATTAGTAGACTAATTTGCGTCAAACTGTAGCCCCGCGGCTTATCATTCTGTCTAAAGTGTATATCGTCTTTGTCCAAAAGTGACCAGGGTTCACAATTCGATAGGGAAGATATATGTCCAGTGAAAATTGATAGATGAGATGAGGCAAATCTCTTTAATTTTTTCTTCAATACCTTTCTTTGAAATTACGTACATCCTCGAGTGCGTCGTTTTGGCACATGGGCTCACTGGAGCCCTTTATTTGAATCTCCAAAAAAATCTAATTTGAAAGCTATAAAAAATTCCAAAAAAATATGTGTACATAGCCAACTGTATACACTACAATCTTGAAAATTTATAATTCGAGATACCATGTATTATATCTTCGGTTAAATAACAAAAAACCAGATCTCGAAACGTGAACAATGTTTCTTTTTTTCCTTTTAAAATTTGTTCAATTTGTTTTTTATCCCGAGTCTACGTAACAAGGTATTTCATATTAAACATTTCCATGGTTATAGTGTATGTAGTTGGCTACATCAAGATATTTTTTTTGTTTTTTTACTATAAAATTTGATTTTTTTTATATTTGAAAAATAGGGCTCCAAGGAGCCTGGGAGCTAATAGCATTTTCTGTACATCCTCGCCCTTTTTTTGCAAATATATTAGTATTTAATCCTTCCCTTGGTTTTACAAAATACAGGGTTTACAATGGAAATTAATCATACATTAACGTCTGCATATCTACCTCGTAACTTCTCACTTCTGATCTTTTGCGATACTAATATACGAATGAGACTACATTTTTTTTGCGATAAAGAAGAATGCGACTATGTAGTGAGCATCCTCCTAAATTTGACAGAGTGCTGTAATACTATACAGTATAACTGACGAGGACTCTATGCATAGGGCTATGCGTAGGAAGGCTGAGCTCAACCTTGACTACTCTGGTATTGTTACACCTTCTGAAGCAAAATCTTTTCTTTCTTTTTCAACACCAGATATTTCTTCTAAACTGAATAGGGTAGGAGTTAGGATTGGTAGCTCTGAAAAAGAAATAGTTGTTTCTTCTAATGTCTTGAGACGTATGGAGGTTGACCGTCTCACGGTTACTCCTAAGGTCTCGACATTTTCTAACACCCACCTATGTTGACGATGAGGAAGCGATTACCACAACAGATGGTCAGCTTCTCTCACATTTGATTGGGGAGGTGTCAGATGTGATTATGGATGAGGCTAGGCTGAGTTCATTATATGAACTAAAAGCATCAGGCCGGAAATCCGGATCATGTTCTAGCAAGAAGGGTAAAAAACCTAGGAAACGGGTAAAAGTTTCCCATTCAGCAATTGTTTCCAGATGAATGGCATGTTCTCAAATAGCAGAGGTCTTGGCGACTTGGCTAAATATTTGTTTTTTGCTAATTGTATTTGGGAACATTATTTAGATTTTCTTGCCATTTCAGAAACGGGTAGACGAGATTTTACACAAAGTTTCCTTACCCGCCTTTCAGGCGGAATGGACTTTGTGTGGCATTCTCGACCACCGCGTGGACGTTCTGGTGGCTGATACGTCCAAAACGTATCTACTTTCTCGAACACTTTTGCTGTTGTTTATTCTCTAATTTATGTGTTTTGAATACAACTAACACGGACTAACACTGTTTTCAGCAGAATTACCCTGGTGTCTTATTTTTGTGCAGAAATCCAACTTTCAGGAAAAATTCCAGAAAATATTGCAAAAATCTTATTTTACCAGAAGACCCACGGAGCCAGAATACGAGATGGAGAGGGGCCAGGAGGGCACCACACCACCTGGTGGCGCGGGCCAGGCCTGGCCATGCGAGGGGGTGGTGTAGCCGCCCCTGCCATCTCCTCGAACCCCCCTTCCGCCTACATATACCCTTTGACCTGAAACTATCGGGGGTTCAGTGTTTTTCGCAGATAGAGTTTCGATGCGCCGCCACCTTCAGAAACCGTGATTCGGAACCAGAAACTCCATTCTGGCACCCTGCCGGGACGGGGATTTGGAGGAGATCTTCATCATCATCATCACCGACGTCTCTCCATCAATCATCCATGATTCCCCCATCCATGTGTGAGTAATTCCCGCTGTAGGCGAAGGGAATGGTAGGGATTGGATGAGATTATTCATGTAATTGCTATGAGATTGTTAGGGCATGGTGCCTAATATCTATTGTTCGTGCTTATGACATTGTTGCAACTTGTTGTGCTTAATGCTTGTCACTTTGGGCCCGAGTGTCATGATCTCAGATCTGAACTTGTTATTGTTTTATGATGATAGTTGTTGTTTATGATCTTACCTGCAAGTTGTTTACACATATCGTTGTCCGGAACCCGAGGTCCCAAAGTGACAGTAATTGGGATAACCGGAGGGGATGGCTGTGATGTGAGGATCACATGTGTTCACTGAGTGTTAATGCTTTGCTCTGGTACTCTATTAAAATGAGTACCTTAATTACCAGTAGATTCCCTTGAGGCCCCCTTGCAAATGGGCTGGTAGGACAGAAGATGTCGTGCAAGTTTTTCATTGCGATCACGTACGACTATATATGGAACACATGCCTATGGTTGTTTAGTACTAGGATGCTTTATCATTATTTATCTGCAATTGCCCATGTCTTGATTATTACATGAATTATCTTGTCCATGCAATGCTCATTCATCCATCCCTATACCTACAGTATTTAATCCTACAGTTTACTATTGATACCGTTACCGTCTTTACTTTACTATTGCTGCTACTATTTTACTACTGTCACCACTATAAAACTGTTGCTACTGATAAACCGCTGCGAGCAAGTCTGTTTCCAGGTGCAGCTGAATTGACAACTCATCTGTTAAGGCTTATAAATATTCTTTGACTCCCCTTGTGTCGAATCAATAAATTTGGGTTTTACTTCCCTTGAAGACTGTTGCGATCTCATCAAGACTATTTTCTGGCGACGTTGTCGGGGAGCATAGCTTTATTTGTAAGTTCACTTGGAATTCATATTGTTCACTGCAATCCATTCATCATGGGTAAACCTCATGATGGAAAGTTTCCTATATTGCCATCCACTACAAGAAGAGGTACTACTCTGAACACCTCTGTTGATCTTGATTCGCCATCCTGTGATGAGTAAGTTGCTTACACCATCGCATGCACATGCTACTTCTTCTGCTGAGTTTGAAAATGCTAGTGATAGTTTTGATGATGCTTCTACTGTGCTTGATGAGAGTGGTTTGTTAGGTTCCTTTTTAGATGCTATAATTGCTAGGACTAAGCACATGTGAAACACTACTGTTACACCTGTTAGTTCAGCTGAGTCTAGGGAACACCCTAGTAATGATCTTGATGAGGCTTATATTGAGCTAGATGATGATTTTATTGATTAATTTCATGCTACTAGTGATGTCGGTGCTATTAGATATCTTCTTGCAAGACGCGCTGTTAGATATAAGTTGTCTCCTAATGCTAAGTTTGTTGCGTCTCCCATAAATATTAGTGATAAGGATTATGATTTCTCTTTTGATTTGTCTTTCATATCTATTGTTGAGAAAGAACCTTTTTGTGGTACTAAAAATGAAATTGCTATGGGACACATGAATGAGCTTTCTTCTTTGAGTAATTTGTTTTCTGATGATACTAAGCTGCGTACTTACTTTGTTGCCAAGATTTTCGCTTTTTCATTGAAAGGTACAGCTAAAGCTTAGTTTAATATTTTGTCTCCTGGATCTATTGATAGTCCTATTGCTTTGGTTAATGCTTTCTTTCAGAAATATTTTCCTGCTAGTGCTCAACATGCTGCTTTGCAGATTTTTTTTGACTTTGAGCAGGTAAAAGGAGAGAAACTGCCTGAATCATGGGCAAGGTTTTGTTCTTTAATTATTGCACTGCCTGGAGAGCCATTGCCTAAAAATGGACTCCTTGATATATTTTATAATGGACTAACGGTTGAATCTAAGACATATTTGGATAGTTGTGCTGGTTGTGTTTTCAGGAAAAGAACTCCTGCTGAAGCTGAAGAATTAATTGCTAAAATAAGTTGGAATTATGATGATTGGACTATGGCTGAGTCAAAACCAGCGCCAACACCAAAGAAGAGAGGGATGATTGAATTAAATGATGAAGCAAGTTTATTCGATACTTGAGCAAAACTCAGCGCCAACACCAGAGAAGAGAGGGATGATTGAATTAAATGATGGAGTGATGAGAAAAGCCAAGAAATCTTTTAAGGAGAAGGGTATTAAATCTGAAGATGTGAAGAATCTACCTCCTATAGAAGAATTATGTAAGCCAATCCCTCGCTCACTATTGAGGTACACTCTCTCCAATGCTTTGATAATAGAGATATTCCTTACTCTAAACCTCCTGATCAATGCTTAGATGAGTTTGATAATTTTATTGTTAAGCAAGATAACTTTAATAAAAGGGTGCAGAATCATTTGTTGGAGAAGTCTAGAGCTATTAACAAGTTGCAGGATATTGTGGAGAGAACCTCCAATGATGTGAAGATGCTTGTTAAACATTTTCAAATGGTTCAGACTCAAACTGATCAGCTTACTAAGGTTCAAAAAGATTTGCTAGTCAATGCTTCCAGAGAAAAACATGCTTGTGAAATAAGCACAAGAAGTGGTGCTACTACTTAGGATCCTTTATATCCTGAAGGACATCCTAAGAGGACCGAGCAGGATTCTCAACGTGCTGCAGGTGATGGTATTCCTTCCAAGAAAAAGAAGAAGAAGCATAAAAGAGTTGCAGAATCTTCTGAAATAGGTAAAAATCCTAATAGTGTTTCTATTTCTGATGCTGAAACCGAAAGTGGTAATGCTTCTGATAAAGAAGAAGTTGAAGAGGAACCAGAAAAGCTTGCTAAGAATGCAAAGTACACCAAGGAAGATTTCATTGACAACAAGCATGGTAGTGAGAGAGAACCTTGGGTGCAAAAACCAATGCCTTTTCCTGGTAAGAAACACAAATCCAAGGAAGAAGAATACTACAACAGGTTTTGTGAATGGATGAGACCTTTATTTTTGCAAATTCCTTTGACTGATGCTATTAAAATGCCTCCTTATTCGAAGTATATGAAGGATATTGTTACTAACAAAAGGAAGATTCCTAGTGAGGAAATTTCCACTCTACTTGCTAATTACTCTTTTGATGGTAAAGTTCTGGAGAAGCTTGGAGATCCAGGTATACCAACTATTCCTTGCTCTATTAAAAATAATTATGTTAGAACTGCTTTGTGTGATTTGGGAGCCAAAGTTTGTGTTATGCCTTTTTCTCTCTACAAGAGACTTGATCTAGAAAAATTGATATCGACTGATATATCTTTGCAAATGGCCGATAAGTCTACTACTATTCCTATTGGTATATGTGAGAATGTTCCTGTTCAAGTTGCTAATAATTGTTTGATATTAACTGACTTTGTTGTGTTGGAAATGCCTGAAGATGATAATATGTCTATTATTCTTGGGAGACCTTTTCTAAACACTACAGGTGCTGTTATTGATTGCAACCAAGGGAAGGTAACTTCCTAAGAAGATTGATAGAAAATATGGTCTAAATTCAATCAAAAATATTGAGACCATCAAAGTTGGAGAAATTATTTGCTCAAGGCTAAAGCCCAAGGAAGAATATAAAATTGTTATGATTGGGACTATGCCTATCAAGGTCGAGGTAACATAATCATTTAGTGAAAAGCAAAGTTTTGCTTCTTATAAAATTGGTTTGGTAACAAGACTTGATCAACCTTGTTAACAAAGCAGTTTTTGAACGAACGAAACTATGTTTTCACCGCATTTACTTTTCTTTACTCATGCTTCCACCTTGTTCATTTTTGTTTCCGCTGTTTAGTTGCATATTAGAGTATCTTAGAGCTGCTGTAGACTTGGTTTGAATTTGCTTTCTATTATTCCTGTAGCGTACCTGTGCTTTATTTGTGCTAGTCCCAGATCGACTGCTAGCACACACAGTTACAAGATGAAATATCAAGAATACAAAGGTCTTTATTACAATGCTTGATCCACAAATAACTTAGTCTTTTACAACTCAATGAGGCACAAAGCCACAAACTTATTACAACTCAAGAAAATGACTAAGTAAATAAACTACAAGTCTTCTTTCTTCATAGCTCCGCAAGCAGACGTGTTGGACGAAGACTCGTTATCGTAGCGCAGCAATCTTCAATCTTCATAGTAGCTACCTGAAACATGATACGTTGCAGCCACGGAGGGTCAATACTTTGAATGTATTGGCAAATGTCACTTTGGTGGACTCAATGGCACCTACACGTATATGCTTTTTGGCCAGGTGGAGTTTAACTTAGCAAAAGCAAGCTTTTCCCTATCTTTGTAAAACTCAAATTTTCCTTAGCAAAATTTTGTCCAGAAGGACCTTTTACTACCCAAGTTCACCCATCAAGTTTTAACTTAGAGAAATTGGGGTGAGGAGATTCTTGAACAGCTTCAAAGTCATGTCACTCAGAATTGTCCGTAACCGGGGACACGGCTAAGTACTTAGTTCTAAACACTCTGCAGAGGTGGTGCACTTTTCCCACAAGGCTTAGTTAACCTATTATGCCATGAGACTCATTTTGCCTCAAATGGCCAAGTGAAAACTAAGACGAGGTCTTTCAGAAGCATTCCCTCAGACCAAATGGACGCGCACCAACCTATCCACATATACCACCCTCTGTTCGCCTGGCTTGAGTTTTTGCAGCTTAATTGACCAAGACAGAGCCCATATGTCTTGTGGTTGCACTGGAAGCTTCACGACTTAAACGTCTCCAATCTCTTTGCTCCTGGGTGGTCGTCCACAAGTGAGATACACCTGGTGGTTCAGAGGTTCGATGACATGACCCCAGGGAACCACTCAACATAAACCATTCAAAGCCACTTCCACCCAGGTGGTTCATTAACTTAGTTGTTTTTCTTAGTTTTCCAAAAACTTGTTTTCCGACACTTAGCCAAAAACATGTGATAACCCTTCCCTCAACAATAATAAGAGCAAAGTCCTATAGCAGCAGCAATTCTACTAGGAGATGCAAAGCTAGGCAAGCTAGACAAAAACTTAGCATAAACTAGCAAGCTAGGACAAGAATTCATAAAAACACCTACACATGCATCTTCTACTAGAAAAACTACAGGTGACAAAACTTCAGTAGGACAAGGGAAGATGGTGACACTTGCCTTGGTGAGGAGAAGAGTTGGTGCACTCGTCACAAAGACACTCGTTGCACTCAGCATAATCTACACATAAAATATAACACCATAAGCACATATCAATCACACAGCACTCACAAAATGAAAATATGCATGCAATGAGTTTTTCAACACCTCCATACCACTTAACAAGTTCTCTGGTTGCTGACTACATGCATGATGACATGATCAAAATTTTAGAGTTAATTATAAAGCTCAAAACATTAACAACACACAAATAGAACCAATAATCAAACTAAAGCTACAAAAGTAATATAAAAATAACTAAAAACATTTTGTTGTGCTACATTACTGGGAGGTTCCAAATAGACCAAAAGCAAAGGAGTATACTGAAAAATAAGTTTTACAACTAATTTTAATAGCATAAACACATAAATAAAGCTTGCAGCAAATCACCAAATAAAACAGATACTATATGGGATTTTGATGCTAGAAATAGATTCTACACATTTTTATGAAACCATAGATGTAAAGTTTACTAAAATTGGACGTGTAGAACTCAAGATATGGATTAAACAAGTTTCAAACTTATTCTGAAAGTTTAAATCGAAAAATGCAGTAGGTTATATTAGGGGCCGACACTTGGCGCTTTCTGATTCGATGGTACCGCTTCACGCGGATCGCCGTTCTGGGCCACTGGATCTAAGTGAAGATCGTCGCACAGGATTCAAACTTACCCCTTCGGTAAGTCATCTAAACCGAGCCCTAGATCTAAGATCTGACGGTCGAGAGAAGGACCGAGGGAGGGCTCACCAGGAGAAGGTCGACGGCGAGGGTCTGGCAGCTCTGGAGATCACGGCGAGGTGGTTTCAAAGGTCTTCGACGGCGATGGTGTACACGACGGTCTTCAGGGAGTTGCGGCGAGCTCGGAAACGTGATCGGCGACCTTGATGGTTTCCTGTAACGACGGCGAGGAGCGGGTGGAGGGTTAGACCGAGACCAAGTCATGCAGAGCACGGAGGATTTCGACGAGCAGAGGTGGATCTGGGAAAAGAGGTTCATAGCGAAGCTTCTGGAGGATGAGGCGGAGCTGGTGGCGAGTTTTGATGACTCGAGATGCTCTCGAGCTCCGGGGATTCCTCGCCGAAGTTCTTGTCGAGCGGCGGCAAGATCCAGATGCGGTCGTCCTCGTCATCCTGGAGCTCAAACGAGGACGGGGGTATGTCAGAGAGGTGCGCATGTCTAAGGGGAGGGAGAAGGTGCACGAGGTGGATCAGAAGGGGTCGAGACTTACCGAGAATCGGCGACGCCTTGTCTGGCTATGGCAGCGCGGCGGCTTCTGTTTCTCGAGCAGCCTGGCGGCGGTAGTCTAGGGTTTGGGGAGAGATGAGAGTGGGCAGAGAGGGGGTTTTATGGGCAAGATAGCTTGGACGAGGGGCAAGGAAACCGATCCGAAAATGAAGGGGGGGTTCGGTGGAGATCTTCCAGGGGTGCCCGTGTTCGTCCCAGACTCTTCGGGAGGGATGACATGTGGGGCCCCTTCATCAGTGGCTGGAGGCTGGAGAGGATACCGTTTCGGAAGGAGAGGGAAGACAGGCCGTGGGCCGAATCCAGTGTCGGGCCGAAGTGCTGCCCCGCGGCCTTTTAACATTTTTCATATTTTCTTTTCTGTTTTCTTTTGATATTTGTTTAAATCTTGCAAATAACTTCTAAATTTGAACTTAAGGCACACTTTGAAAACTATAAAACTTTCCTTCTGATATTTGAAACATATAGGGAAGGTTTTAATTCAAAAACAAAGCAAAAATTTGAAAAGTGTGCAAATGCAAGGTGGAGGAATGCATGAAATGATACATGATTTCATGTGCAAATTTTATAAATTCTTTTCCCAAAAATTGGGATGTTACAAGTCTAACCCCCTTAAGAAGAATCTCGCCCTCGAGATTCGGGTTGGCTAGCAAATAGGTGCGGGTGGTCTTCTCGGAGTTCATCTTCTCGCTCCCAAGTTGCTTCTTCCTCAGTATGGTGACTCCACTAAACTTTGCAGAACTTGATCGTCTTGGTACGAGTAACTCTTTCTGATGCCTCCAAGATTTTGATGGGTTTCTCTTCATACGTGAGATCACTTTCCAACTGGCACTTCATGCATACTAACCTCCTTAAGAGAGTTAACCTTAGACCCTTTAAGCTCGAAGGTTGATTTGAAACGAATGCGTTTTTTTCAGGGGTGGTAAGGGTGATGGTTTTGTTTGCACAGTTTATGACTCCCTCAAAAGCGGTCATCCAATCCATGCCTAGGATGACATCTAGTCCTTGTGAGTCTAGGACAACGAGGTTAGCCGGAAACTTATGTTTTCCAATTTCTAGGACTAGGTCTCTACAACCGGCATTTACTATCAACTCTCCCCCTGGAGAATTTACCCTTATAGGACAATCTATTATTTCAGTGGGTATTTTGTTCTTAACCACAAATGCTCTTGAGATGAATGAATGAGATGCACCAGTGTCAAAAACAACAAGTGTTGAAAACTTATTGAGCAGAAACATACCATAGACAGCGTCAGGCTCATCATAAATCTCCTCCACATTGATGTGGTTAACATGCCCCTTTTGGAATGGATTGGGCTTGTTTCCTTTATCTTTCTTCTGTGGGCAATCATTTGCATAATGCCCAGTCTTGTGGCACTTGAAGCATTCCACCTGACTAATATCCCTCTTCTCGGGGACATTATTGTTTCTACCATTGTTGTTGCCATTGCTATGGCCATTTGTCCTAGTGGAGTCATGATTGTTGTGATTCCTGTGGCCATTATGGTGGTGGCCATTTCCCTTGTGATGCTGGTGCCCATTTCCACCATTATGGTTGTGGTGGTTTCCTCCATTCTTATGGAATCCAGAGCTTCTATGGTCACTGTGATAGCTTTGCTTGTGCACAGGCTCTTGGTACTTGCTAACATGATGCTTCCTCTTTTTATTTTTAGACTGCTTCATCTTGCTCTCTAGAGTTATAGCTTGATCAAGCAGAGACTGAAAAGTGGGAGTGTAGGCAACAGACAGAGGAATTGACAACTCGTCATTGAGGCCCTCCAGGAACTTCTCCTTTCTCTTTGCATCGGTGTCAATGTCATCCGGTGCATACGGTGATAGATTGGTGAACTCATCAATGTACTCAGACACACTGCGATATTTCTGTCTGAGATCACGGAACTCCTTCTTCTTCAGGCCCATCACACCAGAGGAAATGTGTGCAGCCCGGAACCCTTCCTGAAACGAGTCCCATGTCACACCCTCAATGGGATGGGTGATCTGATAAGTATCCCACCAGCTTGCTGCTGGTCCTTCCAGCAGATGAGCTGCAAACCTGACCTTTTCAGCATCAGTGCAACCAGTCATCACCAAGTCTTTGTTGACAGAACGGAGCCAATCCATGGCCTCCAGTGGTTCAGCAGCACGGGAAAACTTGGCGGGGCGAAGCCTTAGAAACCTTGCAAGCATGTCGACTTGAGGGGGAGGTGGTGGTGGTGGTGGGTTGTTGTTGTTATTGTTGTTGTTGGCGTTGGCCAGAAACTGAGTCATGACTTGCATGAGCTGAGCCTGGGCTTCCATCATCTGCTGCATCTGTTCCTCAGGAGCGCGACGAGGAGGCATCTGTTGGGTTTGGAAATAGGTGAGGTTAGACTTAGAGATAGTCTAAGGAATAAAGTTTCCTACCCACATGCATAAACAATCCTCAAAGAACACAAACACAACATACACAAGCATAGGAGAAACCTCAACCAAGCAAGCAATAAACAACTCACAAATAGTTTGAAGGTACGCAAACGTTTAAGTCGAAAGGGCTACAATGTCTAATGCCATAACACAAGCGGTCACGGGCATAAACGCAAACTCAAGGATAAGGTGTGGTAGTCTACTCTAGTCTTCCATGACGACTTCCTCCTCAACATCGAAGCCATTCTCCTTGAGTATCCTCTTGTAGTCCTGCAGATCTTCAGTTAGGGTGTCGACCTTCTCTTGAAGCTTCCTCTTGTCGGCGCGCAGCTTCTCGATCAAGTCATGGTCCGCTTCAAGCTCGAAGTCGTTGCACTCTAACTTCTGCTTCAGCTCTCTAACATCTTTGTTCCTGGCTTGGATTCTCTTCTCTTGGCTCTTCCGCTGCTTCTCTTGAGTCTCGAACTTCTCCTCCATCTCCTTGATCTTCTTCTCCTGCTCTAGGTGTTACTTGTCCTTCTCGGCAAGCTGGGCGCGTAACTCGTCATTGTTAAACAACTCATTGTACCTCTCAACATCGATGTCCCTGACGAGGTACTCTATCTCGGCGAGGTGAGTGTGCATGGGGTCTTGTTCGCTGTCAGATAGCCCGATGACCATGCCCTCCTCATCGCGTCGGCCGTAGGAGTGGGAGTAGTGGTTCTGAAGCTCGGAGAAGTGACGTCCACAAAGACATGCTATCATTTCTTGCATGAGGAGTTGGGCGCCTATCTTCTTGTTGGTGTGGAAGGTCTTGAACTTGATCTTTTCAGTCTTGGCTCTGTCTCGCGTCCTGGCTGCGTGATGTGGATGACCCAGATGCCCTTCTTGTGAAGCTTGGTCATCTCGCTCCTTCTGATGAACGGGGTAGGCAGGGACAAGGCAGTGGCGATGTCGATGAGGCGCTCTCCAAAGCTGTAGTTCTTGAAGTTGTCGGGCTTGGTGATGCGGAAGGTTGACATCTTTATGTTGGAACATGACAAGTTAGTAAGTTAAAGAGAAGAAAACTTAGAAAAAGCGCTAAACAAGAGTTAAAGAGATTTTCTAACTTAGAAGTCAAAACTATTTATGAGTGTTAGCAACAAAGAGAAACAAGACAACTCCTAAATTTTTCCTAAGTGTTTTCGTCCAATCCTAGGGTCACGAACCTAAGGGCAACACTTTGCTCTGATACCATCTGTAGCGTACCTTTGCTTTATTTGTGCTAGTCCCAGATCGACTGCTAGCACGCACAGTTACAAGATGAAATATCAAGAATACAAAGGTCTTTATTACAACGCTTGATCCACAAATAACTTAGTCTTTTACAACTCAATGAGGCACAAAGCCACAAACTTATTACAACTCAAGAAAATGACTAAGTAAATAAACTACAAGTCTTCTTTCTTCATAGCTCCGCAGGAAGACGTGTTGGACGAAGACTCATGATCGTAGCACAGCAATCTTCAATCTTCATAGTAGCTACCTGCAACATGATACGTTGCAGCCACGGAGAGTCAATACTTTGAATGTATTGGCAAATGTCACTTTGGTGGACTCAATGGCACCTACACGTATATGCTTTTTGGCCAGGTGGAGGTTAACTTAGCAAAAGCAAGCTTTTCCCTATCTTTGTAAAACTCAAATTTTCCTTAGCAAAATTTTGTCTAGAAGGACCTTTTACTACCCAAGTTCACCCATCAAGTTTTAACTTAGAAAAATTGGGGTGAGGAGATTCTTGAACAGCTTCAAAGTCATGTCACTCAGAATTGTCCGTAACCGGGGACACGGCTAAGTACTTAGTTCTAAACACTCTACAGAGGTGGTGCACTTTTCCCACAAGGCTTAGTTAACCCATTATGCCATGAGACTCATTTTGCCTCAAATGGCCAAGTGAAAACTAAGACGAGGTCTTTCAGAAGCATTCCCTCAGACCAAATGGACGCGCTCCAACCTATCCACATCTACCACCCACTGTCCGCCTGGCTTGAGTTCTTGCAGCTTAATTGACCAAGACAGAGCCCATATGTCTTGTGGTTGCACTGGAAGCTTCACAACTTGAACGTCTCCAATCTCTTTGCTCCTGGGTGGCCGTCCACAAGTGAGATACACCTGGTGGTTCAGAGGTTCGACGACACGACCCCAGGGAACCACTCAGCATAAACCATTCAAAGCCACTTCCACCCAGGTGGTTCATTAAATTAGTTGCTTTTCTTAGTTATCCAAAAACTTGTTTTCCGACACTTAGCCAAAAACATGTGATAACCCTTCCCTCAACAAGAATAAAAGCAAATTCCTACAGCAGCAATTCTACTAGGAGATGCAAAGCTAGGCAAGCTAGACAAAAACTTAGCATAAACTAGCAAGCGAGGACAAGAATTCATAAAAACACCTACACATGCATCTTCTACTAGAAAAACTACAGGTGACAAAACTTCAGTAGGACAAGGGAACATGGTGACACTTGCCTTGGTGAGGAGAAGAGTTGGTGCACTCGTCACAAAGACACTCATTGCACTCAGCACAATCTACACATAAAATATAACACCATAAGCACATATCAATCACAAAGCACTCACAAAATGAAAATATGCATGCAATGAGTTTTTAAACACCTCCATAACACTTAACAAGTTCTCTGGTTGCTGACTACATGCATGATGACATGATCAAAATTTTAGAGTTAATTATAAAGATCAAAACATTAACAACACACAAATAGAACCAATAATCAAACTAAAGCAACAAAAGTAATATAAAAATAACTAAAAACATTTTGGCCGTGCTACAGTACTGGGAGGTTCCAAATAGACCAAAAGCAAAGGAGTATACTGAAAAATAAGTTTTACAACTAATTTTAATAGCATAAACACATAAATAAATCTTGCAGCAAATCACCAAATAAAACAGATACTATAGGGGATTTTGATGCTAGAAATAGATTCTACACATTTTTATGAAACCATAGACGCAAAGTTTACTAAAATTGGACGTGTAGAACTCAAGATATGGATTAAACAAGTTTCAAACTTATTCTAAAAGTTTAAATCAAAAAACGCAACAGGTTATACTAGGGGCCGACACTTGGCGCTTTCTGATTCGATGGTACCGCTTCGCGTGGATCGCCGTTCTGGGCCGCTGGATCTAAGTGAAGATCGACGCACAGGATTGAAACTTACCCCTTCGTTAAGTCATCTAAACCGAGCCCTAGATCTAAGATCTGACGGTCGAGAGAAGGACCGAGGGAGGGCTCACCGGGAGAAGGTCGATGGCGAGGGTCTGGCAGCTCTAGAGATCAAGGCGAGGTGGTTTCGAAGTTCTTCGATGGCGATGGTGTACATAACGGTCTTCAGGGAGATGCGGCGAGCTCGGAAACGTGATTGGCGACCTTGATGGTTTCCTGTAACGACGGCGAGGAGCGGCTGGAGGGTTAGACCGAGACCAAGTCATGCAGACCACGGAGGATTGCGACGAGCAGAGGCGGATCTGGGAAAAGAGGTTCATACCGAAGGTTCTGGAGGATGAGGCGGAGCTGGTGGCGAGTTTTGATGACTCGAGATGCTCTGGAGCTCCGGGGATTCCTCGCCAAATTTCTTGTCGAGCGGTAGCAAGATCCAGACGCGGTCATCCTCTTCGTCCTGGAGCTTAAACGAGGACGGGGGTATGTTAGAGAGGTGCGCATGTCTAAGGGGAGGGAGAAGGTGCACGAGGTAGATCGGAAGGGGTCAAGACTTACCGAGAATCGGCGACGCCTTGTCTGGCTATGGCGGTGCGGCGGCTTCTGTTTCTCGAGCAGCCTGGTGGTGGTAGTCTAGGGTTTGGGAAGAGATGAGAGCGAGCGGAGAGGGGGTTTTATGGGCGAGATAGCTTGGACGAGGGGCAAGGAAACCGATCTGAAAACTAATGGGGGGTTCGGTGGAGATCTTCCAGGGGCACCCGTGTTCGTCCCGGACTCTTCGGGAGGGATGACATGTGGGGCCACTTCATCAGCGGCTGGAGGCTGGAGAGGATACCGTTTCGGAAGGAGAGGGGAGATGGGCCGTGGGCCGGATCCAGTGTCGGGCCGAAATGCTGCCCCGTGGCCTTTTAACATTTTTCATATTTTCTTTTCTGTTTTCTTTTGATCTTTGTTTAAAACTTGGAAATAACTTCTGAATTTGAACTTAAGGCACACTTTGAAAACTGTAAAACTTTCATTCTGATATTTGAAACATACAGGGAAGGTTTTAATTCAAAAACAAAGCAAAAGTTTCAAAAGTGTGCAAATGCAAGGTGGAGGAATGCGTGAAATGATGCATGATTTCATGTGCAAATTTTATAAATTCTTTTCCCAAAAATTGGGATGTTACAGTTCCATCTTCATTTTCCAGAGTTTTTAATCTCTTGTCAATTTCTGAAAATCCTCGAAAATAAAGTTTCTCGAAAAATTCTAGAAAATTCTTTTTAAATTTTTATGTCAAAAATGTGGCAGAGGGGCACCTGGGACACCTTAGGGGGACCCACCATGCCACCACACCACATGGTGGCGCGGCCAGGGCCAGGCCGCACCGTGGCATGGTGTGGGGCCCCCTGGCCCTCTACTTACCTCTCCACCCTCCACTTCGTTCTCTCTCCCGTAATATCTTCACTCCATAGCTCAAACCCATCTTCTTTCTATTCTTGCTCGCGATTTTTGATCTCCTTGCTCCGCCCATCTTTGCTGCTAATATTTGGAGCATTTGTTCTCTGGTATGTCACTCCTTCGATTGTCCAAGTAGAATTTTGTTTAGTGGAGTATTTCTTGAGTATTTTAGCACCATAGGTGACAGGTTAAATGAGTTTGCATTCTTGTTCTATTGCTTAGATATGTTATTTTGATGCATGATAACCCTCTTGCAACTCCCTATAGTAGTTCCCTACATTTGTTTGTCTAAAAATCATTTTTTATGAGGTTTGCTTAAAAATTTCAGCAAAGGGAAATGGATAACTGCACTTATGGAGAAGTCTTTGAGAGAGAAGCACCAAGGTCTTCAAGGCCTTCAAGATCAACCAATCGATTTAGAACATCCTACCATGAAGATCTTATGTCACCAAGCATTGGTGATGAGGGGGATGATGGAGATGCGCATCCATCAATTTTCCCTTGTTCTAATTTTTTGCGTGATGCAGGTATCCTTGATGATTTCTTACTCCTTGTTGGCAGGATTGGATTGACTACGTACATGCTTGATGAGAGTAATCAATATGCTATGCTCACAAAGATTTTTGTTGAGAGTTTTAAATTTACTAACTCCTCTTTCAAGCCATCTATTGCATTCAAAATTTATGATAAGTCTATTACCATGTCTTTGGAGAGATTTTGCTGTATCTTAGGTATTCCCATGTTTGGGATAGTGAAGAGGATTAAGAACCGACCTGCTGATTTGCTAGAGCTCTACCGAGGAGTGACCAATGATGACGACTGCACAGCCCATCGTGGCAAGATAAGAAATATTCAGCTCCTAGCTATTAGATACTTTGCTTACTATCTTTGCACTAGTATTCTTGGTTGAGAGAACACTAGCAATATTTCTAACTATCATTTAGCTTTTCTAGCTACTGCACTTGATATTAGCAAAAAGTATAACCTCGGTGCTGTTATTGCTCGTTGCCTAGCCGCTAGGGGACCTATTTATGGAGGAATTATTGCTGCACGCATTGTTGATGCTTTGGGCCTCTCTATTGCTCCTAATGATGTATTGCTAGTCCCACATAGACTTGATCTTGCTGCTATAAAGCTCCATCACTTTGTTACTGCTAACTCATGTGCAGGGAAATTAATTTATAGAATGTTATTTATTGATGGAGATGAAAGGGAAGTTCCCTTGCCACAACCCAGTTTGTTCATTCTTTGCAGGAGACCATGGTCACGCTCAAAGGAGGAGTTGGATGAGCAGCTTAGGTTGCTTGGCTTCCACATACAATAGGGCATCGAGAACCAGGAGGAAGAGGAGGCGCCAGCTGTCCACTACACTGTGTACCTTACTGGGGCACCCTCGAGTTCGTATCAGGACGAAGGTGCTTCTTTGTTATATTTTGGAAATGCCACCTCATGGCCAAGTTGGGATTGATCTCCACTCAGGCCAAAAGCCTAAGCTTGGGGGGAGGTACGCCGACGATTCACTTATCTATATATCATATTTTGTCGGTACTTTGTATAACCATGTTTCATTTTCTTTCTTTTCTTTGTTGTTCTTGTTCTTATTTCTACTTTCCAAAACACAAAAAGACCAAAAATATTTTTGTTGTTTCTCTTTGTTTGCCTCTTTAGTTTTCTAGCTTTGGTTTGCTTTGTTTCTTATTTTCAGTTTGGTATTTATTATTCAAGCCACACAAGTGAAAGGCAATAATGATGATATATGACAATTCGAGATGTGGTAAGAGGCTGGTATGAACTCTATTTGTTTTCATTTTTGTACATATAATCATCTATGTGGATGTGCTTAGCCTGTTCATGTAAGGTATATGTTATCTAAATAGATTATGTGTAGTTCTTGCTCTCATATGATTAGTTCCAATTTACTAATAGTTTGTAGCATGTCATGTAGATGTTTGCTTGCATTGTTATATTCATAAAATGGTATGACTTTGTGGTATCCTCCTCTGAAAAGTTTCATTTGAATCGACTTGGCACATGCTCAAGCATGCATATGACTGAACAAAAAGTCAATTAAGCCTTGATGATTTACTTTGCCTCAGAGCTCTTGTATCGTTTTTATGCCCTTTTTTTTTGTCGCAAGCATGATTATGACAGTTATTGCTCTCTTGATTGTCGCTTCCCAGTCTTTTGCTAGCCTTCACTTGTACTAAGAGGGAATACTTCTCGTGCATCCAACTCCTGAAAACCAAGTAACCCCAAAGAGTCCACTATAAATTCCTATGCATGGTATTTCAAAGCAATTCCAAGTAAATTTTCAGGTGCTACCTTTCAAAACATTCAAATACTTTTCATTTTGTGCCACTGTTTTTAGCTCATGAGGACATAGTGGTCGGAATTGCTATCTTCCATATTAAATTAAGTACCCCTCGACTTGCATGCTTCATATGCTTGTCATTAATTTTGCAAGGGAGCTGGTCAGACCATTGTAACCTAATCTAAAAAAGAGGAAAAGAAAAAAAGCACTCCTCCATGGTATGTGAAAGTTGGTAGGCACCCGATGGAATCGGTTAGCCATGGTTTGTGGAAGGAAAAGTGGGGAGGAGTGCCAAGCTTTATCAAAGAGCACCAATGTGCCAATTTTTCAAAGAACTCGAAACCGCTCTCACTTGTTTAGTATGGAATATAGCAAGAACCCGATTGCCAGTCGTTGACAGGAAACAACCACCTCTCAAAGTAAAATTTTATCTATGTTTTACAAATGAAAAGCTCTAGCACATGTTAAATCCCTGCTTCCCTCTGCGAAGGGCCTTTCTTCTACTTTTATGTTGGGTCTTCATTTTCTAACTTTAAGCACTATCTTGAGAGCATGGCTGTCATTCTTAGTGTAATGTGCTTCTCCCAGAACACGGTTAATTGTGGTATAACTTTGATGCTTGTATCTTTGATATTCCTACTTCTAGTATTCTCTTGAACTTCAGAGGTGCCTTGGCATTTATGTTTTGCCCCCACAAATAAAGGAATGCGGGATACCACTCTTTCATATCTTATTATGAGCATTACAATCTTATAGCTTCTTATGTTTCATGTTGCTTGTTATTAGTGTATTGGCACTCTTTCATAGCTTGCATGACTATGAGATAACATTAGTTGCATATTTCTTATTATGAATTGCCTCAGTACTTGATCACATAGTGAGAATTTATACATCTTATGAAGCAAAATGTGTTCATGAAACTTTCTTTTATTGCTCTCAGTTGTTAACTGAATAGCTTGAGGACAAGCAATAAGCTAAGCTTGGGGGAGTTGATACGTCCAAAATGTATCTACTTTCCTGAACACTTTTGCTGTTGTTTCTCCTCTAATTTGTGTGTTTTGAATACAACTAACATAGACTAATGCTGTTTTCCGCAAAATTTCCCTAGTGTCTTGTTTTTGTGCAGAAATCCAACTTTTAGGAAAAATCTCGGAAAATACTGCAAAAATCCTATTTTACCAGAAGACCCACGGAGCCAGAATACGAGACGGAGAGGGGCCATGAGGGCACCACACCACCTGGTGGCGCGGGCCAGGCCTGGCCGCGCCAGGGGGTGGGGTGGCCGCCCCTGCCATCTCCTCGAGCCCCCCTTCCACCTACATATACCCTTTGACCTGAAACTATCGGGGGTTCGGCGTTTTTCCTAGATAGAGTTCCGCTGCGCCGCCACCATCAGAAACCGCAATTCTAGCACCCTGTCGGGACAAGATTTGGAGGAGATCTTCATCATCATCATCACCGATGTCTCTCCATCAACCATCCATGATTCCCCCATCCATGTGTGAGTAACTCCCGCTGTCTTGATTATTACATGAATTATATTATCCATGCAACACCCGTTCATCCATCCCTATGCCTATAGTATTTAATCCTACTATTTACTATTGATACAGTTACCGTCTTTACTTTACTATTGCTGCTACTATTTTACTACTGTCACCACTATAAAACTGTTGCTACTGATAAACCGATGCGAGGAAGTCTGTTTCCAGTTGCAGCTGAATTGACAACTCATCTTTTAAGGCTTATAAATATTCTTTGGCTCCCCTTGTGTCGAATCAATAAATTTGGGTTTTACTTCCCTCAAAGACTGTTGTGATCCCCTATACTTGTGGGTCATTAGTGGCATCTTGGTAGGAGTCAGGACAGATACCATGGATGTTTTAGCTTATTCGGATGGTGATTTTCATGTAAAACTACATATTAGGAATAAGCTAGATAATTTTACATGGAGTCTTGTTGTCTATGGTTGATACGTCCAAAACGTATCTACTTTCCCGAACACTTTTGCTGTTGTTTCTCCTCTAATTTGTGTGTTTTGGATACAAATAACACCAACTGACGCTGTTTTCAGCAGAATTGCCCAAGTGTCTTATTTTTGTGCAGAAATCCGACTTTCAGGAAAAATCTCAGAAAATATTGCAAAAATCCTATTTTACCAGAAGACACACGAAGCCAGAGTACGAGATGGAGAGGGGCCGAGAGGGCACCACACCACCTGGTGGCACGGGCCAGGCCAGGCCACACCAGGGGTGGTGTGGCCGCCCCAGCCATCTCCTAGACCCCTCCTTCCGCCTACATATACCCTCTGACCTGAAAATACCGGGGGATCAGTGTTTTTCCAGATAGAGTTCCGCTGCGCCGCCACCATCAGAAACCGCAATTCGGAACAAGAAACTCCGTTCTGGCACCCTGACGGGATGGGCATTTGGAGGAGATCATCACCATCATCATCACTGACATGTCTCCATCAACCATCCATGATTCCCCATCCATGTGTGAGTAATTCCCACTGTAGGTGAAGGGGATGGTAGGGATTGGATGAGATCATTCATGTAATTGCTATGAGATTGTTAGGGCATGGTGCCTAGTATCCATTGTTAGTGCTTATGACATTGTTGCAACTTGTTGTGCTTAATGCTTGTCACTTTGGGCCCGAGTGCCATGATCTCAGATCTGAACTTGTTATTGTTTTATGATGATAATTGTTGTTTTTGATCTTACCTGCAAGTTGTATACACATATAGTTGTCCGGAACCCGAGGCCCCAAAGTGACAATAATTGGGATAATCGAAGGGGATGGCTGTGATGTGAGGATCACATGTGTTCACTGAGTGTTAATGCTTTGCTCCGGTACTCTATTAAAAGGAGTACCTTAATTACCAGTAGATTCCCTTGAGGCCCCGCTGCAAACGGGATGGTAGGACAGAAGATGTCATGCAAGTTTCTCATTGTGAGCACGTACAACTAGATACGAAACACATGCCTATGGTTGTTTAGTACTAGGATGCTTTATCATTATTTATCTGCAATTGCCCATGTCTTGATTATTACATGAATTATCTTGTCCATGCAACGCCCGTTCATCCATTCCTATGCCTACATTATTTAATCCTACTGTTTACTATTGATACCATTATTGTCTTTACTTTACTATTGCTCCTACTATTTTACTACTATCACAACTATAAAACTATTGCTACTGATAAATCATTGCGAGCAAGTCTGTTTCGAGGTGTAGCTAAATTGACAACTTATTTGTCAAGGCTTATAAATATTCTTTGGCTCCCCTAATGTTGAATCAGTAAATTTGGGTTTTACTTCCCTCGAAGACTTTTGCGATCCCCTATACTTGTGGGTCATCAATGGTGCGGCCCAAGAGGAATTTAAGGCTGATTTTTTTCCAGAAATGGTTAATTTAGCAAAAGATAACCCCTATCCCATTCTTATTGGGGGGATTTCAATTTGCTTAGATTTCCAATTGAGAAGACTAAAGGCCGGTTTGATGATCATTGGCCATTCTTGTTCAATGCTGTCATTGACAGCTTAGATTTAAGGGAGGTTGCAATGATTGGCAGACAATTCAGCTGGGCAAATCATCTTCCAGAGCCTACATATAAAAACTAGATCGAGTACTCATGGACTCAGTATGAGCCTACATATTTGGGCAAATAATCTTCCAGAGCCTACATACGAAGATAAATTTCCAGTGGTCTCAGTACAAGCTCTGGAGCGTATTGAGTCTCTGTCGGATCATGCTCCCATTCTGTTGAGTACCGGTTCATCAAGACCACATTGTGGTCGCCGATTCAAGTTTGAACTAGGTTGGCTTCATAGGGATGGTTTTCACGATATGGTTAAGTCTGTATGGGAGCGTCCTACTGTTGGTCAATCCCCAATCCAAAGGTGGAACAACAAAATCCGATCTTGATACGGGGTGGCCTTCGGACACCACCGCATCATGTGCGTCAACAACATTGTAACAACTCAGAAATTGTAATCCACTTCTTAATAAATAAAGTGCCAAAATTTGGACCCAAACAAAACTTTTCATCTATTATTGTATGCATACATGCATTTTCTTTTATTTATATTCTATGATTTTATGTGTGTTATTTTTGATTGAGCATTGGTTAGATAAATCTAAGTGAACCAACAGAATCAATTGAGAAGATCTTTAGGAAACAAAGAAACTAGAAGTAAAAATAAGTAAGAAAGAGATAAAGTTAATATGATCTAGAAACTGTTATTGACTACACCACTTTGAGACCTTAGATTAAGCAATCTACAGATCACCTTCATGTTTGACCTATTAGTTGAGCTTAACCAAGTTATGGACTAACTCAACCCACAGAGATCTACCAAAATTTCAAACCAGAGCATCACCCAAACTTGAGCCAAAGTTTGAATCCAACACAGTGACTATACTCAAATTTGAAATATAAATTTCTGCAAAACTCAACCTTTCACTATAACAAAAATATGGCTAGGTACCTTATCCAATATGATGAGCACCCAAAGTGGAAAATTTTGAAAATTCGAATTTTGAGTTCTTGCGGGCATTTCGTCGAACACTGGCAGAAGCAAATCAATTTGAGATCAAGATCACTGGAGCTGCACTGTGCTGGCTCGCTCCAGCACTGTCGCCATGCTCCTTGGCCTCTCCTCGATCGACTCCAGCTTCCCCAGCCCCGACCCAGGCCGTGAGGAGAGGAGGAAGGAGGAGAAACGCGCCCAGGGCCCCCTCCCAGCAACCCTCTTCCCTGCACGTTGCCGACCAGCTTGGAGGCGCCAGAGGAGACCCACAGCACCCCGCGGCCGAACCAGCACCCTCCCAGCACGCGAGCGTGGCCGCCGTGGCCGGAGAAACCGTCGAACGCAACCAGGACCCCCGAGCCGGCGAGCTTCTGGTCGCCTTGCTCCCGGCCTCCTGAGACTATAAATACCCCCTCCGATCAAACGAAACGACTCACCTCACTCCCCTCTACCTCCCAGACATCGTCGCTTAGCCCCGCTTGCCCTAGTTCGCCGTCGCCAGCCTCGCCGGAGTGGTACTGGACGAGCAGAGCGCCGCTGCGTCCGAGCACCTGGGGGCAAACTGCTGCAGGGAATCGGAGGAGGAGACGAACCGCCGCCGATCCCGCACGTCGCCGACGAGTTCTGCTTCCTCTACGCCTCGCCATCGCCGTCGAACATTCGTCACTGCTCGCAGGTGAGCTCCTGCCCGTGCTGAGGAAGAAGATGATCGCGAGCCGTTAGATCTTGATCGGACGATAACTTACCGATTCGGGTTTCGTAATTAGGTCTGACGAGTCGGCCCCACCTGTCAGCACCGTTTGTTATTTTTTCCCGCCGCAGCGAAACGTTTTCTGGGCCAGGCCCGTTCGGGTTCTACTCAGACTCGGCCCAGTTAGCTAGAATTAGGTCCGTTTCATTTTCTAAATTATTCTCCCGCCTTTTTAATTAATTTGAATATGTTTCAGATACTATTTTCAAACTTTAATTCCTAGAGTTTTACAAATCCAAATCTAGCAAATAAATATGCATTGGAAAGCTTATAAAATAATCTACCCAATAGAACTGGTTAGACTTCAAAATAAGTTCAGAATAAAATCAGATATGAATAGTGTGACCATAGCTTGTTTAATAATGAAAGATTTCTAGAAAATTATTTAAGCTATCAAAAATCATGAAAATTAAAATGTGAACTTACTAATGACCCCTCTTACTGTTAGTCAACACTAATCTACCCCAAACCCCATTAGTGTGCTCATTTAGACCCTAACCCAATCCTATTTTGTAGCATAAAATAATAGATCACTAGTGCACACTTAGAGTTAATCGCCCTCAATGCCAATTCACTTAGTGGATCCAGCCCACTTAAACTTGTCTTAGTAACCCTAAATCCACACCAATGCTGCACAAGTGAACCACCTATGCCACTTAGTAGAGAATCTAGCTTGCACACTTGAAGAAAAACTTGGAAGAAAGACTTACCCTCCAACACCTTAAAAGTGCAACATGAAGGCTTTGGTCAGCAAACAAAGATGTGTGCTTGGTGTGTTGTTAGCTTGGTGAAGTGATTGTGTGCTTTGTGTTTATTCGTTATTAGACTCTAGTGTTGCCGAGGAGGATATTGGAGGGGATTATTATTATCAAGAAGAAGAAAACCCCGGACACTTTGCCAACCAAGGCAAGCCATCTTTTGATTCATACTCCCCATGCCTAGTTTTAATATTGCATTCTACTTGTTTTAAGTAAATTGCATGATTGAATTGCTAGAGTAGAAAGATAGAAGTATATTGATGTCTTGATTATCAAGGGCATCAAGCTGAGTTTATCCAACTCTATTTTAGTGGTCATCACTCAATGTAGTTGCTTAGTCGCTAATAATATTGAGGCCATCTATAAGGGGAACTCTAGTTGAAATTGGTGACTTGAACTTGAAACTTGAAATGGAGATTTCTCCTACAGAATGGCTTTATGAAAGAAAATCAATCTTGACTAAGAACTATGAAACATATTTCTAAATGACAACGAGTGATGTACCATGGGAGCCAATTTTACCGTACAACCACATTACCCCTATATGGGAAGGGGCTTAATCCGTAGCTTGTTTATCTTAGTATGGGAGGCCTTGTAACAAATCTTCATGGAAGGACACCGCGAAACGGTTAATTCTGGACCAGGTGGATTCCACTAACCCGGCCTCCGGGATGGGCAGAACTAGAGGCGCCGGAGCGGGGTTCCGTATCCCGGGCTCTAGGGAAGGATCCTATACTAGGATGAGCAAGTGAAAGAATTTGTTTGATTATCTGAACCTCGCATACTTTGTGTATGTCGAACCGTGGATTTCTCCTAGCAGATGTATTGAATCTTGTGGGTAAAGTGTACCCCTCTGCAGAGGTTTTGAAACTATTCGAATAACCGCGTCCTCGGTCATGGACGGTTGGCAAGCTGTACTTGACTTTTGTCAGGATTAAAAATGACAATGGTGAACTGAATGACTTGACTTGAAATGTTGTTGACACACTTGAAGTCCTCTTTAGGTGGAACTTAGAGAACTAAACCTCTTTCCTATAAGTGAACATTCTTGGGAAATAAAACTAGCTTTTGCAAATAAACTTAGTGCTTAGTCCACTATATCCAACCTTGCATATCTGCTTCATCATTTCAATTATAAGATGGTTTGCGAGTGCATCCAATGTACTCACGGCTGTGTCCCTGGCTATCAACTTGGCCAGACTATGGGGAGGAATACCAGGAGGAAGGGTATGAAGAAGAGTACCAGAACTAAGCTCGTCTCCGTGAGTCGCCATTTGCCTGTAGGGAGAAGGCATGGGCCGAAGACGTTATTTCCGCTGCTATATTGTGTTGTAATATGACTTGGTCTAGATGACCATTGTATTTGAACCATCGTATTGTAATGTCTATGGAACTGAGTACCAACTACGTTATGTATATCGCAACAACGGTTCTGGGATTGCGGTGGAATACATAACGGGCACTTCGAATTTGTATCAAATTTGAGGTCGTCACAAGTTGGTATCAGAGCCTAGGCTGACCATAGGAGACCTTAGTTAGAATGGGCGTTAAACAAAACCTTGATAAAAGAAAGATACAAGAACGGTTGCAAAAATTGCTTAGTCTTTCCTCTCTAGTTGCAAAGTTTTATACATACCTCAGTTTTTGGCCTACTTAAAATTTTGCACACTTGAGTTGATCACTAACTTAATCTAATCTAAAAAATTTTAGATGGCCCCGGTATTCACTGAGCAGTACCAGTTGGGCCATGGTGGCAGCCTTTGTTTCGAGCGAGACCTCACCACCCTGACCTTGTTCCTGAACCGTTTGTATCCGGAGTTCAAGGGAGCCGTGCTCAATGAGCACCCAGATGGAGAGCTACCGTGGCTTATCCGCGCCAGTTGCCGTGGCAAGAAGGGGATGTTGGGTTCTCCAAGGGTCAAGTTTGAGCTTGTGGAGAACACTTGGGCCGATGGTTTGGTCCGAGCGATGCAGGAGATGCATGCCCGCTTGTGCGGACTGCATGTTGAGGAGGTTCAGGGAGGACGCCTCAGGGATTTTGCTCGGCGTGATGCGGATGGACGTCCCGCAAACATGCCCGGGCAGAATGAGCCGAGTACCTACATCGATCACATGGACTTCTTGCTGTAATCCACTCAGCTGGAGGCCGATCGTGCCCGTACTAGGGCCAACCTCGAGCACGTTGCACTAGTGGAGGCGAGGAGCACTATCAGGATTCTTGCGAAGGAGCGCAAGAGCCTTCGTCGCTAGCGCGATGAGAAGGAACAAGACCTTGAGGAGTTGAAGGCCAATGTGGCGGAGTTGACTGAGTACATTGAGAGTCTGGAGGATCACCTTGGTGAGGAGGAAGGCATTGATCTCCGCAAGGAGGATAATGCCCTCATTAGTGATGAGGATGACTTCATGGAGGACCTTGATGATCCGGAAGATGATGGGCACAATGGATTCATTGTGAGTGATGAGGAGGAAGACCCCGAGGAGCCCGCTGTTTAGATCAGAGATCCACGTGTTATCTAGCTTTGAGTTCCACTTTATTTTCACTTCGTGTAGGTGTGAGTTGTATCCCCCTCTCTAGTAGACGAGTCGCAATGGTTTGATGTAAACCATTTGTAATGTGTGAACTCGTGTGTATGATATGTTTGATGAGTGTTGAATGGAATTTGAATTGGCCTTTAAGGCCTTAGTAAGACAAAATTGCATCATCCATGTTACCTTTAAATCTTAGCAAATTAGCTTTTCCCTCTTGTCTTACACACCTTATCTTCAGATGCCGCGAGCACCCCCACCCCCGAACCCGGAAATGGCCGAATTGCTAAGGTTGATCATGGAAGACCGGGAAGCAGCCCGAGCTGAGCGCCAAGCCAACTTGGCCACTCTTCAGCAGTTAACCCAGATGGCAATGAACCACAACAATGGCAATGGCAATGGTGAAGGAGAAAACCATGGCAATGGAGAGCACCGATCCAAGTTAAGGAGTTTCCAAAACACCAACCCTCCTATATTCGCTAAGTCTGAAGAGCCCTTAGATGCCGATGATTGGCTTCGCACTATGGAAAACAATTTGGCAGTCGCCGAAGTTAGTGAAAATGAGAAGGTTTTGTACACCACCCACTATCTTGCTGGAGCAGCAAGAGCTTGGTGGGATAGCACCCGTGCAATGCAAGCCCCAGGGTATGTGATGCCTTGGGAGGAGTTCAAGAGCAAGTTTAGCAAAGCCCATGTTCCATTGGGATTGGTGAAAAGGATGAGAGATGAGTTCAGAAATCTGAAGCAAGGTTCCCTATCTGTGGTGGATTACCGTGACAAGTTCCTGACCTTGTCGAGGTATGCTCCAGATGACACCAACACCACTGAAAGAAGCAAGAAAGGTTTCTGGATGGACTTCATGATGAGATGCAATGTGTCTTGGTCAGCATCCACTTTGCCGACCTGGAGTCATTGGTTGACTCTGCCATTCAGATGGAAGGCAAACTCAAGCAAGCTACCGAGAACCGCAAGCGCCGTATGATGTATCAAGGCAACTCGAGCAACTCGCAGAAGCCAAGGGGAAATGCACCTATGGGTTTTGCCCCTAGACCAATGAGGCCGTCTGCACCTGCTCCACGTCCCAACTATCCCAGCCGTCCACCCGGCAACAACTTCAATCGTGCACCTCCAAGACCTAGTGGCAACAACTTCAACACCAATACTCCAAGGCCAAATGGCGCCCCTGTGTTACCCAAGCCTGGTGACAAGTCTGGTGTTACCTGTTATGAGTGCGGACTCAAAGGGCACTACTCCAATGAGTGCCCCAAGAAGCTGAATGATGCATCCAAGACCACTGCCCCTGCTCAGCAGCAGCGCCGTGTGGGAAATGGCAAGAACTATCCACCAAGGAACCAGCCTCATTCTCACGGCCGTCTGAATCACATGAATGTTGAAGAAGCTCAGGAAGCAACCGACGTGGTGCTTGGTATGTTCCCTGTTAACTCAGTTCTTGCAAGAGTTCTGTTTGATTCTGGAGCTTCACACTCATTTGTTACCCAATTATTCGTTGATAAAAGTGGACTTCAACCCACACCCTTGAAAGATGTCATGTCTGTGCAAATTCCCGGGTCAGTAACCAAAGCCAGTTGTACCTGCTTGGCAGTGCCCATAGAAATCCATGGAATAGCTTTCTTAGCAAATTTGATAGTGTTGGGAACCAAAGGTTTGGAAGTAGTTCTTGGTATGAATTGGATGTCTTTACATCAAGGAGTGATAGATTGTGCCAAGAAGACCATCACCATGAAGAGTAGCAATGGGATCATAGTCAAGCATGTGTCCGTAAAACCACCCCAAACCACCCGATGTCAAAAAAGTATCTCAGGACCAACCATAGAGGAAGTTTCCATTGTTTGTGAATACCCGGATGTCTTTCCCGATGAGCTACCCGGAATGCCACCGGATCGGGATATTGAGTTTATCATTGAGCTTATCCCCGGAACTGGATCAATAGCCCAACGACCCTATCGTATGAACCCAGCTGAATTAGTTGAGTTGAAGAAGCAATTGGATGACCTTTTGAGTAAAGGATTGATTCAGCCAAGTTCTTCTGCTTGGAGATCACCTGTTCTGTTTGTGGATAAAAGTGACGCTTCTAGCCGACTGTGCACTGATTATCGCAAGCTTAACGATGTGACCATCAAGAACAAGTATCCTCTCCCAAAGATTGAAGATTTGTTTGACCAATTGACTGGAGCTAGAGTGTTCTCAAAGATAGATCTTAGAACTGGATACCACCAACTGAAGATCCGTGCAACGGATATCCCCAAGACAGCCTTCACTACCCGATACGGATTGTATGAGTACACCGTAATGTCCTTTGGATTGACCAATGCCCCTGCTTATTTCATGAATCTCATGAATAAGGTTTTTATGGAGTTCTTGGATAAGTTTGTTGTTGTCTTCATTGACGACATTCTTATCTACTCCAAATCCGAAGAAGAGCATGCAACCCATTTGAGATTAATTCTAGAGACCTTAAGAGAGCATCAGCTGTATGCCAAGTTCAGTAAATGTGAGTTCTGGTTGAAGGAGGTTGGATTCTTAGGCCATGTGCTATCAGCTGGAGGAATCTCCGTGGGCCCCCAAGAAGATCAAATCCGTCATGGAATGGGAAGCCCCTACCACTCAGACGGAAGTTAGAGGTTTTCTCGGATTAGCGGGATATTACCGCAAATTTGTTGGAGGATTTTCCAGCATTGCCCGGCCAATGACTCAATTGCTGAAGAAGGACAAGAAGTTTGAATGGACCCCTAAATGTGAAGAGAGTTTTCAAGAGCTCAAGAAGCGATTGGTGACCGCACCCGTCCTAACCATGCCCGATATCACCAAAAACTTTGATGTCTATTGCGACGCTTCCAAACTGGGACTTGGTTGCGTATTGATGCAAGAAGGCAAGGTCATAGCTTACCTCTCTCGGCAGCTTAGACCTCATGAAGAAAACTATCCAACCCATGATCTAGAGTTAGCAGCCGTGGTCCTAGCTTTGAAGACTTGGAGGCATTATCTGATGGGCAACCGTTGTGAGATTTACACTGATCACAAGAGTTTGAAGTATATATTCACCCAGAAGGAGTTGAACATGAGGCAAAGGAGATGGATAGAGTTGATCAAGGATTATGATCTGGAAATTCACTATCACCCCGGTAAGGCCAATGTAGTGGCCGATGCGTTGAGTCGGAAGCCATGCTCATTGAATATGAGGATCAAGGAAGAGCAACCTATGTTGCACCAAGAGTTTGAAAATTTTGGATTGGAACTATTCAGTCAAGGATTCTTAGCCAACCTTGAGTTTCAACCCACCTTGATGTGCCAAATCAAAGAAGCCCAGAAGGGAAATGAGAGTATTGAAGGAATCAAGCGCAGAATTGGTTCCGGCAAGGTGCCAGGATTCGAAGAGGATGATCAAGGAGTTCTTTGGTATAAAGGCCGTATTTGTGTGCCAGCTGATTCAGAATTGAAGGAAGTGATTATGAAGGAAGCCCATGAGACACCTTACTCCATCCATGTGACGACCTCAAATTTGATACAAATTCGAAGTGCCCGTTATGTATTCCACCGCAATCCCAGGACCATTGTTGCGATATACATAACGTAGTTGGTACTCAGTTCCATAGACATTACAATACGATGGTTCAAATACAATGGTCATATAGACCAAGTCATATTACAACACAATATAGCAGCGGAAATAACGTCTTCGGCCCATGCCTTCTCCTTACAGGCAATGGCGACTCACGGAGACGAGCTTAGTTCTGGTACTCTTCTTCATACCCTTCCTCCTGGTATTCCTCCCCATAGTCTGGCCAAGTTGATAGCCAGGGACACAGCCATGAGTACATTGGATGCACTCGCAAACCATCTTATAAATGAAAAGAGGAAGTAGATATGCAAGGTTGATATTGTGGACTAAGCACTAAGTTGATTTGCCAAAAGCTAGTTTTATTTCCCAAGAATGTTTGTTTATAGGAAAGAGATTTAGTTCTCTAAGTTCTATCTAAAGAGGACTTCAAGTGTGTCAACAACATTTCAAGTCAAGTCATTCACCAATTCACCATTGTCACTTTTAGTCCTGACAAAAGTCAAGTACAGCTCGCCAACCGTCCATGACCGCGGACGCGGCTATTCGAATAGTTTCAAAACCTCTGCAGAGGGGTACACTTTACCCACAAGATTCGATACATCTGCCGGGAGAAATCCACGGTTCGACATACACAAAGTATGCGAGGTTCAGATAATCAAACAAACTCTTTCACTTGCTCATCCTAGTATAGGATCCTTCCCTAGAGCCCGGGATACGGAACCCCGCTCCGGCGCCTCTAGTTCTGCCCATCCCGGGTACCGGGTTAGTGGAATCCACCTGGTCCAGAAGTAACCGTTTCGCGGTGTCCTTCCATGAAGCTTTGATACAAGGCCTCCCATACTAAGATAAACAAACTACGGATTAAGCCCCTTCCCATATAGGGGTAATGTGGTTGTACGGTATAATTGGCTCCCATAGTACATCACTCGTTGTCATTTGAAAAATATATTTCATAGTTCTTAGTCAAGATTAATTTCTTTTATAAAGCCAACATGTAGGAGCAACCTCCCATTTCAAGTTTCAAGTTCAAGTCACCACCTTTCAAATGGGGTTCCCCCAGAGATAGCATCAACTTTTATTAGCGACTAAGCAACTACATTGAGTGATAGTACTACTAACTAGGGTTGGATAAACTCAGCTTGATGCTCTTGATCATCAAGACACCAATTTACTTCTATCATTCTACTCTAGCAATTCAATCATGCAATTTACTTAAAATAAGTAGAATGCAATATTAAAACTAGGCATGGGGAGTATGAATCAAAAGATGGCTTGCCTTGGTTGGCAAAGTGTCCGGGGTTTTCTTCTTCTTCTTGATAATAATAATCCCCTCCAATATCCTCCTCGGCAACACTAGCGTCTAAATAACGAATAAACACAAAGCACACCATCACTTCACCAAGCTAACAACACACCAAGCACACATCTTTGTTTGCTAACCAAGCATTCATGTTGAAATTTTATGGTGTTGGATTGTAAGTCTTTCTTCTAAGTTTTTCTTCAAGTGTGCAAGCTAGATTCTTTACTAAGTGGCATAGGTGGTTCACTTGTGCAGCATTGGTGTTGAGTTAGGGTTACTAAGACAAGTTTAAGTGGGATTGACTCACTAAGTGAATTGGCAATGAGGGCAATTAATTCTAAGTGTGCACTAGTGATCTATCATTTTATGCTACAAAAATAGGATTGGGTTAGGGTCTAAATGATCACACTAATAGGGTTTGGGGTAGATTAGTGTTGACTAACAGTAAGAGGGGTCATTAGTGAGTTCACATTTTAATTTTCATGATTTTTGATGGCTTAAATAATTTTCTAGAAATCTTTCATTATTAAACAAGCTATGGTCACACTATTCATATCTGATTTTATTCTGAACTTATTTTGAATTCTAACCAGTCCTATTGGGTAGATTATTTTATAAGCTTTCCAATGCATATTTATTTGCTAGATTTGGATTTGTAAAACTCTAGGAATTAAAGTTTGAAAATAGCATCTGAAACATATTTGAAATAAATAAAACGGGCAGGAATTTATTTAAAAACGAAACGGACCGAAACTGAAACGAGCCGGGCCCTATTCAGAATAAAGCCGAACGGGCCGGCCCATACCGTTTCGCGCGGGGAAAAAGAATAAAAGGGGAGCTGACAGGTGGGGTCGCGCTGTCCGCTCACTTAACGATTCCCGAATCGGTATGCTAGCGTCGGATTAAGATCGGACGGCTCACGTGCATCGTCTTCCTCAGCACGGCGGAAGCTCACCTACGAGCAGCGACGATCGTTCGACGGCGATGGCGAGGCGTAGGGGAAGCAGGGCTCGTCGGCGACGTGCGGGATCGGCGGCGGTTCGTCTCCTCCTCCGATTCCCAGCAGCAGCTTGCCCCCAGGTGGTCGAACGCGGCGGCGCTCCGCTTGTCCAGTACCACTCTGGCGAGGCTGGTGACGGCGAGCTAGGGCAAACGAGGCTAAGCGAGTATGTCTGGGAGATAGCTGGGGACTGGGTGCGTTGCTTCGTTTGATCTGCGGGGCTTTTTATAGGCCGGAGCGACGAGGGCAAGCGCGGCCAGAAGCTCGTCTGCACGGGGGCCCTGGCGGCGTTTGAAGCTCGCTCCGGTCACGGCGGTCACGGGGGCGTGCTGGGAGGGTTATGGCTCGGCCGCGGGGTGCTGTGGGTCTCCTCTGGCGCCTCCAAGCTGGTCGGCATCGTGCAGGGAAGAGGGTGCCTGCGAGGGGGCCCTGGGTGCGTTTCTCCTCCTCCCTCCTCTTCTCACGGCTTGGGTCGGGGATGGGGAAGCTGGGCTCGACGTGGCGTCGTCCAGCTGCATGGCTACAGCACAGGAGCGAGCTAGAACAGTGCAACACCAGTAAAACTTGATTTGATTTGATTTGCTTCTGCCAGTGTTCGACGAAATGCCCGCAAGAACTCAAAATTCGAATTTTCAAAATTTTCCACTTTGGGTGCTCATCATATTGGATAAGGTACCCAGTCATATTTTTGTTACAGTGAAAGGATGAGTTTTTAAAAAATTTATATTTCAAATTTGGTATAGTTCCTGTTTCAGATTCAAACTTTGGCTCAAGTTTGAGTGAGGCTCTAGTTTGAAATTTTTGTAAATGCTGGTTGGCTGAGTTAGTATACAACTTGGTTAAACTCAACTTGCTGGCCAAACCTGAAGGTGAGCTGTAGATTGCTTAATCTAAGGGCTCAAAGTGGTGTAGTCACTAACAGTTTCTAGATCATATTAACTTTATCTCTTTCTTTCTTATTTTAACTTCTGGTTTCTTTGCTTCCTAAAAATCTTCTCAATTGATTCTGTTGGTTCACTTAGAATTATCTAACCAATGCTCAATCAAAAATCACACACATAAAATCATAGAATACAAATAAAAGAAAATGCATGTATGCATACAATAATAGATAAAATGTTTTATTTGGGTCCAAAATTTGGCACTTTATTTATTAAGAAGTGGATTACAATTTCTGAGTTGTTACAATCTTCCCCCCTTAAAAAGAATCTCGTCCCCGAGATTCACTAATTAAGAACTAAAAAGATTGGGGAACTCTTTCTGAAGGTAATCTTCTCGTTCCCAAGTGGCTTCCTCTTCGGTGTGATTACTCCACTGAACTTTCAGAAACTTGATACTTCGGGTTCGAGTGGTTCTATATGCTTCCTCGAGAATACGGATAGGTACTTCACGATATGTCAAATCCTTGTTGATGTCCACCGAACGGTGATCAATGTTCTTGAAAATTTCTGGCTTCTCCGGAACTTCAAGACATTTCCGAAGTAAAGACACGTGAAAGACATCGTGTACTTCGGACAATTCCGGGGGCATTTCCAGCTAATAAGACACTTCTCCTCTGCGGTCTAGTATCTTGAAGGGTCCAATATATCTTGGTGCAAGCTTTCCTTTTACTTGGAATCTTTGCATTCCCTTGAGAGGTGATACGCGGAGGTAAACGAAGTCTCCACTCTTGAAAGTCAGCTCTCGACGTCTCTTGTCGGCATAACTCTTTTGTCTTGACTGGGCTGCCTTGAGGTATTCACGAATCATGCGAACTTTCTCCTCGGCTTCTTGCAAAATATCTGGTCCAAAAATCTGACTGTCTCCAGTTTCTGACCAATTCAAAGGGGTACGACACTTTCATCCATACAAAGCTTCAAATGGGGCCATTTGCAAACTGGCTTGATAACTGTTGTTGTAGGAAAACTCCGCGAAAGGCAGACAATCTTCCCACTTAGCTCCATAAGCTAGAACACAGGCTCTCAACATATCTTCAAGTATTTGGTTCACTCTTTCAGTCTGTCCATCAGTCTGAGGGTGGTAAGCGGTGCTGAAAGCTAACTTGGTTCCCAAAGCTTGATGCAAACTTTTCCAAAATCTCGAGGTGAATTGAGTTCCTCGATCGGAAACTATGGTTTTGGGAACTCCATGTAAACTGACAATTCTGGATAAATACAGATCTGCTAGCTGTCCTGAGTTGTAAGTGGTCTTGACAGGAATAAAGTGGGCAACTTTGGTCAGTCTATCCACAATAACCCAAATAGAGTCATTGCCACGGCTAGACCTTGGAAATCCAGTGATGAAATCCATTCCAACAGATTCCCACTTCCATTCCGGAACTTGCAAAGGTTGCAGCAATCCGGCAGGACGTTGATGTTCAGCTTTGACTCTTTGACAAATATCACACCTAGAGATGAACGATGCAATCTCACGCTTCATTCCATGCCACCAAAATTGTTCCTTCAGATCTTGATACATCTTAGTTCCACCGGGGTGGATGGAGTAAGGGGTCTCATGGGCTTCCTTCATAATCACTTCCTTCAATTCCGAATCAGCAGGCACACAAATACGTCCTTTATACCAAAGAACTCCTTGATTATCTTCCTCAAATCCTGGCACCTTGCCGGAACTAATTCTGTGCTTGATTCCGTCAATACTCTCATTTCCCTTCTGGGCTTCTTTGATTTGGTTCATCAAGGTGGGTTGAAACTCAAGGTTGGCTAAGAATCCTTGACTGACTAGTTCTAATCCAAATTTTTCAAACTCTTGGTGTAGCATGGGTTGCTCTTCTTTGATCCTCATATCCAACGAACATGGCTTCCTACTCAACGCATCGGCCACTACGTTGTCCTTACCGGGGTGATAGTGAATTTCCAGATCATAATCCTTGATCAACTCTATCCATCTCCTTTGCCTCATGTTCAACTCCTTCTGGGTGAATATATACTTCAAACTCTTGTGATCAGTGTAGATCTCACAAGGGTTGCCCATCAGATAATGCCTCCAAGTCTTCAAAGCTAGAACCACGGCTGCTAATTCTAGATCATGGGTTGGATAATTTTCTTCATGAGGTCGAAGCTGTCAAGAGAGGTAAGCTATGACCTTGCCTTCTTGCATCAATACGCAACCAAGTCCAAGTTTGGAAGCGTCGCAATAGACATCAAAGTTTTTGGTGATATCGGGCATGGTTAGGACGGGGGCGGTCACCAATCGCTTCTTGAGCTCTTGAAAACTCTCTTCACATCTAGGGGTCCATTCAAACTTCTTGTCCTTCTTCAACAATTGGGTCATTGGCCGGGCAATGCTGGAAAATCCTTCAACAAACTTGCGGTAATATCCCGCTAATCCGAGAAAACCTCTAACTTCCGTCTGAGTGGTAGGGGCTTCCCATTCCATGACGGATTTGATCTTCTTGGGGTCTACCGATATTCCTCCTGCTGATAGCACATGGCCTAAGAATCCAACTTCCTTCAACCAGAACTCACATTTACTAAACTTGGCATACAGCTGATGCTCTCTTAAGGTTTCTAAGATTAATCTCAAATGGGTTGCATGCTCTTCTTCGGATTTGGAGTAGATAAGAATGTCGTCAATGAAGACAACAACAAACTTATCCAAGAACTCCATAAAAACCTTATTCATGAGATTCATGAAATAAGCAGGGGCATTGGTTAATCCAAATGACATTACGGTGTACTCATACAATCCGTATCGGGTAGTGAAGGCTGTCTTGGGGATATCCGTTGCACGGATCTTCAGTTGGTGGTATCCGGTCCTAAGATCTATCTTCGAGAACACTCTGGCTCCAGTCAGTTGGTCAAACAAATCTTCAATCTTTGGGAGAGGGTACTTGTTCTTGATGGTCACATCGTTAAGCTTGCGATAATCAGTGCACAGTCGGCTAGAACCGTCACTTTTATCCACAAACAGAACAGGTGATCTCCAAGCAGAAGAACTTGGCTGAATCAATCCTTTGCTCAAAAGGTCATCCAATTGCTTCTTCAACTCAACTAATTCAGCTGGGTTCATACGATAGGGTCGTTGGGCTATAGATCCAGTTCCGGGGATAAGCTCAATGATAAACTCAATATCCCGATCCGGTGGCATTCCGGGTAGCTCATCGGGAAAGACATCCGGGTATTCACAAACGATGGGAACTTCCTCCAAAGTTGGTCCTGAGATACTCTTATGACATCTGGGGATTGGAATGGGTTTGACGGACACATGCTTCACGAAAACTCCATGGCTACTCCTCATGGTGATGGTCTTTTTGGCACAATCTATGATTCCTTGGTGTTGGGACATCCAATCCATACCTAAGACTACTTCCAATCCTTTGGTTCCTAACACAATCAAACTGGCTAGGAAAGAGATCCCATGGATTTCTATGGGCACTGCCAAACAGGTACAACTGGCTTTGGTTACTGACCCGGGAATTTGCACAGACATAACATCTTTCAAGGGTGTAGGTTGAAGTCCACTTTTATCAACGAATAATTGGGTAACAAATGAGTGTGAAGCTCCAGAATCAAACAGAACTCTTGCAAGAACTGAGTTAACAGGGAACATACCCAGCACAACGTCGGTTGCTTCCTGAGCTTCTTCAACATTCATGTGATTCAGACGGCCTTGAGAGCGAGGCTGGTTCCTTGGGGGATAGTTCTTGCCATTTCCCACACGGCGCTGTTGCTGAACAGGAGCAGCTGTCTTGGACGCATCATTTAGCTTCTTGGGGCACTCATTGGAGTAGTGCCCTTTAAGTCTACACTCATAACAGGTAATACCAGACTTGTCACCAGGCTTGGGTAACACAGGGGCACCATTTGGCCTTGGAGTATTGGTGTTGAAGTTGTTGCCACTAGGTCTTGGAGGTGCACGGTTGAAGTTGTTGCCGGGTGGACGGCTGGGATAGTTGGGACGTGGAGCAGGTGCAGACGGCCTCATTGGTCTAGGGGCGAAACCCATAGGTGCATTTCCCCTTGGCTTCTGCGAGTTGCTCGAGTTGCCTTGATACATCATACGACGCTTGCGGTTCTCGGTAGCTTGCTTGAGTTTGCCTTCCATCTGAATGGCAGAGTCAACCAATGACTCCAGGTCGGCAAAGTGAATGCTGACCAAGACACATTGCATCTCATCATGAAGTCCATCCAGAAACCTTTCTTGCTTCTTCTCAGTGGTGTTGGTGTCATCTGGGGCATACCTAGACAAGGTGAGGAACTTGTCACGGTAATCCACCACCGATAGGGAACCTTGCTTCAGATTTCTGAACTCATCTCTCATCCTTTTAACCAATCCCATAGGGACATGGGCTTTGCTAAACTTGCTTTTGAACTCCTCCCAAGGCATCACATACCCTGGGGCTTGCATTGCACGGGTGCTATCCCACCAAGCTCTCGCTGCTCCAGCAAGATAGTGGGTGGTGTACAAAACCTTCTCATTTTCACCAACTTCGGCGACTGCCAAATTGTTCTCCATGGTACGAAGCCAGTCATCGGCATCTAAAGGCTCTTCAGACTTAGTAAATATAGGAGGGTTGGTGTTTTGGAAACTCCTTAACTTGGATCGGTGCTCTCCATTGCCATGGTTTTCTCCTTCACCATTACCATTGCCATTGTTGTGGTTCATTGCCATCTGGGTTAACTGCTGAAGAGTGGCCAAGTTGGCTTGGCGTTCAGCTCGGGCTGCTTCCCGGTCTTCCATGATCAACCTTAGCAATTCGGCCATTTCCGGGTTCGGGGGTGGTGGTGCTCGCGGCATCTGGAGATAAGGTGTGTAAGACAAGAGGGAAAAGCTAATTTGCTAAGATTTAAAGGTAACATGGATGATGCAATTTTGTCTTACTAAGGCCTTAAGGGCCAAATTCATATTTCATTCAACACTCAACAAACATATCATACACACGAGTTCACACATTACAAATGGTTTACACTAAACCATAGCGACTCGTCTACTAGAGAGGGGGATACAACTCACACCTACACGAAGTGAAAGAATAAAGTGGAACTCATAACTAGATAACACGTGGATCTCGAGTCTAAACAGCAGGCTCCTCGGGGTCTTCCTCCTCGTCACTCACAATAAATCCATTGTGCCCATCATCTTCCGGATCATCGAGGTCCTCCATGAAGTCATCCTCATCACTAATGAGGGCATTATCCTCCTTGCGGAGATCAATGCCTTCCTCCTCACCAAGGTGATCCTCCAGACTCTCAATGTACTCAGTCAACTCCGCCACATTGGCCTTCAACTCCTCAAGGTCCTGTTCCTTCTCATCACGCTGGCGACGAAGACTCTTGCGCTCCTTCGCAAGAATCCTGATAGTGCTCCTCGCCTCCACCAGTGCAACGTGCTCGAGGTTGGCCCTAGTACGGGCACGATCGGCCTCCTGCTGAGTGGAGTACAGCAAGAAGTCCATGTGATCGATGTAGGTACTCGGCTCATTCTGCCCGGGCATGTTTGCGGGACGTCCATCCGCATCACGCCGAGCAAAGTCCCTGAAGCGTCCTCCCTGAACCTCCTCAACATGCAGTCCGCACAAGCGGGCGTGCATCTCCTGCATCGCTCGGACCAAACCATCGGCCCAAGTGTTCTCCACAAGCTCAAACTTGATCCTTGGAGCACTCAAGTTTCCCTTCTTGCCACGACAACTAGCTCGGATGAGCCACCGTAGCTCTCCGTCGGGGTGCTCATTGAGTACGGCTCCCTTGAACTCCGGGTACAAACGGTTCAGGAACAAGGTCAAGGTGGTGAGGTCTTGCTCGAAACAAAGGCTGCCACCATGGCCCAACTGGTACTGCTCAGTGAATACCGGGGCCATCTACAAAATTTTAAATTAGTTCAAGTTAGTGATCAACTCAAGTGTGCAAAATTTTTAAGTAGGCAAAAACTGAAGTATGTATAAAACTTTGCAACTAGAGAGGAAAGACTAAGAAATTTTGAAATCATTACTTATATCTTTGTTTTTATCAAGTGTTCATTTAACGCCCATTCTAACTAAGGTCTCCTATGGTCAGCCTAGGCTATGATACCAACTTGTGACGACCTCAAATTTGATACAAATTCGAAGTGCCCGTTATGTATTCCACCGCAATCCCAGGACCATTGTTGCGATATACATAACGTAGTTGGTACTCAGTTCCATAGACATTACAATACGATGGTTCAAATACAATGGTCATATAGACCAAGTCATATTACAACACAATATAGCAGCGGAAATAACGTCTTCGGCCCATGCCTTCTCCTTACAGGCAATGGCGACTCACGGAGACGAGCTTAGTTCTGGTACTCTTCTTCATACCCTTCCTCCTGGTATTCCTCCCCATAGTCTGGCCAAGTTGATAGCCAGGGACACAGCCGTGAGTACATTGGATGCACTCGCAAACCATCTTATAAATGAAAAGAGGAAGTAGATATGCAAGGTTGATATTGTGGACTAAGCACTAAGTTGATTTGCCAAAAGCTAGTTTTATTTCCCAAGAATGTTCGTTTATAGGAAAGAGATTTAGTTCTCTAAGTTCTATCTAAAGAGGACTTCAAGTGTGTCAACAACATTTCAAGTCAAGTCATTCACCAAGTCACCATTGTCACTTTTAGTCCTGACAAAAGTCAAGTACAGCTCGCCAACCGTCCATGACCGCGGACGCGGCTATTCGAATAGTTTCAAAACCTCTGCAGAGGGGTACACTTTACCCAGAAGATTCGATACATCTGCCGGGAGAAATCCACGGTTCGACATACACAAAGTATGCGAGGTTCAGATAATCAAACAAACTCTTTCACTTGCTCATCCTAGTATAGGATCCTTCCCTAGAGCCCGGGATACGGAACCCCGCTCCGACGCCTCTAGTTCTGCCCATCCCTGGTACCGGGTTAGTGGAATCCACCTGGTCCAGAAGTAACCGTTTCGCGGTGTCCTTCCATGAAGCTTTGATACAAGGCCTCCCATACTAAGATAAACAAACTACGGATTAAGCCCCTTCCCATATAGGGGTAATGTGGTTGTACGGTATAATTGGCTCCCATAGTACATCACTCGTTGTCATTTGAAAAATATATTTCATAGTTCTTAGTCAAGATTAATTTCTTTTATAAAGCCAACATGTAGGAGCAACCTCCCATTTCAAGTTTCAAGTTCAAGTCACCACCTTTCAAATGGGGTTCCCCTAGAGATAGCATCAACTTTTATTAGCGACTAAGCAACTACATTGAGTGATAGTACTACTAACTAGGGTTGGATAAACTCAGCTTGATGCTCTTGATCATCAAGACACCAATTTACTTCTATCATTCTACTCTAGCAATTCAATCATGCAATTTACTTAAAACAAGTAGAATGCAATATTAAAACTAGGCATGGGGAGTATGAATCAAAAGATGGCTTGCCTTGGTTGGCAAAGTGTCCAGGGTTTTCTTCTTCTTCTTGATAATAATAATCCCCTCCAATATCCTCCTCGGCAACACTAGCGTCTAAATAACGAATAAACACAAAGCACACCATCACTTCACCAAGCTAACAACACACCAAGCACACATCTTTGTTTGCTAACCAAGCATTCATGTTGAAATTTTATGGTGTTGGATTGTAAGTCTTTCTTCTAAGTTTTTCTTCAAGTGTGCAAGCTAGATTCTTTACTAAGTGGCATAGGTGGTTCACTTGTGCAGCATTGGTGTTGAGTTAGGGTTACTAAGACAAGTTTAAGTGGGATTGACTCACTAAGTGAATTGGCAATGAGGGCAATTAATTCTAAGTGTGCACTAGTGATCTATCATTTTATGCTACAAAAATAGGATTGGGTTAGGGTCTAAATGATCACACTAATAGGGTTTGGGGTAGATTAGTGTTGACTAACACTAAGAGGGGTCATTAGTGAGTTCACATTTTAATTTTCATGATTTTTGATGGCTTAAATAATTTTCTAGAAATCTTTCATTATTAAACAAGCTATGGTCACACTATTCATATCTGATTTTATTCTGAACTTATTTTGAATTCTAACCAGTCCTATTGGGTAGATTATTTTATAAGCTTTCCAATGCATATTTATTTGCTAGATTTGGATTTGTAAAACTCTAGGAATTAAAGTTTGAAAATAGCATCTGAAACATATTTGAAATAAATAAAATGGGCGGGAATTTATTTAAAAACGAAACGGACTGAAACTGAAACGAGCCGGGCCCTATTCAGAATAAAGCCGAACGGGCCGGCCCATACCGTTTCGCGCGGGGAAAAAGAATAAAAGGGGAGCTGACAGGTGGGGTCGCGCTGTCCGCTCACTTAACGATTCCCGAATCGGTATGCTAGCGTCGGATTAAGATCGGACGGCTCACGTGCATCGTCTTCCTCAGCACGGCGGAAGCTCACCTGCGAGCAACGACGATCGTTCGACGGCGATGGCGAGGCGTAGGGGAAGCAGGGCTCGTCGGCGACGTGCGGGATCGGCGGCGGTCGTCTCCTCCTCCGATTCCCAGCAGCAGCTTGCCCCCAGGTGGTCGAACGCGGCGGCGCTCCGCTTGTCCAGTACCACTCCGGCGAGGCTGGCGACGGCGAGCTAGGGCAAACGAGGCTAAGCGAGTATGTCTGGGAGATAGCTGGGGACTGGGTGCGTTGCTTCGTTTGATCTGCAGGGCTTTTTATAGGCCGGAGTGACGAGGGCAAGCGCGGCCAGAAGCTCGTCTGCACGGGGGCCCTGGCGGCGTTTGAAGCTCGCTCCGGTCACGGCGGTCACGGGGGCGTGCTGGGAGGGTTATGGCTCGGCCGCGGGGTGCTGTGGGTCTCCTCTGGCGCCTCCAAGCTGGTCGGCATTGTGCAGGGAAGAGGGTTGCTGGGAGGGGGCCCTGGGTGCGTTTCTCCTCCTCCCTCCTCTTCTCACGGCTTGGGTCGGGGATGGGGAAGCTGGGCTCGACCGTGGCGTCGTCCAGCTGCATGGCTACAACACAGGAGCGAGCTAGAACAGTGCAGCACCAGTAAAACTTGATTTGATTTGATTTGCTTCTGCCAGTGTTCGACGAAATGCCCGCAAGAACTCAAAATTCGAATTTTCAAAATTTTCCACTTTGGGTGCTCATCATATTGGATAAGGTACCCAGTCATATTTTTGTTACAGTGAAAGGATGAGTTTTGCAAAAATTTATATTTCAAATTTGGTATAGTTCCTGTTTCAGATTCAAACTTTGGCTCAAGTTTGAGTGAGGCTCCAGTTTGAAATTTTTGTAAATGCTGGTTGGCTGAGTTAGTATACAACTTGTTTAAACTCAACTTGCTGGCCAAACCTGAAGGTGAGCTGTAGATTGCTTAATCTAAGGGCTCAAAGTGGTGTAGTCACTAACAGTTTCTAGATCATATTAACTTTATCTCTTTCTTTCTTATTTTAACTTCTGGTTTCTTTGCTTCCTAAAAATCTTCTCAATTGATTCTGTTGGTTCACTTGGAATTATCTAACCAATGCTCAATCAAAAATCACACACATAAAATCATAGAATACAAATAAAAGAAAATGCATGTATGCATACAATAATAGATAAAAAGTTTTATTTGGGTCCAAAATTTGGCACTTTATTTATTAAGAAGTGGATTACAATTTCTGAGTTGTTACAATCCACCCCGGTGGAACTAAGATGTATCAAGACTTAAAGGAACAATTTTGGTGGCATGGAATGAAGCGTGAGATCGCATCGTTCATCTCTAAGTGTGATATTTGTCAAAGAGTCAAGGATGAACATCAACGTCCTGCAGGATTGCTGCAACCTTTGCAAGTTCCGGAATGGAAGTGGGATTCGGTTGGAATGGATTTCATCAATAGATTTCCAAGGTCTAGCCGTGGAAATGACTCTATCTGGGTCATTGTGGATAGACTAACCAAAGTGGCCCACTTTATCCCTGTCAAGACCACTTACAACTCAGGACAGCTAGCAGATCTGTATCTATCCAGAATTGTCAGTGTACATGGAGTTCCCAAAACCATCGTTTCCGATCGAGGAACCCAATTCACCTCGAGATTTTGGAAGAGTTTGCATCAAGCCTTGGGAACCAAATTAGCCTTCAGCACCGCTTACCACCCTCAGACGGACGGACAGACTGAAAGAGTAAATCAAATACTTGAAGATATGTTGAGAGCCTGTGTTCTAGCTTATGGAGCTAAGTGGGAAGATTGTCTACCCTTCGCAGAGTTTTCCCACAACAACAGTTATCAAGCCAGTTTGCAAATGGCCCCATTTGAAGCTTTGTATGGAAGAAAGTGTCGTACCCCTCTGAATTGGTCAGAAACCGGAGACAGTCAGATTTTTGGACCAGATATTTTGCAAGAAGCCGAGGAGAAAGTTCGCATGATTCGTGAATATCTCAAGGCAGCCCAGTCAAGACAAAAGAGTTACGCCGACAAGAGACGAAGAGAATTAACTTTCAAGAGTGTAGACTTCGTTTACCTCAGAGTATCACCCCTCAAGGGAATGCAAAGATTCCAAGTAAAAGGAAAGCTTGCACCAAGATATATTGGACCCTTCAAGATACTAGACCGCAGAGGAGAAGTGTCTTATCAGTTGGAAATGCCACCTGAATTGTCTGAAGTACACGATGTCTTCCACGTGTCGTTACTTCGGAAATGTCTTGAAGTTCCAGAGAAGCCCGAAGTCTTCAAGAATATTGATCATCGTTCTGTGGACATCAACAAGGATTTGACCTACCGTGAAATGCCTATCTGTATCCTCGAGGAAGCATATAGAACCACTCGAACCCGAAGCATCAAATTTCTGAAAGTTCAGTGGAGTAATCACACCGAAGAGGAAGCCACTTGGGAACGAGAAGAATACCTTCAGAAAGAGTTTCCCAATCTTTTCAGTTCTTAATTAGTGAATCTTGGGGACGAGATTCTCTTTAAGGGGGGAAGATTGTAACAACTCAGAAATTGTAATCCACTTCTTAATAAATAAAGTGCCAAAATTTGGACCCAAACAAAACTTTTCATCTATTATTGTATGCATACATGCATTTTCTTTTATTTATATTCTATGATTTTATGTGTGTTATTTTTGATTGAGCATTGGTTAGATAAATCTAAGTGAACCAACAGAATCAATTGAGAAGATCTTTAGGAAACAAAGAAACTAGAAGTAAAAATAAGTAAGAAAGAGATAAAGTTAATATGATCTAGAAACTGTTATTGACTACACCACTTTGAGACCTTAGATTAAGCAATCTACAGATCACCTTCATGTTTGACCTATTAGTTGAGCTTAACCAAGTTATGGACTAACTCAACCCATAGAGATCTACCAAAATTTCAAACCAGAGCATCACCCAAACTTGAGCCAAAGTTTGAATCCAACACAGTGACTATACTCAAATTTGAAATATAAATTTCTGCAAAACTCAACCTTTCACTATAACAAAAATATGACTGGGTACCTTATCCAATATGATGAGCACCCAAAGTGGAAAATTTTGAAAATTCGAATTTTGAGTTCTTGCGGGCATTTCGTCGAACACTGGCAGAAGCAAATCAATTTGAGATCAAGATCACTGGAGCTGCACTGTGCTGGCTCGCTCCAGCACTGTCGCCATGCTCCTTGGCCTCTCCTCGATCGACTCCAGCTTCCCCAGCCCCGACCCAGGCCGTGAGGAGAGGAGGAAGGAGGAGAAACGCGCCCAGGGCCCCCTCCCAGCAACCCTCTTCCCTGCACGTTGCCGACCAGCTTGGAGGCGCCAGAGGAGACCCACAGCACCCCGCGGCCGAACCAGCACCCTCCCAGCACGCGAGCGTGGCCGCTGTGGCCGGAGAAACCGTCGAACGCAACCAGGACCCCCGAGCCGGCGAGCTTCTGGTCGCCTTGCTCCCGGCCTCCTGAGACTATAAATACCCCCTCCGATCAAACGAAACGACTCACCTCACTCCCCTCTACCTCCCAGACATCGTCGCTTAGCCCCGCTTGCCCTAGTTCGCCGTCGCCAGCCTCACCGGAGTGGTACTGGACGAGCGGAGCGCCGCCGCGTCCGAGCACCTGGGGGCAAACTGCTGCAGGGAATCGGAGGAGGAGACGAACCGCCGCCGATCCCGCACGTCGCCGACGAGTTCTGCTTCCTCTACGCCTCGCCATCGCCGTCGAACATTCGTCACTGCTCGCAGGTGAGCTCCTGCCCGTGCTGAGGAAGAAGATGATCGCGAGCCGTTAGATCTTGATCGGACGATAACTTACCGATTCGGGTTTCGTAATTAGGTCTGACGAGTCAGCCCCACCTGTCAGCACCGTTTGTTATTTTTTCCCGCCGCAGCGAAACGTTTTCTGGGCCAGGCCCGTTCGGGTTCTACTCAGACTCGGCCCAGTTAGCTAGAATTAGGTCCGTTTCATTTTCTAAATTATTCTCCCGCCTTTTTAATTAATTTGAATATGTTTTAGATACTATTTTCAAACTTTAATTCCTAGAGTTTTACAAATCCAAATCTAGCAAATAAATATGCATTGGAAAGCTTATAAAATAATCTACCCAATAGAACTGGTTAGACTTCAAAATAAGTTCAGAATAAAATCAGATATGAATAGTGTGACCATAGCTTGTTTAATAATGAAAGATTTCTAGAAAATTATTTAAGCCATCAAAAATCATGAAAATTAAAATGTGAACTTACTAATGACCCCTCTTACTGTTAGTCAACACTAATCTACCCCAAACCCCATTAGTGTGCTCATTTAGACCCTAACCCAATCCTATTTTGTAGCATAAAATAATAGATCACTAGTGCACACTTAGAGTTAATCGCCCTCAATGCCAATTCACTTAGTGGATCCAGCCCACTTAAACTTGTCTTAGTAACCCTAAATCCACACCAATGCTGCACAAGTGAACCACCTATGCCACTTAGTAGAGAATCTAGCTTGCACACTTGAAGAAAAACTTGGAAGAAAGACTTACCCTCCAACACCTTAAAAGTGCAACATGAAGGCTTTGGTCAGCAAACAAAGATGTGTGCTTGGTGTGTTGTTAGCTTGGTGAAGTGATGGTGTGCTTTGTGTTTATTCGTTATTAGACGCTAGTGTTGCCGAGGAGGATATTGGAGGGGATTATTATTATCAAGAAGAAGAAGAAAACCCCGGACACTTTGCCAACCAAGGCAAGCCATCTTTTGATTCATACTCCCCATGCCTAGTTTTAATATTGCATTCTACTTGTTTTAAGTAAATTGCATGATTGAATTGCTAGAGTAGAAAGATAGAAGTATATTGATGTCTTGATTATCAAGGGCATCAAGCTGAGTTTATCCAACTCTATTTTAGTGGTCATCACTCAATGTAGTTGCTTAGTCGCTAATAATATTGAGGCCATCTATAAGGGGAACTCTAGTTGAAATTGGTGACATGAACTTGAAACTTGAAATGGAGATTTCTCCTACAGAATGGCTTTATGAAAGAAAATCAATCTTGACTAAGAACTATGAAACATATTTCTAAATGACAACGAGTGATGTACCATGGGAGCCAATTTTACCGTACAACCACATTACCCCTATATGGGAAGGGGCTTAATCCGTAGCTTGTTTATCTTAGTATGGGAGGCCTTGTAACAAATCTTCATGGAAGGACACCGCGAAACGGTTAATTCTGGACCAGGTGGATTCCACTAACCCGGCCTCCGGGATGGGCAGAACTAGAGGCGCCGGAGCGGGGTTCCGTATCCCGGGCTCTAGGGAAGGATCCTATACTAGGATGAGCAAGTGAAAGAGTTTGTTTGATTATCTGAACCTCGCATACTTTGTGTATGTCGAACCGTGGATTTCTCCCGGCAGATGTATTGAATCTTGTGGGTAAAGTGTACCCCTCTGCAGAGGTTTTGAAACTATTCGAATAGCCGCGTCCTCGGTCATGGACGGTTGGCAAGCTGTACTTGACTTTTGTCAGGATTAAAAATGACAATGGTGAACCGAATGACTTGACTTGAAATGTTGTTGACACACTTGAAGTCCTCTTTAGATGGAACTTAGAGAACTAAACCTCTTTCCTATAAGTGAACATTCTTGGGAAATAAAACTAGCTTTTGCAAATAAACTTAGTGCTTAGTCCACTATATCCAACCATGCATATCTGCTTCATCATTTCAATTATAAGATGGTTTGCGAGTGCATCCAATGTACTCACGGCTGTGTCCCTGGCTATCAACTTGGCCAGACTATGGGGAGGAATACCAGGAGGAAGGGTATGAAGAAGAGTACCAGAACTAAGCTCGTCTCCGTGAGTCGCCATTTGCCTGTAGGGAGAAGGCATGGGCCGAAGACGTTATTTCCGCTGCTATATTGTGTTGTAATATGACTTGGTCTAGATGACCATTGTATTTGAACCATCGTATTGTAATGTCTATGGAACTGAGTACCAACTACGTTATGTATATCGCAACAACGGTTCTGGGATTGCGGTGGAATACATAACGGGCACTTCGAATTTGTATCAAATTTGAGGTCGTCACAAACATCCACACTCAAGTCCGACATCATCGAGGCGTGGAAGAGAAGGAAGAAGAAGAACCACCGGAAAGAATCTTTGAAGCGCCGCAAGCAGAGGCGGCAGCTGAAGCTGGACCGGCTAAAGCCGGTCCCAAACCGGCTATAGCCTATCTACCTGAGTCAACTCTATTTTGGCCATGAAGCCACCTATGTTATCTATCTCCCTAGTGACCAAACTACCCCTAGCTCGTGGCTGCCTGTATATATGGGTCACTCTCCCCCTCCCTAGGATAGACATGAATTAGGATAAGAATTGGCATGATGCCTCCTCCCTTGTGGGAACCCAACTAGATCTACATCTCGAAATCACCCTCTTTGTTTGTGATCTCTTCAATTTGGCGAATTCTACCTTGATTTGGATCTCTTGCATACAAGAGTGTGTGGCCTGATCTTCACGGATTCATGAGATTTGTGGCGGGGGAAGAGGGTGAACACGAAGAACATGACGAACATGATGAACACGATGAACAAATCGAAGGCAAATACCCACACACAAGATACACACCGGTTGTCCTGGTTGGCCCGATTCACCAACTCAATAGAATCACAAGGAAGAGACTCCAAGAGTTGAATTCCTTGTGAGAGACTGACTTGCAAGGGATAGAATTCCAAGAGGGGAAGAGACCAATCAATTTGATGGAATTACACACTCTTGTATGCAAGAGATCCAAATCAAGGTAGAATTCCCCAAATAGAAGAGATCCCAAATAAAGAGGATGATTTCTAGATGTAGATCTAGTTGGGTTCTCACAAGGGAGGAGGCATCATGCCAATTCTTATCTTAATTCATCTCTCTCCTAGGGAGGAGGAGAGTGACCCATATATATAGGCAGCCACGAGCTAGGGGTAGTGTAGTCACTAGGGAGATAGATAACGTAGGTGGCTTCATGGCCAACATAGAGTTGACTCGGGTAGACCAACTATAGCCGGTGTGGCCGGCTTTAGCCGGTTTGGGACCGGCTTTAGTCGGTCCAGCTTCAGCTACCGCCTCTTTTTGTGGCGCTTCCAAGCTTCTTTCCTGTGGTTCTTCTTCTTCCTTCTCTTCCACGCCTCGATGATGTCGGACTTGAGTGTGGATGTTGTTGACGCACATGATGCGGTGGTGTCCGAAGGCCACCCCGTATCAGATTTGTTCGGAAATGCCTCTGTGAAAAAAGTAGCCAATTCTTAGAGTTTATGGTATGAGTTCGTGAGTAGAAGGAGGTCACCTTACTAAGTTGTTGATGTGCTCTCGTTGTAGAAGTGTTTGATTGAAACCACTCGCGAGAGCGCATCCACCAATAGTATCCATGTGTACCTACGCACAACAAAGACCAAGCAAAGTATGTGTGTGCATGATATTGGAGCATATCATTAAGAACATGTCCATTCTTGATCACAACACAATTAGCACAACACAAGTATGATAAACAAAATGCATATGCAAGGTCTATGTGTAAGCAAATTGTTTGAACATCTTCCAAATGTGGGAACACAAAAACTCCATCAAAATTTGAGAAGACAATGGTGTCCATCTCATGTGAAAAGACATGCATATTATTGCGCTCAAGGCTTTGGAAAGAGCAAGTAGTCAACATCCTTGAAGCAATAAGAGGAGAGTTTGGCAAAAACACATACGGCAAGATGCCAAAATCATCATCAACATGTGCACAAACAAACCATAGGAAAGAACAAGTTTTCATCATACTTGTTGCAACACAAATCATATTCATCCAAAAGTAGAAGAAAACAACATTATCACAAGTGGTTATGCATCCCAACCAAAAGAAAGAGCAATTTGTCAACTTGTTGGATGCGACACCAATGAACTCAAAGCGGTAACACATGTGAAAACTCATGGCGAGTGAGGGCGAGCGATCTTGCTCGGGAACCCACAGGCTCTGCAAGCCTTGATTGCGCGTCTCCCCAGACCACCGCTCATATGGGAAGCGGCCCTTTGGTGCCATGGCTAGCACCACTGGCACCCCTGCTGCCCTTCATGGGCCCTGCACCCTTCTTGCCAGCATGGAGGAGCACGAGCAGCAGTTGGTGCAGCCATGGAGGATCTGGAGAACTGGGCCGCAGGCTAGAGAGCGCAACACGATGGTATCCGTAGGGATATCGACACGGGATGCTTGTGTCTGTCGCGTGAGCGGCGGGAACTCCTCAGCCTACGGGCTCAGCTATCTATTTCCCCTGAAGAGGTGGTGCAGCTGCGCGCTTCTGTCGCCGTCCTCCAGACCCAGGAGAAGGCGCGGAAGGAGGACGCTCAGAAGCGGTTCGCAGCGGCGAACAAGCGTCTGGCAGCCTCAACTACCCATGCTAGCGCATTGGAGGGCGATCTCCGGGCAGCCACCACGTCGCTAGAGGCTTCAGGAGTGAGGGTAGCGGTGCTGGAGGTTGCCCTAGGAAACACCCAGAAGCTTCTGGAAGACGCACGCACAGAGGGGAAATAGGCCTCCGAGGCCTAGCTCAAGCTTTAAGCACAGGCCGAGGCTGACGCCGCAAGCTTGCGCCAGACCGCGGAGAGGATGGCCCAAGCTCTGGCGGAGTTACGACTCCTCCTCAGCCCTGTCCCGGCTGGTCTCATATCAGAGATTGCTCTCTGGTAAGCAGATGCGCTGAGGCAGCTTGGAGACCTCCAAGGGATGCTGAAGCAGAGGCTGGTGGCAGAGGGGGAGCACATCGTTGAAATCTTCGGTGCCACCATTCTCCCTTGTGTCCACCATCTCGCCCCCAGCTTCCCGTTTCCAAGCCTCTTTGAGGGCTTCGGTGACACTCGGGAGGGAAAGGATGCTCGGTACGCCAGGGCAGCTGTGGCCCATGTTATCATTGAACTAAAAAGGCGAGTGACCTGGGCCCTGCCCAGGTTTTGAGAAATTATGCCTTTTTTCCTTGCATCTTTTATTTTTGCACTCCTTGTACCTGTCCCTGCAATTTGACAATGAACATGGACGAAGCGACACTGGTTGCAACAATGTCTTGTTAAGGGCATGTTTCTGTCCACTTATTTCTCCTTTTTCTCTTCCCTTAAAAGGATCTTGCCAATGGGCACAATGAATAAGATAAATTTTTACCAAGAATGAAAAACTTAGCTGCTTTGCTTCAGGTTCCCGGGGAGAGTTTCCGGGAGCTTTGGAATTTAGTAAGATAGGCATCCATTAATTCATCCAGATAGCCCCTTCAACCAAGATCGCACTTGCCGGAGAGAATTTCTGGGTACTTGGTTTTTTCATCATAGCCAAACATTTGAAATCCACAGAAATCCAAAGAAGTCCGAAATCCAATCTGAAATCCACATAAATCTGAAATCTAGTCTCACCGCATTCCTCCCCAGACTTAAGGATATTTTGTAACTTAGGTGCAAGCAGTGCCTGGTAGCGCTTACCTGAGCTTCATGTCAGTCTATACACGCCGCTGCTCTTCCGGCGTGTCAACGACATATAGAGGCATATAGCCCCTGCTTGCAGCTAAGAGAAAAATATCAAGAAGTCTCAGGGCCTCTTGTAAATTCTACCAGCAATGCCAAGGTACTTAGGGAACTTAGGATTTATTGATGGTGCATGGGTAAATGAGATTTACCCTGAATTTTTTGGCGAGCATGAACATCTGCTGCCAGGGTACAAACTGCGAGGGGTAGGCACTCTGTCGTCCCCCTGTCTTTACAGTGATTTACATGCGGGCGTCCCCGCAGCCACACTGTTTTTTCTACAATTATTATACGTTCGCATTTGCGTAGTTCGCGGTTACATGGGACGCTACAAGAGTTGACACTTCAAGGATAGAATTTTTAGAGATGCTTGATGTTCCATGAGTTCTACTCTGGTTTTCTATCCATGTCTTCCAGGCTCACACATCCTGGTCAGAAGACGTGCGTCACTCTATAAGGTCCCTCCCACTTTGGGGAGAGCTTATGACCGGAGGAGTTTTGCTTCCTCCGGAGCACAAGGTCTCCCATGTGGAGCTCCCGGGAACGGACGCGCCGGCTATGATACCGGCGCAGCCCTTGCAAATAGCGGGCGGACCACACTATTGCCCGGCTACGAATCTCCTCAAGGAAGTTGACATCATCAAGATGTTCTTTCGTGTACTTGTGATCGTCATTGGCAGATATCCGAGGAGATCCAAATTTAAGCTCCGTGGGCAACACGGCTTCGGCCCCGTAGACAAGTGAAAACGGGGTCTCGCCGGTTGAACTCGTAGCCGTGGTCCGCAAGGACCACTGTACTGAGGGCACTTGGTCCACCCAGTTTTTGCCACAACCCTCAAGCCTATTGAAGGTTGTGGTCCAGAGACCTTGTAGTACCTCTGCATTGGCACGCTCCACTTGGCCATTGCCCTTTGGGTGAGCAATGGATGCATAACATATCCGGGTCCCCAGCTGGTTGCAATAATCCTGGAATTTCTGGCTAGTGAATTGTGAGCCGAGATAGGTGAATATGCGGTTACGCACACCAAAATGGCACACAATTCCTCGGATGAACTTAACACCAGCCTGAGCAGTAAGGGCCCTGACTGGTTCAACCTCCACCCACTTGGTGAATTTGTCGATGGCGACCAACAAGTATTCATACCCTCCGACTGACCGGGGGAACTTTTTGACGGCATCCAGCCCCCAGACTGCGTATGGCTAGGAGATCGGGATGGTCTGCAGTGCTTGAGCTGGTTGGTGGATGTTCTTGGAATGAAATTGACATGCCTTGCAGGACCGAACCAAGGCATGTGCGTCAGCCAGGGCCGTGGGCCAAGAAAATCCTTGTCGGAATGCCTTCCCGGCGAGAGCCCTCGATGCCATGTGGTGGGAACAGATCCCTCTGTGAATGTCGACCAGAAGGGCATGGCCTTGTTGCCGGGGATGCAGCAGAGCTTGACTTCCCCTTTGCGGTGACGGTAAAGCTTGCCATCAATCAGCACATACATCTTGGCTTGGCGGGCAATCCTTTCCGCTTGAACGTCATCTTCTGGAAGCTTCTGGAACTTGAGATACTGCATTCGCTCCTCCGCCCAAGGGCAGTCGCTCTTTCAGCCAGGGCAACAACGGGAACAGGTTCAAGATCCTTCCATTTTGTCGGTGTGGCTGAGCCTTGACGTGCGGCAGTTGCCAGGACAGCCCCCGGTGAAGGTGTTCCCGGGGTCCGGACCGCCACCCTCGGAGTTGCTGAAGGCTTGGTGAGTCGCTCGACGAAGATTCCCGCAGGAACGGGCAGCCGCTTAGTTGCTATTTGGGAGAGCTCGTCTGCTATGACGTTCTTCCCGTGGGGGATGTGCTCTAACTTGAGGCCATCGAAACGGAGCTCAATTTTTCGCACCTCATCTACATATGCCCACATTTGAGGGCAGTCGTAGGCCTTGTTGACTCAGTTGACGACCAACTGGGAGTCACCCTGAACCACCAGATGGGAAAATACTCAGCCCTCCTGCGATCCTAAGACCGGCAATCAGGTCTTCATATTCCACTATGTTGTTGGTGGCTTCTTCATGGGAGAAAGCCAGCTGGACCACATACTTGAGGTGATATCCCGTAGGCGACACCACAAGCACGCTACCTCCTGCTCCCCCGATGGAGAAGACCCCATCAAAGTACATGACCCAGCACTCTGGGTCCTCCTTCCCAGGAAGGGAGGAAAGGGGATCCTCGTCCTGGATTGGCACTTCGGTCCACTCGGCGACAAAATCCACCATCACCTGACTCTTGATTGCGGTATCCATAGCGAAGTGCAGGTCAAAACCTGACAACTCCATTTCCCACTCAGTGATGCGCCCGGTGGCGCTGTGGTTGTGCAGCACTCGGCCCAAGGAAGAAGAGTTCACCACTATAATGTGGTGTGACTCGAAGTAATGCCTCAACTTGCGCAAAGAAAGCAGGACGCCTAGGATCAGGTTTTGCACTTGGGAGTATCGCATCCTGGCATCTCTGAGCACTGTACTGATTAAATAGATAGGGCACTGCTCCAGGCATCGCTTCACCGGTGCAGCCCCTGTCCTTGCATAGGGCTCTGATCTGCTTCCTCCGGAGGTGGCATGGCCGGGCTGGATTGCTCTAGGCAGCTCCCAGCCCCGGCTTGGCCACCTTTGGGTCTTCTTCCTGCTCGGCCACCAGCATCGCGCTTAGCACCTGCGAGGTGGCCACCATGTAAAGCAGCAGTGTCTCACTTGGTTTGGGCGCAACCAAGATAGGTGGTGAAGCAAAATACTCCTTGAGATCATGAAGGGCGGCCTCGGCTTCTAGGGTCCACTACACGGGCCTCGGCTTCTTCAACAGCTTGAAGATGGGTAGGGCATGCTCGCCCAGCCTCGAGATGAAGCGTCCCAGCGCGGTGACGCAGCCGTTGAGGCGCTGGATATGCTTGATCACCAAGGAGCCTGGATCTTGTTGATTGCCTTGATTTTTTCCGGGTTGGCCTCGATTTCCCGGTGCGACACCAGGTACCCGAGCAATTTTCCTGATGGTACACCAAAGGTGCACTTCTTGGGGTTGAGCTTCAATTGAACTTTGGGCAGGTTGGCAAAGGTTTCGCGAAGTTCGTCGATGAGCGTCTCCTTGCTCCGACTCATCATGACAATGTCGTTGATATATGCCTCAACATTACGCCCGATCTACGAGCCGAGGCATTTTCACATAGCCTGCTGAAAGGTAACTCCTGCATTCTTGAGCCCAAAGGGCATGCAAGTATAACAGAAGCACCCTATCAGTGTTATAAACGTTGTCTTCTCTTCATCTTCGACCGCCATCTTGATCCGGTGATAACCAGAGAAGGCATCGAGGAAGCACAGCAGGTCACACCTTGTCGTGGAGTCCACAATCTAATCGATGCGCAAAAGCGGGAAAGGATCCTTTGGGCAGGTGATGCTTTGCTAGGTTGAGACTCCGAGAGTAGAGTGTTTAGCATAGGGAAGCGTGGTTTTCCCCATGAAGGTGACTCGAGGGTTTATATCAAACTCTCCGGGAACTGTGTGTATAAGGATCCTTCCTGTCCCTCTTCTAACAACCTGCAAGGTAAAATAAATTTGCTTTGTGCCCTCAACCTCACCAAGTGGTTGTCAAGCACAAGGTGTGTGTAAGTATACAAAATTATATGCTAAATAAATAAATATGCAAATGCAGCGGCGCTAGAAAATCCTGTTCCGCGGGAATTTGCAAACTAAAGAAATATGCATTGCAATAATAAAGAGTAAAAGGTATGGTTATAGTGTTTTGGTTTGTGAAGTGAAATAAAGGAAATATTTTTGTATTTTTGAAATTAATAATAACTAAAAAAACAGCGATAAAGTGAATGGAAAGTAGTTTCTTATAATAAAAAGTGGACTGGGGTTCATGGGTTCACTAATGCACTCTCTCATAAAAGATATGGCGGACATAGGATCATACAATTGACATAAAAGATTGCAACAAAGTTCACATTTAGATGAATTCATATGGGCATCATGTCCTATATAGAGATGTTTTGGTTATTCATCTCTCTCATACTCCACCAAGATGGGAATTAATCTAATCATCTCGGTATTAAGATAAACTCAAAGCATAGCATTAAGCACAATGAAATGAAGTTAAAATAAGAACATACTAGATCTAGTCGCGGATACTCAGCAAGGTCATCCTAGAGATACCCTGTTGCATGGTATTTTCTTTATCCCTAGTGAGGTAACTTAAGTAAGGTAAACACCCAAGTGACACCCAAGGACTGTACTCCCCAGATAAATCACCCCCGTTACTCCAACTAAAGCACATGTTCCCCCACACACACTCTCATAAACATGCTTGATCATAACAAGTAAACAAGAACGGGGTACATAATATGCATCTACTCATATACTAAAATTTAAGAACAATTACAATCTACTGTATTAACCCATAGAAAGATCCACCATAAAAGTGATACAAAGATGGCCATAATCATGTTATGGAGCTCATAAAGCGCTAAGACGATGAAGAACAAGATAGAGATACAATTAGCTACTACCACAAACCCATAGTCTAGAGGTGGAATACTCCCTCTTCATCATGTTGACGAAGGTAGAGTTGTCAAAGGGTATGGAGATCACACCGGCAGCGCCCCACCAGAGTTTTCCCCTCCAATCTTCAATCTCCCAGGCTCTTGTTTCGTGTTTCTATGTTTCGGCGGCGCTCCTCTTCGCGACCCGCAAGGGCACCCTTTGTATAGTCGGTTTTAGGTCAAGACGAATCCATCGAGATGAAGATCGATGGCATCAAAGCAACAAGGAGAGAACAGGCAGGCCCTACGTGGCCAAGGAATCTGGCCGCATGGGCCATGTTCGTTTGGCCCTCGTGGCTCCCCTGTGGCACTTCCTTCTCTCCAAAGTCTTCTTCGGTGGAAAAACTGGCTCCCGCAAAGTTTCAGGTAATTTGGACTCCGTTTGGGTCCCTAAAAGTTAAAAACATTGAAAAAGAGGTTTTCTGGTTTTCCCAGGTTAATCCGATAAAATTGGGGAACATGTGGATTATTTCCAATAATCATCAAAAAGCATGAATATAACAAATATATGATGCAAATAAGGTGGAATATCAAGTGGTAAAGTGCAAAGATCATATATGCATTTTACATGCATTTGCAGGCTTTGTTGAAATCCGCGAAGTCGATGCACATCCGCATAGCCCCATTTTGTTTTGGGACCACCACAGGGTTAGCCTCCCACGTGGGGTGCACCAATTCCCAGATAACCTTAGCCTTTTCCAGCTTCCACACTTCCTTGACGATGAAATCCTGCCAATATTTGGCTTGGCGTCGAACCTTCTGCTTGACGGCGCGTGCCTTAGGGCACACCACTAAGTGGTGCTCGATCACTTCCCTTGGAACCCCGGAGAGGTCTGAAGGTTCCCACGCGAACACATCAGAGTGTTGGGGATATACCAAATAGGTATACCAGCAACGTAGTCCTAAACTAGCAAGCCAGGGTGGCCCATAGATGGTGGTTTGGCGGGTAGCCTTATGGGGGGGGCCCAGTTGCTGGAAAGCCCATGGCGGAGTGGAGGATGTAGGAGCTTATGGAGGATTCCCTAGATAGGCCCATGGCGGTTTGCCATGTAGTGTACGACATTGTATTGGACTTAGTCTAGGACTCCATAGTGTATCCGCCCCGGAACCACCAAGATGCCCACGCCAGTGCCCGGCAACACCTTGCTGGGGCCACAGCTTGCCGGGGTTCCCGTCATAGGCATCGTCCCTGGACTCCTTTTAGGAAATGGCTAAGGGCGAAGAGGTGCCACCATGGCAGAGCTTCCGAAGATGCCAATCGAGGATCCCTCACGACATCTTTGAGAAGCTCTGTCGCAGCAGCAACTATTGCCTTTGCCATGCCATTGGCGCCCTGACTCAGTGTGGTTCTCCACTAGCTTCCTCCCACCTCCCGTGAGAGAGGAGTGCCACAGTCTGGGCTATTTGTAGCCCAGACAGCAGATGTCTTCGTCTTCTTCCCGCAAGTGGGCTTGCGGATGGCTCTTCGCCGTAGGGAAGCGGTGGCCGACCGGCCGACAATGCCTTGGCCCGGCCGCAGCTCATTGGGTCCTTATCTTTTCTCCTCATGGAGCGGTCCGAGCAGCAAGTGCTGGGACCCCCAATCCCAGAGCACCGACAGTAGGCCTCGGCCATGCCCCGGCAATGCTGCCACCTATTGCCTAGGTGCGACCAAACAAAAGAGCACAGGCCCTGTGACATGACTACTCATGCTTGACGTGACTTGTCATGCTGCCAGGCCCATCACGATGCCAGAACAGAAGCCCTTGAGTGCTCTGTAGATCCGAAGGGTCGTGCATTGACTCTGGTGCTCTCCCACGGTGCCTCGATTCTCACGCATGGCAAAAAATGCGCAGTAGTGGGGCAGTTGCCACGCGGGCCGTGCGTGGGTAAGAGCCGAGGGGTAAATGCAGGAGTGCAACAAACGGTGGGCCCGAGCTCATGCCCTATAAAGGGTTTTGAGCAGCAGCCTCGGTCTATTCGGTAACAACGCATCTCTCCTTCATCTTCTTCCTCCACCGCACTTCTCCGGTGTTCCCCTGCTCCTCGCCTCTTGCTGCACCATGGCCCCCAAGAGGTCTAAGTCCAAGAAGTGGGGCACCGAAGGCTCCCACCCCCGGGATCCTTTCCTTCCTGTCAGGGCACACGGCGAAGGATAGGGGATCGAGCTGCTTGCTAGATATGTGGCAGGTAAGTCGAACGAGCGAGGTCCGACCATCGTCGCCCATGCCAGCAAAGCCGTCGGTCGTGAGGCGAGGGACGCAAGCGTATTCCTCTGCTTTCTGGTGGCGGGGATGGTTTCACCGATGTCGCTCTTCCTCCACGCCACATTGTCCATGTACGGAGTGGTGCTGGCGCACCTTCACCCCAATGCCCTCCTCACACTAGCCATCTTCCAGTACCTTTGTGAGGCGTTCTTGGGGTTGCGCTCTTCCGCATCTTCTTCGAGGCACGCTTGGATGCCAGCGGTGCCATTTACTACTGCCTATCCTTCCATCTTCGCTCGAGCATGGTGACGCGTTTCATATCCATGCCGAACATAGAATGGGAGGAGTGGCGGCGAACTGGTGCTTCGTGAGGTTCAGCGAGGAAGATGACCCCGTGGATTATGCCGAGCCAACGGGCTTCCCAGAAGCCTTCCCCATCTGGACCTCTCCGGCAAGCATGGCCAGCCCGGAGGCCGCAGTAGAGAGGATCCAAAACCTCGGAGACAACCACCTTGCTGCCCACCATGTGGTGAACTCCTTCGTTCACCACAATATCATGCTGCTGCAGTGGCGCTCCTACCCTCATTAGGAGGCGCTCTCTCGGCATCACCCGACAAGGTTGCACTGTGACAACCCCTCTGAGGTCAAGATCCTAAGGGTCTCCAACTTTCTAACTGGCGCCCACCAGATGGAATTGTTGAGACCTCAGCGAGTCCGTGCGCTCATCCGGCTGGAGACCGAGGAGCGCGCGGCCATCATCATGTCCATGCCCCTCTGCGACGAGTGGGGTCTCATTGCCGCTCCCCGGGCACCAAAGGTAGCCGCCAGAGGGGCAAATGAAGAACTCACCATGGTGTAGAGAAGCCGCCTGGTCAATCGCCTTCTCGTGGCCCAAGAGACCATCGAGCAGGGCAAAGGGCCCGACGCCTTGGTTCACCTTCCTCGGCGGCCCCTGAGGCCATCACACCTGGTCAGCCCTCGGGCCTCAGTACCGGGGATGAGCTCCACCGCAGGGGCCAGCACATCTGGTGTTGTTCCCGCGAGTGTCCTATCCAAAGATACTCCAGGCTGGGACGACCTGGAGTGGGTCTGCCTCCTAGACCCGCCTCGGTAAGCTTCCCAGGCTTGCATTTTAGTTTCCACTTTATCGGGCCTTGCGAAGTCACAATGCTACTTTGTTTTCATGAAGCAGGGACCCCTCTTTGGAGCCTTCTGCCAAGAGGGCCCGGGAAGACGCCCTAGCTCTTAGTGAGCCCACCAGCAAGAGGCTTCACGGAGCCCCAGCGTGGAGCTGAGGCTCCCCGCAATGGGTAACTCGCTTTCCCTTCAATTTATTCCCACATCCCTTGCCGGGATTTCCCTTCTGGGACTAAAGCTTGCCATCCACCCTATGTGCAGGTGTTGTGTCCGGCCAGGTTGTCGGAGACCTTCCAGGAAGGTTCCCTGCAACCACCATCATCATGCCAACAGGTGCACACTTTTTGCCCAACTTTGCCAACTCTATTTCTGTTCAGCCCAGTTCCTTCTCTTGTTGCTTCCTCAGGCAAGTGATTCTTTTCTCTTGGGTTTGTAGCTACTGTGTCCTTGCTGGCAGCCAGGACATCAGAGCCAGTGGGCAGGGCTATCCAGAGGATCGGTCCAGGAGTAGCAAGTGCTCTGGGCCCCAGCTCCTGCCGCAGCCCCGACGGAGTTTGTCCAGGTGCTGCTACGGCAAAGGGCACCGATAGAGCCTTTAGGGGGGAGCATCCAAGTGGTGGCTCCCGGGCAGGCTGCTGTCGTGCCCTCAGGTATCATCGCCTTGGCAGCCCCCAGCCGCATGCCCCCTCCTGCCGCGGATCCCGTAGGAACCAGCCTAGGGATGTCGTAGTGGGAGCCTGACTCTGCACATCCGGGGCCATATTTGCATCAAATCGCCTGGGCAAGTCCCAGAAACAAATGGTGGACCCTAACACCACCATGGCTGAGCTGGAGCAGGAGCATCAAGATCGAGAGAGCGAACTCCTGGCCCAGATCTCTGATCTAGAAGACAGGGTTCGGTCGTATGAGGAGCGCCTCGACGAGCTTTCCTCAAGAAACTCTGGGCTGTGTGAGGCACTACGCAACCAGGAGGCAGGAGTCGAAGCTCGAGTTGATGTGGTCCAATGACCGCTTGATGCCGCTCTGCAGCACCAGGAAACCCTGACCATCCAGATCGCCGCGTGGCAGGGTGAGCTACGCATTGCTGTTGCAGAGGCAGAGTCGCGCGCAGCGATCATGGCTGAGCGGGATACTAGCATCTTGCTCGCCACGACCTAGGTAGAGAGGGCCCTCGAAAACGAGGCGGCCTCCTCCCTTGCTGCTGCACATACCAACTCGGTGTTGGTCGGCACCATCCGTGCCTTTCGGGGCCTCGCTGTTCAAGTGAAGCCTGCGTTGGTAACGCTGGGCCTCGAGCTGCCATCGATCCCCTCCGAATCATAGGGAAGCATTGCCCTATGGTTCGTGGTGGTTACCGGGTGGATTGGCTCTCTCCCGGAGAGGCTGGGGAAGGTGCTACAGACAGAAGGAGAGCACATTGTCAACTTGGTTGGCAACCACATCTTTATGCGCGTGCACCGTTTCGCGCCCAACTTCCCGTTCACACGAATCTTTGAAAGATTCAGTGCTGACGCGGCCGGAAGGTTAGCTGAGGAAGGTGCCCAAACCGCAGTGGCTGGGGTAGTCGCTCAGGTACAGCGGCGGGTCACTCGCCGCGCGCTCGGGGCCTGAGCCCCTAGGCCTTTTCTTCTATTCTTTTGCATCTGCATTTTGCTTTCACAGAACTTGCGCAGTTGTACATATGCAATTATTGCAACAATATGATTATGATTATGAATGCCATTCCCATGATATATGCTTTGTATGCATCTCAAATGCACTTATGCCAGAAATAATTCATGATTCTATGCAATGCTCATCGTAGGCAAAAGGTTGTATTGGCAAAAACTTATCTCTGCCTTCATATTATTCCTTCTCTTCCCAGGGGAAGGTTAGGCCAAAGATCACCTTTAAGTGATATTTTCGGATCAAGCTATACTCTTGTTGAGGTTCCTGCAAAGTTTCTGTTTTTAAAAGAGGTTTTCAAAAATAGTTTTTGGGAAAACATCCTCCACTGCAAGGTGGGTTTTTCTTTTTTAAACCATTTTCTCAAAATTCCTGCACAATTCGGTTTTCGCAAATCTTTTCCAAAAGGTTCTGCAAAAGCTTTTACTTTTTTAGAAAGGGCATATGCCAAAACTTTTTCAAAACATTGTTAGTAGTCCGATCAAGCCGCTTTTCCCCAGACTTGGAAGACACTTAGATCCCAACCAAGACCAGTGCCTGCCGTCACTACGGGAGGCATGATCAAGAGCTACACACGCCGCTGCTTCCCCGAACGTGTGCACTAATTTGGAGTCAATTCTCCTGCTCAGGGCCAGGATAAGGACATCAACTAGTCTTAGGGCCGCGTGTCAAGATGGCGCCTCAACAAGGCCCAAGGTCCTCTGACCCTACCTTCATTGATTATGGCAGAGTGACATGAACATCTGTCCTTCGGATAACAAATGCAGGGGGCCGACCTTCTCTCGCATCCCCTTGTCTTTCATACAGCGGATTACAAGCGGGTGTACCCACAACTACACTGCTTGACGTTCACTTCTGCGTGCGCATCCATAGCCGCGCTTTAGTCTAAGGCCGTGCGCGAGTGAGGCAATTTTAGGATTGAAGGTTGGGATGAACTCGATGTTCCACGAGCCCCTCACTGGTTATCAACCTGGGTCCTCCCGATCCGGCATTGCCCTGCCAGAGGACATGCAACACTCCATGCTAGCGGTCCAACTTTCAGGGGAGAGATCCTACGCTTTCTGGGGCTGAAAGCCCCATCAAACAATGTTTCCCTATTAGAACACCTGGGCCCCACGCCCACCGTGTTGGCTAAGAGAATCTTTACAAATAGCAGACAAACCGCACATTCGTTCGGCTACAAACCCTCTCAAGGAAGTTGAAGACACCGCGCCGCCATAGCAGTATCTGAGAGAATCCGTAATTATGACCTATGGTTGACATGGTCCTTCCCCACCTCTGTAGGGACGTCACCAGTGGTTTCGGCGCTGCCACCCTTTCAGGTTAACAGTACCCGTCTCTGTGCGAGGCGGCATTACCACTCAGTTGGTCTGGCAAGCCTGAGCGGGCGGAGTGCACCGCTTGCTTGCCGGGCCTGGCAGGACTTCTTGCATCCCTGCAACTTGCAAAGTTCCTTGCTCTGGCACTGGCGGGACTTCAGGATCCTCTTCTTCTAGGACGGCTGATGGTTGAGACAACTTTTCCACAACAACTCTGAATGGGACGGGCAATCCTTGGGCTGCTATCTGAGACAATTCCTTGACGGTTGCATCCTGTCCACGGGGGACATGCTCGAGCTTGAGGCTATGGAAGCGGCACTCAAGCTTCCGCATCTCGCCCACATACGCCTTCATCAAAGGGCTGAGCTCTGTTCCTTCCGCATGGTCGTCCATGAGCTGAGAATCTCCCCGGACGGAGAGACAAGAGATCCCCATCCCAGCGGCGATCCTTAAGCTAGCCAGCAGGTCTTCACATTCTGCTGTGCTGCTAGCGCATCCTTCCCAGGGGAAGGCAAGCTGGATGTTATACTTGCATAGCTAGCCCATAGGGGAGAACAGAAGCACACCCGCCCCATGCCTTCTCGGGACTGTGCGTTGTCGAAGTGGGCAACCCAATTGCCGGAAGCTTCTTTCTTGGAATCTGACCTCTCAAGTGGCGCGTGACCCAGGGCGGGCAGCTCAAGAGAGCTTCCAGCCCCCGGTCCTTCAAGGCACAAGGGTGCCACGCGGGTCCGCACCGCCCTGGGGTAGCCCATGTTGATGATGCAGGGCGCTATCGATATGGTGTGCAGAACTTGGTGAGTTTCTGTTAACACCCGACGAATATCTGCTTCTGCGGTGTCTAGATCCCAATGCCCGGGCCGGGAAGGTTCTGGAGAGTAACTCTTCCGCTCCCAGCGTTGGCCATGACCCACGATGCTCAGCGGGGCTGAAGGGGGTAAAGGCCCCACGAGCCTTCTAGGAGAGTGCCCGAACTCACCAGGGCTGGGAGGCGATGCATCCCCACCATTGGCTGTCGCAACATCCCCCAGGTGTCTTCCGATTCCTCTTCCTAGGCCACCCGCCATGGCCAGGTGGCGGCTTTGGCTTGGGGAGCCCTTCCCGGGAGACCGCGACACGCGTCACGCCCTGGCCGGGCTCCCACCAAGCCCCCTCTTGAGCTGCCCAGTCCTTCCGATTGAGGGACCTTACCGGGGCAGCTGCGCGACCAGTGGCTAGCCTGGCCGCACTCGTGGCAGCCATGGGGCAATCCCTCGGTAGCACGCTTCGCAAGGCATTCCCTGCGGATCTCCACTAGGTGCCCAATGTGGCGTCAAGTCGTGACATCGTGGAGGCTCGTCTCATGCAAAGGACACCATTTTGGGATACCCACGGATCCACCGGCCCCATCTCCTTCCTGCCGTGGCGGCGGGTCCTAGCCCACCGGCTAGGGGCTTCTCTGGGGTGCACTTGCTTGCGTCACGCCCGAAAGGATCTGCACTTCTGGCGCAGGCCCGTGCCGTTCTAGTTGACAACGCATGGCGGCACCGTGGCTCTCCTCGCGGCGATGCAAGGTAACGACCGCAGCACCCGCCTTTGCTGGCACATGGATTTTTGTCGTCAGGGCAGGCTGCCCCCGCACCACCCAATCGTTGCTGTCCTAGGCGACGCGGTGGAAGGTTGGGCGGTGCTGGCCAAGGAGAGACCCGCGGTAGCCCTACGCACCGTGGCGTTGGCAGCCCCATAGACGGGCGCGACCGCTTTCCCGGTCTCTCAAACGAGAGGAGAGGAGTTGCGATTCCCAAAGCTTGTACGTAGGAGCCCTCAGCATCGGAGGAAAAGAGACGAGGGAGCAAATGGCGGCCAAGCCTTGGGGAGCCAGGACCGGGCGACGGGTCACCACCGTTCCACCACTGGCCCCTCCCTTTTCGCTTGTCGAGCTGACGCCAGGACTCACAGAGCACACATCCTTGATTTGGATGGGCAGCGAAGCGCGCGCCCCTCCAGCATCCTCGCGGACAGTAGTGCCTCCCTTGCCCCTGAGAGGCTCCGCTGCGGCGGAGTCCTCACCACCCTTGCATTGGGAGGAGGTAGCGTCCGGCTTAGGAGGCGCCTCTATGACCCTCGCGGAGGGCGAAGCGGAGGTATGCCTCACCGCCTTCTGAGCCTGCTACCTTGCCAAAGCAACGAGGCGGGGCACCCACCGCCCCTCATCGGGCGAGGCGGCTGGGTAGGCCCCACCATCTCCTCCCTCAGGCATGGCCAAAGGGAACTGAGAGATGGAATTGTCGATGAAGCAGAGGTTCACGGACACCGGGGGTGACAGCCCCCAGATTGTTTGGTAATGTCGATGGATTTCATGTCGCAAGAACACGGGGTACCACGCGACGGACCCAAAGATTCAAATGCAGGGGGCTGAATGTGGGAGATCTTGGATCGCAACGAAACACGGTGACGGAAGGACGCGACACCTCACGAGGAGTACAAGGCCTTGATTACAGAGCTCTAGCTAGCCGGAGGTAGAAGAACCAACTTAGCCTAGCTAGGAGCCCGGAGATGAAGATTCCATCCCCTCTAAGGGGTGGCCTCCCCTCCTTTTATAGCGATCACGGGGTACCACGCGACGGACCCAAAGATTCGAATGCAGGGGGCTGAACGTGGGAGATATTGGATCGCAATGAAACACGGTGACGGAAGCCTCGAGTCGTCGAATGCACAACACACTGCAGAGAGGGACACCGAGCTTTACCCAGGTTCAGGGCCCTCGTGGTGAGATAAAACCCCTACTTCCTGCCTTCTTGTATTACGACGCGACACCTCGCGAGGAGTACAAGGCCTTGATTACAAAGCTCTAGCTAGCCGGAGGTAGAAGAACCAACTTAGCCTAGCTAGGAGCCCGGAGATGAAGATTCCATCCCCTCTAAGGGGTGGCCTCCCCTCCTTTTATAGCGCCAAGGTCCTCCTTCCCCTTATCTTCTTGGGGAAGGGGTTGCCACACACGGCCAAGGAGGGAGGACAGCTATGGACTTTATTCTTCCGTGGACATAGTCTTCGTAGAGTAGTGGCGCCGGCCCAAAGGAGTGGGTGGAGGAAGCTGACGTCTTCCTCTAGCGCCCTGCACCGTCCACACTATTTTTAGGGGGGTGGCCAACAACCACTGTTCTGCTTTATGCAGGCACGACGAAAGTTGGTCTCCTCCCTGTCGGGGGTAGCATGGGCGGTACGCGGTCTTCTGCCCTTCATCTTCTTGCTCTGCACGCAAATGTGCTGAGCTGACGTGGATGTGGTCGCCCCCTCACCAGCGGAAGCTCGTGAGGAGGTCTTCTGGTCCTTAGCGGTTTTGGTCATCGTTCTCCTCATGAGGGGCCTCCTCATGAGGGTCTTCTCCAATAGCTTCGGTCGTCGTTTGACCCCTGGGCCGAAGCTGGGCCGTTGAAGAGGCCCAGGAGTAGGTGGACCGGGATACCCCGGTATCCAGAACACCGACAGTAGCCCCTGGGAGCCTGGCCCGCGAACGCACCCTCTTGAGGGGGCGAAGGGCCGGGGGCCCCCAGAAGCTGCTGGGCCCTCCAACGGCACACGTCAACCATGCGGTCAGAGGACCATGTGAAGATGCAGAGGCAGCGGACGCGTGGCACGACCGCAGCTGATAAGACGAAACGGCGGGCGACGCTGCAGTCCCCGAGGCGTCAACCGTCATGATGGCGCGTCACTTCACTGCAGAGCGCTGCGCCAACGCTTCGGTTCCCGCGCTGAGATTTGACGCAACGATGCCGGCCGCGCCCCTTAAATACGGTCTCCTCGATACCTCTGGCACCTCACCTTCTTCCTCCAGTGCCATTTCTTCCTCGACGACCCCCAAGCCAATGGATCCTTCCGCTTCCTCCGCTGCCGCCGGAACAAGCTCGGGGGCGAAGCGCCACGGGCGCCCCCCGGGCAGCAAGAACAAGGAGAAAGTTCCCACCCGGTGGGCGCCCGGCGCCGGCGGTCCCCTGCACCTTGGGGCGCCGATGCGGGGCACGGTGAATCGCACCGCGTCGGGGACCTCCAGCGCCCTGACCCTTCGGGGTCCAACGCCTGGGAGTGCTCTGAACACGCCATCGCCCTTGGCGGTGGCGCCGGCTCCCCGCGCCTCGGGGAGCATCGATCAGGTGCTCAGGGAGGTGGAGGCCGCCCTGGGCCCCCTCCCCCTGCTTGCGGCTGCTCCGGGACCATAGGAGGTGGCCCCGCCGGTGAACGGGGTGGTCGCCACTCCTCGCCGCTGGGCGGCGGAGCTGCTGGGTCCCCTGATTGCTCCGGGGTCCCACTTCCTGGAGCTCCTCGTCGTCTTCGACGTCCTGAGCTTCGACTCCCTCCGGCTGCCCAATGCAGTCTGGAGGCTGATCTACGCCCCCGGCGCCTCCTCCGGAGAGGTCGCGCTGGTGGAGCAGAGCAGGCCAGATCTCCTCTGGCCTGTGGACATCCTCCTGGGAGCGGACGGAAATGCCGTCCTCTCCGGGCACTGGAGGGCCTTCGCCCTCGGCCACCGCCTCCGCGTCGGCGACCACCTCATCTTCCGCTTCAAGCTGGGGACGCTGGAGGCCTCGGTGCGGATCTTCACTGTCGCCGGTGTCCGCCGCACCTACCTCCAGCCTATGGCAGCGTAAAGGGGCGGCCTTGCCGCGGTAGCCTTCTAGGGAGGGGAGGTAGTCTCCTCCCCTCTTTTGTCGAGTAGTTTGTGCCAGCGGGGTATGCCCCGCCGTGCCTCCGTTTCCCCCCTTCCGGGGGTTTGTTAATGAAGTTTCCTTTACTTGTCCGGTCCTTGTTGTTCGCCATTCATCATGGTCGTCCACGCGCTCGAGAGCCCTAGCGAGTTGTTAACGCTGATGGGAGGCCTCCCTGCGCCTCAGAGCTCATGTCGGGGTCGGCGCCGGTGACGACGTTAGGCGATTCCTGAGACAAGTAGTTGAAGAAAGAGTTGGAAAACAAAAAACCCCAAATCCCCGAAAACGGAAAAACAAATCGGTAAAACAAACGAAAAAAGAAGGCGAATAAGATGCCCCTGTGACCGGTACAGGGACCTTCTCCGTTGTGGAGGAGCGCGGCACTATCTGTGCCAGCAGCTAAGAGCAAATTGCCGCGCATGGCGATTCACGGGGCCTTCCTCGTCATTGAGGGAAGCTGGACCCTCACGGACGTCAAAACATCGATGCTTAAGAGAGCCTAGAGACCGTCAACACCTCGTTAAGGGTTGCTCACGAGGTGAAGGGCCTGGCGCGGACCTCCAGATCTGCGTCTCCTTCGCAAGATGATCGAAGCGGCCTTGGTCTTCAATAATCCTACCACGTTAGGCCTTCCTCGTTAGAGGGAATCTTCCTACGGATGCTTTGTGCATCGACGCGTCCTTGCTCCCTCGTGAGGGTTGCTCACGAGGCGCTGGTCCTTAGAGGGTGCCTTGGGCACACCTTGGACTTGTCTCGAAGATTTTTTATTTCCCGGTGTACTTCGCGAGGAACTAAGCACCACGGGTACATGGAGGTGATCGGTAACGGGCCGTCGCCCTTGATCAGAGCTCATTCCCTTCAGGTTTTTTGGGCTTGCTGTTTTCTGGGCGAAGGCCTCAACATAGACACCGTTCCTAGCCCCCTTCCGCATGGAGTACAACAGAAAATAAATGGACTTCATGCCATTTTAATATCATGCCGAAGCAGAGGCACTATATTGCGCAATAACTTAATATCAGTGCTGAAGAGCAGTTTGAGCTGATACAAGTGCCGTGACAATGGTCTTTATCTTCTCGTGAGGAACCTACAGGTAGAACTTTCGCAGATGAGCTATGTTCCATGGGTTCCCCACCGGCATGCCTTCTGCGGTTTCCAACCACGCTGAGCCTGGCCTGGCGATGTGCGTCACCTTGAAGGGGCCTTCCCACATTGGAGACAGCTTGTGCAGGCCCTCGCGAGAGAGTATTCTCCTCAGCACTAGGTCACCGACCTCCAGAGTCCATGCTCGAACATGGCGGCTATGGTAGCGGCGTAGTCCTTGCTGGTACCTCGCGGCGCGGAGCGCGGCTTGGCACCGAGCTTCTTCGAGCTGGAGGAGGCGGTCCTTGATGAGGTCCTCTTGGCGAATTTCGTTGAACGCGAGCACTCTTGGCGACCCGAACTTGGCGTCGGTAGGAAGAACAGCCTCCGCCCCATAGACCAAGGAGAAAGGAGTCTCTCCGGTGGGTTTGGTGGCGGTAGTCCTGATGGACCACAAGATGGATTGGAGGTTGTCTAACCATTTTTTGCCGTAGGCTTCGAGCTTGGCTTTGAAGCTTCTCGTCTTGAGTCCCTTGAGGACCTTGGCGTTGACACGCTCGGCTTATCCATTGCTCCTGGGATAGGCGACTGAGGCGAAACAGATCTTGATGCCGGCCGATGCACAGTACTCCCAGAACAGCCCGCTGGTGAACTGGCTGCCGTTGTCGGTGATGATGCAGTTAGGCACACCAAAGCGACAGACCAGCCAATGGATGAACTTGACTGTGGACCTAGCCGGGATTGTGCACACCGGTTCCACCTCCACCCACTTGGTAAACTTGTCGATGGCGACGTAGAGGTAGCGGTAGCCCCGTTGTGCTCTGGGAAATGGACCGAGGATGTCCAGCCCCCAAACTGCAAAGGGCCAAGTGAGTGGGATGGTTTGCAGCTCCTGCGCCGGCTGATGAATCTGCTTGGCATGGAATTGTCACGCCTCGCACCTCTTGACCATCTCCGCCGCATCCCAGAGCGCTGAAGGCCAGTAGAAGCCGCTTCGATATGCCTTTGTGGCGAGAGTGGAAGCAGAAGCATGATGCCCGCATTCGCCGGCGTGGATGTCCCTGAGAAGCTCTTGGCCTTGGTGAGTAGATATGCACTTCAGAGCGACGCCGTTCGGGCGATGTCGGTACAAGTCACCATCCTTGACGCAGTAGCCTGAAGCTTGGCACACTATCCTTTCGGCTTCCGATTCATCCTCAGGAAGCCTGCTGCTGACGAGGAAAGCCTTGAGCTCGATGTCGTGGGGATGACTAATGGGGCATGCCACGGGCTGAGCTAAATGCCGGCTGGCGTCCCAGGAGTCTCCACGACCTCAGCATGAGAAGACCAGCTCCGTCCGAAGGGCCGGCTGCGCCATCAGCCGGCTGGCGATTCCACCGAGGAGAGCCAGAGCCGGGCGATGAAGGCAAAAGCCTCCCAACGGCTATTTCGCCGAAAGTGGGCTGGCCCCGACAAGAGCGACAGAGGCCAAGGATGGGAGTGACGAGCGCCACGACCGGCCTCAGCCAATCAGCGACCGAAGACCCATCCCCACGACGGGATCTGAGGCAAAAGGGAGGGGATATGCCTCCCAGATGCCAGTCTGGGGAAAAGGCGCTTTATAAAGCGCCTTTGCCAGAGCAGGGCCAGAGTATGACGCCAAGGACGCCGCCCCCGAGGAGCCGGCAGCCGGCCGAACCACTACCAAACCTATAACCAGGCCCCTGCCTATATAAGGGGGCCTGGACCCTTAGTCTAGGGGGATCCAATCTTCTTCTGCCTCCTCTAGCCCGAACAGCTCGAGGAGCACTGTAATCGCTACTGTCTAAGATAATACGAAGCAGGCAGGAAGTAGGGGCTTTACCTCCACCCGGGAGGGCCCTGAACCTAGGTAAACCGAGGTATCTCCATTGGCACAATCCCGAGCCGGACCCATCGTCACCACCATCGAGCCCCTTCGATAAGCCACCCCATGGCTACTGTATCTAAATTCCCACGACAGTTGGCGCCCACCGCGGGGCAAAGCGCAGCGGCGAGCGGAGTCAAGTTCCGGCCGGGACCCTCATCAGCTCTCGGCGAGAAGGTCACCTCCGGCCTTGTCTGGAGGTTCGGCACCTTCGACTGCGTCAGCGACAACTTGGCCCACTTCGAGAATGGCTTCGGCAACAGCGGCTCCTTCCTCGACGTCGGCAGTCACCGCTTCTACGTCGCCAAGCCCATCCCGGAGGAGTAACCGACATCCTCGACTCCCTCTGTGATGGAGGCTCGAGCTGCGGTGAAAGCAGCAATTTTGGCGCCATGGTCGAGGTGATGGCCCTAGGAGAAGATGAGGGCGGCGACTCACCGCGCCTCGAGCGCCCGTCGCCTGAACGCCTTCTTCCACAGGAGCAAGATGCTCCACTCCTAGAGCAGGACGCCCCGGACGTCTCCATGGTGGACCTGCGCGCTCCCCTCAGCCGCGTCATCGACCCCGCCCAGGTCACCGAGGCCCTGGAGCGGACGCGTCTCGTCCTCCTCAGCAAAGTGGCTGAGGACGAGGCCAAACGGTGCCGTGCGAGCACCACGCTCAGCGAGTTCTACGACGTGCATGGAGACGCACCGACCGTGCTCGCTCGTGACCTGTGGCGCAGCTTCGCCACCGCCGTCCCCGGCCAGACCCATCGGCCGCCATCGGCAAGCCGAGGCCGTGGAGGGCGCGGATAGGGCGGCCGTGCTCCGAGCGGCAACGCCCAAGGCCGCCGCGCCCAGCAAGGTGGCGGAGCAAGCAGGCCACGCCAGATCCCGGTGTCAGCGCTAGGGTCGGAGTCCCAGGCTCGCCCACCGGCGCTGCACATCCACCTGTGGCTTGACCACGTCGAGACGTTCCCCAGAGGATCTGCTAGCTGAAAGCGAGCAGCTTCTGACCAAGGAGGCCCGGGGGCTGCCGGCAGCGGTCATGGGCGCAAAGAGGGCAAGTACACCCTTGATGCTGCACTTGATCAGCCGTGTAAGTGCCACACCTCCCCGGGCAGGGAAGCGACCCATTCCACGCGTCAGTGCCGTTTCATGAGAGAGCTGGAGCAGCGCGCTCGGCAGATCCCTGGTGCGTCGCAAGCACAACCGGCTGGAGGTCAGGAGGACCAACAGCGCGACCCGGCTGGAGGCGAGCCGAATCAAGATGATGACTTCCCGGCGGATGTTGAGCAGTATCACATCTTTACCACTCCCGGCAAGGATAAAAGGAACGACCTTTGGCATGAGGCAGAGGTGAACGCTGTAATGCCTGCAGAACCCCAGTTCATGCATTGGTCTGAGGCGGCCATTACCTGGGGGCGCGAGGACCATCCAAGGCTGATGCCCAGCCCTGGAGAATATGCTTTGGTCCTGGACCCTGTTATGTGTTCCGATACACACATGTGCTGGTTCTCCCGCGTGCTCATCGACGGCGGTAGTAGTATCAACCTTGTTTACCGAAGCTCTCTGGAGAAGTTGGGCATCCCGCTTGCTCAGCTGAAACCGAGCCGGCTCACCTTCCATGGCATCGTGCCTGGGCATTCTTGCACCCCTTTGGGCAAGGTGCAGCTGGAGGTTCTCTTTGGAAAGAAGGGGAATAGCCACCGCGAGCCCATCTGGTTCGAGGTGGTGGACATCAGCAGTCCCTACCACATGCTGCTTGGCCGTCCAGCCCTGGCCAAGTTCATGGCTGTCCCGCATTACGCCTATCTGAAGATGAAGCTCCTAGGACCCAGAGGTGTGATCACGGTCTCAGGAAGCTTCAAGAAGTCCCTGGCCTGCGCAAAGGAGAGCTCGCAGTTGGCAGAAGCGCTGGTCATCGTCGAGGAAAAGCGGCAGCTTCTACATCGCGTGGAGCTGACCCAGCAAGATGTGCCGGTTTGCCAGTCGCCGGTGGAGCAGTTCAAGCCGGCCAACGACACCAAGAAGATCCTGCTGGACGAGAGTGATCCCACCAAGTACGTCATCATCGGCACTGGCCTTTCTGCTAAATAGGAAAGCGAGCTCACCAGCTTCCTCCGTGAGAATCGGGACATCTTCGCATGGTCTCAAAAGGACATGCCAGGTGTGCCAAGGGAGCTGGCTGAGCACTCACTCAACGTCCGGCCAGATGCCAAGCCGGTCAAGCAACCGTTGCGGTGTTTTGCAGAAGAGAAAAGGAAAGCTATTGGCGAGGAGATTGCCCGGCTCCTTGCAGCTGGCTTTATCATGGAGGTATTTTACCCTGACTGGCTTGCGAACCCAGTCTTGGTTATGAAGAAGAATAACACCTGGCAAATGTGTATCGACTACACCAGCCTTTCGCACTACCACGGATCGACCAGGTGATCGACTCCACAGCCGGTTGTGACCTGCTGTCCTTCCTGGACGCCTATTCAGGCTACCACCAGATCCCGCTCTTCCAGCCGGATCAGATCAAGACGTCCTTCATCACCCCATATGGAGCCTACTGCTATGTTACCATGCCGTTTGGCCTGAAGAACGCTGGAGCCACTTACCAGCGGACCATGCAGCGATGCCTGCAAGGGCAGATTGGGAGAAACGTGCACGCTTATGTGGACGACGTGGTGGTGAAGACCAAGCAGAGCGGCACGCTCCTGGACGACCTCAAGGAGACCTTTGCCAACCTGCGGTGCTATCGCATGAAGCTCAACCCAGAGAAGTGCACCTTTGGTGTGCCGGCTGGATAGCTCCTAGGTTATATCGTTTCCCAGCGAGGGATTGAGGCTAACCCCTCGAAGATAAAAGCCATTGAGGCCCTAGAGAAGCCCATCCAGCTCAGAGACGTGCAGAAGTTTGCTGGTTGCTTGGCCTCGCTCAGCCGGTTCGTCAGCCGGCTCAGGGAGAAGGCCATGCCACTGTACCAGCTGATGAAGAAGGCGGACCACTTCGTTTGGTCCCAGCGCACTGATGATGCCTTCAACGACCTCAAGCGAGCCTTGTCTACCGCACCAATCTTGGCAGTGCCGGCTCTGCGAGAGCCAATGCTGCTCTACATCGTGGCTACTCCGCGAGTCATCAGTGTCGTGATCGTGGTGGAGCGCACCGAGGAAGGCAAGGAGCTGCCGGTTCAGCGCCCGGTGTACTACCTGAGTGAGGTGCTCACTCTCTCCAAGCAGAACTACCCGCACTACCAGAAGGTCGCATACAACGTGTACATGGCGGCCAAGAAGCTAAAGCACTACTTCGAGGAGCATCCTATCACGGTGGTGAGCACCACTCCACTCTCGGAGATCATTGGGTGCAAGGACGTGTCAGGCAGAGTGGCCAAATGGGCGATTGAGCTCGCTGCTCATACCATTCAGTACAAGCCCAGGACGACAATCAAGTCGCAGATCATAGCGGATTTCTTCGCTGACTGGGGAGAGCACCAGTACTTGCCTCCGGCTCCAGACTCCACCCACTGGCGCATGCACTTCGATTGCTCCAAGTTGCTCGGGGGCTTGGGGGCCGACGTCGTCCTCACCTCTCCCAAGGGAGACAAGCTGCAGTACGTGTTGCAGATGCACTTCCGTGCGTCGAACAACGTCGCCGAGAATGAAGCCCTTGTACATGGGCTCAAGATGGCCAAGCAGATTGGCATCAGGAGGATCCTCTGCTTTGGAGACTCCGACCTGGTGGTGCACCAGGTTACAGGGGATTGGGACGCTAGGGACGCCAACATGGCCGCCTACCGCTTCTACGTGTAGCAGCTTAGCGGATTCTTTGAGGGCTGCAAGTTCCATCATGTCCCCAGAGCAAACAACGACGATGCGGACCGGCTATCCAAGATTGGCTCTACCAAGCAAGATATCCCAGCTGGGGTGTCGCTGGAAATCATCCGCAAGCTGTCCATCAAGCCCTCGCCGGAATCTCCATCCATCTACGTGCCTGGAGACCCCGCCTCGGCTCAGGTGCCACCACCGGACCCGGGGGCTGCCGCCTCGGAGCTAAAGGAAGCACCCGGCCAGTCCAACGTGGCCGGCTCAACGAAGGACACGGGGGCTGCCGGCTCCACGCCCGCTCCCCCAGCCGGACAATCAGACGACGCCGGCATGACGACGGACCCGGGGGCTGCTGGTCGCCAGTGTCTTCCACATACGGGAGATACCTTCCTGGGCGGAGCCATTCTCCAACTACCTCATCACTGGGGACTTGCCGCAAGACGAAGTGGAGGCTAGGCGAATTCAACGCCGAGCAGGGGCGTACACCATCATCAACAGCGAGCTATACAAACGCAACGTGTCAGGCATCTTCCAGAAGTGCATCGAGCCGGAAGAAGGGATAGAGCTGCTAAGAGAAATACACCAAGGGGAGTGCAGACATCATGCATCTTCTAGAACATTGGTGGCCAAAGCCTTCCGCCATGATTTCTACTGGCAAACGGCCAAGCAGAATGTAGAGCAACTGGTGAAACAGTGCAACGGCTGCCAGCGCTTCTCCAAGCATCGAAACACTCCAGCGGCAGCTCTCAAGACCATCCCGCTCACCTGGCCGTTCGCTGTCTGGGGCCTGGACATGGTAGGGCCATTCAAGACCACACCCGAGGGCTTGACGCATCTGTTGGTTGTTGTGGACAAGTTCACCAAGTGGATTGAGGCCAAGCCAATCAAGAAACTCGACGGTTCGTCCACCATCAAGTTCTTCAACGAGATCATCACAAGATATGGAGTTCCCCACAGCATCATCACTGACAATGGGACGAACTTTGCGAAGGGAGTCTTTGCTGATTACTATGGCAAGAAGGGCATCCGGCTAGACTTAGCGTCAGTGGCGCACCTTCAGACAAACGGGCAAGTGGAGAAGGCAAATGGGCTGATCCTGGCCAGCATCAAACCAAGGCTGGTCGAGCCTCTCGAACGCTCAGCCGGCTGTTGGGTCGAGGAGCTACCCTCAGTGCTCTGGAGCCTGCGCACCACTCCAAATCGCTCTGTTGGCTTCACACCTTTCTTCCTGGTCTACGGAGCAGAAGTGGTGTTGCCCACGGACATCGAGTTTGATGCACCCAGAATTGTCCAGTACACGGAGAAGCAAGCAAAAGAAGCTTGCAAAGATAGCGTCGACCTCCTCGAGGAGGCACGAGAACAGGCTCTGGCCAGATCAGCGCTCTATCAGCAGCAGCTGTGATGATACCACAGCCGAAAAATTCACCCGCTCGCGTTTCGCGAAGGAGATCTCGTACTCCGGCTGGTCCAAAGCACTAAGGTCATGCACAAGCGGTCTCCTCCCTGGGAGGGACCGTTCATTGTCAGCCGGGTGCTGGGCAATGGGGCATATTACCTCATCGACGCACAAGAGCCCAGAAAGAACAAGGCAGATAACTCTGACAAGGAGACAGAGCATCCCTAGAATGTCAGTCTCCTAAGACCTTTCTTCTGCTAAGGCAAAAAGCTTGTACCCCGAAAAACTTGTCAATGAATAAAGGAAAACGGAGCGGCTAGTTATGGCCGGCTCCGAGGAAAACACTTCGTGTATGTTTTGCTTCCTGCGTTATTCACTTGACCGGCAGCTGGCTCCGGGCACCGAGCCACAGCCGACAGCCCTAAAAAATGATCGATTTCTCGTCAGCCGGATGAGTACTATGTATGAAGAAGGTCTCGAGCCCAACCTCCACCTTTCGGCTCCGCGCAGCCGGACGGATAGGAGCCGGCAGGCCACATACGAAGGAAAGCCGCAGAGCAGAATCGTAAATGATAGAAAAACCGCTCAAGCAGGCGTTAGGGGCAGTGTTTGTTAACTGAGCGTTGGCTAGCACAAGTCGGGTGCCCAATAAACCGAAGTACTACTTCTCACTCTGTGGCATGCTCCCACCCTAGGCCGGCATTCGGCTGCCGGCCCAAGAGAGACCAACCGGCACCAGGCTGCCGGTTGGGGGTAGAACGGCCGAAGGGTGGAAAGATTAAGGAAAAAGTTGAGGGAGCCAGACAAAGGCAAAGCCAGCGAATGGTTGACGATCACAGTCTCTTGACATTTGGGCTGAGGAGCCACGTCAAAGAGGTTCGAAGCTAGAGCTGCCTCGCTCGACGCTGGCAATGTACGTGGAAGGTTAGTTTCGAGCTAGCTGTCAGTCCAGCTACACCAAAACTCGGGGGCTAGGGGGAAAGGGAATTGGCCCTCAGAAGTGGGCCGGCTCCAGTACCTCGCCGGCTGTCCGATCAGCTGGCGCTACGACATGATCAGCAAACGAGCGACAAAATCGAAACCTAACACTCGCAAAGTAATGGCTAGAGCCAGAAACTTGGAGATTTACTCCAACCGCAGCAAGGGACGTGCGAAGGCCTTGAAGGGAGACATACCGGCTCCAGCCCCGCTCGAGCCGGCACAGGACTCAGCTTCCACTCCGACCCCGCTGAGCCAGAACTAGTCCGTCCTTCCCAGAGCCGGCCAGCAGAAGCACTGCTCCTTTTGTGCTGAGGCTGGAAGATCTCGCCCAAAGCGTCTGTGCAAGCCAGTGACCATCGTAGTCCCTATCTATGGATTCATGCGGCAATGGTTCTATCCAAGGAAGAATCCTAGCCGAAGAATCGTCACGGCGCGGCAATACAAGCACAAGAACATTCACACAGTCAATGAAGAAGGACAAGCAAAGATTCACAGGAAATTAAAAGAGTTCTTGAACATACGACTGGTGATTACATAACATAGGCCATGCTAAGGGCCAAAGCAACAAAAGAACTCCCCCTCCTAACCCCTAGACCTCTGTTGACGATGCTGCTGTCAGAGGGGGGCTTCGAGGGCGCTCGCCGATCACAGCCAGGGGGAGTAGGCACGGGCGCAGCCGGAGCCGTCGATGACGCGGACGCAGAGGATGGGCGACCGGGAACGGTGGGTCAGGCTGAGAGACCAGCCCCATTCCAGGCCGTAGTCGGTGAAGAACTGCGCCCAGCCCTCAGTGAGGTAGCTCTTCCCCTCCTCATCATGGAGGACCTCGACGTGGTACAGAGGCTGGCCGCCGCTGCCATCCTGCACCATGAGGCTCATTGGGGGGTTCTTCCCCATCGTGCCGATGAAGCTGGCGGGAAGCGGCAGACGCTCCTTGCACCCGGCCAGCAGGGGCACCACGGAGGTGGCGAACCCGTGCTTCGGGACATAGGAGAGCCACTGCCTAAACGGCAGGCGCGGAGGCCGCGTGCGCGCCTTGCTGGTGGCCGCGCTGGAGGAGCCGCCGATGCTCGGGCCGGCGAGGCCCGGAGGGGCGGCCCCGAACGCCATCGCGGCGCCGACGAGGGCCGCCGCCGCCTCCAGTGGAGTCCCGGTGAGGCCGGTGACGGAAGTCGTGGCCGCGGGGACTGCGGCATTGACAGCAGCCAAGGCAACGGCCCCTCCAGGGGCCGCAACGATGGCGGTGGAGTGGCTGGCCCCGAAAGGCTCGGTGGCGGCCACGGCCGCGAGCGCCTCCAGGGTCTTCTTATTGCGGCTGCCCGGGGGGCGGCCGCACCTCTGGGGCACCGGTGGAGTTGCCGCCGGGTCCTTGGTCTTGTTTAGGCTCCCGAGCGGGCGGCCACGTTTGCGCCCGCCTAGCCCACCGGTGGTCCCGGCCCCGGCTCCGCCGAAAGCCTCAAGCGACGACATTGAGGTCACGGGGGAGAAGCGGAGATGACGATTTGGCGAGGTGAAGGAGTGGGGATGCTCAGGAGTGGGGAAACCCTCGAGAGCTCCGAGATTTAAAGGCTGGAGAGGCACAAAAAATTGAGCCGGTTTAATGTGAATAAACCATACGCGTGGCGCTTCGATGGGACTTATCGCTGACGCAAGCCTCGTCTCGTCATGTGACGTCTATTGGAATCATTACGGACGCCGAAGAGTCAAAGCGACGGGACGGGACGCTGGCCACTGGCGCACTGCGCCGGCCACAACGTAGGAGCAAAACCCGAAGCGGCACAAGTTCCAAGGAGGCAGCACACTGGCTCACGGCCGCCAGCCAGATTGCGCCTGGAGCTGGAACATCTCGAGGCGGCCGGAGGAGTCCCGCGTGACTTGGCCTCAAAACCAGCAACCTCCAGACCAGACCAAGAATCCTGGGACTTCGACAAAAACGAGCAAGACTTCGGCGAGGAGAAGAACCCGCCGAAGCCCCATGCTAACCCATGAGACTTCACCAGTTTCGGGGGCTAGTGTCTTGGGGATGACTAATGGGGCATGCCACGGGCTGAGCTAAATGCCAGCTGGTGTCCTAGGAGTCTCCACGACCTCAGCGCGAGAAGACCGGCTCCGTCTGAAGGGCCGGCTGCGCCATCAGCCGGTTGGCGATTCCACCGAGGAGAGCCAGAGCCGGGCGATGAAGACAAAAGCCTCCCAACGGCTGTTTCGCCGAAAGTGGGCTGGCCCCGATAAGAGCGACAGAAGCCAAGGACGGGAGTGACGAGCGCCACGACTGGCCTCAGCCAATCAGCGACCAAAGACCCTTCCCCACGACGGGATCCGAGGCAAAAGGAAGGGGATATGCCTCCCAGATGCTGGTCCGGGGAAAAGGCGCTTTATAAAGCGCCTTTGCCAGAGCAGGGCCAGAGGATGACGCCAAGGACGCCGCCGCCGAGGTGCCGGCAGCCGGCCGAACCGCTACCTAACCTGTAACCAGGCCCCTACCTATATAAGGGGGCCTAGACCCTTAGTCTAGGGGGATCCAATCTTCTTCTTCCTCCACTAGCCCGAACAGCTCGAGGAGCACTGTAATCGCTACTGTCTAAGGTAATACGAAGCAGGCAGGAAGTAGGGGCTTTACCTCCACCCGGGAGGGCCCTGAACCTAGGTAAACCGAGGTGTCTCCGTTGGCACAATCCCGAGCCGGACCCATCGTCACCACCGTCGAGCCCCTTCGATAAGCCACCCCATGGCTACTGTCTCTAAATTCCCACGACACTCGAGGATCCAGTCCACTTCCTCCTGCCGTGCCAATGCTAGAAGGAGGCCCGCAGTCCGGAGCCCGCTGCTCCGGCGGCGGTGGCAGGGCAGGCGGAGAGTCTGATCCTGATGACGATAGAGAAGCGGACGGTTTGAAGAGACGCTCCTCAAAGACGCCGGCAGGTTGTGCCTAGCGGTGAGAGGCGCGCTTGGCGATTTCGTCCGCTTCCACATTTTCTCCTCTTTGGATGTGCTTCAGCTCCAAGCCTTGGAAGCATTTTTCCATCTTTCGATGCTCCTCGAGATAAGCTGCCATGTGCTCATCCTTTGGAGTGTAGCTCTTGTTCGAGAAGTTCACAACCAGCTGTGAATCTCCCTTGACGACGAGGCACTTGATGCCCAAAGCATTCGCCGCCCTTAGGCCAGCGAGTAGTCCTTCATATTCCGCGATGTTGTTGGAGACCTTGTGCTCAGGCTTAAAGCAGAGCTGGACGGCGTAGAAGAGCTTGTCCCCAGAGGGAGAGGTAAGGACAGCGCCAGCCCCCGCACCGGGGAGGTTGAAGGCGCCGTCGAAGTGCATGACCCAGAGGCCTGGGGCCTCCTCTCCTGGAAGCGTTGACTCCACCTCTGGAGGCTCATCGGCGAATGGATCAGTCCATTCGGCGGTGAACTCAGCCCAAGCTTTGCTCTTGATCACCTTGGTTGTTTCGAAGGAGATCTCGAAGGGCTGAAGCTCCACCGCCTATTCTGCCACCCGGTCGGCGACATTGGGATTGCGTAGTATGGTCTCCAGGGGACGATTAGTGACCACCTTAATTGGGTGACCCCGGAAGTAGTGACGTAGTTTCCTTGAAGCGATGAGCAAGGTGTAGAGCAGCTTTTGCTGCATGGTGTAGCGCTCCCGCGTGTCATGTAGTACCGTGCTGACAAAGTACACGGGCTTCTGCACCTTGGTGACACCCTCAGGAGTTTCCTCCTCATGAGGTTTAGGAGCGTCGCTCTGAGAGAGCGGCTCGGTCGGTGAAGCTGCAGCGAGCAGCTCCTCTTGAGGGACGAGAGGGATTTCTGCCTCTACCTCGTGAGGAGCCTCGGTGCAGGGAGGATCAACTTCTTCTTTAGCGATTACCTTGGCGTCTCGCTCCGCGACGAGGACAGCGCTTGCAGTTCTCGGAGTCGCCGTGATGTAGAGCAGCAGGGGCTCGCGGAATGTTGGGGCAACCATGATCGGTGGGCTCGTGAGATATCTCTTCAACTCGGCGAAGGCCTTGTCGGCTTCCGGAGTCCACTCGAACTTCCCAGTGCGCTTCATGAGCTTGAAGAAGGGCAAGGCCTTCTCCCCACTCCTCGCGATGAAGCGCCCCAGGGCTGCCATGCATCCCGCAAGGCGCTGCATTTCCTTGAGATTGCATGGTGGACGCATTTCCTCGATGGCCTTGACTTTATCGGGGTTCGCCTCTATCCCACGATGAGACATGAGGAACCCCAACAACTTTCTCGACGGCACGCTGAAGGCGCAATTGGCGGGGTTAAGCTTGATATTTACCTTTCTCAGGTTGGCTAATGTTTCCTCCAGATCCTCGATGAAGGTGTGACTTTCTCGAGTCTTGACGATGATGTCGTCGACGTAGGCTTCCGCATTCCTTCCCATCTGAGCCCCCAGGGCCTTGCACATGAGCCTCTGGAAGGTGGCTCATGCGTTCTTCAGGCCGAAGGGCATGCAGACGTAGCAGTACACACTGCAGGGCATGATGAAGGCGGTCTTCTCTTCGTCCTCCCTTGCCATCTTGATCTGATGATAACCGGAGAAGGCATCCAAGAAGCAAAGGAGGTCACAGCCGGCGGTGGAGTCGACGATTTGATCTATCCTTGGGAGCGGATAAAGATCCTTGGGACAGGCCTTGTTGAGACTTGTGAAGTCCACGGAGAGGCGCCCACTGCCATTAGACTTTGGGACAACCACTGGATTGGCAATCCAGGTGGGGTGGGCCACCTCGCGTATTAGCTTGGCCTTCTTCAGCTTCTCTATTTCTTGGACGATGAAGGCTTGCTTCTCTTGCGCTTGTTTCCTAGTCTTCTGCTTCACAGGGTGTGCCTGAGGGCACATGGCTAAGTGGTGCTCAATCACCTCCCTGGGAACGCCGGGCATATCTGACGGAGTCCAAGCGAACATGTTAGAATTTGCTCACAGGAAGGTGACGAGCGTACTTTCCTATTTGGGGGAAAGCCCTGCCCCGATGGTGACGAAGTTTTCGCAGCCCCCAGCCTGGAGCGGGACTTTCTTTGTCGCAGAGCGCTCTTGGGTGAACTGGGGCCTCCTCCCTGAGGGTACCGCAGCTTCCCCAATGCTCATGTCCAGCATTGGATGGATCAGGTCCTCGCTTGGAGTAGGCGATGCAGAGGCAGTGAACTTCTTCCCTGTCGAACTCGGCAGGTTGGGCTCGAGAGAGGCCTTCTTCGCAGTAGCCCGCTCTTGAGATACGAGCTATTTCTTCCTCGTGAGGTTGCCGGAGTGTTCCAGTAGATCTTCGTCGGTGGGGAACATGGCGGCGGCCTCACGGTAGACATGCTCCACAGATCGGAGAGCATCCATTTCGTTGCAGCGTACGGTGATAGTGCCGTTGGTGCCCGAAATCTTGAGGACGTTGAAGCCATGATGCGTTGCTGCCATGAACCTTGCCAGGGCTAGGTAGCCGAGGATGGCAGTGTACGGCAGCGCGATGTAGGCGATGTCGAAGTCGAGGCTTTCTGTCCTGTAGTTGTCCTAGGTGCCAAAGGTGACGGGCAGGCATACCTGCCCAATTGGCGTTTTAGACCCTTCGGTTACCCCGAAGAATGGTCGGGTTGGCATGAGCCGATGGTACGGCACCTGCATCTTTTTGAAGACCTCAACCGAGATGATGTTGAGTCCCGCCCCTCTGTCGATGAGAGTATGGTTGACGGCGATGTTATTGATGGTTGGCGTGCACAAGAGGGGAATTGTGCCAACGCCCTTGGTGGAGGCCGGATGGTCCTTGTGACATCCTGGCCCAGGGCTTAATAGGATTAATAGGATACTTATATCAACAAGTTGCAACTTCTTTTCCGGGAACTCACTCCAAAGGAACTCTGGGTTAAGCGTGCTTGGCCCAGAGCGATTTGGGGATGGGTGACCGACCGGGAAGTCCTTCCCGGGTGCGCATGAGTGAGGACAAAGTGCGCAGAAAAGACTAGTGTTGGTCTGTAGGGCCAGTCTAGAGATCCTAGAGAGCTTCCAGGGGTAACAGGCCCGAGCCACGGGGTGGTCGGGGTGTTACATTTGGTATCAGAGCCGACCCTTGCGGTAACACGGGCGTGTGCGGGTCAGGTGTGCAGACATGTGGCCCGTCGTGGCACATGGGTCGGCACTGGACGCATGGACGTGTCCAATAGGGGAAGTTCTTGGACTGGGGTTGACCGACGAGGACGTCGGTCTTCTAAGGGGGTGAGTGTGTGACATCCTGGCCCAGGGCTTAATAGGATTAATAGGATACTTATATCAACAAGTTGCAACTTCTTTTCCGGGAACTCACTCCAAAGGAACTCTGGGTTAAGCGTGCTTGGCCCAGAGCGATTTGGGGATGGGTGATCGACCGGGAAGTCCTTCCCGGGTGCGCATGAGTGAGGACAAAGTGCGCAGAAAATACTAGTGTTGGTCTGTAGGGCCAGTCTAGAGATCCTAGAGAGCTTCCAGGGGTAACAGGCCCGAGCCACGGGGTGGTCGGGGTGTTACAGTCCTCCTCGTCGAAGCCGATCTTGCTGGTTGACCACTTCATTAAGCGGTTGCCGATGTTGGGTTGTGCCGCCGTGATCTCTCGCGACAGCTGCTTGAAGTGACGATTAGATAAAGGAGCTTGAGCTCCACCCAGGAGGCAAGCAGCGAAGCCTCGCGGCTCATGATAGCCCCCCTGGTTCTCTTCACGATGATCATTCGCTGGTGGAGGTAGCGGCAGCGGCTCGGGATCTGCACGAGACAGACCATTGCGGCGGCGACCTTCGTCATGGTCGTCGTCGCGGTGATCGCCCAGGGATCCACCCTTGCCGTTGCTGCGGCTACTCCCACGGCGCTTGGAGACAGCATTTTCCTCATGAAACTTTTGGACAATCCAACAATCGTCGGAATTGTGGGTGTCCTTTTTTTGGAGGATGCAGTAGCGGTGATGTCGACCTTTATCGCGCTCGGAGCGGTCCCCGCGGCATTGCTTATGCTCGGGTTCCACCGCGAGGACGGAAGCCTCCTTGCGCTTGGGGTCCTTGGACTTTGGCTTTGGGGGAAGCGCCTCCGGCAGGTTGTGCATGAAGAGCCTCCCCTCCTCAGCCTTGGCGCAGCGGTCGGCGATTTCGAAGAGCCTAACGACGGAAGTCAGCTCATCATTCACGGATAGCTTCTCCCTCATCTTGATGTCGGAGACGCCCATGGAGAACATGGAGATGACCTCCTCATTGGAGATCCTGGGAATCTTGTTCCTCATCTGGCTGAAGCGCTGGATGTATTGACAAAGCGTCTTACCCTTGTATTGACGCATCGCCTTAAGATCGTTCTTGGTGGCGGGGCGCTCGTACGTGGGCATGAAGTTAGCGACGAACTGATGGCACAAGTCCTTCCATGAGGTCACGGATTCGTGAGGAAGATTCATGAGCCAAGTTCGTGGAGCGTCTTTGAGAGCCATGGGAAACCAATTGGCCATCGCACGCTGATCCCCACGCGCGGCCTGGAGGACGTAGAGCTGGAGGAATTCGACGGGGTTTGTGGTCCCATCGTAACGCGCGCCGATGTCCGGCTTGAACTTGTCAGGCCAGACCACGTAGCGTTGCTGGCGAGTGAGAGCAAGGCACCCGAGGTTGTAGATAGGGTCCCTGGGGGTCTTGACGTTCTTGCCAGCTTCGCCGATGTCATCGATGGCGCGGTCATGATTTTCGTGGCGGCGCTCAAGGGAGACATATGCATCTTCCAGAGCGCGTTGGACGATTTGGCAGCTGGGCTCCCTGCGCGGCGAAGATGCGGCACGGGAAGCCACCTTCTTGGCCTTGGCGGCCTTCCCATATCTGGCGCCCGGGGCGCGGTGCCCCGCCGCCGGATCTGGTTCTCCCGCGCCCTGGGCTCCTCCCTAGGCCGGGTCTTAATTGGCTGATAGCGCAGCAGCTCCTGCGCCATGGCGAGAGCCTGCGCAGGGGACAGCTGACTCCCAGAACAAGCACGAGAAGTGGCGGTGGCGGTGAAGGAGAGCGAAGGCTCTGTACGCCCGGACGGGAGATAGGAGGACTCCAGATCTTCCTCCTCTTCCTCCTCGGCCGAGGCTTCACGACGATGGAAGATGGGCTCGGTTTGCCCCCGGACAGCGTTACGGCGACAAAGACACTCGAGCCTTGCCTGGAAGAAAACACACCACAGCCCCTTACCTGGCGCGCCAAATGTCGAAGCAGATCTGGAAGAAAACACACCACATCCCCTTACCTGGCGCACCAAATGTCGATGGATTTCGTGTCGCAAGAACACGGGGTACCACGCGACGGACCCATAGATTTGAACGCAGGGGGCTGAACGTGGAAGATCTTGGATCACAACGAAACACGGTGATGGAAGCCTCGAGTCGTCGAATGCACAACACACTACAAAGAGGGACGCTGAGCTTTACCCAGGTTCAGGGCCCTCGTGGTGAGGTAAAACCCCTACTTCCTGCCTTCTTGTATTACGACGCGACACCTCGCGAGGAGTACAAGGCCTTGATTACAAAGCTCTAGCTAGCCGGAGGTAGAAGAACCAACTTAGCCTAGCTAGGAGCCCGGAGATGAAGATTCCATCCCCTCTAAGGGGTGGCCTCCCCTCCTTTTATAGCGCCAAGGTCCTCCTTCCCCTTATCTTCTTGGGGAAGGGGTTGCCACACACGGCCAAGGAGGGAGGACAGCTGTAGACTTTATTCTTCCGTGGACGTAGTCTTCGTAGAGTAGTGGCGCCGGTCCACAGGAGTGGGTGGAGGAAGCTGACGTCTTCCTCTGGCGCCTTGCACCGTCCACGCTATTTTTAGGGGGGTGGCCAACAACCACTGTTCTGCTTTATGCAGGCACGGCGAAAGTTGGTCTCCTCCCTGTCGGGGGTAGCGTGGGCGGTACGCGGTCTTCTGCCCTTCATCTTCTTGCTCTGTACGCAAACGTGCTGAGCTGACGTCGACGTCGTCCCTCCCCTCACCAGCGGAAGCTCGTGAGGAGGTCTTCTGGTCCTTAGCGGTTTTGGTCGTCGTTCTCCTCATGAGGCACCTCCTCATGAGGGTCTTCTCCAATAGCTTCGGTCGTCGTTTGACCCCTGGGCCGAAGCTAGGCCATTGAAGAGGCCCAGGAGCAGGTGGACCGGGATACCCCGATATCCAGAACACCGACAGGTAAGTGCATAGGTAATACTTCCTCGTCCCTTCCACAGAGCAAACACAAGAACACACGGCGATTTACCCTGGTTTAGTCTGCGAGAGGGGATCTCGCGTAAAACCCTATGTACAGCATGTCTGAGCTCACTGAAGAAGATGTCGTCGGTGGGTTTACAAGGGGGTCAGAGGCGGAGCCTAAGGGCGTCTGTTCTCTGAGGAAAGCTCTCTACTCCTATTGTACTCAATCTCCCAAAGACTGAGAGACCGATCTCTAGATCTGAGAGATGAACTCTCTCAGACTCTCTCTACGATGCTCACATGATGTAGATCTTGTAGGTCTCCACGCTCTTCTCTCTGAAGACTAGCTTCTCACCTGTTCTACTGCCTTTCTTTCCTACAGGGCTCTGAGCGATGGCGTAGCCCTACAGGGCTAGGCTTCGAGCTGTCCTCTCGCCCCGTCTGGCGCGCTGCACCGATGGGACTTGACCAGCTGGTCCAGTCCATCATTACCGCCACTGGCGCGGTAATGATGTCTTCTGCAAGTCTGCCGCATAGGGCTTCCGCCGCACGTCTCCCATGCATGTCTCCGGGGGGTGACACGAAGATCCTGGCAGGATCCTCTTGCCACGCGCCCTGAGGCCTTGTCCTGCGGGACTGGTCACGAGCCTTCTCTGGTATGCCACTTTCTCCCGTCTAGGAGAGAAACCGAAGAGCCAGCGACTCTGGAAGTCTTCAACTTTCTTCATCCACTTCAAGTCGATGAAGTCACCCTCCGTTCCGGCGGTGGTGATGAAGGAGACGCAGCCCGAGCTCTGGTTCAGTCCAGAGGGCCAAAGGGAGAAGAGGTGGCGAAAGTACGCCACTGATGGCTTAATGCTGATCCACGCCTCGCATGCGTAGGCAAAGACCGCCAGTAGGGCAATGGATCTGGGGTGAAGGTGAATCGCCTAGATCTCGTAGGTCTCCAAGATCGCCAGGAGAAGGGAGAGAATGGCGAAAGCATTCCGGCCAAAATAGAGAAGAGGAAGAAGGGTTGTGCCATCGCGGGCAGAGTCTCCCGCAGCGTCCGGCCGTGCCAGATGCGAGTGGCGCCCCACTCGCTGTTCTTGCTCCTGACCATCTCGCGGACGCTTTAGAGCTCGCGGTTGCTCTTGACGCGAGAGTCGAGCGGGGGCGCTGGCGGCGGTGGCACGGCTTTGGAAGACCCTATTGCTCCGGTGGTCCTGCGCGGTGCCATGGCGCTATCGGACTGGGGCGGATTTTAGCAGGAGGCAGATTGCTGGAGTGGATTGGATGTGCAAGCACTTCGGAAGGGGGCGGCAGCGGCGATCTGCTGTGAAGGAGAAGAAGGAGCCTTCTCTGCTAAGCTTTAAAGGAGGCAGAGAGGGCGCGGTTTCCCAAACGTCGCCCTTGATGCGATAGTTCGAAACGCCCATTACTCACTGCACGGCGCACGATCTCCACGCTGCTTCGTCTCGCCGGCTGCGGGCGTGCCACGTGTCTGTGGCCTCTGCATCTTCACATGGTTCTCTGACCGCGCGCGTTGACGCATGCCGTTAGAGGGCCCGGCAGCTTCTGGGGGCCCCTGACCCTTCGCTCCCTCGAGAGGGCGCGTTTGCGGGCCAGGCTCCTGGGGGCTACTGTCGGTATTCTGGATACCGAGGTATCCCAGTCCACCTACTCCTGGGCCCCTTCACGGCCCAGCTTCGGCCTAGGGTTAAACCGATGACCGAAGCCCAACGAAGAAGACCCTCATGAGGAGGCACCTCATGAGGAGAACGACGATCAAAACTGCTAAGGACCAGAAGACCTCCTTGCGAGGTGTTCCTAGTGAGGGAAAGGACCATCTCCACGTCAGCTTGACACATCCCAGTGTTGGGCGAGAGGATAAGGATAGAAGATGGCGTACCGTCCACGCTATCCCGACAAGGGGGAGACTAGCTCCTGTCGTGCTTGCATAAAGCTGCACGGTGGTTGTTGACCACCCCCCTAAAAATAGGGTGGATGGTGTAGGGCGCCAGAGGAGGACGCCAGCCTTCTCCACCGACTCCCGTGGACCAGCACCACTACTCTACAAAGGCTACATCCATCGAAGACTAAAGACAACAACTGTCCCACTCCTTGGCCGTTTGTGGCAACCCCTTCCCCGAGTTGATGAGGGGAAGGAGGACCTCTGCACTATAAAAGGAGGGGAGGCTGCCCCTTAGAAAGGATCCGATCTCCATCTCTGAGCTCCTAGCTAGGCTAAGTTGGTTCTTCTACCTCCGGCCGGTTAGAGCTCTGTAATCAAGGCCTTGTACTCCTCACGAGGTATCACGTCGTAATACAAGAAGGCAGGAAGTAGGGGTTTTACCTCACCACCAGGGCCCTGAACCTGGGTAAAGCTCGGTGTCCCTCTTTGTCATGCGTTGTGCTCATCGGCGTCTTGAGGCTTCCATCGCCGTGTTTCGTTGTGATCTAGATCTCACGCGTACTGCCCCCTGCGTTTGAATCTTTGGGTCCATCGTGTGGTACCCCGTGTTCTTGCGACACGAAATCCCCCGATAGTACTCAACACCAACAAGAGCCTTGACGTCCTTGAACTTGTTCTTATTCCTCAAGTTGATTGGATTGGGTTTCAACCTTGGCTTGACACCTTTTACGTACTTCATCTTGTGTTGTCTCTTCTCATGGGGGCAAATGTCGGCGAAGTGCTCTGGCTCATCACAATTGTAGCAAGATCTTCGCTTCTCCTTGGGAACAAAACTTCCCCTCTTCATGGAATGCTTCCCATACTTCTTCGCAAAGAATGCTAGATCGGTATCTAGCTCACTTGTTGAAGTCATCTCTTCTTCTTCTTCAAGATCTTCTTCAACTCTCTCTTCCTTGCTTGCTTCACGTGCCTTTGATTGAGTGACATTGGAGTTCAAAGCAAGCGATGGGTTCTTGTTCATGGCACGAACAATCTCCTTGGTTCTATTTGCCTTGGCAATCATGTCATCATGAGCAACAAAGTATCCAATAAGCTCATCCGCGGTCATCTTGCAAGAAGGTTCCAAGAAGGTGACATTGAAGGCCAACTCCTTGACGATCTCGATAAACTTTTTCTTCCACGAAGCTATCATTCATGTCAAATCCATCATCAATGGTGTTTCCTCCAAGAAGGATGATCTTTTCCTTGAGGGCTTGGAGTCTTGAGTAGGCACTTGTGACCGACTCCCCATCATTCATGCAAAACAAGTTCATGTCTTGTTTGGCAGCTTCATACTTGGTCTTTTGAATTGCCGATGTCCCATCAAACTGGACCGAGAGCTTCTCCCAAAGTTCCTTGGCAGACTCAATGCTTGAGAATTGTCATACACTTCACGCTTCAAGCTTTGGCATATCTTGTATAGAGCAGTGGAGTTGAGTTGACAATCAATCCTCTCTTTGGGCGTCATGTGTTTCTCATCAACGAGAGTGAACCCATTCTCGACAATTCCCCAAAGCTCCACACAAACACACCTAAGATGAGAACGCATGCAGACTTCCAATAGGAATATTTAAATTCATCAAGCATGGGAGGTGCACCGGATGAAGGGTTCATGTGAGGCATAGGCACGTGTAACAACCCAAATTTTTGGAAATTTAGAAACAAATAAAATTTATTAAAATACCAAATTTTGGACCCAACAAAAACTTTTATTTTAAATCCAAGATTTATTTCTTGTCTTTCCGGAATTGGGAATTTGAGCATTTTTGCTCCCATGCTTGAAATAAGAATAATAGGAGAAAGGTTTTAAACCAAATACTTTGAGCAAAACGTTTCACTCCCTTTTTTTTTAAAGAAAATAGTTGGAAAGAAATTAAAACCCTATTGCAATAAACCCAGCTGCGTGTTTTAGTCGTTGGAATAAAAATACCCATTTTGAAAACTTAGTCCCAAAACCTTTGCAAAAATCCACATGATTTCCTAGCCAATCTTTGATGCCAAAATAAACCTTTGTTTATAAAATAGTTTATTTGATACAACTTTGTTTTCTATCTATTTAAATCTTGCATGAGTGCATGTTAAATCCATTTGGAAATAGTTCAAGTGAACAAAGTCATCCAATCCCATGCAACAAGAAAGAAAACACAAAGAAATAAGAAGAAACACAAAACCCTAAATAGGAAACATAAGAAAAAGAATCTAGAAAATGTAATTGCCTACATTACTTTGCCCTTATATATTAAGCAATATTTGAACTATACCATCATGCATCTCTCCACCACAACTAAGAACAAGTTACAAAGAATCAAATACAATAAAGTTGAAACAAAAATCAACTTGGAACTCAATTTAATATTCTGCCAAAGTTTGAATTCAAATAAGATGTCATTCCCAACTCCATGTCATCTCCAAGAAAACCAACACCTTTGGACCAAGATAAAACTTTTGCACTTCATATTGCATGCATGCATAGTAGTTTAAATACATGTTGTTCTATGATTTCATGTATCTTTTAAATAGTTGTGAAATGATTAGTTAAACCACTCCTAACCAACATAAACAATAGAGGTTAACCCCCAGGACTAAAGAAACCAGAAGCAAAAGAAATAAAGAAAAGAGAAGAAAAGTTTGATCTAGCAAATGTTATTGAGTACCCTACTTTGGACCCTTAGATTAAGAAATCTGCAACTCAACTAAGGGTGTGATCAGTTGGTTGAGCAAGACCAAATCACATTCTTGCTTGACCAACAAATTTCAAACAAAAACTCAAATGCTAACCTAACTCAAACATCTGCCAAAGATTGAATCTAAAACATAGGACAACCCCAAATTCAAAATAGCCCTGAAGCAAAACACCACCTCTTGACCTAACAAAAATAGTTTTAGAATCCCTATCCAATATAATGACCAACCCAATTTGAAAATTTAGAAAATTCAAATTTTGACTTCTTGCGGACATTTGGTCGAACACATGGTGGGCAGAAATCGGCAAAGGTGCAAGTTAGTACAAGGACCAGTAGCCAGCCCCCTCTCTGTCCTTCCCACAGTGTCCCTGCCGCTCCTAGAGTGTCCTGCTATCGACCCCCTGTCACCCCTGCCCGGACCCGGCCGTGAGACCCGGAAGAAAGGAGGAGAACCACCGCAGCACCCCTCACCTGCCCCCTCTGCACCAGACCACCCCGCCGCCCGCAAACGCGCCAGCAGCACGCTGCAGCCCTCCGCCGAAAGCACCGACCGCCTCGTCCCTTCTTTAGCCGACACCAGCCATGCTCTGGCCGCAGATCCCCTCACCCCGTGCTCCCTCTCCCGTCTATAAAAAGCCGCCCTTCTTCCCTGAAAAGATTCACACCACCTCACTCTACCTCCTAGACAACCTCTCCCTCTCTGTCATGCCCTAGGTCGAGCTCGGCAACCCCGACTGCTCCACAGACCATCGCCCGTTCCCGGTGCCCCCGAGCCTCTCTCGACGTAGATCTTGTGGGAGGTGGCCGAGAGGAGCCCCCGCCACCGCCTGGACAACCTCACCGCCGCCGCCATCCTCCCAGGTGAGCTCCCCACCACCGCCGCCTCCCCAGCGACCTCCCTCGCTCCCGTCCGTGTCGAGGCAGAGAAGACGGCCCCAGGCCGTCGGATCCTGCCCTGATCGGACAGCTCACGTTAGCCCGTACCCCTTCGGGTTATGAAACCCCTGACCGGCAGGCCCCGCCTGTCAGCCCTTTTTTTTTCTCCCGCGCGCACCCGGGTTCCCCTAGCTGGGCCGGCCCAAGTTCGTCCCCCCCCCGGCCCGCATAAATCCAGTCGGCCTAGTTTTTTTTTTGGGAAAACTTTTATTTATTTTCTTTGAATTACTGCAACTTACAACTTTAAGTCCCAGAGATTTAAGAATCCAAAAATAGCAAATAAATACTCCTTAGAAAGCTAAGAACTTTATCTAGCCTCTGGAACTGGTTTGGCCCCATTTAGAAGTATAATTTTCGTGCAGTAAAAATAACAAAACAGGAGCTTTTCCAACTTAGAAAATCCATATCAATTCAAATAAAATTCCTAAAAATATAAATCCAACTTTAGAAATTCACAATTAGTGATACCCATCTGCCTATACCATTAGATCTCATTTTTGAACCTTTTAAAGTAAATGCTATTTACCTATATGGTTAAATAGGCAATTGCCATATAGGATTTTATTAAACTCAAATCTATAATTGAAATTTTTATGGAACTCTTATTGTTAAACCATATTTCCAAATACATATCTATAGGTACTGATCTTAGTCCATGTGAGCTTGTAGGAAGTATTTGGAAATTTAATACTACATTGTAGTAATTAGAAACTCAAACTTGCACACCAATCTCAAAATATGGACATGATATAAAACCAATTCCTAATCAACCACCTTTTCAGATATTAATCTATAGCTCCTGATCCAAGTCAACTAGGATTAATATATTGCACTTATAGATTCAAACTTGATCACTAAATACTTGCAAACTAGAAATAGCTTCGATAAAAGAAAAAGACTCCAAATCCTATGAAGCCTCTTTGGTTGAACCATAATCTTGATTATCTACTTGTGGTCTATGACCATGGTCAATAAGGACTTGCAAGAGATATTTCACGATTCAAAGTAAATTAAATCCTCACTTAAGCCAAGAAAGTGATAATCCCATCTATATGGAATCAATTAAGTTGAAGCCACTCTCCATCGCATTCTTAGATAACTTTCCTTACCCTAGTATCCTTGATTGTTGAATGTGTGTGGTTTGTGAAATGCTTGGTGATTGTATGTATTTATTTTTCAAAAATTAGACGACAAAGAGAGTCAGGAGAATGGATCCCGAAGTCCACCAAGAAATGGAGATGGAGATCAATCAATCAAAGATGAAGATGAAGACTATTTTGACTTTGCCAAGCCAGGCAAGCCATCTTTTGAATCATACCCAATTGCCTAGTTTTCCTATTGCATAATCTCTTGTTCTTAAGTAAATTGCATGATTGAATTGCTACTTTTGAACAAGAGTATCAAACTAGGTTTATCCGACAACTCTTTAGTTGCAGCATCACTCATAGTAGTTGCTTAGTCGCTAATAAATTTGAGGTCATCTATAGGGGAACCCTATTTGAAAGTGGTGACTTGAACTTGAAAGCTTGAAATGGGAGACTACTCATACATGATGGATTTCTGAAAGAAAATAATCTTGACTAAGGACTATGGAATGTATTTCTAAATGATAATGAGTGATGTACTATGTGAGCCAACCATACCGTACGACCACATTACCCCTATATGGGAAGGGGCTTAGTCCGTAGTTTGTTTGCTTTAGTATGGGAGACCTCATTGAACTTATAGGGGATGGATCCTGCGGGAAGCCCCCGAAGCCGGGACTTGCCATAGCTGTGATGGAGGATACCACAGACTATGGGAGTCCAAAATACAGCACCCTGTAGTCGAAAAAACTATGAGTTCCATTCCGTATCTGGACTCTTAGGGAGGATCCTATACTAAAGTAGGCAAGTGAAAGATTTTGTTTGATTATCTGAACCTCGCATACTTTGTGTATGACGATCCGCGGATTTCTCCCGGCAGATGTATCGAATCTTGTGGGTAAAGTGTACCCCTCTGCAGAGGTTTTCAAACTATTCGAATAGCCGCGTCCGCGGTCATGGACAGTTGGCAAGTTGTACTTGACTTTTGTCAAGATTGATAACAACTTGAGGTGAACTTGGTGAATGACTTGACCTGAACTTTGAAGGTGACCAACACTTGAAGTTCCTCTTTAGATTTAACTTAGAGAATTAAATCTTCTTCTATACTAATGAAAATTCTTGGGAAACAAACTAGCTTTTTGCAAATAAACTTAGTGCTTAGTCCACCATATCAACCATGCATATCTATCTCATCACTTTGTTTATAAGATGGTTTGCGAGTGCATCCAATGTACTCATGGCTGTGTCCCTGGCTATTAACTTGGCCAGACTTGAAGGAGCAAGATCAAGCAGGAAGGACTCATTGACGGCTTTGCGAATTAGGCTCGTTTCCTACTGTCTGCTTTGCCTGTGCGGTTGAAGCTTGACAATATGGACCCAAAGTGTTATTCCGCTGCATGTTGATGTATTGTAAGGTTTGGTCTGTGCGACCACCTATGTAATCCCCTTTATTTACTATTAATGTCTATGACTGTGATATCAACTACGTTATGTAAATCACAACAATGATTCTGGGATTGTGATGGATTACATAACGGGCACCTCGAATTTGTTATAAATTTGGGGGTGTTACAAGTTGGTATCAGAGCCTAGGCTGACTCTAGGAAACCCTAGTTAGCATGGTCGTTAAAAAATGATATCTCTGGTATCCCAAGTTTGATATCAGGACTATCATGACCTTAGGAGACCTTAGTTAGCATGGTCGTTAGCTAAGAAAGTGATATGTTGACAAAAACTTATTTCTAGAAAAGAAATTTATTTGCTTTGGTACCCAAAGCCCAACTTATACTCCCATCTTATTCACTTCAAATATCTTACACTCTCAACTTATACTCTCAAGAGATTTTGACAAAGAATTTATTTACCTCTTTAATTACAAAGTCTTTTCAAATATTTGTTTTACTCTATTCCTCATCTACTTCAAATATATGCTATGGACAATAAACCAACCTATGACCGAAGGACTTTTGGATCAAAAGATGAGGGACTCAATATTTTTCAAGACTTCAACCTTGGATGTCAACTACGACGGCTGCCATCAAAAGCGAGTCTCTTCACCTAATCCAGAAATCTTCCAACAAGAGTCAACCCTATGAGATAAAGACTTCAAGAGCAAAGAATGAGTGATCAAAAATGATGAAGACCCAGCAACCTTTTGACCCACAGGATTTATAGGAAATGCTCAGTTGTTTTGATTGAGCTACCCTTACCTCACGATTAGTAAGTGTGCTTAGTGCCTTGTGTGTTTGAATGATTGATTTATTTGGAGAGGTGTTGCTCATAGGCCATTCGGCAACATGAAGCAACCACTCTGAAATCTTGTTTGCTCAAAAATGTATTTGTCTTTCTCGCCCAAACTAAACTCTAACCATACCAATCCCACGTCGGAAACCTTTTGAAAGTTGTTCCCTCTCATCTACTGCAGAGCTCCACCCCTGATGCACCTCACATGCTCGCAAGTCCAAACAACTACACCAGGACCCACCCTAGGAAATCTACATTTCCAGTCATATCAAATTCTCTTCAGCGAGGAGCTCAAGTTGTCAAGACTAGCAAAAAGTCTCGATCTCGTAAGAGGCGAAATCAAGCAAGAGATATGTACCGTCAAGCAAGTGGATGTCCAACACGCTGCAATGGAGACTATGAGAAGACTCTGCGATCTGGAAAAATAGTTATTGGTGGCAAGACCAACATTACCTGCTATGAGTGCGGAATCAAGGGGCACTACTCCAATGAGTGCCCAAAGAAGCTGAACGAAGCACCACAATCTATCGCAGGCCCGCGAAGCCATGTAATAACTGAAGATCGTGTCAAAGGCCGCACCAGCCTCATCATCCTTAACACGACGGAAACACCCTTCCAAAGTAACCACGAGTATGTCTACCAACCTGAAGACACAAAGAAAGGAAAACCGGGAATCAGACACTAGGTACCCGGAAGTTGCACTTAGCTACAAGGATGGTAGGAACAAGTTGGATCAATATTTTGGATCACCAATCAAGAAGCCTTAGTCACCTTAGTTTGGTACTAGTAGTCTTTTTTATCTCCTTCTAAAATGAATGAGGCATGTAATCCGCAAGACCATTAGTAATGAAATTCTATGGTTTAAACCTAAAACATTTTTTTTTCAAAAGTGTGATTGTTTGTTGAAAATGCTATGTGATTGACGAATATGTGTTTTGGCCCGTATGGCCTTATCACATTTTGGGTGTACCCAATCTTTCCATCTTGATATAAATTGAATACACACTCTATCTCTTATCTGGTAATATCATTTCCCAATCTATCTCAATCTTAACTTATGAATCTCGGGAGGAGATTCTTTTTAAGGGGGGAAGATTGTAACAACCCAAATTTTTGGAAATTTAGAAACAAATAAAATTTATTAAAATACCAAATTTTGGACCCAACAAAAACTTTTATTTTAAATCCAAGATTTATTTCTTGTCTTTCCGGAATTGGGAATTTGAGCATTTTTGCTCCCATGCTTGAAATAAGAATAATAGGAGAAAGGTTTTAAACCAAATACTTTGAGCAAAACGTTTCACTCCCTTTCTTTTAAAAGAAAATAGTTGGAAAGAAATTAAAACCCTATTGCAATAAACCCAGCTGCTTGTTTTAGTCGTTGGAATAAAAATACCCATTTTGAAAATTTAGTCCCAAAACCTTTGCAAAAATCCACATGATTTCCTAGCCAATCTTTGATGCCAAAATAAACCTTTGTTTATAAAATAGTTTATTTGATACAACTTTGTTTTCTATCTATTTAAATCTTGCATGAGTGCATGTTAAATCCATTTGGAAATAGTTCAAGTGAACAAAGTCATCCAATCCCATGCAACAAGAAAGAAAACACAAAGAAATAAGAAGAAACACAAAACCCTAAATAGGAAACATAAGAAAAAGGATCTAGAAAATGTAATTGCCTACATTACTTTGCCCTTATATATTAAGCAATATTTGAACTATACCATCATGCATCTCTCCACCACAACTAAGAACAAGTTACAAAGAATCAAATACAATAAAGTTGAAACAAAAATCAACTTGGAACTCTATTTAATATTCTGCCAAAGTTTGAATTCAAATAAGAGGTCATTCCCAACTCCATGTCATCTCCAAGAAAACCAACACCTTTGGACCAAGATAAAACTTTTGCACTTCATATTGCATGCATGCATAGTATTTTAAATACATGTTGTTCTATGATTTCATGTATCTTTTAAATAGTTGTGAAATGATTAGTTAAACCACTCCTAACCAACAGAAACAATAGAGGTTAACCCCCAGGACTAAAGAAACCAGAAGCAAAAGAAATAAAGAAAAGAGAAGAAAAGTTTGATCTAGCAAATGTTATTGACTACCCTACTTTGGACCCTTAGATTAAGAAATCTGCAACTCAACTAAGGGTGTGATCAGTTGGTTGAGCAAGACCAAACCACATTCTTGCTTGACCAACAAATTTCAAACAAAAACTCAAATGCTAACCTAACTCAAACATCTGCCAAAGATTGAATCTGAAACATAGGACAACCCCAAATTCAAAATAGCCCTGAAGCAAAACACCACCTCTTGACCTAACAAAAATTGTTTTAGAATCCCTATCCAATATAATGACCAACCCAATTTGAAAATTTCGAAAATTCAAATTTTGACTTCTTGCGGAAATTTGGTCGAACACATGGTGGGCAGAAATCGGCAAAGGTGCAAGTTAGTACAAGGACCAGTAGCCAGCCCCCTCTCTGTCCTTCCCACAGTGTCCCTGCCGCTCCTAGAGTGTCCTGCTGTCGACCCCCTGTCACCCCTGCCCGGACCCGGCCGTGAGACCCGGAAGAAAGGAGGAGAACCACCACAGCACCCCTCACCTGCCCCCTCTGCACCAGACCACCCCGCCGCCCGCAAACGCGCCAGCAGCACGCCACAACACGCCGCAGCCCTCCACCGAAAGCAGCGACCTCCTCGTCCCTTCTTTAGCCGACACCGGCCGTGCTCTGGCCGCAGATCCCCTCACCCCGTGCTCCCTCTCCCATCTATAAAAAGCCGCCCTTCTTCCCTGAAAAGATTCACACCACCTCACTCTACCTCCTAGACAACCTCTCCCTCTCTATCATGCCCTAGGTCGAGCTCGGCGACCCCGACCGCTCCACAGACCATCGCCCGTTCCCGGTGCCCCCGAGTCTCTCTCGACGCAGATCTTGTGGGAGGTGGCCGAGAGGAGCCCCCGCCACCGCTTGGACAACCTCACCGCCGCCGCCATCCTCCCAGGTGAGCTCCCCACCACCGCCGCCTCCACAGCGACCTCCCTCGCTCCCGTCCGTGTCGAGGCGGAGAAGACGGCCCCAGGCCGTCGGATCCTGTCCTGATCGGACAGCTCACGTTAGCCCGTACCCCTTCGGGTTATGAAACCCCTGACCGGCAGGCCCCGCCTTTCAGCCCTTTTTTTTCTCCCGCGCGCACCCGGGTTCCCCTAGCTGGGCCGGCCCAAGTTCGTCCCCCCCGGCCCGCATAAATCCAGTCGGCCTAGTTTTTTTTTGGGAAAACTTTTATTTATTTTCTTTGAATTACTGCAACTTACAACTTTAAGTCCCAGAGATTTAAGAATCCAAAAATAGCAAATAAATACTCTTTAGAAAGCTAAGAACTTTATCTAGCCTCTGGAACTGGTTTGGTCCCATTTAGAAGTATAATTTTCGTGCAGTAAAAATAACAAAACAGGAGCTTTTCCAACTTAGAAAATCCATATCAATTCAAATAAAATTCCTAAAAATATAAATCCAACTTTAGAAATTCACAATTAGTGATACCCATCTGCCTATACCATTAGATCTCATTTTTGAACCTCTTAAAGTAAATGCTATTTACCTATATGGTTAAATAGGCAATTGCCATATAGGATTTTATTAAACTCAAATCTATAATCGAAATTTTTATGGAACTCTTATTGTTAAACCATATTTCCAAATACATATCTATAGGTACTGATCTTAGTCCATGTGAGCTTGTAGGAAGTATTTGGAAATTTAATACTACATAGTAGTAATTAGAAACTCAAACTTGAACACCAATCTCAAAATATGGAAATGATATAAAACCAATTCCTAATCAACAACCTTTTCAGATATTAATCTATAGCTCCTGATCCAAGTCAACTAGGATTAATATATTGCACTTATAGATTCAAACTTGATCACTAAATACTTGCAAACTAGAAATAGCTTCGATAAAAGAAAAAGACTCCAAATCCTATGAAGCCTCTTTGGTTGAACCATAATCTTGATTATCTACTTGTGGTCTATGACCATGGTCAATAAGGACTTGTAAGAGATATTTCACGATTCAAAGTAAATTAAATCCTCACTTAAGCCAAGAAAGTGATAATCCCATCTATATGGAATCAATTAAGTTGAAGCCACTCTCCATCGCATTCTTAGATAACTTTCCTTACCCTAGTATCCTTGATTGTTGAATGTGTGTGGTTTGTGAAATGCTTGGTGATTGTATGTATTTATTTTTCAACAATTAGACGACAAAGAGAGTCAGGAGAATGGATCCCGAAGTCCGCCAAGAAATGGAGATGGAGATCAATCAATCAAAGATGAAGATGAAGACTATTTTGACTTTGCCAAGCCAGGCAAGCCATCTTTTGAATCATACCCAATTGCCTAGTTTTCCTATTGCATAATCTCTTGTTCTTAAGTAAATTGCATGATTGAATTGCTACTTTAGAATAGTAGTTGTGTAGTGGTATCTTGCTTAACAAGAGTATCAAACTAGGTTTATCCGACAACTCTTTAGTTGCAGCATCACTCATAGTAGTTGCTTAGTCGCTAATAAATTTGAGGTCATCTATAGGGGAACCCTATTTGAAAGTGGTGACTTGAACTTGAAAGCTTGAGATGGGAGACTACTCATACATGATGGATTTCTGAAAGAAAATAATCTTGACTAAGGACTATGGAATGTATTTCTAAATGATAATGAGTGATGTACTATGTGAGCCAACCATACCGTACGACCACATTACCCCTATATGGGAAGGGGCTTAGTCCGTAGTTTGTTTGCTTTAGTATGGGAGACCTCATTGAACTTATAGGGGATGGATCCTGCGGGAAGCCCCCGAAGCCGGGACTTGCCATAGCTGTGATGGAGGATACCACAGACTATGGGAGTCCAAAATACAGCACCCTGTAGCCGGAAAAACTATGAGTTCCATTCCGTATCTGGACTCTTAGGGAGGATCCTATACTAAAGTAGGCAAGTGAAAGATTTTGTTTGATTATCTGAACCTCGCATACTTTGTGTATGACGATCCGCGGATTTCTCCCGGCAGATGTATCGAATCTTGTGGGTAAAGTGTACCCCTCTGCAGAGGTTTTCAAACTATTCGAATAGCCGCGTCCGCGGTCATGGACAGTTGGCAAGCTGTACTTGACTTTTGTCAAGATTGATAACAACTTGAGGTGAACTTGGTGAATGACTTGACCTGAACTTTGAAGGTGACCAACACTTGAAGTTCCTCTTTAGATTTAACTTAGAGAATTAAATCTTCTTCTCTACTAATGAAAATTCTTGGGAAACAAACTAGCTTTTTGCAAATAAACTTAGTGCTTAGTCCACCATATCAACCATGCATATCTATCTCATCACTTTGTTTATAAGATGGTTTGCGAGTGCATCCAATGTACTCATGGCTGTGTCTCTGGCTATTAACTTGGCCAGACTTGAAGGAGCAAGATCAAGCAGGAAGGACTCATTGACGGCTTTGCGAATTAGGCTCGTTTCCTACTGTCTGCTTTGCATGTGCGGTTGAAGCTTGACAATATGGACCCAAAGTGTTATTCCGCTGCATGTTGATGTATTGTAGGGTTTGGTCTGTGCGACCACCTATGTAATCCCCTTTATTTACTATTAATGTCTATGACTGTGATATCAACTACGTTATGTAAATCACAACAATGATTCTGGGATTGTGATGGATTACATAACGGGCACCTCGAATTTGTTATAAATTTGGGGGTGCTACAACACGTGTTCGAGGGGATATTCATATGGCTTTGCATGAAAAGAAGGTCCATCAAGCTTAGGTGGAATATCCACCCTAGCTTTATCCGAGTTTGGCTTCTCCTTCGGAGCAACCTCAACAAACTCGGGATGGGCATTCTTTTCATCCAAAGCCGAGAATATCGCTTCGAACGCGGCAAAATGTTTGTTGAGTTCGTTGTGTTGCTTATCAAGCATCGCTTGGACCTCAACGGCCATGAAGACTTTGTCTTCACCCTAATCCGTAGGTGAGACCATCTTACTCTCAAGGCGGTTAAGCCTTTAAAAAGAGCCCTTGCTTTTATACCAATTGAAAGGATCGATGGTCTAACCTAGAGGGGGGTGAATTGGTATCTACAAATTTTACTTCTCTTTTCACTAGTTTTAGCCTTTGCGGAATATAAGTGTGAGCCTAACAACTAGGTGAGCAACCTATATGATGCTATGCAAAGAACTTCAAGCACAAAGGCTATCACAAGGGTAAATGCACAAGTAAAAGGACTCGAATAGAAATAACCAAGGCACGTGGAGACAAAGATGTATCCCGATGTTCACTCTCTTGGGAGAGAGCTAGTCACCGTTGGAGAGATGTGAATCCCCACGAAGGGTACTCAAACACCACGAAGGCTCACCTTCTTCTCCTTGAGCCTCCTCCATGAAGTAGGAGCCCAATCACTCGTGGTAGACCTTAGGGTGGTCTCCAAACCCTCACAAACATTCCACGGGGCAAATCACAAGCCGAATTCCTCTGGGCGACCCTAGCCGCCTAGGGTTTCCCACAAACCCAAGAGTAACAAGTAATCTCGATGAACTAAAGGGAGAATGAAATATGGCTTGGTGGAGATGTAGATCGGGGCCTCCTCTTTGTTTCTACCAAAGGGATTTGGATTTGGGTGGGTAGAATGAGAGATCCCCTTAGCTTGAGGTGCTCATTAATGGAGGAGAGAGTGTGTACATGATATTATGATTTGTAAGTGGTCAACCTACCCCTCCGGAGAAGAAGGGGTGTATAAGTCCGTGGGAGAAAATGACTGTTTGGGGCGAAACTGGGATTTCCGATTGAATTCCCGGTTGGATCGGAAATCCAACCGGAAATTCCCGGTGGAGAATCCAGTGCGTCCGAAAATTGAACCGGAGATTTCCGATTTGAACTGGACATGGAACCGAGAAAAACCGAGCCAGCCCAAAAACATGCCTGGGGCTGGCTGGGCTTGTCCGGTCCTATGGCTGGTTGAAACCGGAAATTTCCGGTTGAATTTCCGGTCTGACCGAAAATTTGACCGAGAACCATAATTCCTCCCCAAACTTTCTTTTCTCAAAGAACTAAAAATACTCTCTGATCTGGGAAATGAAACAGGTGGGGAAAGGTGTCTGGTTAGCAAGAAAACAAACCCACGAGTCCATCAAGGCAACCCCTCTTAATAGTGTGGTTTTTCCTATAGACTCAAGCATAAATAGAAAAGAATAAGAAAAACACCGTCGCTTCTCTCCGAAGTCGAATGGGGGGGCCTCCTTTCACAGCTCATCAGTGAAACGGACTGAGACCTGAAAATGAGACTCGAAGACTATATTAGTCCAACACTAGCTCACGTGTCATCAATAACAAAAATAAGGTGAAGGGTAAAATACCCTTATAATTCACCCCCTTGTTAAGAATCATAATATAGACAATTTTGAACACATAGTGGACACAACTAAAGAAAATAAATAATCTTGCAGATTGGGTCTTCTATGTGACCTATTAGCCGAAAAATGACAAACTAAGAGTATCACATTCAAAAAATCTTCTAAAAAGTGATACCATTTACGAAGATTCATGACTTCAAGCCAAATGACCAAAGTCATGACCATATTCACGGCGTAGTTTTTGGTAATGTGTACAAAATGGGCACATGTTTTATGTTGGTATGACAAACAATGTTGTCAAGGGAGGTCCCATCTATTTTTAGGGAAAAAGTATTTTCATTTTTTATGTGCTAAATATAGATTTTTTAAGAAAGTGAAAGACTATGATGCCAAGTATAACCACTCCAATTTTTACTCAAAGTAGACAATATTTGATGGTTAATTCCCATATATGCGTTAAATTCTGGTCACTGCTTATTTTAGCATGAACCTTGTCAATTGTAGAAAAAAAATCTACATGTCTCCTCGGCGTAAAGCTCATTTGAATCCGTAGATAGCGTGAGGGGCCAAGATTCTCTTGGCCTAGATTTTGGTGTGAGGGGGTTAAGTCGGTGTGCTTTTGATGGGAGAGTGCAAGAGGTGGTGGCACATATGTTGGCAAAAAGAGGTATGGAACTAGAACTTCATGCTTGTAACCTGTTGCACTCATGGAGTAGCAGCGCCTCTGTTGATGGGTATAACCACGAGTCATTTAGTATGTCAGATACTCATTTATAACCTTTTACTCTCCCCATGTTATCTAGTATTATGCAGTAGTTTGATAGTATTTAGTACATTAGTAGTTAACCTGGGGCATTGCCTTCCACAAGATTAGCAAATACCAGAGATTGCTAGAACACGTTGATATCAGCATTCGAATCTGCCATGTCCGAGAAATAATGTCAAATCCACAAATATTGTGATGCAACAGCCTCAAGTATGACCGTGCACCTGTTGGCACGTCCTTTATATTATACATGCCCTGTAAAAGGACATTTTTCACTCTCAATGCTTAAAATCTATTCTTTCTAGCATCTCAGGAAAACCCCTTTTCTCGTTGAACAATGAGAGTCGAGCAGTGTCCTCAACATTAGGCTCTCTCAAGTACAAAACACCGAGCACCTCAATCACTGCCCGACAATGTGGATTCACTCATGCGCATGTACTCATCAACGAGATCATTGGAAACTCCATATACAAGCATGCAAATAGCTGTTGAGCACTTCTGATAAGAAGAGAAGTCAATCTTACCTGTGGCATATGTTTTGCATTGAAAGTAGGGATCACAGAACCTTGGTCCTTCTAGGATGCTCGTGAAAAATTTCCTTGACATTTGAAAGCAGAATTGGTTTTGGTACAAAGCCATGTGAGGCTGAAAGTAGTTGGTGTAGAGATGGACATGGCCGGCCTCTCAGTTACTGACCAAATTGGATGCTCGGCCAGGCACATAACATTCCACTAGGGCAGTTGCGCCTCGTTGGCTCATGAAAGAGGGTTGCCGCCACTACCAAGATGCCAGTAACATTGTTAGAATCCTTGTCCAATGATGTATCAATGAAGTGCTTGAAGAAAAACTCAATGTTCAGGGAGAGAACCCAGGAGATATCGTCTTCTAAGATATTGTCCATATAAAAACAATGACAATGGTCAAAACAACCAGCACTAGCAACCCCAGTGGGTTGTCTCACTTTTTACCCCGAATCTGTTTTGATCTGTTTGGGTTAGCCTGCAAATAGGAAATGGCTAGCCCCCCGCACTGTCTATCTGGGTCTAGGGTGCACCTAGCGGCGGGATGCCTTTCTGGCCACACGCGATGTGGCTGCTCTGGCCTCCTCGTCAGTTTTGCGTATTTAATAAATTGTCAAAAATATATCACAAAGCACTACTAATATATTTCCAACAAAATAGGAAAGTTCATACATATGTTGAGTAGATCACACATCAGAAGATCGATCAGTTTTGCTTCCTCTCTAACAAAGCCATTGACTCCAGGTCCATGAGCCTCAAGTCGAACATCATGATTCGATTCTCCTCGATGAGCAATGTGGCCTCTACTTATTTTTCTTGGTGTTCAAATTGCTTGGCTCATCACCGTTCATTGATCACCTAAAGTTTAAGTTTTCTTTCTTGTACCTCAATGGTCTTTCTTTGTATGTGAATGAAGTTTACAATTTTCTCCTCTTTCTCTGAGTGTCTCTTCTCTTCCCTCTTAACATATTCATCCTCCTTATCGGTCATCATCACCTTCAGTGTGTTTTCCAAATACATGGACGAAGCTTCACACCTCAAATCCTGCTTGCTAACTTGCACTAGAAGAAAAGTGTCCATCTACCATGTTCAAATTTTTTGGTTAAAGGGTTGTTCTTCATGGTTAATGACTCTTTAACCATGATTTGCCTACCATGGTCTATCGACCGTTACATATCTTTCTGCCATGATTTTTTGATGACCGTAGTAGATGCGAGTCTTTAGCCACAAAAATCCGTTTCGTGATAGATGGGTTTCACCATGTCATGCTAACTGACACTTCGCAGCCACCGTTGGCTTTTCAGCCATGGTTGTAAACCGTGGTAGATGGCAGGCCCACTCATGGCCTGCTATATATGTAGCGGGCTGGCCCACCTAAGGTTGACAAAACTTAAAGGCCCGGCCCATATAAGGCCCAATAAACTAAAAAGTCAAGGCCCACCCAAGAGCTAGTACGAGTAGCGGGCTAGCCCAACAATTCATGTTCCTATTGGAGAAATGGCCTAATAAAGGGTTGTTAATGTTGTGGGCCGGCCCAAGCAAGGTCTGTTAATGTTTGAGGTTCAGCCCAATAAATGTCTGTTTAAGTTAGGGCATCAGCCCAACAAAGGTCTGTTAATGTTGTAGGGCCGATCCAACAACAGCCAGTTAAATTGTTGGTACCTCAGCCCACTTAAGGCCTGTATCTCTAGATGGGCCATCTGTACTCTGGCCCAATGATATTTGGGCCCATGTATGATTTGCCACATGAAAGTCCTAGTCAAGTTTTGTGCCAGACATAAGTGAGAGCCCAGCTACGGCCACAATCCATCTTTGTTTCGGCCAGTTAATATCCGGTCAATTGCCGCTTGGCCACTTGACGGCCTAATAAGCGAAAGGAGGATCATGTCAAATATGGACCGTCAAATGCCACACAGTTTGCATATTGGCCCCTTAAGATGGGGCCCGCTAGCAGCCTATTAGAATATACCCAAATTTTTGGCCTAGCACGGTAACGGCCCGTCACATGCCCATTTAGCGCCCCATCCGAAGGGCCAAAAACTAGAACATATACATACGGCTCGTACAAATCATGAATACCAGGTTTCACACAATTTCTATCACAAAAATAGGTAAGAACTGAATGAGGACATGAAATCAAATATTACAACAAATTATTACATGCACTAGAAGTTACAGAATCAATTAAATAATAAGCTATGGCAGCTCTTCAGACATGTAGAGATTGCATCAGCGGACATTTCTGGTTACTTAGATTGAGATTGCATTGCCAGACATATAACAACTGGCATACCATGAGAGTTGCATAGGAGATTATTAAGTAGATGGTCTGTCAAAGCTTGCCTATTTTTCAATTCCTGTATCTCCTGGCGTGTTATGGTAATTTTGGTATCGATTTCCTCTATTTCCTGTCTAATAAGATCAATTGATTGGATTGTAGTTTTAAAAACTCTTTGTGCTAAAATAACTGGAATAGCTGACGCAATGGGCTGATGCAAGCAATAGTCGCTACCACAGCTGCTCTGAGAAACGACCCGGATAGTTGATTGAAGGTCCTCCCTTCTGCTTCCGTAGATTGATTTGTATCCTGAAACAAAGACAAAATAAGTCAAAACAACATACAATGCTAACAACGGAAATGTTATTTGTGAGAAGTTCAATATCATCATTGCATTGATATAACGAAGCAAGCAATCAACAAAAGCACCACGTACATCTTTCTTCAGGGATAACATGATTAGTAGACATTGTGGACCAATGCAAGAATTTACTAGTGTCGCTACTCTTATGTGGAACTACCACTACACTTGATATAGGGGTCCTCCCTTCTGGGTTCATAGCGCTATTTGCAAGATGAAAATAAGACAAATAAGTTATACCAGCATACCTAGAGAAAAAAGGCATGTACAGTCCCGATGAAAATAGAAATGTTAGTAGACTAAATATAAATCTACAAAGCAAGGGCCACAGCAGCCAGCTCGTCCAAACCACAAGAGACCATGGATCCCCACTGCCACGAAGTTAACACCGCTGCCACTTTCCCCAAGGGCTGCGCCCATTCTGTCTGTTCCCACTTCTTCTCCTCGCCCCAAAACCTTGTTGACAGCTAAAAGTATGACATGTTATGAACCTGTTAAGTGAGACGCACTAGCCAGCACAACCAAAAGTCTAAACGGATAGATACGGCTAAGGCAGTCCACTTGTACACATAAATGCCCCTACTTACATGTGACTGGACAAGAGAGGGTCAATATGTGGAACTCAGAGGTAGGCACAAGGGGTCTTGTACATGGACGGAGGGGCACCAACCATTTTTAGGATAAATTGCATGACACGTGACTCAAATTGGAGAGATTGGCTTTGATACCATGTTAACTGGGAGGCACTAGCCAAGGCAACCAAACGTCTGGACTGATGGAAATGGCTAAGGCAGTCCACTTATACACATCAATAGAACCAATCTTAATAGGATTATGAGTCAATGAGTCGAGCCGAGTCACTAGAGTACCGACTCATGGACTACTCGCGACTAGTCGATGTTTTTGGTTTGAACAGAAGTATCAACTCATAGACTAGTCAAACAACTAGTCTTGACTAGTCGAGTGCCTCTTAATCCTAAAATCCGATGAAACAATTTTGGACGATAGCCCGCAACTATTTCCTCCTTAAACCCAACCAAACCTAATTTTTAGAGGCTAGACCCATTAAAACCCAAACCAATTAAGCCAACAGTAAAGTAGAACCAAGGTTCAAAAAAGCGCTAGGCTCTAAGCGAGCGGTGGGGCACTGCTTATAGGAATAGCTGCTTAGGCACTCAGGCTAAAATCATACAAACATGAATAGGGAAGTCAAGATGGGCACATATACCCCTATAATATGTTGTAAATTTGTATCCTAAGGATCTATGCTACATTTATGAGGAATACAGGGATTAATATATACCTTGGTTAGCCTCGGTCTTGCTCCATTTTTTTTATAAACACGCAAGCAGATAAGCAAACAATGTAACAAACACAATGAAGCAGCTAAGCAGTAGTTCACTAGTAAGAAGCTAAGCAAGACCTAATAAAATTAATATAACATCAATGCATCAAGCAAGGAGCAGAGCAACACAGGAAACACACCAACACTCACACAGAGGAGATTTTAGCACAAAACACGACCAAATTCTCGGTCTCGCTTAATCGAACGCTTAGGCCAAAAGTAAAGCGGAAGGCAACCGCTCTGCGCTTAAGCGCGCTTATGCGTACCTAGGCGTAAACTTTTTTGAACCATGAGTAAAACCCAGCCATTCAACAAAGTTAATTAAAAACTGCTACAAGATTCATGATGCCTTTAAACAAGCCAGAACTTGAAACAAAAAAATCTTGCAAGTAAGTCAAAACACGTGTATCTGTTCCATGAGCTCTTAAAACTGATTGACATGATATGCTTTGTTAAACAGTGTCTCATATGAGCAAACAAATAAACCAGTTTTGTGCCCAAAAAATTTGTGATTGCAGCCAAAAGTAGCACAACATCTTTTTTATGCCTACAACTATCAGATTTCCAACTCCTGAAGATGCATTGAACTCATCATCTGCCAAATCAACATAGTGGGTCAAGTAAGCAAACGAAACATTGAACGTATTATAGAGAGTTATAGACAACCTAGAAGGTCGGTGAAGCAACTAAACACTGAATAGCTAGAATAGCAGATCATTTAAATTAATCAAATTATGGCATCTTATATTTACTAATTGAAGGCACCATACAAGGCACCACATTAATCCTCAAAAACTAACCTAATCAGCCATTCGATCTCCCATTTAGTTATTGACAGCTATCCGGTAAGAAATCTGAGGAGTCCTCGCCCACCTGATGTTCCATCCACAGAGTCCACCGGTTACAAAAAAGAAACGTCTTCTCGGACAGATGGACCTGGGTGAGCCTTTTCTCTCGCCGTCGCCGCCTCTCTACCTCTGTGAGCCAGCCTCGAGGTTCTCTTGCAGGAAAGTACCTCCGCCTTTAATTTCCTGCCACACGGCCGGTGCTTGGTCGACAGCCAGCACCTCTGAAACTTGCCGTGGCTGCTCGGTAGCATCTCTATCTCTACTTGGCAAAATTCTATTAGGACTATAGCATTGGTAGATTTTCTGTAGTATATGTGGTCCCGTATTGATCTAATTTTGTGCATATTTCTTGCCACAGACCAAGCTTGATATGCTAGCGCAAGGTTTCATGTATCAGTGTGATTTTAATATATATAATATAGCTAGAAGAGTTTGTCTTCGCTCATCCCAATTTGACCAGGAAGCCAACATCCAGCTTCTGATCCAACGCCTTATATATTGCATCCTGTTGGAGCTGGAGTATGAAGGCCTACTGATTAACTCCCAAATATGAAAAAAAGGTTCTGTATACATCAAGTTCGATGACGTGCTGATTGGAAATTCGACTACTAGAGAGTTTTACCACATATCCAATTCAGGTACCATTACCCGTGCACATCAATTGTTTGATGAATTTTTTGAACACATTGCATGGACTACGGAAGGTTGCCGAGACATCCGTCATAGCATTGGCCACCAATGCATGCTCGGATCTACTACCGACGGACTTGGAGCTCACGCAGGTATGCTTGCCTCTTTTCTGTGTGAATTAGAAATATCTTGCATAGACAGAGCTAATCCATTTTTTTTTAAATTGACAAAAATTACATAACCTAGTGAGTACATCTAATGACAATGAATACCACAAGAAAAGTATTTACATCCAGGCTAAAATCCATGGCTGGAAAGTTCACTAAGATATACCATCTCAATGCCATGGTTTTATCAGTTACTGCATAGTTGGCCCCCAATTTTCTATGCAACAACTTAGGTTAATTAGGAAGCAAGGTAAAATAATTGGTGTGTCTGAACTCAGAATATGAGTTCAGTTGTGCTACTTAGCATTTTTTATATGCACATATTTCATCGCAACCCACTTTGACCAGAAACATAGGGAGAACGATTTCTGCAGGACCTCTACGGTTATCATCAGAGGATACATATCATATACCTAGGTTTTGCATAGTAACTTAATAACCACCAATTGGCTCTACGGTCTATGTGTCGATACCAATGGAAGTCATCTTATTCTACAGATTCAGCTCGAGTCTGCATTCCTCTAAGTATGCCACTGTTTTATCTCCACACATGCTTCATTGCTGTTGTTGCACAAAAATATAAGAAAATTTCGTCCAATCTTAGTATAAATATGTGTTCTTTAAGGACACTGTGTTTTTAGAACACTATTGAAGAAATCACACATACTCTTATATGTGATTTTGAAATGATCATTATGTTAATTTCTTGCTAGGTATTTTGGTTACCAGATAACCGTTTCTTGGATGTTGGAAGAGCTCTAAACCACGCCACCTCCAAATGTCTATATAAGTGTATCGGTCGACACACATACATAAAACTAGACGTTTGGCTTCTGCGGACTTTTGTTTGTAGTTCACCTGAGTAAGTGTTTTGATCGAGTAGTGAACCGAGCACTAACACTAGCACATATATAGTTGTCCATGTTACCATTCTGGCTTTATGTAAATGATTTATATGTTGCTTAACCAGTGGTTTGTCTAACTGCAATATGGCCATGTTGTTTCTTATATACTAAATAATTTCAACTTTGCAACATGATACAGAATTATTCAAGGTTATCTCTTCTTTTTAGTATGCCTCAATTATAATGTAACCTAGACTTTAGGCATGAAAGATCAAGAAGTACAGACATAGGATACATAAAGTGGTTGATCTATACATACGTATATATTTCAGTGGTAAATCTGAAGTACTCCATGCTGGCTAGCTTCTACAATAGGGACTTCCCCATTCGATGTGTTGAGGATACATGAAGTATTTGCATTTGTGTCTACCAATTGTATATATTGGGATATATTGATATCCAGCATGTGATGGGCATTTCAGACGTTGTTTTGCAATGTATATGTCAGTAACAGTATTCAAAACAGTACCCAATGAATTCTCTTGATCTTCCAAGCAATGAAATACTCATATGCAAGGAATAATTACGGTCTTCAATATTTATATGTCCCATAGGAAAGCTAGCCCGTGCTGGCGCACGGGTTGGTGACTAGTTGGTCTAATCAAGGGAAACTTTCCAAAAAGTCCAAACAAGCAATAAAAACATTTTGTGCATAGTGTAGAGTAGGTAGCTAGAAGAATTATGAATCAATGGAACACCAAGTGCATTAAATAAGCTAAAAGATCACGATCACTCAAAATGGTTAACCTAAATAAAGAGAAGGCAAAATGAGAAGCATAAGAGCTCTACTATGTGATTTATGTCTATAGGAACCATAACAGAATCTGGCATTGTTTAAATCAATAGTCAGCTCTTTGTTTTAATATATAGACAACTTAATTAAGCAAAGGACTAATAACAAACTGAACCATTGTATCCCTCATTAAACTATCAAGATGCCACGATATGAAATCCAGCATACACAAGAGATCAATGAAGTGTAGCGTCTTAAAATCCATATAAATGTTGGATCCCATAGCATTGTGTCATGTTTCCAAACATCAACCAACTCAGATAGTGCGTGAAAAAATGGTGTCCCAAATGCATACATACTACAGTGAAGGTCAATGAAACAATAAGAAAATGTACAAATGGTATTGATAGTCAGATCGTTTAAATTTAGCATAATGTGGCATTGTCTAAACCAAGGATTACGAGTCGAGCCAAGTCATTAGGGTAATGACTCATAGATTAATCGTGATGAGTCTATACTAATGCTTGACTAGTTGACATGTACTTCAGAAGTAGCTAGCAAAAAATTATCATATATGGCAACCAGATATAAGATTTAGTACATAAAATTGGCATAAGTTCAACACAAGTTATATAACATAATAATGCTAGAACCTAGAAGTTCAAGACGTAAGACTCAAATTATCCTATCTAGATGATGAAATGTTGTCTTTGAACTTCAGCTTCATCCCCCATATCGAAATATTTGCTTCATAGCTCAAAACTTCCATGTATTTAAGAATTTGCGGATTTCATTCTTAATTTTGATGGATGCGTCTAGATAGTTATTGGTGCCCAAATTTACTCGATCCACTCAAATAACATGACTAGTCTAGACTAGTCCAGTGGCTAGTCGTTGAACTGCTCAACTCAACAAATTAGTCGAGTTGAACAAGCTAGTGGACAGTTAAGTTAAAGACTCATAGACTAGTCACTCGACTAGGATAGACTAATCATTAGACTTATAATCCTCGGTTTAAATCGTGAACCATTTCAAGGAAAAGAAACAAGTAATAGAACAATTTTGTGCATCAAGTCATGTCGCTAGCTGGACAATGAATTAAGTAATAAAACACTATGTGCATAAACAGTCAGATAATTTTAATATGTATATCCTACATGAACAATCAATCAGAAGGAAACGAACACTATTATGCACATATATCCAAGTATCCATATGAGCCATAAAGAATGTGGGAATGTTTTAATCATCAGTGACTTAATAAAGGAAAGGAAGATTATTAGAATCAAATTGAACTATAATGTTCCTCATACTAAACTAGCAAGATAGTTTAACAATGATATCTAGCAGATATGAGAGTCCAAGGAACTAAAAAAATGTTCCTTATGATCCTATATATGTGGGTCCCATTGTGAAATTGTCAAATTGCATGAATCATTGGACAACTTGAATAATGCTTAGACAAAGAAGCAATTGAATCGTTACCAAATATGTAGGTGTGACATTGTTTAATCATGTGCAACTAAAAAAGGCAAAAAAGCAATAGCTTCATGTGTAGTAACTAGCGAGAAAATGAATGAAGCATTCAACCATATCAATAAAATAACTTGCTTGATCATTTCAACATGGTTGTCCTGCATATATACAGTAAATTGATAGCATTCAAGCTCAATTTTGCACCTTATCTTGAAAGAACGTGGCATTGTTTACGTCATCAGACAGGTAAGTAAAAGCAAAGAACTAGCATCTTAATGAACCACCATGTGCCTCATATTTAACTAGAACAAGATCATGTACAGATGAAATCCAGTGGATATCTGGATCCAGAGAAGTGCACAACATTCCTGGTGAGCATTCTGAATACTAGATCTTGGATAATGTCTGATTGTTTTAATCACTGGCCATCTCAGATGGTGCATAGACAAAGGAAATGAAAATCTGAAACTTTATGAGCCTCATTTAAATTAAGAATGTGTGGCATTGTTTAGTCATCACCCAGATCCAACTAAACAAAAAAATATAGGCAACTGAACCATTTGTGCATCATGTAGAGTACATAGTCATGTAGCAACAAAGACCCGTGTGAATAATACAAACTATCTGATCAATTCAACATGGATATCCTGCATAAAGTCAGTGCGATAAGCAAGGTTTTCGATTCGCGACTCAAAAGTAAGTTGCCAAGGCTGCGACTCGGTGTATAGTCACCATAAGTTGTTGTACTGGCGCCATAAGTCGCTGTATAGTCTCAAGTCGCCATGATTTTGAGAAAACAACTTATGTATAGTCAGGTGACTATACAGTGACTCAAAAACCATGGCGACAAGCTCTATAGTCCTTGATAAAAAAAGTCAGTGTGATGAGCGTGATCTCAGTTATGCGCCATGTATTCACACAAACCATCGCATAAAGTGGACTTCAATCATCAATCAACTTGATAAAGCAAAGAGCCAACAAGATCATGTATTTATGAAATCAAAGCATTTATATGTGTTCGAGGAAGTGCAAAAGGTTTTATATCATTTTCTGTATGTACTATGTTAGGATCCCATAACAAAAAATATCACTGATCAAATTATTGGCCAACTCATATAGTGCTCAGGCTAACAAGCAATTGAGCCAAATACATTGCACAAAAACAATGGACTTATGGTAGCTCTGTGTGGAGTCCCGTTGCAGCTTATCTCATTGTCACCAAATTTATCAATGATGTCCAATGTATCCATTACTTGGATAGATGATTGGTGTGTAGTGTTGACGACCAGTTGGGAACCCCAAGATTAAGGTGTGATGAGCACAACGGTAAGTTTTCCCTCAGTTATGAAACCAAAGTTTAATCGACCAGTAGGAGAAAGAAACCACTCCCGAAGGTTGTTGCGAACTGGCTACCGGTGCCAGCAGCAACGTGGAACCTGCACACAACACAACCAAGATACTTTGCCCCAGCAGTGAGGTTGTAAATCTCACTGGTTTGCTGAAAACAAAGGATTAAACATATCGTGTGGAAAAGGATATTTGTTTGTAGTAAGAAAATAAAAAATGCTTGCGGAAAGTAAATGGTGCTTGCAGTAGATAGTAATATATGTAAAAGAATGGACCAGGGTCCACAGTTCACTAGAGGTGTCTCTCCATAAAGATAAATAACATGATGGGTAAACAAATTATAGTTGGGCAATTGATAAAATAAAGAATGCATAGCAATGCATGTACATTTCATGAAGATCACTATGAGATTCACTCGGGCATTACAACATAATTGTAGCGTACCTGTGCTTTATTTTGCTAGTCCCGAATCGACTGCTAGCACACATAGTTACAAGATGAAATATCAAGATACAAAGGTCTTTATTACAATGCTTGATCAACAAATAAGAAAGTGCTATTACAACTCAAGTAGCACAAAGCTCAAAATGAGTAAGTAAAACGAAACATGGAGTATTCTTTCTTCATAGCACCACAGGCAGACGTGTTGGACAAAGACTCATGACCGGAGCACAACATTCTTCAATCTTCTTCGTAGTAACCTACAACATGATACATTGCAGCCACAGAGAGTCAATACTTTGAGTGTATTGGCAAGATGTCGCTTTGGTGGACTCAGCTGGCACCTACACTTATATGCATTTTTGGCCGGGTGGAGTTTAACTTTGTGAAAAGCAAGCTTTCTTTGTATCTTTTGCAAACTCAAGTTTTCCTTAGAAAATTTTGACTAAGTGGAACTCTTTGCTACCAAAGTTTTCCCATCATGTTTTAACTTAAGAAATTGGGATGAGGAGATTCTCGAACATCTTCAATATCATGTCGCTCAGAATTGTCCATAACCGGGAACACGGCTAAGTACTTAGTTCTAACACTCTACAGAGGTGGTGCACTTTTCCCACAAGACTTAGTCAACCCATTTTGCCATGAAGCTCATTTTCCCTCAAATGGCCAAGTGAAAACTAAGACGAGACCTTTCAGAAGCAATCCCGCAAACCAACCCGGACGCATTCCAACCTATAAACATCTACCACCCTCTGTCCATCTGGCTTGAGTTCTCGCAGCTTAGTTGGTGAAGACAGAGCCCATTTGACTTGTGGTTGCACTGGAAGCTTCATGACTTGAACGTCTCCAATATCTTTGCTCCTGGGTGTCCATCCACATGTGTGATACACATGACCACCATATACATGACTCCGGTGTAACCACTCAACATAAACCAAAATAACCACTTCCACCCAGGTGATTCATTAACTTAGTTGTTTTCTTAGTTTTTTCCAAAACATGGTTTTCAACACTTTAGCCAAAACATGGTTTTCAACACTTTAGCCAAAACATGTGAAATTCCCTTCCCAGAACATAAGTATAAGACAAAGCAACCTATAGCAGCAGCAATTCTACTAAGGAGATGCAACAGCTAGGCAAAGAGACTTAAGCAAAAACCTAGCAAGACTCATAAGGCAAAACTATTAAAACCACCTACTCATGCATCTTCTACTAGAAAATCTACAAGTGAGAAAACTTTAAGTAGGACAACAAGATGGTGACACTTGCCTTAGTGAGGAGAGGAGTTGGTGCACTCATCACAAAGGCACTCGTTGCACTCAGCACAATCTACAAACAAGATACACAAACATAAGCACATATTACTCATAACAATCATAAAGAAAAACATGCATGAGGTATGTGACTTAAACACCACAATAACACTTAGCAAGTTTCCTGGTAGATTACTATATGCATGATGCCATGGTCAAAATTTTAGAGTTGTTAATAAAGCTCAAAACATTTTTAACACACAAAAGGACAATAGAACAAGTTAATTCTACAAACGTAAAATAAAAGGTACTAAATATTTTCCCAACATGCTACAGTACAGATGGGTTCTATGCCGACCAAAAACAACAGGAATTCCTGGAAAATAAATAATACAACTATTTTTAATAGCCAAAATACTAAAATAAAGCTTGCAGTAAAACAATGTTCCTAATAGATATAAAAGGCAAAATATTATGCTAGAAATAGATTATAATCATTTTTCTAATTCCAGGGACATATTATTTACAAGAATTGGATTAGTAGAACTCGAGATATGAATTTTGCAAGTTTAACACCTTTTCTGAAAAATTCTAAAACGAAAATCTAAATCCAAGCAGAAAATAGCCACGCGGCGCGTCCCTATTGGACGGTACTGGTTCGCGCGGATTCAGAACAACCACCATTGGATTTAAAGGAGATCATGTGGCCTAGATCAGACCATAACGATTCGCTTCAGTGATCTGAAACATACCATAGGATTCAGATCTGACGGCCAGGAAGAATAGGAGGGGGAAGCTCACCGGGTATGGGTCGACAGCGAGGTCCTGGCAGTTCTGTTTCGACGGCGAGGTGTCTTCGGTGGTTCTTGGCAATAGAGAAAAGCAGGACGGTGTTCATCTTGAGCAGGCGAGGATGATGGCGTGGTTGGAGATCTCGGAAGCTTCCTGGAACGATGCCAAAACACGGCTGGAGTTAGATGACCTGGCAATGATGTTCTAGGCATGGAGGAGAATGACAATCACGAAGGGATCTCGGAAGCGGCCCTCTTACCAAGAAGTTCAGGATGATAAGGCGAGTCCAATGGCGAAGCAGGGAAGGCGGGGGTGCTCTTGTTCGCCGGTGATTCCTCGTCGGAGTACTCACTGTGGACAGTAAGATCTGGTCGCAGACAAACTAGATGCTCTAGTGCACAAGAAAGATCGAACCTGTGTCAAAGAGGTGCGCAAGATCAAGGTAAAGAAGTTGGCGCAGAGGGGGATCGAGGGAAAGGTCGAGGCTCACCGGAGTTTGTCGATGTCGTTGGCAGTACTGGCGGCGCTTCGGGCTCTAGCTCGGGCAGCCTGGTGGCGGAGAGGTTGAGGGAGAGGGTTAGGGTTCAAGAGGGGGTCGAGGCCCCTTTATAGGCGCGGAGGGAGCGATGGGTTCAGAAAGAATCAGCCGGATTAAAATGGGAGAGACCTTCCCAAGGTCTGTTGCTTCCTCCGAAATTCTGGGAAAGACGACGTGACGCAAGCGATGATGTCGCTGGTGGGGCCCGCATGTCAGCATGGAGAGGGAGAGAGAGGTACCGGTTCGGTCTGGTTCTGGGGTGGGCCGTGGGCTGCCTTCTGGACTAGGCCGGAGTGCTGCCTCGTAGCCTTTTCTAATTTTTTTTTGATCTTTTCCTTTTCTCTTTTCTGTTTTATTTGAAACTTTTGCAAATAAACTCCAATTTGGTTTAAACAAAATCCAAAATTTGTAAAAAATTTCCCTTTTCAACATAGACATAGTGGGGAATGGTTTTGATCAAATAATCAGTAAGACAAACTTAAGAAGTTTTAATGCAATGCTATGATGATATGAATGCATGCATGCATTTGGAATTATTCAAATTTTGGGATGTTACAAGTCTAACCCCCTTAATATGAATCTCGCCCTCGAGATTCGGGTTGGCTAGCAAATAGGTGTGGGTGGTCTTCTGTCTGGATTGAGCTATTTTGAGTCTATCCCTGATCAATCTAACCTTTTCTTCAGCATATTTTATTATATCTGCCCCAAAAAGACTTCGTTCTCCAACACCACTCCAAAGCAATGGTGTAGTGCACTTTCTTCCATATAAAGCTTCGAACGGTGCCATCTCAATGCTAGCTTGATGGCTATTATTATATGAGAACTCTACATATGGAAAATTATCATCCCAGCTAGACCCGTAGTCCAATGCACAACCTCTTAGCATGTCTTCTAGAATTTGATTCACTCTTTCGGTTTGCCCATCAGTCTGAGGATGAAACGCGGTGCTAAACTCTAGTCTAGTCCCCAAGGATTCATGAAGTTGGTGCCAAAAGTGAGAGGTAAATTGAGTACCTCTATCAAACACAATGCTCTTAGGTACTCCATGCAAGCATACGATTCGGTTCATGTAAATCTTGGCTAGTCCGGCACTAGTATAAGTGGTCTTCATAGGATTGAAGTGAGCCACTTTAGTTAAATGGTCAACTACTACCCAGATGGAGTCTTAACCAGACTTGGTCCTTGGCAATCCTGTGATGAAAACCATGCCAACGATATCCCATTTCCACTCAGGTATAGGAAAAGGCTGTAATAATCCTACTGGCTTCTGATGCTCTGCCTTGACTCTATTGCATATTGATACGTCCATTTTGCATCACTATTTTATATCATAATTTACAGTTATTCATTAATATATTTTATATTTAGAGTTGATACTTATGTTGTTTCCACTGTTTTTACATGTTTGATGATTATTGGAGAACTTGCTGCCGGAGTCAGGATTCTGCTAGAAAAAGGACCGTCAAGACACCATATTTCTGAAGATCATCAATTCTAGGAAAATACCCAGAAATTCATATTTTACCAGAAGACCAAAGTAGCCAGAAGGAGAGAGCGAGAGGAGCAGCAGGGGGGCCACACCACCAGGTGGCGTGGGCCATCCCCTAGCCGCGCCACCCAGTGGTGTGGCCATCCTGGCCCACTTCTGCCATCGCCCACTCGCGTATATTGTCGCCCCTAAAAACCTAAGATGGGAGGATCAGAGATAGACTCCGCCGCCTCTGCGGGGCAGAAAACACACACAGAGAGAAAGCTCTCCGGCAGGCAGAAATATGTCAGGGAAATTCCTTCCCGGAGAGGGGAGATCATCGCCATCGAGCTGGACTTCATCGGGATCATCATCATCACCAGCACCTTCATCACCACCATCACCACGCCATCCCGTTGTAACATCTTGGGTTGAATCTTGTCCAATTCTTAGGGGAAACTTTCCCGGTGTTGATTACTCTTGTAGTCTATGCTATTGAGTGGAGCCATTGAATTAAGGTTTATGTTCAGATTGTTATTTACCATTATTTCACCTCTGGTCATGATCCATATGATTTCTTGTGAGTAGTTCATTTAGTTCTTGAGGACATGGGAGAAGTCAAGATGTTAGTAGTGAAACTATGTTGAGTAATATTTAATGGTTTGATATTTATATGTTGTGGTGCTATTCCGCTAGTGGTGTCATGTGAACATCGACTACATGATACTTCACCTTTATGGGCCTAGTGGAATGCATTGTGTATTTGGCTACTAATTGTGGGGTTGCCAGAGCGACAGAAACCTAAACCCCCGTTAGGAAACCATTGCACCAGGGAGTGTAGGATCTCAGAGTTTAAGGTTGTGGTTAGATTTATCTTTATTACTTTCTTATAGTTGTGGATGCTTGCAAGGGGTATAATCACAAGTGTGTATTAGTCCAAGTTGGTATAGTGCACTAGCATAGGTTCACCCCCATAACACTTATCAAACCAATGAAGATTACTTAGCTGCATGAAGCGTACGCACTCAACAGAAACTCCCGTGTGTCCTCAGGAACGTTTGGTAATCATAAGTTACACAATCGGCTTGTCTTTTGCTCTAGAAAGGATTGGGTCACTTGCAACAATTATTTTTACTATCTCTTATTTACTCGTACTTTATTTACTTGCATTACCAAATACCCCTGAAAACCCGTTTGCTAGTATTTACAGTGAATCCTTGATCAAAACTGCTTGTCAACACCTTCTGCTCCTCGTTGGGTTCTACACTCTTATTTATCGAAAGTACTACGATACACCCCCTATACTTGTCGGTCATCAAGACTATTTTCTGGCACCGTTGCCGGGGAGTGAAGCGCTATTGAAGAGTGGAATTGGTAAAGGTAACTTTTGTTGTATGTATTGTTTTTATATCTTTTATTTTATTTTATTATGGAGAATTCTCCATTTGGTTCCCTATTTGGGAATACTACTGCCTCTGTTACGGTAGTGGATGAACCACCGCCTGCTCAATTAGATCCTTTTAAAATACCTATGAAAATTGTTGAACGTGTTATGAATAACTGCTATTTAGGAGATGGAACTGTCCATCCAGGTGATCATTTACTCTTAATACATGAATTATGCGAGTTGTTCAAGTGTGCAGGTATTTCATCAAGCCAGGTTAAGAGAAAGCTATTCTCTTTATCACTGAAGGGCAGAGCTGTGGAATGGTATAGGCTGCTTAAGGATGGTCCATCTATTGGCTGTGAGGAAATTGTACCTCTCTTTTATTCCAAATTCTATCCTCCAAGTGAGATTCATAAATATTAGAATCAAATATATAATTTTTGGCCTCATGATGGAGAGAGTATTGCCCAAGCGTGGGGGAGATTGAAGTCACTAATGCTCAAATGCCCCATTCATGAACTCCCCAGTAATATTGTTATTAATAAATTTTATGCAAGGCTTACTCTTCACGACAAGGATTTATTGGATGCTTCCTACTCTGGATCATTTACACGCAGGAAAGAAGAAACTAAATGGGATCTTCTTGACCGTATTCAGGAAAATACTGAAGGATGGGAGCACGACAAAGGTAGAAAGTCAGGTATAAATTATGATTATGAATGCATTAAAGCATTTATAGGAACCGATGATTTTCATAATGTTAGTATTGTTTATGGTCTTGATTCTCAAATACTTGCTAACTATTTTAAGGCATTTGCCTCTTATCTTGATATTCCAAAGAAGGATTGGAACAAGTACCATGCCCCTTATAAAGATACTATTAGTTGTGTTCCTGCTAGAACTACCACTACAAGAAATGTGTTGACTACTGACGCTCAAAATTCGTCATAAAATCGTCATAATGGTTGATTTGTGACGATTTTATGACGAAAAACTCATCGTAAAAAATGGGGCATCGTTGATGATCGAACATGACGAACTCACTGAGATCGTCATAACCGTCTATGACGATATTGGACCGTCATAACGCTTATGACGATTCATTATCGTCATGGGCAATTTGAGGAGGCCACATCAGCAATCCGACATGGCATACGCGTGGCAGGAGGCCACATCAGCAATCCGACGTGGAATACAGGTGGCATACACATGGCAGACATGTAAATCGAAATCAGCCCGGTCTATTTCAGTGATCTATATGGGCCAAGCCCAATAAGTCTATCCTTTTTTTCTGGGCCTTAGCCTTGTTTTGGTCAATATCTCTATTGGGCCGTATAGCTTTTTTACATCCTTTTTATATTTTTTACAGTTAACTTTTTACTGGGCTGGTCCCACCTATCAATTCTCGCACTAGTCCCACTTGTCAGTTCGGATTATCATACTGGACCCACTGGTCAGGTCCCACTTGCCAGGTTTTGTATTCCAACAAGTTGACAGTAATTAAGCACTAGATAATTTGATCAAAACAGATAATTAGATACATATGTACCTATTTTATCATAGATCTAGTAAAAGTATAGCAAGATTCAACAACTAGCTAAGAAGGGTCATGTTGGCCATTTTAACCTCATTTTAAATACACCATAATGGCATTCTAGTAATTAAATTTTGTTTTTTAAACTTGTTTTATGGAAAAAAAGATTTAATGTTGTTATATTTGTAATAAACATAATTTCAAACTTTGTTTGAATTCAATTGGCCTTGTCTTGAATCTTCTTTAAATTTTTTGTGTTGAAATCTTAAAGGAAATGGAAAAAACAAAGAGGAAAAAAAACATCACCGGATGCTTTTCTGCAGAGCGACCCAAGTCTTGTCCGCAGCAGCCCAGGCCCAAGTAACGAAAAGCACATATTAAAAAGCACGTAGTGGGCTATACAATCACAAGTCTTTGTGTAGCCCGGTGGTTGAGGGAGCCACGCCCGGTTTGGAGGTCGGGAGTTCGAACCCCAGACTCGCCGCGCGGTTTGCAATATTTTGCCACTGATTATACTCGACTTGACAGGACCTCCGGTGGGACCCACGTGTCAGGTCCGCTTGCAGGACCTGCGTGTCAGGTCTGCCCGACGGGTGGGTCCTACGTGTCAGGTCGACCTGACGCGAGGGACCTGCGCGTCAGGTGAGACCAACAGGTGGAGGTCCGCCCGTGGGACCCGTATATTAGGTCCAATCCAGGTTGACCCGATGCATGGGACCCGCATGTCAGATGGCACTCACGTGTAGGAACCCACGGACCGACGGGTGGAACCCGCGTTGCTGAAATTCAGGTGTATGATAGGTGGGTCCTACACTTAGCAGCCATATAAGCAAAATTGACACATGGATACTACACATAAGCGTAAATAGACACATGGACGACATGTTAGGGAAATTGCTGAGGTGGCAGTCCAACTATTTCAAACATATTTTAAATTAGCGACTATGACGATCTATTTTCGTCGTAAGCGGCTCTGGATAAGGTTTTAAACTGTATGAGATAGGTTATGACGATTTTGTGTCCATTAGGTTATGACGTTTTTGGTTCAAATCGTCGTAATTTTTAGGGCTGATGGCCTCCCCAATTAGCCCATGACGATCTGGTACAAAATCGTCACTACTTTATGACACTTTTCTCTAGGGTCATGATGAAAACGTCACTAGTCAACACATTTCTTGTAGTGTACTGAAGTTTGTACTGTTGATCGCATTTTGCCTGAGCCTTATTTTGAGAAAGCGCCTTTCCCTGCTAAGGTAAAGGAGCATTCTATTTTAACTAGTGTGCTTAATAAAAGTGCAAGGAAAGCTTTAGAACCTGATGAGCAAATAACTGTTAAGTCTCCTATAGCAATAGTGAAGGACCTTGTTACTAAAAATGTAGAAGATGGACATATTATATTTTGTGAAGATGCTTCTAACATTGTTTCACATCCTAGTACACCTAGGAAAACAAGTGTTCCTGTGCTTTCTGTCAAGATTGGTGATCATTGCTATTATGGTTTATGCGACATCGGTGCAAGTTCAAGTGCTATTCTGTATGAGCTTTACAAAGAAATCATGCATGAAATCGGTTCTTGTGAACTAGAAGATATCGATGTAGTTATTTAGCTCGCAATCAGAGAAACTGTCTCTCCAATTGGTATTGTCAGGGATGTGGAAGTTTTATGCGGTAAGACTAAATACCCTACTGATTTTCTAGTACTTGGTAAAGCTGCTAGTACAACTTTTCCTATTATTTTTGGTAGACCCTTTTTGAATACTTGTGGCACTGTTATAGATTATAAGAAGGAGAAAATTTTGACTAAGTTTGATGGAGAATCTTATGATTTTAATTTTTCTAAGTTTACTGAAGCTCCTTTTGAAACTGAATTGCCTAATGAATATTTTAGAGTTGAACAGCTTGCCTCTATTGCTCTTGCTCCTAATAATGCTTTGCAGCAATTTATGGAGAACCATGAAAGTGAGATCTTCAGGGAAGAAAGAAATGAGATTGACGAGATTCTTCTTCTTCAGCCGGAGTTGCTTAAACACAATTTACCTGTGGAGGATTTGGGTACCACTTTGCCACCTAAGGAAGATCATGTTTTTGATTTAAATCCTTTACCTGATGATCTCAAATATTCTTATATCAATGATAAGAAAATATATCTTGTTATTATTAGTTCTAAACTTTCAGGAAAGGAAGAAGAAAGGTTATTGGAAATATTGAGGAAACACCGAGGAGCTATGGGATATACTCTTGATGATTTAAAAGGGATTTCTCCTACTATATGTCAGCATGCTATTAATATGGAGCCAGATGCAAAACCAGTTGTTGAACATGAACGCCGTTTCATTTCTAAGATGAAGGAAGTGGTAATATATGAGGTATTAAAACTTCTTGATGCTGGTATTATTTATCATATTGCTGATAGTAGATGGGTTAGTCCTGTTTATTGTGTTCCTAAGAAAGGAGGAATTACTATTGTGCCTAATGAGAATAACGAGCTTATTCCTCAAAGGGTAGTAGTTGGTTATAGGATGTGCATCGATTTTAGAAAGGTCAACAAAGTTACTAAGAAAGATCATTATCCTTTACCATTTATAGATCAAATGTTTGAGAGATTATCTAAGAAAACTCATTTTTGTTTTCTTGATGGTTATTCTGGTTTCTCTCAGATTAATGTTAAAAAGCAAGATCAAGAGAAGACCACTTTTACTTGTCCTTATGGAACTTATGCTTATAGACGTATGCCTTTTGGTTTGTGCAATGCTCCTGCTACTTTTCAAAGATGCATGTCTGCTATTTTTCATGGATTTTGTGAAGAAATTGTGGAGGTATTCATGGACGATTTCTCCATCTATGGAACTTCTTTTGATAATTGTTTGCATAATCTTGATAAATTTTTGTAGAGATGTGAAGAAACTAATCTTGTTCTTAATTGGGAGAAATGCCACTTTATGGTGAATGAAGGAATTGTTCTTGGACATAAAATCTCTGAAAGAGGTATTGAAATTGACAGAGCAAAGGTTGAAGCAATTGAGAAAATGCCCTGTCCTAGGGATGTTAAAGGTATTCATAGTATTCTTGGTCATGCTGGTTTTTATAGGAGGTTTATTAAAGATTTCTCTAAGATTTCAAAGCCTCTTACTAATCTTCTTCAAAAGGATGTAGGGTTTGTTTTTGATGATGATTGTAAGGAAGCTTTTGAAACTCTAAAGAAGGCTTTAACTACTGCTCCTATTGTCCAACCACCTGATTGGAATTTACCCTTTGAAATTATGTGTGATGCTAGTGATTTTGCTGTATGTATTGTCCTTGGATAGCGCGTAGATAAGAAGTTGAATGTTATTCATTATGCTAGTAAGACTCTTGATGCTGCTCAGAAGAATGATGCTACTACTGAGAAGGAGTTTCTTACTGTTGTTTTTGCATGTGATAAGTTTTAGACCTTATATTGTTGATTCGAAAGTTACTATTCATACTGATCACGCTGCTATTAGGTATCTTATGGCAAAGAAGGATGTTAAGCCTAGGCTTATTAGATGGGTGTTGCTTTTACAAGAGTTTGATTTGCATATTGTAGATAGGAAAGGTGCTGAAAATCCTGTTGCTGATAATTTGTCTATGTTGGAAAACATTTCTTTTGATCCTATTCTTGTTAATGATAGTTTTCCAAATGAACAATTGGCTGCAATAAAGGTAACCTCGTGAGAGAATCCTTGGTATGCTGATTATGCTAACTTTATTGTTTCCAAGTATTTACCTCCAACCTTTATAGCCCAGCAAAGACGGAAATTCTTTTATGACTTGAGGCATCATTTTTGGGATGACCCACACTTATATAAAGAAGGAGTGGATGGTATTATGCGAAGATGTGTTCCAGAATATGAACAACAAGAGATATTGAGGAAATGTCATGGTAGTGCTTATGGAGGACATCATGCTAGAGATAGAACTGCACAAAAAGTTCTACAATCAGGTTTTTCTTGGCCTACCCTTTTTAAAGATGCTACAAAGTTTATTTTATCTTGTGATGAATGCCAAAGAGTTGGTAATATCTCTAGACGCAACGAAATGCCTATGAGTTATTCTCTTGTTATTGAACCATTTGATTATAGGGGATTTGACTTTATGGGTCCTTTTCCTCCTTCAAAAGGTTATACTCATATACCTGTTGTCGTTGATTATGTTACTAAGTGGGTAGAAGCTATACCTACGAAGAGTGCCGATGGTGAGACCTCGTTAAAGATGCTTAAGGATGTTATTTTTCCTAGGTTTGGTGTGCCTAGATATCTTATGACTGACGGAGGTTCTCATTTTATTCGTGGCGGTTTTAGGAAAACTCTTGCTAGATATGACGATAATCATAGAATTGCTTCTGCTTATCATCCCCAAACTAGTGGGCAAGTAGAGCTATCGAATAGAGAGATCAAGTCTATCTTGCAGAAGACTGTTAATAGATCTAGGAAAAACTAGGCTAGCAAGTTGAACGATGCTTTATGGGCTTATAGAACTGCTTATAAGAACCCCATGGGCATGTCTCCTTACAAGATGGTTTACAGAAAAGCATGTCACTTGCCTTTAGAATTAGAACACAAAGCCTTTTGGGCAGTGAAAGAGCTTAATAGGGATTTTAAACTTGCTGGTAAGAAAAGGTTGCTTGATCTGAGTTCCTTAGATGAGTGGAGAAATGAGGCTTATGAGAATGCCAGACTTTTTAAAGAGAAAGTCAAGCAGTGGCATGATAGGAGAATTCTTAAGAGAGAATTTCATGTTGGTGAGAAAGTTCTATTGTATAGGTCTCATCTCAGATTTTTTGCAGGAAAATTACTCTCGAAGTGGGAAGGACCCTTTATTATTGAAGAGCTATATCGTTTAGGTGCGATAAAGATTGCTTCACTTAAATATAACACTACGCAAGTGGTGAATGGCCAAAGACTCAAGCATTATATTTCTGGAGATTCTTATAATGAAGATGTCGATGTTATTCAAATGGTGACTCTGGAAGAATTCATCAAAGAACATATGCAGGAAACTGCAGAGTCCGTTTTCGAATAGGTAACAGTTCTAGTCAGAAAAAGTTCGCGCTAAACTTTTCTGTTAATATTTTTGTTATTTATATTAAATATGAAAAACCACGAGACGAAACGAGTTGGAAACGGAGCCCGGAGGCTCCACACCACCTGGTGGCGCGGGCCCCCTACTGGCCACGACACCCTGTGGTGTGTTCACCTCGGAACTCGTTTCTGTCCCGATTTCCTCATGTGCCTTCGTTTCGATGTTTAATTTTTGCCTATATAACCCCCGGATTACCAGAGGTCTGTATATCGTGTCCTTGTCGTGTTTTTGCTTTGACCTATTTTTTTCAGGAGTTGTTCCCAGTTTTAGAGCCACCATGTCTTCATCTGGTTCGTCCGAGGAGAACTCTCTTGCAGACATCATTAATCCGTACATGAGGGAGCTGAAGATGCATCCAAAGGAATTGTCGCTCAAGGATGGGAAGTTGTATATAGAAGATGTTCAGGGCCCTACAGGAGAAGGAAGTCTTGAAGCTAGGATGGAAGCGCTGGAGCAAGAAGTCTTTAAATACAAGAAGATGGCGGAACGCGAGGTGGACATCATCCATAGGATAAATCAAGAACTCATCGCCAAGCACAAGAAGGATACTGTAGAGCTATGGGATGACATCTTGTCACTCCAAGAGACCACCAACAAATTACAAGCACAACTCTACGACTTGCAAAATCAAAACTGTGAGTATGAGGCTAGGTTTAAACAAATGAGTGCTGCTGCCAGTTTCAGGATATTGGAGACAAAGTCATCCTTTCGTGATGGGGCACCTTTGCCTTGGAAGACAAATGATGATAAAGACTCACCACCACAGCCGAAGGAGTAATTTGTCATTGGTATTGGCATCCCCTTGGCTTGTTCCAAGCTTGGGGGAGTGTCGCGGTATCGCATCATTACCTTTTACCCATTTACTTTTCAAGTAGAGTCATATCATGAGTAGAGAAGTTATCTTATAGAATAGTTTGTAGTGTGGAAGTATCCTTCTTTAGTTGGTTATCTATCTGTGTATCCCTTGGTGTGAGTTGCGATTATGAAATATTAATGAGAAGTCTTATCACTTACTTTCCGCACACTTTATTTCAGTTTGCACTATTTTCTTATATGATTAGTCTTGTTGATTAGTATTGGTATCACTTTGGGAGCATGAGTAAATCTAGTTGGTTTTGGAAAACTTAGCAATGGTCAGTAGTAACAATACCTTGAGGCTAGAGTAGAAAAGAGGGAAATACTAGTAGATACATCATTTCAGCTTTCCTTCATGATTGGCTCATAAGCATTAGTATTCTCAAGCTAAAATCGTTTGTACTTTCAAGGAAGTTTGCATGATTGTTTTCTATCACTTATATGTTTGTTTGTTTCATGCAATTCTTATGCTTGCTACCCAGCCTTGCTAGCCAAAAACCTGTACTGAGAGGGAATACTTCACGTGCATCCAATCCCCAAAAACCGAGTTACTTCCAAAGAGTCCACTATAAATTCCTATGCATGGTATTTCAAGCCATTCCAAGTAAATTTTCATGTGCTACCTTTCAAAAACCTTCAACTACTTCTCATTTTGTGCCACTGTTTTTAGCTCATGAGGACATAGTGGTTGGGTTTGTTATCTTCCATACTAAATTAGCCATGGTTTGAGAAAGGAGAAGTGGGGAGGAGTGCCAAACTATAAAAGAGCACAATTGTGCCAGTTAATCAACATCTCGGAACCGCTCTCACCTGTTTAGTATGGAAGATAGCAAGAACTCCGTTGCTAGTCGTTGACAAAGACAACCACCTCTCAAAACAACTTTTACCTCTGTTTTACAAATGAAAAGCTCTAGCGTCCCTGCTTCCCTCTGCGAAGGGCCTATCTTTTACTTTTATGTTGAGTCAACCTATTCCTCTCTATCTCAAGCAAGCATTTGAGTTGTTATGTTTCATTCATCCATATGTTGATTTGTTCAATCATGTTTACTGTCTTCCTTTGTTTAGTACGATGCTTTTATCTAAAAGCATATATCTTTGAAAGCTTTCTATGATTGTAAAGAGATTGTTATGGTTGAGCACGTAATTTTTGCTATATGAGCTCTAATATAAAAGGCTCTGATCAAAATATAAGTATAGTATGTTCATTGTTCTCTGACCAAGAACAAAGGTTAGCCATCAACAATCATGATTTACCTTGTGCATCTTTATTGTGATTCCTTTGCTTATTGCAAGTCTAGTTATATGAAGGGAAGTTGATGTCTACTATGATTTGTGCCTTAGTAAGTGTGATGCTTCTTGTCTGTATTTTGTTTATCGACACTTCACTCCATAAACCTGTGGTCATGTTTACCGAGTTTAGTTTTCGCTTGGGGACAAGCGAGGTCTAAGCTTGGGGGGGTTGATATGTCCATTTTGCATCACTAATTTATATCATAATTTACTGTTATTCATTGATATATTTCATATTTAGAGTTTATACTTATGTTGTTTCCTCTGTTTTTACATGTTTGATGATTATTGGAGAACTTGCTGCCAGAGTCAGGATTCTGCTGGAAAAAGGACCGTCAAGACACCATATTTCTGAAGATCAACAATTCCAGGAAAATACCCAGAAATTCATATTTTACCAGAAGACGAAAGTAGCCAGAAGGAGAGAGCGAGAGGAGCAGCAGGGGCCCACACCACCAGGTGGTGTGGGATAGCCCCTAGCCGCGCCACCCAATGGTGTGGCCACCCTGGCCCACTTCTGCCATTGTCCCCTCGCGTATATTGTCTGTGGGGACCCTGGATTACCCATCCGGAATACCCGACATGCATACAATTCACGATCCCATGATCACTATGTCGTGAATCGACATATCCGAGTTGATAATAGAATTACATCATCCATTACAGTACCGAATAATATGCTTACAATTGGTCACATGACCAAGTATGATATCGCCACGCAGGGCAAGTCTACAACTAAGCAGCGGATACCAAGGAGTGTTGATGCCCCACGTCATGCCTACTACCCTACAGGCAACTGACTGGGAGATGTTCCTAGTTCGCACCGGCGTCGTTGTAACCATCGTCACCTTCCTCGTAGTCTTCTTCATAGTCTGACCAAGTTAATAGCCAGGGACAAAGCCGTGAGTAGATTTTGGAATTGTACTCGCAAACCATCTAAGAGAAAAGTGTTTACATGCTATTTGGCTGTAGCAAGGGTGGCTTGGTTTAAGGTAATTCTATACTAGCAAGCTTCTCGTGTCGATATAGCATGTCTTACGACAACTCTATATCATAGTTTCTCTTGTCGATATAGCATGTCATACGACATCTCTATATCCTTATTAAAGAAAACTTTTATAACCCATTTATAGGAAAAGCTCTAGGAAAGGGGGAAACTCATTGAAGATAAGATCGGTGGTCAATCAGACATGACCACCTCAAGTCATCGGCAGTACTCTCCAAGTACTCCAAGCCACCTCCGTACCACGGCAGTACCCTCCGAGTACTCCGTCCGGTACAAACTCAGTTTTCTCAAAAACATTCTTTATAAACCAAATCTCGACAAAGGTTAAGTATGGCCATTCCAACCGTCCATGACTGAGGACTCGACTATTCGAATAGATTACACTCTGCATAGGTTGTACACTTTACCCACACCATTCGATAAATCCGTCGGGATACCACCACGGACCGTCATACACAAGTATGCAGGGTTCGGATAATCGATCAAAGCCTTCCATCTATCCACCTTAGTACGGGTGCCTACCCTGTGGAGTATACATCCCCAGCAAACCCTGGCCGTCTACCTCCGTCGAGCGTAGTTCCAGTGCCACGGCGGGAGAAACCCAAGTGTCTTCCGGACGGGTAGCCTATTGGCAGGCCCGCTACACTATTACCCACCACTTGCGACAACCCGGATTCCGGGGTCCTACAAACCCTTATATAGTACGAGGCTCCCCGCACTAAAGCAGATAAACTTTGGACTAAGCCCCGTCCCATTCCGGGGTAATGTGGTTGCATGAGTTAATTGGTTTGGCGAACACTTATACACAATGCCACTTTTATAAAACCACCAACTCCTACACTCTGATAGGGTAAAGGTGCCCGATCTTTCGATGAGACGATAACTATCGATTATGGTGGAGGTCGACATTGACGATCCGACTACAAACATGCCAGACGTTGCGCCTTAGCAATTGATACACCAACTTTCGAGGCTATTGATCACGCCGGAGCTAGATCAACCTGATCACAAGGATCAATCCCTGCAAGCAATTGAAGAACAAGCAAGAATTATAGATGCAATCAAGATATTGTGAATATAGATGAAGGCTTTATTGAAGAGGTGGGATTCTGTCTGTGCGTAGTACAAAAGGTCGATTTGACACTTGTGCCTATGGCGAAGAGTAGCTCGTGGCTAAGTCTTTAACTAAAAAAATGCAAGTTCTAATAACGGCTAGGAGGAGGTATATATGAGGGAAAGGGCAGGGATTTTCGTACAGCCCTAATGGGCCATCCGAAAATAACCCTAGATGGGCCGATTTCCACTCAAATAGCCTCCAGAAAATCCCTAAAATACCTATGACGAAAATACATGGGTTTAACCCATAAAATAAGGTGATGCAGCACCATATAAAGCCTTGGACGAATTTTATGATTTGGTAACTTGTGAATTTCATCCAAGCATCCTTGCAGCATTATGGTGGCTTCAAAGTTCTGAAATCTTCACTTGCAGCGTCATCCTAAATCCTCACACGATTGCTGCCATCATCTCCATGCACAATCATGCTCCAATGCTTGTCCCTCTCATCCATGCTTGGCCCATCATTCCTAAGTAACATAAACACATCTGATTTAGGCAGCATCATATTCTCATGAATATTAGGAATAGTTCCTAGAAATGAAAGTACCTGATAATTTAGTTGGCGTGCATGAGCTCTTGTGAGAGGACCTTGGAATTGTGGAATGTGAGGAAGTGTGGCTGTAGGTGCAACGGTTGTATCAACCATAGGGATGTCCTCATCATCCTCCCCTTCTTGAATTGAAGTCGTCCTCAACGCAATCTCATCTTCTTGTCCAAAGTATGGCTTCAAATCTGCAATGTTAAATGAAGGACTTACCGTGCCCATCTCTGCAGGAAGCTCAAGTTTATATGCATTATCATTCATTTTCTCTAACACTTTAAAAGGACCAGCAGCACGTGGCATTAATTTAGACTTGCGTAAATTAGGAAAACGATCTTTGCGCAAATGCAACCAAACTAGATCTCCCACATCAAACACAATATGCTTTCGTCCTTTATCACTAGCAACTTTATATTTAGCATTCATACGTTCTATATTTTCCTTAGTAATCCTATGCAACGTAAGAATCTGTTCAGCACGTTGTGTAGCATCAAAATTATGTTGCACCAAAGATGGAATAGGTAATAAATCAATAGGTGCACGAGGAACAAAACCATACACAATCTCAAAAGGACATAACTTAGTTGTAGAATGCACAGAACGATTGTAAGCAAATTCGATATGAGGTAAACAATCTTCCCACATTTTTAAGTTCTTCTTTAAAACAGCCCTTAACATGGTAGATAAAGTTCTATTTACTACTTCAGTTTGTCCATCAGTTTGGGGATGACATGTAGTACTAAACAACAATTTAGTCCCCAACCTAGCCCATAAACATCTCCAAAAATGGCTAAGAAATTTAGTATCACGATCTGAAACAATAGTATTAGGCACACCATGCAAGCGAACAACATCGCGAAAGAATAATTCAGCAACATGAGCAGCATCATCACTCTTATGACAAGGAATAAAGTATGCCATCTTAGAAAATCTATCCACAACCACAAAAATACTATCCCTCCCCTTCTGTGTTCGAGGTAATCCTAAAACAAAGTCCATAGAAATATCCTCCCAAGGTACACTAGGAACAGGAAGAGGCATATATAAACCATGTGGATTAAGGCGTGACTTAGCTTTTTGACATGTTGTGCAGCGAGCAATAAACCTCTCAACATCCCGTCTCATGCGTGGCCAAAAGAATTGTGTAGCAAGTACGTCTTCTATCTTCATTACTCCAAAGTGACCCATCAATCCTCCTCCATGCGCCTCCTGTAACAATAATAGATGAACGGAACCTTCTGGAATGCATAGTTTGTTAGCATGGAACACAAACCCATCATTGAGGACGAATTTGTTCCAAGTTCTACCCTCTAGACAATGCTGCAAAACATCTTTAAAATCGGCATCGTTCACATATTGTTCTTTGATAGTTTCCAATCCAAAGATTTTGAAGTCAAGTTGAGATAACATGGCATAACGACGTGACAAAGCATCAGCAATAATATTATCTTTACCCTTTTTGTGTTTAATAACATAAGGAAAAGATTCAATGAATTCAACCCACTTTGCATGACGTTTATTCAACTTAGCTTGACTACGAATATGCTTCAAAGATTCATGATCAGAATGTATAACAAATTCTTTAGGCCATAAATAATGTTGCCAAGTTTCTAATGTCCGAACAAGAGCATATAATTCCTTATCATAAGTAGAATAGTTCAAACTAGCTCCACTCAATTTCTCACTGAAATATGCAACAAGTTTGCCCTCTTGTAATAACACTCCTCCTAAACCAATTCCACTAGAATCACATTCCAACTCAAAAGTCTTATTAAAATCAGGAAGTTGGAGTAAAGGAGCATGTGTAAGCTTATCTTTGAGTAACATGAAGGTGTCTTGTTGTGCATTGCCCCAAACAAAGGGCACATCTTTCTTAGTAAGCTCATTCAGCGGCGCTGCAATGGAACCAAAATCTTTGACAAAGCGCCTATAAAATCCAGCGAGGCCAAGGAAGCTCCTCACTTGTGTGACTGTTTTGGGTTGTGGCCAACTCGAAATTGCTTCAATCTTGGTGGGATCAACTTCAATACCCTGTGCTGTAACAACATAGCCAAGAAAAGCAACTCTATTCATGCAAAAGGTGCACTTTGCAATGTTACCAAACAAACGTGCAGCACGTAAAGCATCAAAAACAACACGTAAATGTTCCAAATGTTCTTCTACAGATTTGCTATATATCAATATATCATCAAAATATACCACCACAAAATGTCCAATAAAAGCACGTAAAACTTCATTCATTAATCTCATGAAAGTGCTAGGAGCATTAGTTAAACCAAAGGGCATCACTAACCACTCATATAGGCCAAATTTAGTTTTAAATGCAGTTTTCCATTCATCTCCTAACTTCATACGAATTTGGTGGTAACCACTACGCAAATCAACCTTAGAGAACATGGTAGAGCCACTCAATTCATCAAGCATGTCATCTAAACGAGGAATAGGATGACGATAGTGAATAGTAATATTATTGATTGCTCTACAATCAGTACACATGCGCGAAGAACCATCTTTCTTTGGTACCAAAATAATAGGAACATCACAAGGACTAAGAGACTCACGAATATGACCCTTGTCAAGAAGTTCTTGAATTTGTCGCTGAATCTCTTTCGTCTCCTCCGGATTGGTACGATATGGCGCATGGTTGGGCAAAGATGCTCCAGGAATCAAATCAATTTGGTGCTCAATTCCACGAATAGGTGGCAGTCCTGGAGGTACATCTTCTGGGAAAACGTCCGCATACTCCTGCAAAATGTTAGCAACAGTAGGTGGCAAAGAAGAAGGCATCTCCTCAGCCGAAAACAACACTTCTTTGCAAATGATAGCATAACATGCAGTAGTACTCACATCAATTTCAGAAATATCAGATTTGCTAGCTAGCAAACAAGTACTTTTCAAACGAATTTCGTTAGCATGTTTTGGAGCAGATTTAGAAGTACTTGTAGAAGGCATAAGTTCCTTAGCAACAATCTGATTTTCGCTCAGCTTTTTCCCCTCATTATGTGCTCGACTAGCTCTAGCAAGATCATCTTTTAAAATACTTTTAGGAGACATGGGAACAATTTTCTTATCATTATGAACAAGAGAATACTGATTCGTGCTACCATAGTGTATAGAATTTGTATCAAATTGCCATGGTCTACCAAGTAAAAGAGCACATGCTTGCATAGGAACAACATCACACTCAACATAATCAGCATATGCAGCAATAGTAAAATGCACACGAACTGTATGTGTTACCTTAACCTTGCCGCTGTTATTAAACCATTGAATGTGATATGGACGAGGATGGGGTCATGTCGTAAGAGCAAGCTTTTCAACCGTCTCCATGCTCGCCAAGTTGTTGCAGCTCCCGCCATCAATAATAATGTGAATACAGCGATCTTTAACCACGCCCTTGGTATGGAACAGATTATGGCGCTGGTCGGGCTCGGCCTTGGTAATTTATGCACTCAAGACTCGCTGTGCAACTAAACTCGGGTATTTCTCCGCATGTTCTGCAGCCATATATTCAGAATCTTGCTCCGTGGGTGCTGTAGCACATTGCTCATCAGATGCAATAAGAGCCAAAGTATCTTCATCATAATCACTGGCGGAGTCATATCCACCATCCTCAAGAGCAATCATCACACGGAAGGAGGCACAATCACGTGCAAAGTGACCAAGTCCATCACATTTGCGGCACTGAATCTGGCTGGACTTGCCCGTAGATGCCATAGAGGACGCAGCACTCGGAGCTGGTGCCGTAGAAGTCTTCCGTGCAGCAAACGGAGGTGGTGTAGAAGTTGCAGATCGCGTGGATGTGGTCGCTGGAGGTGTAGGTGCAGCAGCCCGTGACGCCGAACTCGGTGATCTCCAAGTAGAACGCCCTGCAGAATAATTAGTTCATGTCGCCTCGCGTCGATCCTGCACTTCATATTCAGCATTGCAAGCAAGATGGAACAAACGGGTAATAGTATGATAAGATTTATATCGAAGAATAGTCTGAATTTCCTTATTTAACCCGCCTACGAATCGTGCCATTAATGCTTCATTATCCTCCTCTATACCACAACGCAGCATGCCAGTTTGCAACTCCTGATAGTAATCCTCTACAGAATTTTTGCCTTGATCTAGATGTGCTAATTTGGTAAGCATGGAACGCTGATAATATGGTGGAACAAAACGAATACGGATAGCATGTTTTAAAGCATCCCACGTAGTGATTGGATTAGCATGATTAGCACGACAGTATTCAGACCACCATATGGAAGCAAAACTAGTAAACTCACAAGTAGCAGCACTAACACGTCTATCCTCGGGATAATTTAAGCATGCAAAATGCTGGTCTAATTCTAATTCCCAAGAGAGGTATGCATCAGGGTTATAACGACCATCAAACGTAGGAACATGTAATTTCAGTTTAGCAACATGGTCATCATCACGTACCAACAGACGAGGAGGTGGACGGTGAATGTAGGGCCGAGGACGACCAGGTGGCTGATCAACTGTGAAGTCATCCGCGTACTCGCCCTTGTACTCATCTTCCCCATAATAATCATCGAACTGTGCATCGCAGGCCTGTGTAACACCCGTAGCTCCTGCAACGCCAGCAGCCACAGTGCCCGCAGTAGCACCCGCAGCCGAAGTTTGTGCCGGTGCATGGAGAACGCGCTGTGCACGTCACAAAGGTCTGTGGAGGAGCCAAGCGAGTCGGCTGTCGAGGAGGCGCGCGAGCCGGCAGTGGTGGTGGTAAACGTGCTAGCACCTCCTGGAATTTAGCGTCGAGCTTGGCGGTGAAGGTGGTCTCGAGTCCCTCGAGATGCTCCATCGTGTCACTGAAATGCTTGTCCACATCCTGCATATGATCAGACAAAAGTTTGGTGACGTGAGCCTGCAAGGCTGCACCCTCCAGTGGTGGTGTCTCGTTGTTGTCTGGTGGCATGATTAGTACGCAAAAGCACAGTTATAGAATAGAGATACAACAGGAACAGGGGTGGAAAATGCGTAATCTATCAAGCAAACCAATACTCTTACCCATTCCTACCCTGCAGCAGGTGGCAATCAGCAACCGTCGTGATCAAACTTCAGGAAGATTGAATAGAGCGATTGCCACGTGGTGTCAACGCACGGTGTAGAAATATGTGGAGCTCTGGATGGCTGCAATATCCGTAGCAACAATTTCAAAACAGCAATGCAAGGTTGAATAACAGCTCAACAATGGGACTGTGCTGGTCCGAGACTATCCCAAGCTAGAGACGCGAGCCTAGAACACAATGAGTCATGCCGCGACACCGAGAAGCAACAGGCAGCAGTGCTCTGAATAGCGTGCGAATGAGGCAAAAATCACTATGATGGAAAGTGTCTCAAAACGATCAGCAAGGTGAAATATCAGTATAGGCTCAAGATTTTTTTTTGAAATTTCCGAAAACTGCATGAAACTACTCCAGAAAGCGTGCAGATGCCAAATTTTTTTTCACTATAATGGCGTATACCTCAAACGATCCCAGAAGCCTAAAAACAGTATAGGCCGAAAAAAAATTCGGAGGAGTTTCCAGACTCTTTTTTTTTGCTCTCCCCTCCTCTTTCCTTCTGGCCGAAACTTTCTGGAACCCGGATCAAGTTACAACTCGGATCGGATCTCCAATGATGGAAAACAAGAGTAGGAAAACTAAAAAGTTTATGGCGGTGGTGATAGCGGGATTGGTGGTGACGGTGGTGATGGCGGAATCGGTGGTGGCGGTGGTGATAGCGGGATTGGTGGTGGCGATGGTGATGGCAAAATCGGTGGTGGTGGTGGTGATAGCATAATCGGTGGTGGCGGTGGTGATAGCGAAATCGGTGGTGGCGGTGGTGATGGCTGTGACCAGAACTCGAAACTCTAAAGGTCTAGACCTAAAACCAGCACTGGACACGACGATGCAGACTAGAATTCAACAAAGCAAATACTGAAAAGAAAAGATGCAAAAGGTCTAAAAGTGTTTCTAGGATACGGATCTAAACCTAATTATTTTTGGCTTTTTATGGTTTATAGGAAGAAGAACAGATGCAATCTAACTACGAAAACAGTAAGATCTCACCGAGAAACCCGAAATCTGATACCACTTGATAGGGTAAAGGTGCCCGATCTTTCGATGAGACGATAACTATCGATTATGGTGGAGGTCGATGTTGACGATCCAACTACAAACGTGCGAGACGTTGCGCCTTAGCAATCGATACACCAACTTCCGAGGCTATTGATCACGCCGGAGCTAGATCAACCTGATAACGAGGATCAATCCCTGCAAGCAATCGAAGAACAAGCAAGAATTATAGATGCAATCAAGATATTGCGAATATAGATGAAGGCTTTATTGAAGAGGTGGGATTCTGTCTGTGCGTAGTACAAAAGGTCGATTTGACACTTGTGCCTATGGCGAAGAGTAGCTCGTGGCTAAGTCTTTAACTAAACAAAATCCAAGTTCTAATGACGGCTAGGAGGAGGTATATATGAGGGAAAGGGCAGGGATTTTCGTACAGCCCTAATGGGCCATTCGAAAATAACCCTAGATGGGCCGATTTCCACTCAAATAGCCTCCAGAAAATCCCTAAAATACCTATGACGAAAATACATGGGTTTAACCCATAAAATAAGGTGACGCAGCACCATATAAAGCCTTGGACGAATTTTATGATTTGGTAACTTGTGAATTTCGTCCAAGCATCCTTGTAGCATTATGGTGGCTTCAAAGTTCTGAAATCTTCACTTGCAGCGTCATCCTGAATCCTCACACGATTGCTGCCATCATCTCCATGCACGATCATGCTCCAATGCTTGTCCCTCTCATCCATGCTAGGCCCATCATTCCTAAGTAACATAAACACATCTGATTTAGGTAGCATCATATTCTCATGAATATTAGGAATAGTTCCTAGAAACGAAAATACCTGATAATTTAGTTGGTGTGCACGAGCTCTTGTGAGAGGTCCTTGGAATTGTGGAATGTGAGGAAGTGTGGCTGTAGGTGCAACAGTTGTATCAACCGTAGGGATGTCCTCATCACGCTCCCATGTCCAGCTCCATGTTTACCAAATCATTTGAAAACATTTTAGTGGAGTATTTGCTACTCCAAGGTTTTCGAAAACATTTTTGAAATCCTTCCGGAGAGTGTTCCCATTCCTAGAGTTTTTAGCTCCACTACAAGTTTTCCAATGACTTTGACGCTAGCCATCAAGTCACTAATATAGGGGTGTTGAATAGGTGTCAATGGTGTCATCTTTATAGATGATAACAAATCGACTTGTGGAGCTAAGTCGCCAACTATTGCTATATAAGGGTAATAGCAATATAGAACACAATGCATAACAAGAGCTATAATAAAACAATGCAAAGTGTAAAGTTAGGATTCAGGTATGCAACAAGTAGATGGCTTGCCTTGAATAGCTAGGTCCCTGGGCTCCTTCCTTAAAAGAAGTACTCAAAGTGTTCCACTTCCTTCTTATGCATTCTTGAGGTAGTCCTCTTCCTCTCCGACGGCGTTCGAATCTAGCATCGCAAAATGAAAGAAAAGCATTCAATCGCCACACAAGCATGCAAAGGAGCAAACAAATAACAAGCCATCTCAAACACATAACCAGAGAGGGAGGGTGAAAACATTCTCTCCTATAGGGGTGCAATACAACAATATCAAGTTTCCGATTATTTTCCCTACTTAAAAATAGGGTTTTCACACTAGGACTCATCACTAATAGATAAATACTAAATATAAACAACCAAGGGGTACACTCCTCAATTTCAGGTACTAGTGACCTGTAAGACATTAAAACAAGTGACCCTTGGTTCAAAAAATATTACTCCTATTAACAAGTAATTTCTGAAATACACAAAGTGATTTAAGCACTTTGATTAACAAACATGGCTAAAAGAACATACAGTAGGCAAACAAGGTACCTACAGATAGCTAACAACAATACAAACCCAACAAAATTGGATTTGCAATTTTCTAATTAACAGACAATAAACTATGCATTTTATAGTGAAAATAACTATTGATTTAGAGATAAATCTACTAGAAAATCATAAAAGCTCAGAAAAATTTATCCTATGGGCAGTAGCAAGCCTTCACAGTACAAGATCACCCAAAATTGTTTTCATTCAAAAATACTACACAGAAAAGGTTTTAAAATTTCCTAAATCAGGTCTGGTAATAATTTGCAAAAACAACTATGCCAAGAATAAAACCCTATTTGCATCTAGGCCAGTGGCATTTGAAAGGTATTCTAAATACCCATCCAACAAAATTGGATTCATCAAATTTGAGTTCCTGAATCCACAGATATTGATTTATCACCACAAAATACACTTTCTGCAAGATTAATTGTCAGAAATAAAATGGAAATTTTCTTGGTAAACAAGTGGTTCTGCATGTTGGATAAAAAGTTTTAGAACACTTATAAAATGAGATCTAGTCATTTTCATGCATTTTACAAATAATTTAGGATTTAATTCAAACAGTAGTTTAACAGATCTGGAAATAAACAGAATTGAAAATATCTATAAAAAACTAAACGGGCCAGATCTGGGCGAACCCAGGCCGCACCAAGATAGGCCAGCCCAGATCAAATCTGGCGCTTGCGGGGGCAGCACCTGGTCGAGCTGATGGGCGGGGTCCGCCGGTCAGTGGCTAGACAGCCCAAAGCGGTACGCACGGGTGTGGACCGTCGGATCGAGTGGAGATCAACGGCTGCCGGCCATCTTCTTCCTCCGGCCACGGGGAGGCAGGGCCAAAACCCTAACCGGGGCAGGCAAGGATGGCAGCTCACCTAGGGGCTACCTCCGGCCAGGCAGAGGCGACGAGGAGGCGCGGCGCGTCGTGGCGAGCTCGGCGATGGGCGACACTGGCAGGTTGGGCTCCAGGAAGGTGATCTGTACGTCCGCGGAGGAGAAGGTCGACACGGAGCTTCAGAGGGTCGCTGTTCCGGCTTTCCTAGGTCACGAAGAAGGGCGCGTTAGGTAGCTATGGATTAGTAGAGTTCCTGCAAGTCGAAAGAGAGGGCAGTGAGGTTCTAGATCGACGCCACTTTGCCCTCCTTCCCTGCAGATCAAAAGTTAGGTTTTCTCTCCTCCTCCTCTGTTGCAGACCAAGGGGTGGTTCTTAGGGCTCTGGGGGGTAAGGTGGTGATGTGGTGGTGAAATGGGATGGCCGGGGAAGTCTGGTGTGGGCTGGGGCTTTATATTTCAGAGAGGGAAGTGAGGTAGCATGGTTAGGTCAGTTTGGCATGCGGGGTCCAGAGGAGACCTCTGGCTGGTTGAGGGAGGCGGTGGGGAGGGTGAGAGAGAGGCAGGAGGGGCTGGCTTCACCAGTAAGGCTTGCTGCTATGAGGTGCTTAAGTGAGTTGAGCAAGATTAGAAAAATAGGCATGAGTCTCTCCATTAGCTCCCTCCAAGCACTAGAGGACAAGGATGAGAGGGGGCAGCTACAGTGCATGACAACCAGAGAGAGAGGAGGCTGCTGGACTAGTCAATGGTATGGCTTGTTGGGGTTTCAAATGAATTTGAAGTATTTAGGAAATAGGTATGGTGAGGAATGCATGCATGATGCATTTCTTGATTTTTTGGGGTAGTCTCAATTTGTGCCAAACAAGAGCATGCAAGGATGGATCAAAAAGGATGGGATTGGGTGGTTAACAACTTTGCCAATTTTTTGATAATCTAAACGACCACTATAAGTGGTAATTTTGAAGATTTGTCCCAATATACTTGGACAAGATTTTTGAAGATTTTGAATATGAGCAATCTAGGGTTTTTGGGCTCATAGAATCCTACATGCATAAGATAGCATGGTGGAGCTTTGCCAAATTTTAGTTGATAAGAAAAGGTGCAATTAATGGCATAGTTGCCATTCCATGCATTTCTATTTAATAAGAAAATATAAGTAGAAGATAGTCTTATAGAAATTAATTTTGAGGATGGAGGGGTGCTAAGGAGAAAGAATATCATTTCCAATATTATTTGAGGAAGCTTTGATTTATAGAAAGAGTTGATGGCGGATGTTGGCAAGTGACCAAGGAAGTTAAGGAAAAATAAAATGGGTGAATACAGTTTTGATTAGGGTTCAAAACCATCCCACATAAATGGGTGGCATACCTCAAAATGCACATGCAAGTGTATAGATAGTTAGAGTAGATAAAAAATAAGAGGAATAGGTCATAGGATGGTCTCCGAACAATTGATTTCGAAATCTAGAAGTGTGACCAAAACTGCATCTAATAATAGTCAAATGGTCAGTGGTTTGATTAGGGTCAGAAACAGGATTAGAACAAGTAGTAGATGGCCTCAAATGAATAAGTGGTAATGGAAGGAATGGAAGAACACATGTCAAGGATGAGTTCTACGGGTGGACATTTCCTTGGATAGAAAGTATGAGCTTAATACAAGTGTCTAAAAACTGAAACCGTTAACAAGAGTGTAGATAGCCTGCACATAAGGTGTTTGATGAAATGTCTGCAAGAGATGATTTTCTAAATTTGAGTGAAACCTTTTTATGGTTGGATGAAGATGATCCTAATAACACCATGGGTGCTTTCCTTAGGATAGTTTGGTTAGTACTTAAATCCTCAAAAGGGAGCCCCTAATGCCTTATGGTAAGACATTAGAGTTAGGGTTTTAGGATTGAGAGGAAAACAACTTGTTTTGGTCGATTTACAAACAAGGGTTGATTCTAGTCAAGTGGGGTTTTTGAATATTAGAGAGAGATCTCAAAACATTTATAAACCCTGGGTACTATTCCCATAATTTTCAGAGTCAAGAATAATACCAGAGAGGTATTCTTCCCATTTCTCCTATCTTTGCAAAAAGGAAAAGTAGTTGGGAAAATAATTTTATAGAAGATATTGAAAAATGAAATGAGTGCTCATAAAGAGGGAACCTCATTTCTAATTTTTTATAAACTTGAGTCTTGAAAATAAATACTCCTTCCATAAGGAATAGAATTGTAGGGTTTTACAAAGAGGGAAACATCAAAATTAGGTTTTTATATAGAAAATATATTGAAAGCAATTTATAAGAACATCCCCACTAACCACCTTATAATTTGATGTGCTTTAGATAGGTTAGGCCACAGGCCTACCTGTAGATCATAGCTATACACAAGGAACTCAATCAAAGTCAAACAGGTCACACCAAGTCAACCCATCACACAAAGTCAAACCATTGGAAATAGGAGGGGTTGGTCCACAAGCTTATACAACAAACAACTTAAAAGCAACAATCACATATCATACAAGGAAATCATGCAAGATACTCCTGGTTATTATCTAACCTTCGCTGTAAAAAATTGTGAAAAATCCTAGAATGTCGTATTGGTCTGAAAATTTTTGTGCACATGCCCCAGGTTATTATCTAACTTTCGTTAGTTTTGCACTTTTAGATTTGAGCAATAGAAGATTTTCGAAAAAATCGATCTTTACCTGCTATTTTGTTTTAACAGATTTCTGCCACTATTTGCATTTGCCTCTTGATCTCTTTCTTTTTGAGTTATTTTGATCGGAAGAGCTTTTAAGAGAAGTTGCTACAGTAGCAAATGTTTTAATATATGTTGTACTTGAGTTGAAACTGAACCAAAAGAGAATCTACTATCTTGCATAAACTAATGTTGCTAATGAGAATTGTATGAAGGAAGTTTTCAAGTGTAGGGAAAGGAGAATGATGAGATGAGATGAAGGATGGACAAAAGCTCAAGCTTGGGGATGCCCATGTCACCCCAAGAAATATCCAATAAGTACAAGCATCAAAGCTTGGGGATGCCCAAGGCACCCCCTTCTTCATCAACAAAAATATCAGGTCATCTTTCAAGACACTATATTTTTATTGCTTCATATGCTATGTGTTGTTCTTGGAGCGTCTTTATTTTTTTTTATTTTTTTTAGTTTTCTGTAATAAATGGTTGGATCCCAACATATTTCTTTTGGAGAAGGCACACTCCGTTTTCATTGCCAAGAACACTCTAGTTTTCACTCTTATTGCTCTGCGAGTGTTCTCTTTTGCTAGTACTGAATTTATCTTTTGTTTTTCACCCTTATTTTTGTTTAGAACTTGTTAGTTGTTTTTAGTTAGGTGTGTTTAGCCCTCTGGTCTTTATTGATTTTTATCTTTAAGAGGTGTTTCAAATAAGTTGATTGGTGTTGGAAAAGAGTAAAATGCATGCTTATAGTGGTGCAAAAGGAAGCTTGTTTAGACTATGGCTTAGACTTTAACATGTCATGTTAGATATTATTTTGATTATATGCTTAGTATTTATTGTTGTAGCATGGCTTGTCTCAAACGATTGAGAGTGTTTAATGTGCCATTGAAAGAATCATGCGTTGTTTTTATCATATAGAAGCATAATATTGCAGTATTCTCCTTTGATGCTTTATTTGGGTTGACTTGGCACATGCTTACACCAAGTTATGACTATGAACCAGTCACCTCAAGCCTCTGTGATCATTTATTTTTTGACCTGTAATATCACTTTATGCTTTGCTTAATAATATTTTGTCACTATGCATGATTATGGCTGTTATTGCTCTCTTAGTTGGTCGCTCCTAGTCTTTTGCTAGCCATCACCTGTACTGAGTATGAGGTCTACTCATGCATCCAACTCCCAAAAACCAAAGTTTGCCAATGTGTCCACTATATCTACCTATTAGCATATTTGCTATTCCAAGTATATTCATCATGCTTTTATCTATCTTCCAAATTAAATTTTTTGTTATGAAAAAATTAGTTAGTAAAGCTCTCACGAACTTGATGGCACATTTTAATTTCTTGCACTTAATAAACTTGACCATTGTGATTATCTTTTGAAGTTTATATGCTTGAAAATTGTAAGTTGAAAGTTAGCACAACCATGCTTTCATGGGGCACGTTTTCAACATTGCACTTATTTCTATTTAGTTGATATCATGATCTTTTGTTTATGAATGCCTAGCAGCGTGAAATAAGTTGGAAGCTTGTGAGCTCATGGATTTTGTATATGTGTTAGAGAAACGCTTGGGCCTCTAATCTAAACCATGCATCATTCATGGTGGAAATTTACAGCATAACCATAGTGGACATTCGACGACGCATCTCAAAATAAAAAGCTATACCCAATGGTAAATAAAAGAGATGTTGAAGTGTTCATTGTCTATTTGTCTTGTCATTTTGATATGGGAAAGCTTCCATATCATCGGGCAGGAGGTACCCCGTTGGCGTTCTCGATGATACATGTATGCTTACAATGACAAGAACTTGCTTGGGACCTAAGTTGAGTAGCATGGAGTTTAGGTACTCGTATTCAAGGTACATGAGATTTTCAACTTATGGTTTGTCAAGAATATAAGTCATACATGTTCTCACATTAACCTTAACCATTCAAGATGCCAATGATAGGGGCAATGAGAGCTCAAAGCTAAAAAGTACCATAATTTTTGGAAGCTTTATAAAACTTGAAATCCCTACTTTCCTCTGCGAAGGGCCTCTCTTTTTACTTTTATGTTGAGTCTTCATCTTCTATCTTTATGCACCAATTAAGAGAGCATAGTTGTCATTCTGAGTATAATGTGCATATTCCCAAAATTTATTATTGATTGATTCATGATTATGGTATTGCTTGATTCTCAAATTATTTGTATCTAGTCACCCTTTGAATGTTGAAGGTGTCCTATGCATTTATGTTTTGCTATTCCATGAAGGACAAGCTGAATACCACTTTGCTTTGTTTTCTCTATGCTAAAAACAAACAAATAACTTTCCATGCATTATTATTCATGATCTTTTGTTTGTGTTACTTTTCATGTTGTAACATGGTTGCTAAGTTCTATTGTTAGAATTATATCTTTTATGCCCATGTTTAGAGTACTTTGATCTCAGCTTGCAATGCTTTACAATAACTTGATCAAGATTGTGTTGGCTACATGTCACCTCAAAAATTATTTTTGTTATCACTTACCTACTCGAGGACGAGCAGGAGTTAAGCTTGGGGATGCTTGATACGTTGCAAACGTATCTATAATTTGTGATGCTCCATGCTTGTTTTATAATTTATGCATTTTTAGAACTAATCTATTAACAAGATGCCACAGTGCCAGTTCATGTTTTCTGCGATTTTTGTATTTTAGAAAAGTTGTACAGGAAATATTCTCGGAATTGGACGAAACAAAAGCCAAACCTCCTATTTTTCCCGACACGAAGACGGAGTCCAAAGCAGAAACGGAGGAGGGCACCGAGGCAACCAGACCATAGGGTGGCGCCCCCCCTCTGGCTGCGCCATCGTGTGGTGTGGGCCCCTCAGGCGCCCTCTGACATCGCCCTTCCGCCTATAAATTGCCTTCGACGTGAAAACCCTAAATCAATCGGCATCCATCCACAAAAAGTTCCGTAGCGCCGCCGCCATCGAAGACCAATTTCGGGGACATAAGTCTCTATTCCGACACCCTGCCGGGACGGGGAATTGCCCCCGAGTCATCTCCATCGACTCCACCGCCATCTTCATCGCTGTTGCTGACTCCCATGATGAGGAGGGAGTAGTTCTCCCCCGAGGATGAGGGCTCTACCGGTAGCTATGTGGTTTATCTCTCTCTCCCATGGTGTGATCTTTATGTGATCATGAGCTTTGTAATCTAGTTGAATAAGTAGATGTTACTCTTCATCTATTATGCATACGCAAGTGCTTTTATTAATGTGATCTCCAGAGACACCTTGTCCCACGATGTGAAGGTGACAATGTGCGCATTGTGTGTGGCTCTTAGGCTAAAGATCACAGTAATACTTATCATGAGTTATAATTTAAGTTGGATGTCTCTATGAAATTGTGGTGTTTGTCTAGAACCGTCTAGTGCGCTCAAGGTGACAGTGTGGGGTAATCTAGATTGGGGAATGCAAACTTTAAGGAGTGCTTTTATAGCCCTACGCCGTGAATTGGTGTTTGTTATCCAACCGGAGAGTAATTCTGGGTAGCATAGTGAAGATAGATATTTATGTGTTCAATTATGTTATCATTGTTGAGAGTGTCCACTAGTGAAAGTATGATCCCTAGGCCTTGTTTCTAAGCATTGAAACACCGTTTACAACCAGTTCTGCTACATGTTTGCTTGGAGCCATTTTTATTTCAGATTGCAATTACCACTTATAATCATCCATATTACTTGTATTTTACTATCTCGTCGCCAAACTAGTGCACCTATACAACTGACAAGTGTATTGGGTGTGTTGGGGACATAAGAGACTTCTTGTATCTTAATTGCAGGGTTGCTTGAGAGGGATATCTTTGACCTCTTCCTCCCTAAGTTCGGTAAACCTTGGGTGATTCACTTAAGGGAAACTTGTTGCTGTTCTACAAACCTCTGCACTTAGAGGCCCAACACTGTCTACAAGAATAGAAGCGTGCGTAGACATCAGGCAACGAGCCGACCACATCTGGTGGTGGCGCGGCCCCCCTGGCTGCACCGCCCCAGGGTGTGGGCCCCTCGAGCACCCACCAACCTCGCCCTTCCACCTATATATCCACATCCTCAGGAAAACCCTAAAGGCCAGGAGCCTCCATCCACGAAAAGTTCCGTAGCCGCCGCCGTTGTCGACCCTAGTTTGGGAGGGTTTTGAAGCTCTTCCCGGCACCCTGCCGGAAAGGGGAATCATCACCGGAGGCCTTCTTCATCACCATACCTGCCTCCGGAGTGATGTGTGAGTAGTTCATATTTGGACTACGGGTCCATAGCAGTAGCTAGATGGTTGTCTTCTCCTATTTTGTGCCACCATGTTTAGATCTTGTGTGCTGCCTAACATGATCAAGATCATCTTATTGTAATGCTACATGTTGTGTTTGATGGGATCCGATGAATATTGAGTACTATGTCAAGTTGATTATTGATCCATCATGTCTATGTTATTTGTGATCTTGCATGCTCTTTGTTGCTAGTAGATGCTCTGGCCAAGTAGATGCTTGTGACTCCAAGAGGGAGTATTTATGCTCGATAGTGGATTCATGCCTCTAGTAATCTGAGAGAGTGACAATAACTTTTAAGATTGTAGATGTGTTGTTGCACTAGGGAGAAAACAACAATCCTTTGTCCAAGGATAATTATGTTATTTACATTACACACTTTGATTAATGCAATAATCTGTTGTTTGCAACTTAATACCCAAAGGTTGTTCGGATGATATCCTGAAGATGGATTATTAGTCATAGATGCAGTTGGATTACGATCTATGTATCATGTTGTAATGCCCAAATGAATCTCATAGTGATCTTCATGTCATGTACATGTATTGTTATGCACTCTCTATTTCTCAATTGCCTAGCTATAATTTGTTCACCCAGCATGTTATTTATCTTTATGGAGAGACACCTCTAGTGAACTATGGATCCTAGTCCATTCTTTTACACTGATAATAACATCTACTGCAAACACTGTTTTCTTTCTGCAAGTACTTATTTTTTCATTCACTACAAACAAACATGTCTTTCCACACTGTACGTCTAACCCTTTGTTTTCAGCAAAACCAGTGAGATTGACAACCTCACTATAAGTTGGGGCAAATTAGTTTGGTTGTGTTGTGTGAAAGTTCCACGTTGTTGCTGACACCGGTAGTGCGTCCTGCCAAAGTTAGCTAGCAACAACCTTCAGAAGTTATTTCTTTCTCCTATTGGTCGATTAAACTTTGGTTTCATACTGAGGAAAAACTTGTTGATGTGCTCATCATACCTTCCTCTTGGGGTTTCCCAACGGGTCCTATGAGATATCATGGATGTCTATATAGATGTTTTCCGATCGACTAGAAATTAAGAGTAAATCACGATGTTTCACATGTACGACGCAGCCTCTCCACCATTTTCTTTCTCCTACTGGTCGATTAAACTTTGTTTTCATACTGAGGAAAAACTTGTTGCTGTGTTCATCATACCTTCCTTTTGGGGTTTCCCAACGGATCCTATGAGATATCATGGATGTCTATACAGATATTATCCGATCGACTGGAAATTAAGAGCAAATCACGATGTTTCACATGTACAACGCAGCCTCCCCGCCATTTTCGCGGCCGCGCGCTGTGCCGGGCGCCATCCTATTTTCGTCATGCAAGTTTTGAAGGTGGAGACGTTCGTACGCAAAGTAGTCATGCCAAATAGGAACAGCCATCGTATATCACGCTATGTCTTCCGATGTGAGTGCGTATAGCACACTATCACTTCCGACGTGATATTCTCATTGATTCATCCCGATCATTGATATGCTGCAAAACTAAACTGTTAAATCCTAGCCATTAGTTGTTAGTTATTTTAATAATATAATAGATTGTATCTATTGTTTCTTCCTTTTGTTGATTATGGGGACGGTAAATGTCCGTGAAAGAGATACAACTCTTACTAGTTGGTGGCCGCATAGCTTACTCATCTTGGTGTGGCCACAAATAATCTATAAACAAATATCAGATTGTTTGAATTGTGTTATTTTGAAACTGAATTCCATTTGTAACCTGAAGCCTATAATCCAATAGATAGTCGTAAGAGATAGATATACTCATGCATAGAGCTATATGTTTCCATATCCTTTCCTTCATATTACTATGGGTGTTAACTGCATATCAATGATTGGTTGTGCAGATGTTTATTGTTTTTGAATCATAGGAAGTAAGTATCCTCTGTTTAGTGTGGCTCGAACTATTTTTATTATCCTGGAGCTTGATGGGAGTAGAGGATGGCGTGGAGGATGAGCACCTGCAGCGCAGTGAGGCAAACGAGGGGACTCAAGAGGCTGAGCCCCGGGAGGCGCTGCACGATAACGCATGACAGTGGGCGGCGGAACAAGGAAGGAGAAGGGCCCACAAGAGGGGTAGGAGTCGATGGAGAAAATAAAATTTTGACGAATGTTGTGTTAGGAGGAAATTTTTGGTCAGGCCGTGAATGAAATGTTTAGACTTTAAATCAAAATATACAATTTTAATAATCCGTGGCAACGCACGAGCATATTTACTAGTTTACCTAAATCTTCAATTGATGCATATCTAGAACATAATTAATACATAGGTGGGAATAGTAGTTCCATGACCCGTTTCATGGTCAATTCAGATGAAGAGATGAAGATAATAAATCATACATATGACAACCTTCCGTATTCACATGAACTTATTTTGCGTCAAAAATGAAATATAGTGCTCTTTATCATTAAGGTTTTCAATACAACTCTGAATCAAAATTAAATGAACATTAAGTGGAAAATAAATAAGAAAATAATATAAAAATACACATGAATGTGCCCTTTTAGAAAAGACTGTGAAACATGCCCGTGCGTTGCAACGGGAGTGACAAAAATCAACTTTTGATAAATAAAAATGTCCACATAACCTAAATTTTTCGCCAAAGACGATTAGGCGGAATAATTTTATTTTTTTACCCGGATGAACATCAAGTTGACATAGCAAAAATATCTTCAAGCATAAGAAATATCCGTCCATGCATTCTCATCTCTTCCCTTTCCCTATTCTATCATTGAGGGAGAAGAACAAACAGCGACTATACGTTTGTCTAATTTTGATGCACTTGTTTCAGAACATTATCCTTTTTTAAGTTGGTTACCAAATTTCCTATAAAGGATGATTGATTTGACATTCTGGTCCATTCTCTGAGATGACACAAAAGTAAAAATTGCAAATCAAATACTTAGTTTATTCAAAAGTAAATAAGAAATGATTGCATAAAGGGTGATAAATATAGTAAATTAAAAAAGACACGCCTTTAAAAAAATCCTTAGCCGACTATGAGGCCTCAAAGTACCAACAAATTGTTGGCAAAAATGACATCCCTATGAAATTATCAGTATAGAGAAAGGGTTTAATTTTAACGTATATATAGCCATGTCATCGAACCTTTGTCCATCTTTTAGGAAGCAATCAATTTAAGGTAGCGGATATTATTCGCTGATCCTATAACATGCCAGAAAAAAAGACTAAGTGACACAAAGGAAATCTGTCAACTGAACAATTCAGTACACTGCAACTTCTCCCATCAAGTTTCACGCAAGGAGACGGGAACATAAAAACATATAAATCCACCTCAATCTCCAGCGGGATGGGCGGCCTCATCATGCAGGTGGCTCAAGGAGCCGATGCAGGGGTGTGGCCGGGCCGGTGAGGCAAGATTCAGATTTCAGACGCGCGGAAATAGCTGAAAACACAGAGGCGTGCATCATCCATCGGACTCGCCGCGCCGCTGAAAGGTGGTTACCCCTTCTTTCCCCGTTTTTGACCACATCACACCAGGAGCAGGAGGGCAGCAGCGTGGTGGTCGTCTAGTGCGAGCTCGAGGGAGGCGGCGTGCGGCGTGCGCCTCGAGGGATATGGCATGTAGCTCGCGCATCCCAGCACCGCACGCGCATGCCCGTGGTCGTCGCGGCCGTATCACTCTCGTCCACCGTCTTAAAACCCCGAAGTCGCACATGTCCTCTCCTCTCCGGCTGTGCAGCTCCGCCCCTTTTACTTCTCCTCTCCAGCACCGCCTAGCACTCGCCCTCGGCACTCTCCGTCACACCAGTATGGGAGAGCATGACCCTCTCATGAGGCTGAACAGCCTTCTCGAGGGGAAGGGTGTTAAGATAGATACGTATTCTGATACGTATTAGTCCTGGACTCGTATTTATAACTAAACTCTTTGATATATAATAAAGCAGATTCCTACCAGACGAGGCACGTCGGGCCGGCTAAACCTCTTTTCTCTCAACTCTATTATGGTATCAGAGCCTCACGTCTGACCTAACCCTACCCCGCCGCCGCAGCCGCCACACACCTCGCCGCCGTCGCCGTCTTCCATCATGTCGACGTCGCTGGCCGCCGTCCCTTCCTCGATGCCAACCTGCTACATCAGCATCGACGCCAGGTCTTCCGATCGGCAACACCGGGCCACCGCCCACGACCTCCGGCAACACCGGGCCACCGCCCGCGACCTCCGGCGCCATGACCACTCTGCCCGGCCAATCTTCATCGCCGACAGCCTCGGACGTCTACACCGCGCCGCTTGTCACAACGACAAGCGCGGGCCTCTCCGCGCAACTAGGGTTTGCACCCCCTATGTCGCAACTAGGGTTTCCGCCCTTCCATGGTGGTTACTCGGGCAGCTTCTCAGGCGGCTACACCCCGCTCTCGCCCTCTGGCGGCTATGCGCCCGCCCATCATGGTGGCTATCCAGCGATGCATATCGGCAGTTATCCGCCGATGCCCGCTGGCCTAGCTTTCTCGCCAGCCGCTTCATCCTCGTCCGGGACTCCGGGCGTAATCAACATCACCTCGTCGATCACTATTCGATTGACAAGCGAGAACTATCTGTTCTGGAAAGCGCAAGTTGGACCTCTCCTTCGCAGCAATCTCCTCATGGGCTACGTTGATGGCTCGCTTATGTATCCTCCGACGCATATTGTCGTTGATCATGGCGAGATAGCAATGCCAGTACCAAACCCCGCCTATCAACACTGGATTCAGCAAGATCAAGCCATCCTCTCAGCCTTTGTCTCCTCGATGACCGAAGGTGTTGTTGGCATGGTGATGTTTGCTGGCACCTTGCGCGAGGCGTGGGAGACATTGGCTAGCGCGTTCGCCGCCACATCGTTTGCTCGCTCTTCTGGACTTCGTCAACAGATGGCAGAGCTCAAGAAATGTGACATGACAGTCAACGTCTGCTTCCACAAGATGAAGGCCCTAGCTGATGAACTGACCAACATCGGTCAGCCCTTGCGTGACGACAAGCTCATCTCCTATATCCTTGCTGGCCTCCCAAAGGAGTTTGATGCGTTGTATGAGGTGGTCAACAATCGTACTACACCGATGCAAGTTCGAGATCTGTACTCTCAGCTCCAAGCTACGGAGCATCGCCACAACTCTCGTCGCCCCAACGAACTTCACTACCCGGTGGCTCACTATGCCGCCCCGCCGAGTCCACTGTACGGAGCTGCTGCTCATGCTCCTGCCTATGGTCAACCTCGCGGTCGACCTTCCTACCGCCCTGATGCTCGCCCGCCGCCGCCAAGTTACCAGCCTAAGGCGCCGTCTGCTCCTCCTGGTGCAAAACCCAACACGGGTGGGCGCACCACTGTCATTTGCCAGCTCTGCGGTATACCGCATCACACCGCGTCCAAGTGCTTCAAACGCTTTAACCGCGACTTCCTCGGCATTGGTAATGATGGGAGCAACATTGAGAAGCAAATTGCCATGGCAGCTAATTCTGTTGTTGCCTTCAGCGCCCATGGCGCCCCTGGTGCTCACACACAGACTTACATAGACCCAGCATGGTATGCGAACTCCGGAGCTACTCATCATATCACACATGATCTCGACAAACTTACCACCAAGGAACCCTACCACGGCACCGAACATGTCCACACTGCAAATGGAGCAGGTATGCGTATTCATAATATTGGTCATGCTATTTTACCTACTCCATCTTCCAAACAATTAGAACTCAAAAAATTCTGCATGTTCCACAAGCTCGTAGTAATCTTTTGTCTATGAGTAAACTTTCTCAAGATAACAATGTCTTTACTGAACTTCATCCTCATGATCTTTTTGTAAAGGATCTGGACACGAAGGAACCCATTCTTAGAGGTCGGTGCCATGGTGGTCTCTATGAGATTAAAGCCCCTTTCATCAAGCAAGCGCTAAGCAGTGTCAAAGTGTCGCATGATATGTGGCACAGTCGTCTAGGTCATCCAGCTTCACAAGTCGTTCAGCATGTTCTTCGTAGTCATGATTTACCTTCCACTATCACGTCCAATAAACATACAGCTGTTTGTGATGCTTGTCAACAAGGGAAAAGTCACCAGTTACCATTTTCCTTGTCTACTCGTGTAACAAACCATCCTTTAGAGATCATTTATTTCGATGTTTGGGCCCTGCCCAAGTTTCTGTCAGTGGACACCATTTTTATGTGAGCTTTGTTGATGCTTATAGTCGTTTCACTTGCTCTATTTGATTAAACACAAGTCTGATGTTTATGATGTTTTCCTTCAGTTCCAAAAATTGTGGAACGGCTTCTTAATCGCAAAATTATTCATGTTCAATCTGACTGGGGTAGAGAATATGAAAAACTTGATCCTTTCTTTCATGGCCTAGGCATCTCTCATAGAGTGTCGTGTCCTCACACCCACCAACAGAACGGTACTACTGAACGTAAACACCGTCACATCGTTGAGACGGGTCTTACTTTACTTGTGCATGCATCCGTTCCATTGTCATATTGGAATGATGCGTTCTCTACAGCTTGTTTTCTCATAAACAGACTTCCTAGTCGCACCATTGATATGCAAACCCCTCTTCAGCGTCTTCTTCTTAAAACACCTGATTATACCTTCTTCAAGGTCTTTGGTTGTGCATGTTGGCCTCACATTCGCCAATACAATAACCACAAACTCGAGTTTCGTTCAAAAAAATGTGTCTTTCTGGGCTACAGTTCTTTACACAAAGGATATAAGTGTCTCCATGTTCCTTCTAATCGAGTGTATATCTCTAGGGATGTCATCTTTGATGAGCACGTTTTTCCCTTTGCCAACTTGCCCACGTCAAATACATTACCTGTCATGGAGTCTTCTTTACTTTCAGCTGACCAATTTATGGATACTGCATATGCTCCGTCTTTGCTTGCTAATCGTGGTGCAGGCGTTGGACGTGGAGCTTGCCTTGAACTACTTACTCCAGAGGCACCTACTGCACCACCGGTGCACGTCGATCTTGTGCATGGGGTGGCCTTGGGGCCCGTGCCCATGCATGGCTCGGCCATGTACGAGCCGCGCACGTCTCCGCCTGGCGTTGCTCCACGTGCGCCCCCGCCCGGCATCGCTCAGCGTGCGCCCCCGCCTGGCATCGCTCCACCTTCTCTACAGCTGCAGGGGCGGCTTTGGATCCTGTACATGGCACGCCTGAGCCTAGCTCAGCTCCTCCTTCACCTGAGCCTACTACTCCGACGGCTTCAGGTTCTGCACCTGAGTCACCTCGGTTTGATGCTTCACCGAGTCTGTCTCCATCTCCCATTGTGCAGTCACCTCCTACTTCATCACCAGCACCTGCTCCTCCTACGTACATTGTGCCTGTTACTCGTCGTCAGCGTGGGATTGTTCAAAAGAAGGTACGTACTGATGGTACTATTGCCTGGAATGCTGTTTTAGCTGAACGTGAAGTCTCCAAGGACATGGCAGCACCTTATGATTATCGCGTGGCTCTTAAAATCCCTCATTGGCGTGACACTATGGAAGCCGAATTTTCTGCGCTTCAGGCTAATGGCACATGGAAGCTTGTACCTCCTATTTCAGGTGTTAATCTTATTGACTCCAAGTAGATTTTCTAGGTAAAACTTCATGCTGATGGTACTATTGAGCATTACAAGGCACGGTTAGTTGCTAAAGGATTCAAGCAGCAGTATGGTCTGGCTTATGATGAAACATTAAGTCCGGTTGTCAAGCCTGCTACTATCAGGTTATTGCTTTCTATGGCGCTGTCTCGTTAGTGGCACATCCGACAGCTTGATATCCAAAATGCTTTTCTCAATGGTTTTCTCGATGAGCAAGTATATATGAGACAACCGCATGGTTTTACTGATCGTACTAAGCCTCACCATTACTGTCATCTACTTCGGTCTCTTTATGGTCTGAAGCAGGCTCCATGCGTTTGGCATGCTTGCCCCAGTTCAGTCCTTGGTACTTTGGGGTTTTCACCGTCTGCCACTGATACTTCACTGTTTATTCTTCAGCGATCTGATATCACCATTTTCTTGCTGATCTATGTGGATGATATTATAGTTCTCAGCTCATCTGCTTCCGCTATTCCCCGGTTGATTTCTCAAATTCGGTCCACTTACTATGTGAAGGATCTTGGAGCTCTACACTATTTTTTGGGCATTGAGGTTTCCACTCCATCACCTGGTAGACTTCTTCTTCGATAGTGCAAATATGCTCTTGATCTTTTTGCTCGTGCTGGTATGCTGAAGTGTGCCCCAATAACTACTCCTATGTCTCCTACTGAGCACCTTTGTGCTAGCGATGGTGACGTACTTTCCTCTGATGACGCTACCAAGTATCGCAGTCTTGTTGGTGGTCTTCAGTATCTTACCATGACTCATTCTGACTTATCCTTTGTCGTCAACAAGGTGTGTCAATATCTGCATGAGCCTCGTACACCCCATATGTCAGCTGTCAAATGTATCCTTCGCTACGTGCGCTATACCATTGACAGTGGTCTTCAACTATTTGCTACTACCTCCACACTGTTGTCCGCTTTTTCGGATGCTGATTGGGCTGGTAGTGTGGATGATCGGCGATCAATGGGGGGGCTATGCTATCTTTTATGGTGGAAACTTGATCGCCTGGAGCGCTCGTAAGAAGTCTACTGTTTCCAGGTCGAGCACTGAGTCTGAATATAAGGCTCTAGCAAATGCTACAACAGAGCTTATCTGGGTTCAGTCTTTGTTACAGGAGCTTCGTATTTTGCAAGCACGACCTCCAGTGTTATGGTGTGACAACATTGAAGCGACTTACCTGTCTTCGAATCCAGTCTTCCACGCCAGGACAAAGCATATTGAGGTTGATTTTCACTTTGTTCGTGAGCGTGTGAATCAGAAGCAACTTCAAATTCGGTTCATCTCTTCAAAGGATCAAGTTGCTGATATTTTTACTAAACCACTCCCTTTACCATTGTATGAGAATTGTAAGCGCAATCTCAATCTTTCACTAGTTGAGATTGAGGGAGGGTGTTAAGATAGATATGTACTCTAATATGTATTAGTCCTAGACTCGTATTTGTAACCAAACTCTTTGATATATAATAAAGCAGATCCCTACCCGACGAGGCACGTCGGGCCGGCTAAACCTCTTTTCTCTAAACTCTATTAAAGGGGCCGGCGTCGAGGAGGACCAGGTCTCCCATGGCGGCGTGGCTCCTGTGGTGGAGCAGGTCGGGACAACGAAGCTACAGCTAGTCAGCTAGGAGGCGTGTCAGCAAGCCTATTCCGCGGGCTTCTTCGCCAGAATACGGCCGAAAGAGCGCGGCGACGGATGGATGAACGCATAGGAGGTGGATTGGGGAGCCTATTCTGCCGGCTTCTTCGCCGTATACGGCCGGAAGGATTTGTTGGGATTTTTTTCAGAGTTTCTGTGGGAATCGGCGCAGTGGAGAGGGGTCTTATTTAGCCAGATTCGGTATGAATTGAGTTCGGCATAAACCGGGTCTCACTCGAGTTAGAGTGCGGGACGGTGGGGCTGTCGCCGGTTCTCCTCCGTGAAAAGACAGATGTAAAAACTGAACTATTTTTTCTTACCAATGGCACTGGGTAATTTGGTGTTTGGTGGGAGGGCAAAATTGGAAAGAAAGTATTGGATGAAAATTTTGGCCAGAAACCTTGCCCCCTTTATTATTTAGATAGAAAAGAAGAAGAAACAATCCGAATGCCAAAGGTAGCCAGATGATAGCGGGTAGGCTCCCGCATATGCTGCTGAGTGAGCTGTATAAATTCATAGAAACTATTTAAGAAAATCAAAAAATATTCTTTTATACATTAGTTTTAGATGTCTGCAATGTTTTGTGTAGAAAAAGGTATGTGCCGTGTCCTAGAAAAATAAAATAAAGCATAGTAATGTAAAAGAAATATTTGGAGTACCAGTATCTCTTACACGGGTCAGAAAAATATCCAGTTTTTCCTGGAACTTTATGTGAACATAGAATATAGATGTGTACATTATTTAAAATGTTCAGCTTTTTTGTATTCCGAATGTGCCTTTTTTAGGCGGAAGAATGCTCTCCTGGGACCCATTTTGTATTTCCTTGTAGGTTCTCCTCTTGGAAGGTATACACGATCTAGAAGACCAAATGCTTACAAGCACGCCCTCCTGAAGTGGAAGCATGCGCATTAACTTGAGTATATTAAACACTCCATCTGTAGATTATCAAATTTAAAACAAAACAATAAACACTAAAACAGTGTCCAATTTCAGTACAACGGTTAGTAAGAGAGAAAAGCACGAGGCAGGCATGTGGTCCGGTGGGCCGTACACCACCACACGCTAATCTCGAAGATACAGCAGCATAATTAGTGCCATCTTTTCAGACTCTTCCTTTTCTTAATTATCCTGTTTCCAAAGCTCATCTTAGAAAAAGCTGGGAGGCAGGTCGTGTTAACTGAATAATTGCAGGCGGTTGCCTGTTTATCCTTTGCAGGAAAGCTAGCTCAGCTTGTCCCGCTTAACTTTAGTATCCATAAGTTTTTTTTAGGATAAATAAAATATATTAATATCGAGAGATACCAATTATACTTAGTGACGAGGGTTAACTCAGCAAATGTCCTAGATGAAGGACTTAGGATCGGGGGAAGATAGTGTCGGATGAACTCGAAGGTAAAAGATCAGACGAACAAACTAAAACTTGATGCGTGTTTGAGAATAAGCTAGTAATCAATTGATTTAATCTTAATGTGTCCCTGGCCGGCCCTCCTGCCCCCTATACATAGGTGGCCAGGTCTCGAGGATCCAGTCGGGTTTAATACAAATTACAATGTCTGTATACGATATCATCTCGTATTTCGACTACATCTATGCTTAGGCCTAACTCTCGGACCCCAGTGGTACTAAGATAATGGGCCTTAATGGCTATACCCTTGTCAGTAGCCCCCGAGATTCTACCATAATTGAAGATTCGGGTTGAATCTCAAATCTTCATATCTTCAACTTGCTATCTTTAACTTGATCAATCTTCGTCTTTAACTCTTTCTTGGATTGCATTGAATATCTTATATTCTTATTTTTTTCATGGGGATTTTGGTTAACAAGTCTGGTGCTTCCGACGGATCAGGAGACTAGTTAATTGCCTAAGAAAAAACTTGCTACCTACTTCAAACTCAAGTCTCCGGACTCGAATTTGGTACCTGGCGTAACCAAGTCTTTTGGCGCATTTAGGACTTACAAAGACAGGATTCCAGTATTTCTTAGGGTACCTAGTGCGTCCACCGGGATTTTTCTTCATATCGTGGATACGGAAATTTACTAGCAGAGTGCATTCATGTAAGTATACTAGGCCATGCAGGATGGATCCTGAGGTCTTACCTTCATAATCTTTGCGACCATGGCATTCAGCCTTTTTATCGCGACGACGCAGCCTGAGAATCAGGCTTTCGTTGTGAGCCTTGTTTGGCTGTTTCCATACCCAAAATTTTCGGGTTGTTTTGTTCAAGTAGTCGCAAATCCCTCTGGATGGGAGTGAATTAGCGAATATTAATGTCTAATGTTGATCTTTTAAAAATGAAGTCGATAATTTGCTCCAATACAAAGTCGATAATTTCCCTCTGCCATACGAAGTCGATATTTTTCATCTTCATCGGGAGCGCGACCAGCGCTCCCGATGAGAGTAGCCCCCGAGGCTATAGTCAATTTTTTTCGAGTATAGGCTGATACGTCCAAAACGTATCTACTTTCCCGAACACTTTTGCTGTTGTTTTAACTCTAATTTGTGTGTTTTGAATATAACTAACACGGACTAACACTATTTTCAGCAGAATTGCTCTCGTGTCTCGTTTTTGTGTAGAAATCCAACTTTCAGGAAAAATCACGGAAAATATCGTGAAAATCCTATTTTATCAGAAGACTCACGGAGCCAGAATACGAGATAGACAGGGGCCACAAGGGGCTCACACCACCTGGTGGCGCGGGCAAGACCTTGCCGCGCCAGGGGGTGGTGTGGCCGCCGTAGCCACCGCCTCGACCCCTTCTTCGTCCTACATATACCCTCTGACCTGAAAACATCGGGGGTTGGGTGTTTTTCCCACATAGAGTTCCGCTGCGCCGCCACCACCAGAAACCGCGATTCGGAACCAGAAACTCCGTTCTAGCACCCTGCCGAGACGGGGATTTGGAGGAGATCATCGCCATCATCATCACCGACTCTCTCCATCAACCATCCATGATTCCCCCATCCATGTGTGAGTAATTCCCGCTGTAGGCCAAAGGGGATGGTAGGGATTAGATGAGATCATTCATGTAATTTCTATAAGATTGTTAGGGCATGGTGCCTAGTATCCATTGTTAGTGCTTTTGACATTGTTGCAACTTGTTGTGCTTAATGCTTGTCACTTTGGCCCGAGTGCCATGATCTCAGATCTGAACATGTATAAGGATAATTGTTGTTTGTGATCTTATCTGCAAGTTGTATACACATATCGTTGTCTAGAACCCGAGGCCCCAAAGTGACAATAATTGGGATAACCGGAGGGGATGGCTGTGATGTGAGGATCACGTGTGTTCACGGAGTGTTAATGCTTTGCTCCGGTACTGTATTAGATGGAGTACCTTAATTACCAGTAGTTTCCCTTGAGGCCCCGCTGCAAACGGGCTGGTAGGACAAAAGATGTCATGCAAGTTTCTCATTGCGAGCACGCACGACTATTTACGGAACACATGCATATTGTTACTTAGTACTAGGATGATTTATCTTTATTTATCTGCAATTGCCCATGTCTTGATTTGTGACGACCTCAAATTTGATACAAATTCGAAGTGCCCGTTATGTATTCCACCGCAATCCCAGAACCGTTGTTGCGATATACATAACGTAGTTGGTACTCAGTTCCATAGACATTACAATACGATGGTTCAAATACAATGGTCATCTAGACCAAGTCATATTACAACACAATATAGCAGCGGAAATAACGTCTTCGGCCCATGCCTTCTCCCTACAGGCAAATGGCGACTCACGGAGACGAGCTTAGTTCTGGTACTCTTCTTCATACCCTTCCTCCTGGTATTCCTCCCCATAGTCTGGCCAAGTTGATAGCCAGGGACACAGCCGTGAGTACATTGGATGCACTCGCAAACCATCTTATAATTGAAATGATGAAGCAGATATGCAAGGTTGGATATAGTGGACTAAGCACTAAGTTTATTTGCAAAAGCTAGTTTTATTTCCCAAGAATGTTCACTTATAGGAAAGAGGTTTAGTTCTCTAAGTTCCATCTAAAGAGGACTTCAAGTGTGTCAACAACATTTCAAGTCAAGTCATTCGGTTCACCATTGTCATTTTTAATCCTGACAAAAGTCAAGTACAGCTTGCCAACCGTCCATGACCGAGGACGCGGCTATTCGAATAGTTTCAAAACCTCTGCAGAGGGGTACACTTTACCCACAAGATTCAATACATCTGCCGAGAGAAATCCACGGTTCGACATACACAAAGTATGCGAGGTTCAGATAATCAAACAAACTCTTTCACTTGCTCATCCTAGTATAGGATCCTTCCCTAGAGCCCGGGATACGGAACCCCGCTCCGGCGCCTCTAGTTCTGCCCATCCCGGAGGCCGGGTTAGTGGAATCCACCTGGTCCAGAATTAACCGTTTCGTGGTGTCCTTCCATGAAGATTTGTTACAAGGCCTCCCATACTAAGATAAACAAGCTACGGATTAAGCCCCTTCCCATATAGGGGTAATGTGGTTGTACGGTAAAATTGGCTCCCATGGTACATCACTCGTTGTCATTTAGAAATATGTTTCATAGTTCTTAGTCAAGATTGATTTTCTTTCATAAAGCCATTCTGTAGGAGAAATCTCCATTTCAAGTTTCAAGTTCAAGTCACCAATTTCAACTAGAGTTCCCCTTATAGATGGCCTCAATATTATTAGCGACTAAGCAACTACATTGAGTGATGACCACTAAAATAGAGTTGGATAAACTCAGCTTGATGCCCTTGATAATCAAGACATCAATATACTTCTATCTTTCTACTCTAGCAATTCAATCATGCAATTTACTTAAAACAAGTAGAATGCAATATTAAAACTAGGCATGGGGAGTATGAATCAAAAGATGGCTTGCCTTGGTTGGCAAAGTGTCCGGGGTTTTCTTCTTCTTCTTGATAATAATAATCCCCTCCAATATCCTCCTCGACAACACTAGCGTCTAATAACGAATAAACACAAAGCACACCATCACTTCACCAAGCTAACAACACACCAAGCACACATCTTTGTTTGCTGACCAAAGCCTTCATGTTGCACTTTTAAGGTGTTGGAGGGTAAGTCTTTCTTCCAAGTTTTTCTTCAAGTGTGCAAGCTAGATTCTCTACTAAGTGGCATAGGTGGTTCACTTGTGCAGCATTGGTGTGGATTTAGGGTTACTAAGACAAGTTTAAGTGGGCTGGATCCACTAAGTGAATTGGCATTGAGGGCGATTAACTCTAAGTGTGCACTAGTGATCTATTATTTTATGCTACAAAATAGGATTGGGTTAGGGTCTAAATGAGCACACTAATGGGGTTTGGGGTAGATTAGTGTTGACTAACAGTAAGAGGGGTCATTAGTAAGTTCACATTTTAATTTTCATGATTTTTTATGGCTTAAATAATTTTCTAGAAATCTTTCATTATTAAACAAGCTATGGTCACACTATTCATATCTGATTTTATGCTGAACTTATTTTGAAGTCTAACCAGTTCTATTGGGTAGATTATTTTATAAGCTTTCCAATGCATATTTATTTGCTAGATTTGGATTTGTAAAACTCTAGGAATTAAAGTTTGAAAATAGTATCTGAAACATATTCAAATTAATTAAAAAGGCGGGAGAATAATTTAGAAAATGAAACGGACCTAATTCTAGCTAACTGGGCCGAGTCTGAGTAGAACCCGAACGGGCCTGGCCCAGAAAATGTTTCGCTGCGGCGGGAAAAAAATAACAAACGGTGCTGACAGGTGGGGCCGACTCGTCAGACCTAATTACGAAACCCGAATCGGTAAGTTATCGTCCGATCAAGATCTAACGGCTCGCGATCATCTTCTTCCTCAGCACGGGCGGGAGCTCACCTGTGAGCAGTGACGAATGTTCGACGGCGATGGCGAGGCGTAGAGGAAGCAGAACTCGTCGGCGACGTGCGGGATCGGCGGCGGTTCGTCTCCTCCTCCGATTCCCTGCAGCAGTTTGCCCCCAGGTGCTCGGACGCGGCGGCGCTCCGCTCGTCCAGTACCACTCCGGCGAGGCTGGCGACGGCGAACTAGGGCAAGCGGGGCTAAGAGACGATGTCTGGGAGGTAGAGGGGAGTGAGGTGAGTCGTTTCGTTTGATCGGAGGGGGTATTTATAGTCTCAGGAGGCCGGGAGCAACGCGACCAGAAGCTCGCCGGCTCGGGGGTCCTGGTTGCGTTCGACGGTTTCTCCGGCCACGGCAGCCACGCTCGCGTGCTGGGAGGGTGCTGGTTCGGCCGCGGGGTGCTGTGGGTCTCCTCTGGCGCCTCCAAGCTGGTCGGCAACGTGCAGGGAAGAGGGTTGCTGGGAGGGGGCCCTGGGCGCGTTTCTCCTCCTTCCTCCTCTCCTCACGGCCTGGGTCGGGGCTGGGGAAGCTGGAGTCGATCGAGGAGAGGCCAAGGAGCATGGCGACAGTGCTGGAGCGAGCCAGCACAGTGCAGCTCCAGTGATCTTGATCTCAAATTGATTTGCTTCTGCCAATGTTCGAGGAAATGCCCGCAAGAACTCAAAATTTGAATTTTCAAAATTTTCCACTTTGGGTGCTCATCATATTGGATAAGGTACCCAGTCATATTTTTGTTATAGTGAAAGGTTGAGTTTTGCAGAAATTTATATTTCAAATTTGAGTATAGTCACTGTGTTGGATTCAAACTTTGGCTCAAGTTTGGGTGATGCTCTGGTTTGAAATTTTGGTAGATCTCTGTGGGTTGAGTTAGTCCATAACTTGGTTAAGCTCAACTAATAGGTCAAACATGAAGGTGATCTGTAGATTGCTTAATCTAAGGTCTCAAAGTGGTGTAGTCAATAACAGTTTCTAGATCATATTAACTTTATCTCTTTCTTACTTATTTTTACTTCTAGTTTCTTTGTTTCCTAAAGATCTTCTCAATTGATTCTGTTGGTTCACTTAGATTTATCTAACCAATGCTCAATCAAAAATAACACACATAAAATCATAGAATATAAATAAAAGAAAATGCATGTATGCATACAATAATAGATGAAAAGTTTTGTTTGGGTCCAAATTTTGGCACTTTATTTATTAAGAAGTGGATTACAATTTCTGAGTTGTTACATGATTATTACATGAATTATCTTATCCATGCAACGCCCGTTCATCCATCCCTATGTCTACAGTATTTAATCCTGTTGTTTACTATAGTCACCACTGCTGTCTTTATTTTATTACTGCTGCTATTATTCTGCTACTATCACTACTATAAAACTGTTGCTACTGATAAACTGTTGCGAGCAAGTATATTTCCAGGTGTAGCTGAATTGACAACACATCTGTTAAGGCTTATAAATATTCTTTGGCTTCCCTTGTGTCGAATCAATAAATTGGGTTTTACTTCCCTCAAAGACTGTTGCGATCCCCTATACTTGTGGGTCATCAAGACTATTTTCTGGCGCCGTTGCCGGGGAGCATAGCTTTATTTGTAAGTTCACTTGGAATTGATATTGTTCGCTGCAATCCATCCATCATGGGTAAACCTCGTGATGCAAAAGTTCCTATATTGCCATCCACTACAAGAAGAGGTACAACTCTGAACACCTCTGGTGCTCTTGATTCACCATCTGTGATGAGTAAGTTGCTTACACCACCATATGCACATGCTACTACTTCTGCTGAGTTTTAAAATGCTTCTGATAACTTTGATGATGCTTCTACTGTGCTTGATGAGAGTGGTTCGTTAGGTTCCTTCCTAGATGCTACAATTGCTAGGACTAAACGAATGGGAAACACTGTTACACCTGTTAGTTCACCTGAGTCTAGAGAATGTCCTAGTGATAATCTTGAGGAATCTTATATTGAACTCAATGATGAGTTTATTGATGAATTTCATGCTACTAGTGATGCTAGTGCTATTAGAGATCTTCTTGCAAGACATGCTGTTAGATATAAGTTGTCTCCTGATGCTAAATTTGCTACGTCTCCCATAGACATTAGGGATATGGATTATGATTTCTCTTTGGATTTATCTTATATATCTATTGTTGAGAAAGAACCTTTTTCTGGTACTGAAAATGAAAGTGCTATGTGACAAGGGTATAGATAATAGAGCCCGTTACTTAAGTACCCCTGAGGCCCGTTAAGTTAGGCCCAAGTATAATCATAGTCGAAATACGAGTTCATATCGTATGCCAATGTTGTAATATGTATCGGACCCCTCCGGTTCCTTGAGACCTGGCCACCTATATATAGGGGCCAGGAGAGGCCAGTCAGGGACAGATTGAAAGTAAACAAAGTCGACCACCATGTTTACTCTCGATACACACCTTGTTTGACTTATTTACCTTCGAGTTCATCCGATGCCCTATTCCCCCAATCCTAAGTCCTTCATCTAGGACATTTGTCGAGTTGACCCTCGTCAATTGGCGACGACCGTGGGGATGCGGGGTGTTGGAATCATGAATTCGATGACTTTTTTCGCTTTTAGCCAACAGCAATTCAGAAGCCGACAGAAACCAGAAGATGGAGTTGACAATCGGAAGTATGAGCTTTTGCGTCGAACTTTCGGGCACGATTCGCCCTTTAGATCCGACGAAACTGGATCTGTCAGCGAGCAAAGTCAAGACAATCACAACTTCTGGATCATCGGTGGGCTTTTCCAGCAAGGTAAACTCGCCGGTCAGCTTCGCAACAACAGAAGATACAGGAGAAAAAATTGAAGAACTCGACGAAACCACGGAAAAACTCGGCATAGGAGAAACCATGGGCCAATAATGTCATAGCCAAAAGGAGTTCGTCACCCAAACCGATGGCGTCTCTGGCAATATACAATAGTTATATGTCATCCTCACCGAAGCAGCAGAAGAGAACGACCATGCCGACAACACAGCAATCGACACACAAGTCGACAAGTCAAGGAATAATAGTAAGAAGGAGAAGGAGAAAATTCACGTCTCCACCTGGGAGTGGAGAATCATTATGTCAGCCATCAATCATGGTACAGAAGTACCTGCTAATTCAAGAAGAGAAGTTCTGATGGGGTATTAGTATGCCCTGCATCAACACAAAAGGAAGTTGAGGGAGGAAAAAGACGAGCTCAAAAGAAGCCAAGAAAACAATAGTGTGTTAAGTGGAGCATATTGGGATGAATATAGTGAAGCATCAGAGTCCAGTGGAGAAAGGCACAAAGACCCAAAACACAGCAGGAGGACAACAGCATGGGCAAGGAAAGAAAGCCACGTAAGGGGCGTAAGCGCACATCCATCAGATGACGAGGAGGATTTCATGCAGGAAACACCAGAGGCTGCACTAGTAGCAGCACATGCGTATCTACTAACTACACAACTAGAACCCAGAGATCCGCAGGAGAACATGCATTAAGCCGCAATAAGAAGCCTCGGGTTGGTAGAAGACAAGCTAAGAAAGCATTCCCTAGAGAAAAAGGCAACATATCACAAGGGCAAGGGGAAGGAAAACTTCAAGCACCAACCCTCGCAAAGCCAAACAAGCGAGTCATCAGGCGACGAATAGCGTAGGGCACGAAAGGAGGATGCAAGGAATATCATAGCACAAGCAAGAGTAAACAACGCGCGCTACGCGTGGAAAGAAGAAAATTATGAATACGATGAAAAAGAGATGGGCGCGCTATGCTTTACCCGAAGAGTTTGCAGAACGCGAGTACCCAAAGGATTCAAACTACCATATGATCAGCAAAAGTATGATGGGTCACAAGAACCTAGGCTATGGTTATCAGACTACCTACAAGCAGTACAAATAATCAGAGGAACGAGAGCAACGGCGATGCAAAGCCTGCAGTTACACCTCACCGGCGTAGAGCGGTCTTGGTTAAGCACTCTACCCAACGATTCCATTGGGAGTTGGGGAGAACTGGAGAGTCAATTCACAAGAAATTTTTGTTTGACATACACACGTCCAGCGTCGCTAGAGGAAGTCAAGTCACGCGTACAGAGGAAGGACGAAACTTTGCGTTCCTACATACAGCGATGGAGTATAATCAAAAACTCTACAGAAGACTTCTCCGATGAGCGGGCAGTAGATGCTTTTTTGGCCGACCTTCACCGTTCAGATCTCATGGAAGAGTTAGGGAGAACAAAGCCTAGGACAATGTCGGAATTAATGGAAGTAGCAAATAGATTCGCCGATGGAGAAGACGCGTACAACAACAAAAGGGCACGTTCGCCAGAAGTCGATAGAGCAAGCAAGCAAAGGCGAAGGTCTTGCAATGAGGATAACCGCACAAGGCAAATCAGATAGCTGTAGGATATGAAAGAAGGGACGAGGAAGGCTACGAAAGTACACAGTTTCAAGGCAGAAGCAATCAAGGAAAAGAAAAGCCAAAGTACTCCGGCTTGGATGGGAAGAGAGTTTCTAATCACTAGATGAAGGACTGCGGAACATTCTTAAGGTTGCAAAGTGCTTTGGATCCGAACCAAGGAACACGTCAGGGAGGAAGGAGTACAAGTCAAGGATATCAAATGCAACGTCTTGCAAAACATCTGGAATCAAACGTATACATATCCGCAATGATCCAGCCGGTTCCAAAATCCAAGAAAGAACAGAAGAGTATATCAAGACAAGTAAACTTGGCAATATCATCACCGCCAGCCACTATAGACTACTTGAGATGGTCCGACCAAACAGTCAGGTTCAGCAGAGCAGACCACCCAAGGAAAGTGCCCAGATGATACGTCCATTTTGCATCACTATTTTGTATCATAATTTACTGTTATTCATTGATATATTTCATATTTAGAGATGATACTTATGTTGTTTCCTCTGTTTTTGCATGTTTGATGATCATTGGAGGATTTGCAGCCGGAGTCAGGATTCTGCTGGAAAAAGGACCATTAAGGCACCATATTTCAAAGATCAGGAAAATTCCAGAAAAATACCAGAAAATTATATTTTATCAGAAGACTGAAGAAGCCGGAAGGAGAAGGCGAGAGGGGCCACAGCGCAGCCTCACCACCAGGGGGCGTGGCCCAGCCCCTGGCCGTGCCACCCTATGGTGAGAGCCCCCTAGCCCACTACTGCCATCACCCCTTCACGTATTTCATCGTCCCCGAAAACCTAAGTGAGGGGGGCTCAGAGATAGACACCGCTGCCTCTGCGGGGCGGAAAACACCAGAGAGAGAAAAGCTCTCCGGCAGGCAGAAATCTGCCAGGGAAATTCCTTCCCGGATAGGGGAGATCGTCGCCATCGTCATCACCATCGCACCGGACTTCATCAGGATCATCATCATCTCCATCACCAGCACCTTCATCTCCACCATCACCACGCCATCCCGCTGTAACATCTTGAGTTGGAACTTGTTAAATTCTTAGGGGAAACTTTCCCGGTGTTAATTACTCTTGTGGTTGATGCTATTGAGTGGAACCGTTGAATTAAGGTTTATGTTCAGATTGTTATTTACCATTATTTCACCTCTGATCATGATCCATATGATGTCTTGTGAGTAGTTTGTTTAGTTCTTGAGGACATGGGAGAAGTCAAGATGTTAGTAGTGGATTATTGTTGAGTAATATTTAATGGTTTGATATTTATTTGTTGTGGTGTTACTTCACTAGTGGTGTCATGTGAACGTCGACTACATGATACTTCACCATTTATGGGCCTAGTGAGATGCATTGTGTATTTGGCTACTAATTGTGGGGTTGCTAGAGTGATAGAAACCTAAACCTCCGTTAGGAAACCATTACACCAGGGAGCATAGGATCTTAGAGTTTAAGGCTGTGGTTAGATTTATCTTAATTACTTTCTTGTATTTGCGGATGCTTGCAAGGGGTATAATCACAAGTGTGTATTTATCCTAGTAAGGGTAATGCGCTAGCACAGGTTCAGCCCCATAACACTTATCAAACCAATAAAGATTATTTAGCGGCATGAAGCAAAAGCTCTTGACAGAAACTCCCGTGTGTCCTCGAGAACGTTTGGTTATCATACGTTACACAACCGGCTTGTCCTTTGCTAAAGAAAGGATTGGGCCACTTGCTACAATTATTACTACTGTCTTTTACTTACTCGCACTTTATTTATTTGCATTACCAAATACCCCTGAAAACCCGTTTGCTAGTATTTACAGTGAAACCTTGATCAAAACCACTTGTCAACACCTTCTGTTCCTAGTTGGGTTCGACACTCTTATTTATCGAAAGTACTACGATACACCCCCTATACTTGTGGGTCATCACCAGACTAGGGCACGCGCCAATGGTGTTGAAGGCGCAAATAGGAGGATACGATATTGGGCGAGTATTCATGGACGAAGGAAGCGGCATAAACCTAATATACGCAAGAACCCTGAAGGCAATGAGCATGTCGTTGGAAAGCCTGAAGCCGACAGATTGCTCCTTCCATGGAATAGTACCAGGGCGCGCAAACTACCCCCTTGGGAAAATAGAACTCAATGTTTGCTTTGGCGATAGTGGCAATTACCGCAGAGAAAAGTTAGAGTTTGAAGTTATGGACTGGCCTTCACAGTATCACGCAATCCTGGGGCGGCCAGCATTTGCAAAATTCATGGCAGTTCCTCATTATGCATACTTAACACTAAAAATTCTAGGACCTAAGGGGGCCATCACGGTACAAGGCAGTTTCGAAGTATCCAACAATTGTGACAAAGAATTCAATAGGATGGCACAAAATTTCAGCATGACAGCTGAATATGCAAGACTCATGGGCGAAACCAATCACAATGTACTACCCGACGTCGGTTGATCCCTGCCAGATCAGGCTTTCGACGCAACCCAAGACTCAAAGAAAATCCAGGTCCACCCTATGGACCCAAACAAAACTACCTCCATAGCGGTAAACTTGGACCCCGAATAGGAAAGCGCGCTCATCGAGTTCCTCCGTGAGCACTGGGAAATCTTCGCCTGGTGTCCTTTAGACATGCCAGGGGTTCCCAGGGAACTCGTCGAGCATGCACTACATGTGGATCCAAAGGCAAAGCCAGTCAAGCAACCTCTCCGACGGTGCAATGAACCCAAAAGAAAAGCAATAGCATCTGAGCTACACAGGCTAGAAAACGCAGGATTCATTAGAGAAATCAAAGCATCAACTTGGGTATCCAACCCAGTTATCGTCCCCAAGAAAAATACAGACGTACAAAGAGTATGTGTCGACTACACATCTCTCAACAAGCATTGTCCCAAGGATCCCTTTCCACTACCTCGCATTGATTAGATAATAGACTCAACGGCGGGGTGCGCAAGGCTTTCCTTCCTGGACGCATATTCTGGTTACAACCAGATCAAGTTGAAGAAAGAAGACGAAGAAAAAACAGCTTTTATTATACCATACGGCGTGTTCTGCTATCAAGTCATGCCTTTCGGCCTAAAAAACACGGGAGCAACTTACCAACGGATGATGCAAAACTGCCTCGGAAGTCAAATAGGACATAACATCCAAGTCTACATCGACGACGTGGTCATCACCACAAGAAAAGAGGAGTCTTTAATCAGTGATTTGATGGAAACCTTCGACAACCTAAACAGGTATAAGCTCAAGCTTAACCCAACAAAATGTTCTTTTGGCGTGTCAGCAGGGCAACTTCTGGGATTCTTGGTGTCAGCAAGAGGCATAGAAGCAAACCCAGAGAAAATCTAAGCAATACTAATAATGGGGAAACCAGCAAAATTGCACGATGTACATAAACTCGCAAGACGCGTCGCGAGATTAAGTCGATTTGTCGTGCGATTAGGAGAAAAAGCTCTTCCCTTCTACGCACTCATGAAAAATCATATGACAATTTTGAGTGGATAGAAGAAGCAGATACAGCTTTTGCGCAACTGAAAAAAAATGCTCTCCACACCACCAGTGTTTGTCGCACCAAAGGAAAAAGAGTCGCTACTACTGTATATCACAGCGACACATCAAGTGGTAAGCACGGTATTAGTAGTCGAAAGAAGCGAAGAAGGAAAGGCGCACGGAGTCCAGAGGCCGGTATATTTCCCGCACTATCAGAAGCTTGCATATAGCATATTCACAACAGCATGAAACTACGTCAATATTTCGCAGTGCATCCAATCATAGTGGTTAACGAAGCCCCACTATCCAATATATTGAACAACCCTGCAGCAACAGGAAGCAATCAAATCTCAAGTACTACCGGATTTCACAGCAGAATGGCTAAAACTACAAAACACAGGACCACCAGATTTATCGAGTGCATGGATAATGTACTTCGACAGATCAAAAAGAGTCCAAGGCGCAGGAGCAGGAGTAGTTTTGATATCACCTCAAGGCAACAAATTGAAATATGTCTTAAGGATGAGTTTTCCGCAAGCTTCCAATAATGAAGCTGAATACGAGGCTCTGCTCCACAGAATGAAAATGGCCAAAGCATGTGGAGCAACTCGACTGAAAATATTCGGGGACTCGAATCTCGTCGTCCAGCAAGTGATGAATAGGTGCGACGCCATCAGTGACAACATGACGGCATACAGAAACTTATACTACTATCTAGAGGGAACATTTGATGGATGCGAAGTTTCACACGTCAGCAGGGCCAGCAACGAGGAAGCCGACAATTTAGCAAATATCGGGTCCCAATGCCTGCCTATATTGCCAGGAGTCTTTTGGGAAGAAATCATAGAGAGGTCAATAAAACATAGCAAGGCCTCGACTACAGGAGAACCAGGCCAGCACCCAACAACAGGCTCGGGGGCTGACAAGCCTGGCGCAGGAAGCACAGCAGGACCAGAGGAAGTTATGATGGTCAAAGAAACCTGGATGCAACTATACTTGGCATACATGATAAACAAAGCACTACCCGAAGATACAGTTGAAGCAAGAACGATAATATGATGATCCAAGGCTTTCATCATATTACAAGGGAAGCTATACAAGAAAAGTATAACTGGCGTCTTACAGCGATGCCTCACCCCTCCAGAAGGACAAGACATATTAAAAGATATCCACGCAGGAGTGTGCGGGCATCACGCTAGCAGCAGAGCTATTGCAGCTAAAGCTTTTCGCGCAGGATTCTACTGGTTAACGGCCATTGAAGACGCAAAATATATAGTAAGAAGGTGCGAGGCCTGTCAACGGTTTGCATCTCAACCACACGCACCAGCAGCGGGACTACAACCGATACCACTATCTTGGCCCTTCGCACAATGGGGTCTCAACATGGTAGGGAAACTACACAAATCTTGGCCAGGAGGACATGTCTACATGTTGGTGGCAATAGACAAATTCACAAAATGGGTAGAGGCAGTCCCGGTAACAACTCAAGATTCCACAACGGCAATCAACTTCATCAAATCTATAGTATTTCGCTTCGGAGTGCCGCATAGCATCATCACAGACAACGGGATAAACTTCACATCAAAAGAGTTCAAAAGCTACTGCGAGAGTATGGGAATCAAACTGAAATTCGCGTCTGTAGCCCATCCAAAAACAAATGGACAAGTCAAGAAAGCCAACGACTTAATATGCAATGGAATAAAAAAGAGGCTATTAGCGCCCCTGGAAAAAGCCAAACACGCCTGGGTAGATGAGCTACCCTTCGTTCTTTGGAGTCTGACAACTACGCCCGATGCGGCTACCCAAGAAACCCCCTTTTTCCTGGTCCATGGCGCAGAAGCCGTGCTTCCAGTCGAAATCACTCATGAAGCCCCAAGAATTGCGGCTTACGACGAAACAACTTCTACAGAAGCACTTCAAGATGATGTTGATGCACTCGACGAAGCAAGAGATGTAGCACTAGCCAGAGCTACGCAGCATCAGCAAAGTCTACGAAACTACCATAGTAGTCGAGTTCGCCCATGATCTTTCATGGTAGGAGATTTGGTCTTACGACTCAAGTAAGACGGTCATGGCAAATTAGAGTCCCCATGGGTGGGACCTTACATCGTGACAAAAGTAATTCCAGGAGGAGCTTATTGACTACAAGACAAAAAGATAGGGAAAGATGAGAGCAACCCATTGAATGCAGAACAACTCCGGCGATTTTATGCATAGAAGGAGTATGACGATAGAAAACCTCGAGTTTTGACCCTCTGAACCCAGAAAATGAGGCCACAGGTCGGGTTCTTTGGGTCAACTCGACAATATGTGTAATATATCATTATTTCCACTCGGGGCTCCGACCCTCGAGTCGTATGAAAGAATATAAAAATTATTATTGAGATCCCGTACTCATGTATCTTCAAGAATTATTGCAAGGTTGTTTACAACCCGATATTCGGCACATAGCAAGCATAGTTCAAGGAAATGCGCAAATAAATTTGCCTCGGAACACTGGTAGTTCCTCTGGTCTATTACTAAACAAACATGATGGCATAAAATAAAGTTCATTACATGTACTTATTACATGAAGCACGCCAACAGAGAACTAAACAGAGATTACATCAAGGAAGCATCTACTGAAAGTGCACTTCAGCCTCGTACTCTTTCTGGCACTAAGTGCATTTGTAGATCTTCACATCGAACTTCGATGTACCACAGTGGTAGCCGAAGAGCATGAAAAACCCTTGATGGAGGTCATGGTCTTCCGCAAACTGGGGCCATCCGCCCCTAACATACATCTCGCCGCATCCATCATAGTACACCTCCACCTCATAGGGAGTTCCTTCCCCATATTGTTCGCGAAGAATTGCTTCACAAAGCTCGCGCCCATCCATGAACTTGGTGAACTTCAGCGGAACATGTTGTATCCCACAACATTGAGCGCCGGCGATGCAGAAGAAGGAATAGATCTTGGAAGGAGGAGGAGGAGAAGCATTGCGAGGAGCAACGCTAGAGCTTGGAGCAGCAGCAGCAGATACCTTGGGTTTGTTTTTACTCCCCCACAGCGCGGCCAGGATGCCGCTTCACAGATATGGACGTCGAGGCCACCATAGAGGCATCCTTCGATTTATTCTTACTACCGCGGGGACGGTCACGACCTCGCTTCTCCATCTGCACATCGGTGTCTAGATTGGCACCGCCAGCATCCACCATTGAGAAGTTGTGCTTGGTGGAAAAACCCTAGATGAGATGTGGAGGAAGAAGACGATGCGGCGGAGGAAATGAAGGGATTAGGGTTTTTCCCTAACTGGCGATCTTTATTTATAAGCAAACTTTCATGGGCCTCAGCAAGTTATAGGTCCAAATAAATCAACGGGCTTTTACATTTTGCCCTGAGCAGGAAATAAGGCAGCGACAGCATATATAAAGGACAGGGAAAAGATACATGCAAAGTTATAAGGATAAAGAGCAATGTGGACGAACGGCATTGGAGTATAAAAAAGATCACAACGCACCGCCTCATTGACTCAGGGGCTACTACCATCATGGAAGAGCAGCTAAGCACAATCGTGCCAAGAGTACCACAGGAGAAAGATGAGAGGACAATATGTATATTATACCCAAAAAAATTTGGCTATAGCCTCGGGGGCTACTCCCATTGGGAGCACTGTCGTGCACCCGATGATAATGGATAACATTGAGGAAGATATAAAGGCATATGTCGGTGTTCTAGATACCGGGGTATCCCGGTCAACCTGCTCCTGGGCCCCGTCATCGGCCCATATTCAGCCCAGGGGAGAGCCAACGACCCAAGCTACGGAGAAGACCCTCATGAGGAGGCGCCTCATGAGGAGAACGACGGCCAAAACTGCTAAGGACCAGAAGACCTCCTCACGAGCCCCCGCTGGTGAGGAGAGGGACCACGTCCACGTCAGCTCAGCACGTTGGCGTGCAGAGCAAGAAGATAAGGGACAGAAGACCGCGTACCGCCCACGCTACCCCCGACAGGGAGGAGACCAACTTTCGATGTGCCTGCCCAAAGCGGCACAGTGGTTGTTGGCCACCCCCCTAAAAATAGCGTGGACGGTGCAGGGCGCCAGAGGAAGACGTCAGCTTCCTCCACCCACTCCGGTGGACCGGCGCCACTACCCTACGAAGACTACGTCCACGGAAGAGTGTAGTCTACAGCTGTCCTCCCTCATTGGCCGTGTGTGGCAACCCCTTCCCCAAGAAGATAAGGGGAAGGAGGACCTTGGTGCTATAAAAGGAGGGGAGGCCACCCCTTAGAGGGGATCGGATCTTCATCTTCTCCAAGCTGCTAGATGGGAACGCAGGTTCTTCAACCTCTGGCCAGCTAGAGCTTTGTAATCAAGACCTTGTACTCCTCACGAGGTGTCGTGTTGTAATACAAGAAGGCAGGAAGTAGGGGTGTTACCTCACCACGAGGGCCCTGGACCTGGGTAAAGCTCGGCGTCTCTCTCTGCAGTGCGTAGTGCGTTCGACAACTCGAGGCTTCCGTCTCCGTGCTTCGTTGCGATCCTACATCTCACACGTTCAGCCCCCTGTGTTCGAATCTTTGGGTCCGTCACGTGGTACCCCGTGTTCTTGCGACACGAAATCCATCAACATTTGGCGCGCCAGGTAGGGGGCTGTGGTGTGTCTTCTTCCAGATCTGCTTCGACATGAGTGACGATCGTCGTCATCGTCTTCGCCGTCGCGCTGTCTACGCGAGCCATCGCCGAGATCGTCTTCAAGTTCTCGATGGCCTGGAGGCCATTGGAGAGGGTGCGCCAGCGCCCGGTGACCTCGGCTTCGAGGGCTTCGCGGTGCTCGCCGGGCCACTTCGCCGCGCAACATGGTCGTCTCGCTTCCGGTCGGAGATCGGTGCGCGTTACGACGGAACCTCCAATCCCGTGGAGTTCTTGCAGCAATACGCGGCCGGTATACGGTCGGCGGGAGGCGACGGGCGTGTCATGGCCAGTTGGTTCATGATGGCAACAAAGGGAGAGCCTCGCCGGTGGCTCTGCCAGCTACCGCCAAGATCCATCTCGTCCTGGAGGGACCTCTGCGAGCGCTTCCTCGACAGATACGCATTCCTGGGACCTGAGCCAGAGGACGCGTAGACCTACGCCGCCCTCGATGGCCCCGTCCCCAGGTGCTCGAAGATGGGGCAGGGGGGGCTTAAGGAACGTCACCCCCTTGCCTTCGGCTGAGGAAACGGAGCCCTTCGTCTGCGCAAGGAACAAAGTGTAACGCCAGTTTCACTCGTCATTAATCTTTTCTAATCTGTAGAAACCGCCTGGAATCGTGGGTCTTGGCTCCACCAACCTCGCAATTTCAGCTAACTGCAGCTTAATGCGAACGTGAGTTTTAGCTCGACTGCCTTTCGAGAAAGAGCCAGAGCACGGTGTCCGCGCTGGGGCCTTCGCCCAGAAAACAGCAGGCCCGCAAAACCCAGAACGGATCGAGCTCTGACTAGGGAAGGGACCCATTACAGTCATCTCATACGATCCATGGTGCTCTCTCCTCTCGAGCGACGCTCGAATGGAAGCGCATGAGCGTGCGAGGGTCGCACTATTTGTGCCAATCTCACCAAGTATTCTGCTGTCCTTGTCTGCGGCCCTGTGTTTTCTTCTCCTAGAATTGCCTTTGTTGTGTTTGGACGCCAGGGGGGCTGCAGGGAAATAGTCCTGTGTGCCATTACAGTCACCTTTGGAGCGCCAGCGCCCGCTATCCTTGTACCACGAGCTGCATACTAAGCGTCAGGCTGCTGTCCCGCTCGGAGGCTGGCCCCTGGACGGCGTAGAGCATTCCCCAGACAAAGGCGAGACAAGGAAAATTGCGCAGGGGTGCAAATAAGGATAATTCGGCGAACAACGCCTTAAGTATGATTACAACTTAAAATGGCCCAGCAGGGCAATGTCTGACGGCTGCCAAGTGTGCAGCTAACTCGGTTCTTCTGGATGAGGTCTAGGAAGAGCTTACTGAGCGACCGCCGCGTCGCCCTCGTCATCGCCGGTGCCTTGGCTGGAGCCTGAGGATGCCTCTCCACTGGACTCCGTCGCTCCGTCGTCCTCCTCCCCAGCATCCTCGCTGCCGGACTCCCCGGATCCGGAGGTGTCACCGCTGGAGGAGCTCTCCTGGTCCGCGGCGGCAGGTGCACCAGGGCGGGCGTAGATGGCCTGCAGCCGTCGCAGGGCGATGCCCAACCGCCCCGCCCTGGCCACCGCCGCGCGGTCAGGAGTTCCTGGCGGTGGAGGCGACGGCCTCCGCAGTACCTCTACCAGGTTGAGGTCGGGGCGGAGGCGTTGGAGGTTGGAGAAGATGCGCGTCCCCGCAAGCCCCAGCAGCTCCCGGCACTCGGCGTCGATGAGCTCCAGGACCTTCGCCGACGCGCCGTCCAGCTGTTTGGCTAGCTGGCTGAAGAAGAGCAGGATCGACCCGTCGTCCTCGGGGACGGTGGGCAGGGTCAGCCCGTGGATGCCTAGGCGGTGCGCCGCCGCCATGACGCAGGCTGAGAACCCGCGGAACATCTGCACACACTGCCTTCGCAGCACGCGTGCTTCCGCCTCGGAGTCCCTAGCCTCCTAGAGCTCTCTGGAGATCTCCACGACCTGCAGGACCGACGCTGAGTTCTCCTCCTCTAGCCTCTGCACGTCGCGTCGGAGCGAGGTATGGTGGCGTCAGCTTCGGCCAGGGCGCGCTTGGCGCCCCGGCGCACCTCGTGCACCCCCCTCAGTTCAGTCTCCAGGTCGCGGACCTAGCGCTCCAGGGTCTCACGCCCTTGCTTGTACCTCACCAGGGCGGCGTCGGTCTTGGAGCGGAAGTCCACGCGGCACGCCTCGGTGATCTCGACGCGCCTCCGCTTGAACTCCTGCTCCATGCTGACCCGTCGCTGGTTCAGCATGTGGTCCATCCTTTCCTGGAGGGAAGCCTCGCGTTGGTTCAGCGCCTCTTGGTGCCGGGTCAGCTTAGCGGTGGACTGGCTGACCATTGCCTCCCAGCTCTCGAGGGCCTCTCGCTCCCTGTTGAGTCGATCTTCGAGGGCATGGAGCTGCTCCTCTCGGAGGCGGAGTTCCTGCTCGCGCTCGCGAGCCTCCGCTTCTCGGACGGCGAGCCCAGCCTCTTGCAGGCTTAGGCTCTCCGCCCGGGAATCAGCGCTCTCCTCGCGGGCGTGGAGGAGGGCCTCTCGGTCCTCGACTTCGTCCAGCCTCTGCTGGGCGTTGGCAAGGAGGCCGTCGGCATTGGTCCTGGCCTGGTCCAGGAGGTGCTGAGCTGCCCGCTTGGCCTCCTCCCTAGCCAAGGTTGGGTTGGGAGGCCCGATGGTGGGAGGGATCCTCTGGCGCGCCTCGGAGATGATCTCCATGGCCTCGTGATGCGCCCTGGCCAGGACCCCCCTCGCCGACACCCTGGCGTTCGCCAAAGCTTCTTCGGCCTCCTCGACCGCGCTGGCGCGGATCTCCTCCGCCTCCTTCCTCGCCTTCTCGCGGCGCTCGGTGGCACGCTGATCCAGGAGACGACATCTCTCTGTGGCTTGGTGCAGGAGGGCCCAGCCCTCGTCGATGCGCGCCTCCTCAGCAGTGCGCGCCCTGACGACCTTGTCCCGGAGGGCGCCGGTCATGGCCGCGAGCACCCCCGCCCATGGGTCAGCAGCGTGGGGCTCAGCTGCGATCCTCGCAGGCCTCCCCAGTATCTCTGGCAGAGGAGGCGATGGGGCTCTGGAGGGCCCCGGCTCAGTGGAGGCCGTTCTCTTCTCGCCGCTTGGCTCGGGGGCTGCCCTCGTGCCGGACGGCGCGGCCATGCTCGTCGAGGGCGCCTCCGGGGTGGTGGTGGTGCTGGCTATGGAGGGGGCAGCCGCGGCTGCCCCCATAATCTCTGGTGTGCCCCCTGCGCTAGGGGGCTCGGTCTTTCTGGGAGCCGCAGCAGCTCCCGGGGCGGACTGCGCATCTGTGGATGCGCGATCCTCTTCTTCTCCGGCGGTGCGCGGCGGCATCGTCGGTGTGGCAGTGGCTGCCGGGTCAGGGCCAGGCGTGGTCTGTCCGGTCTTCCTCTTCTTCCTCCTCTTCTTCTCTTCCTTCTTCTCCTCTACATCCCTGGAGAGGAAAAGGGGGAATGAGGTTAAGGGAAAGGTAAGACAAGAAGTAAAGGTCTTTGTGCAGGAACACTCACGAGGTGTCCCGCTCCACCCATCCTCTTTTGCTCGGAAGGGCAGAGGGTGGTGGCGGGGGCGCGGAGGATTCGCTCGCCGGTTTCTTGCCATGGGAGGTCCCAGCCTCAGGTTCCCGCTGGCGCGTTCAACGTTGAACTTGGAGCGGCACTCCGCCTCCAGGTGGGATCGGCGCCCCTCCTCCTCTAGGTCTCGCGAGGAGGACGCGTGGACGTCTCCCTCGGTGGGCTGGTCCGGCAAGGCAGAGCCGTCGGAGGAGGAATCTGAGAGCACCACAGTGCCCTCGGGACGCCTCCGGCGGACCAGTCGCTCACCGGACTCCGTGTCATCATCGTCAACATCTCCAGAGGCCGTGGGACCCGTTCCCCTTGCTGCCAAATCCTGCTCCAAGCTGGCCGCAGGTGCGCTCGGGAGGGGACCAGGCACGACGCCGTCGGCAAGGAATGGGCCCCAGGCGTTGAACTTCAAGATCCCCGCCGTAACGCGGCTGGTCTCCCGAGCGCCCAGATTGTAGATCAGCAAGGCATTGCGCGGGATAGCGGGGATGGCGGTGGAAGAGAAGAAGGCTCTTATTACCTCCTCCCGAGCATCGGCGTTGAGCTCGCTGACGTGGAGCCCGAGGTCGTCCCCGGCCCTGTGCCTCCAGATCTCCCGGCGGTGGTCCTGCAGGGGAGCGATGCGTCGGGTGACGAACTCCACCCCAACCATGGTCCGTGTGATGCCGGCCTTCCGGAGATCTCGGATTCGTGGGCGGAGCGTCCCCAGGGCTTCCTCAGGAAGGGCCTCGCTGGCCCAGGTGGTGAGCTTGATCGGAGGGATCCCAGTGACAAGGAAGAGCTCCGATTCTTCGAGGATGATGACGAAGAGCCAGCGGCTCCGAAAGTCGTCGACTTTCTTCATCCACTTCAAGTCGATGAAGTCGCCCTCCATTCCGGTGGTGGCGATGAAGGAGACGCATCCAGAACTCTGGTTCAGCCCAGAGGACCGGAGAGAGAAGAGGTGACAAAAGTATGCCACCGACGGGTTGATGCCGATCCAGGCCTCGCAGGCATAGGCGAAGACCGCCAGCAGGGTGACGGACTTGGGATGTAGGTGGATGGCCAGGATCCCGTAAGTCTCCAGGATCGCTAGGAAGAAGGGGAAGAACGACGGCAACAGGCCGGCAAAGACGGAGAAGAGGAAGAAAGGCTGCGCCGTCGCGGGCAGGGTGTCCCGCGGCGCGCGGCCGTGCCAGATGCGGGTGGCACCCCACTCATTGTTCTTGCTCCCGACCATCTCCCGGACGGTCTGGAGCTCGCGGCTGCTCTTGATGCGGGAGTCGAGCAGGGGCGCCGCCGACCGCGGCACAGCTTCAGAAGACCTCGCCGCTCCAACGGCCCTGCGTGGTGCCATGGCTCTGGGCGGGGGCGAGTTGCAGCGAGAAGATTGGAGGTTAGGAGGATTTGGATGCGCAAGATCTTCAGCAGGAAGGTGGCGGTGGCAATGTGCTGTGGGTAGGGACAGGAGCCTTCTCTGCCAAGCCTTTAAGGGGGCAGCCGGGGCACGGTTTCCAAAGCGTCGCCTTTGATGCGACGGTTCGAAAAACGCCCGTTACCCCACCCACTACGCACGATCTCCACGTCGCTTCGCTCTGCCAACTGCAAGGGTGCCACATGCCCACGACCTCCGCTTATTCACATGGTCCTCTGACCACGGAGTTGACGCGTGCCATTGGAGGGCCCAGCAGCTTCTGGGGCCCCTGGCCCTTCGCTCCCTCAAGAGGGCGCGTTCACGGGCCGGGCTCCCGGGGGCTAGTGTCGGTGTTTTGGATACCGGGGTATCCCGGTCCACCTGCTCCTGGGCCCCTTCATCGGCCCATCTTCAGCCCAGGGGAGAGCCAACGACCCAAGCTACGGAGAAGACCCTCATGAGGAGGCGCCTCATGAGGAGAACGACAGCCAAAACTGCTAAGGACCAGAAGACCTCCTCATGAGCCCCCGCTGGTGAGGAGAGGGACCACGTCCACGTCAGCTCAGCACGTTGGCGTGTAGAGCAAGAAGATAAGGGACAGAAGACCGCGTACCGCCCACGCTACCCCCGACAGGGAGGAGACCAACTTTCGCTGTGCCTGCCCAAAGCGGCACAGTGGTTGTTGGCCACCCCCCTAAAAATAGCGTGGACGGTGCAGGGCGCCAGAGAAACATGTCAGCTTCCTCCACCCACTCCGGTGGACCGGCGCCACTACTCTACGAAGACTACGTCCACGGAAGAGTGTAGTCTACAGCTGTCCTCCCTCCTTGGCCGTGTGTGGCAACCCCTTCCCCAAGAAGATAAGGGGAAGGAGGACCTTGGCGCTATAAAAGGAGGGGAGGCCACCCCTTAGAGGGGATCGGATCTTCATCTTCTCCAAGCTGCTAGCTGGGCACGCAGGTTCTTCAACCTCTGGCCAGCTAGAGCTTTGTAATCAAGACCTTGTACTCCTCGCGAGGTGTCGTGTTGTAATACAAGAAGGCAGGAAGTAGGGGTGTTACCTCACCATGAGGGCCCTGAACCTGGGTAAAGCTCGGCGTCTCTCTCTGCAGTGCGTAGTGCGTTCGACAACTCGAGGCTTCCGTCTCCGTGCTTCGTTGCGATCCTAGATCTCACACGTTCAGCCCCCTGCATTCGAATCTTTGGGTCCGTCGCGTGGTACGCCGTGTTCTTGCGACACGAAATCCATCGACATTTGGCGCGCCAGGTAGGGGGCTGTGGTGTGTCTTCTTCCAGATCTGCTTCGACATGAGTGACGATCGTCGTCATCGTCTTTGCCTTCGCGCTGTCTACGCGAGCCATCGCCGAGATCGTCTTCAAGTTCTCGATGGCCTGGAGGCCATTGGAGAGGGTGCGCCAGCGCCCGGTGACCTCGGCTTCGAGGGCTTCGCGGCGCTCGCCGGGCCACTTCGCCGCGCAACATGGCCGTCTCGCTTCCGGCCGGAGATCGATGCGCGTTACGACGGAACCTCCGATCCCGTGGAGTTCTTGTAGCAATACGCGGCCGGTATACGGTCGGCGGGAGGCGACGGGCGTGTCATGGCGAGTTGGTTCATGATGGAAACAAAGGGAGAGCCTCGCCGGTGGCTCTGCCAGCTACCGCCAAGATCCATCTCGTCCTGGAGGGACCTCTGCGAGCGCTTCCTCGACAGATACGCATCCCTGGGACCTGAGCCAGAGGACGCATAGACCTACGCTGCTCTCGATGGCCCCATCCCCAGGTGCTCGAAGATGGGGCAGGGGGGCTTAAGGAACATCACCCCCTTGCCTTCGGCTGAGGAAACAGAGCCCTTCGTCTACGCAAGGAACAAAGTGTAACAGCAGTTTCACTCGTCATTAATCTTTTCTAATCTGTAGAAACCGCCTGGAATCGTGGGTCTTGGCTCCACCAGCCTTGCAATTTTAGCTAACTGCGGCTTAACGCGAACGTGAGATTTAGCTCGACGGCCTTTCGAGAAAGAGCCGGAGCATGGTGTCCGCGCTGGGGCCTTCCCCCGGAAAACAGCAGGCCCGCAAAACCCAGAACGGATCGAGCTCTAACTAGGGAAGGGACCCATTACAGTCATCTCATACGATCCATGGTGCTCTCTTCTCTCGAGCGACGCTCGAACGAAAGCGCATGAGCGCGCGAGGGTCGCACTATTCGTGCCAATCTAACCAAGTATTCTGCTGTCCTTGTCTGCGGCCCTGTGTTTTCTTCTCCTGGAATTGCCTTTGTTGTGTTTGGACGCCAGGGGGGCTGTAGGGAAATAGTCCTGTGTGCCATTACAGTCACCTCTGGAGCACCAGCGCCCGCTAGCCTTGTACCACGAGCTGCATACTAAGCGTCAGGCTGCTGTCCCGCTCGGAGGCTGCCCCCTGGACGGCGTAGAGCATTCCCCAGACAAAGGCGAGACAAGGAAAATTGCGCAGGGGTGCAAATAAGGATAATTCGGCGAACAACGCCTTAAGTACGATTAGAACTTAAAATGGCCCAGCAGGGCAATGTCTGACGGCTGCCAAGTGTGCAGCTAACTCGGTTCTTCTGGAGGAGGTCTAGGAAGAGCTTACTGAGCGACCGCCGCGTCGCCTTCGTCATCGCTGGTGCCTTGGCTGGAGCCTGAGGATGCCTCTCCACTGGACTCCGTCGCTCCGTCGTTCTCCTCCCCAGCATCCTCGCTGCCGGACTCCCCGGATCCGGAGGTGTCACCGCTGGAGGAGCTCTCCTAGTCCGCGGCGGCAGGTGCACTAGGGCGGGCGTAGATGGCCTGCAGCCGTCACAGGGCGATGCCCAACCGCCCCGCCCTGGCCACCGCCGCGCGGTCAGGAGTTCCTGGCGGTGGAGGCGACAACCTCCGTAGTACCTCTTCCAGGTTGAGGTCGGGGCGGAGGCGTTGGAGGTTGGAGAAGATGCGCGTCCCCGCAAGCCCCAGCAGCTCCCGGCACTCGGCGTCGATGAGCTCCAGGACCTTCGCCGACACGCCGTCCAGCTGTTCGGCCAGCTGGCTGAAGAAGAGCAGGATCGACCCGTCGTCCTCGGGGATGGTGGGCAGGGTCAGCCCGTGGATGCCCAGGCGGTGCGCCGCCGCCATGACGCGGGCTGAGAACCCGCGGAACATCTGTACATGCTGCCTTCGCAGCACGCGTGCTTCCGCCTCGGAGTCCCTAGCCTCCTGGAGCTCTCTGGAGATCTCCACGACCTGCAGGACTGACGCCGAGTTCTCCTCCTCTAGCCTCTGCACGTCGCACCGGAGCGAGGTGATGGTGGCGTCAGCTTCGGCCAGGGCGCGCTTGGCGCCCCGGCGCACCTCGTGCGCCCCCCTCAGTTCAGTCTCCAGGTCGCAGACCTGGCGCTCCAGGGTCTCGCGCCCTTGCTTGTACCTCACCAGGGCAGCATCGGTCTTGGAGCGGAAGTCCGCGCGGAACGCCTCGGTGATCTCGACGCGCCTCCGCTCGAACTCCTGCTCCATGTTGACCCGTCGCTGGTTCAGCATGTGGTCCATCCTTCCCTGGAGGGAAGCCTCGCGCTGGTTCAGCGCCTCTTGGTGCCGGGTCAGCTCAGCGGTGGACTGGCTGACCATTGCCTCCCGGCTCTCGAGGGCCTCTCGCTCCCTGTTGAGCCGATCTTCGAGGGCATGGAGCTGCTCCTCTCGGAGGCGGAGTTCCCGCTCGCGCTCGCGAGCCTCCGCTTCTCGGACGGCGAGCCCAACCTCTTGCAGGCTCAGGCTCTCCGCCCGGGAATCAGCGCTCTCCTCGCAGGCGTGGAGGAGGGCCTCTCGGTCCTCGACTTCGTCCAGCCTCTGCTGGGCGTTGGCAAGGAGGCCGTCGGCATTGGTCCTGGCCTGGTCCAGGAGGTGCTGAGCTGCCCGCTTGGCCTCCTCCCCAGCCAAGGTTGGGTTGGGAGGCCCGACGGTGGGGGGGATCCTCTGGCGCGCCTTGGAGATGATCTCCATGGCCTCGTGATGCGCCCTGGCCAGGACCCCCCTCGCCGAGTCCCTGGCGTTCGCCAGAGTTTCTTCGGCCTCCTCGACCACGCTGGCGCGGATCTCCTCCGCCTCCTTCCTCGCCTGCTCGCGGCGCTCGGCGGCACGCTGATCCAGGAGACGGCATCTCTCTGTGGCTTGGTGCAGGAGGGCCCAGCCCTCGTCGATGCGCGCCTCCTCAGCAGTACGCGCCCTGACGACCTTGTCCCGGAGGGCGCCGGTCCTGGCCGCGAGCACCCCCGCCCATGGGTCAGCAGCGTGGGGCTCAGCTGCGATCCTCGCAGGCCTCCACAGTATCTCTAGCAGGGGAGGCGATGGGGCTCTGGCGGGCCCCGGCTCAGTGGAGGCCGTTCTCTTCTCGCCGCTCGGCTCGGGGGCTGCCCTCGTGCCGGACGGCGCGGCCGTGCTCGTCAAGGGCGCCTCTGGGGTGGTGGTGGTGCTGGCTACGGAGGGGGAAGCCGCGGCTGCCCCTGTAATCTCTGGTGTGCCCCCTGCGCTAGGGGGCTCGGTCGTGCTGGGAGCCGCAGCAGCTCCCGGGGCGGACTGCGCGTCTATGGATGCGCGATCCTCTTCTTCTCCGGCGGCGCGCGGCGGCGTCATCGGTGTGGCAGTGGCTGCCGGGTCAGGGCCAGGCGTGGTCTGTCCATTCTTCCTCTTCGTCCTCCTCTTCTTCTCTTCCTTCTTCTCCTCTACGTCCCTGGAGAGGAAAAGGGGGAATGAGGTTAAGGGAAAGGTAAGACAAGAAGTAAAGGTCTTTGTGCAGGAACACTCACAAGGCATCCCGCTCCACCCATCCTCTTTTGCTCGGAAGGGCAGAGGGTGGTGGTGGGGGCGCGGACGATTCGCCCGCCGGTTTCTTGCCATGGGAGGTCCCAGCCTTAGGTTGCCGGCTGGCGCGTTCGTCGTTGAACTTGGAGCGGCACTCCGCCTCCAGGCGGGCTCGGCGCCCCTCCTCCTCCAGGTCTCGCGAGGAGGACGCGTCGACGTCTCCCTCGGTGGGCTGGTCCGGCAAGGCAGAGCCGTCGGAGGAGGAATCTGAGAGCACCACAGTGCCCTCGGGACGCCTCCGGCGGACCAGTCACTCACCGGACTCCGCGTCATCATTGTCAACATCTCCAGAGGCCGTGGGCCCCGTTCCCCTTGCTGCCGAATCCTGCTCCAAGCTGGCCGCAAGTGCGCTCGGGAGGGGACCAGGCACGACGCCGTCGGCAAGGAACGGGCCCCAGGCATTGAACTTCAAGATCCCCGCCGTAACGCGGCTGGTCTCCCGAGCGCCCAGATTGTAGATCAGCAAGGCATTGCGCGGGATGGCGGGGATGGCGGCGGAAGAGAAGAAGGCTCTTATTACCTCCTCCCGAGCGTCGGCGTTGAGCTTGCTGACGTGGAGCCTGAGGTCGTCCCCGGCCCTGTGCCTCCAGATCTCCCGGTGGTGGTCCTGCAGGGGAGCGATGCGTCGGGTGACGAACTCCACCCCGACCATGGTCCGTGTGACGCCGGCCTTCCGGAGATCTCAGATTCGCGGGTGGAGCGTCCTCAGGGCTTCCTCAGGAAGGGCCTCGCTGGCCCAGGTGGTGAGCTTGACCGGAGGGATCTCGGTGACGAGGAAGAGCTCCGATTCTTCGAGGATGTCGACGAAGAGCCAGCAGCTCCGAAAGTCTTCGACTTTCTTCATCCACTTCAAGTCGATGAAGTCGCCCTCCGTTCCAGCGGTGGCGATGAAGGAGACGCATCCAGAACTCTGGTTCAGCCCAGAGGACCGGAGAGAGAAGAGGTGACAAAAGTATGCCACCAACGGCTTGATGCCGATCCAGGCCTCGCAGGCATAGGCGAAGACCGCCAGCAGGGTGATGGACTTGGGATGCAGGTGGATGGCCTGGATCCCGTAAGTCTCCAGGCTCGCCAGGAAGAAGGGGGAGAATGGCGGCAATAGGCCGGCAGAGACGGAGAAGAGGAAGAAAGGCTGCGCCGTCGCGGGCAGGGTGTCCCACGGCGCGCGGCCGTGCCAGATGCGTGTGGCGCCCCACTCATTGTTCTTGCTCCCGACCATCTCCCGGACGGTCTAGAGCTCGCGGCTGGTCTTGATGCGGGAGTCGAGCAGGGGCGCCGCCAGCCGCGGCACAGCTTCAGAAGACCTCACCGCTCCAACGGCCCTGCGCGGTGCCATGGCTCTAGGCGGGGGCGAGTTGCAGCGAGAAGATTGGAGGCTAGGAGGATTTGGATGCGCAAGATCTTCAGCAGGAAGGTGGCGGTGGCAATGTGCTATGGGTAGGGAGAGGAGCCTTCTCTGCCAAGCCTTTAAGGGGGCAGCCGGGGCGCGGTTTCCGAAGCGTCGCCTTTGACGCGATGGTTCGAAAAACGCCCGTTACCACACCCACTACGCACGATCTCCACACCGCTTCGCTCTGCCAACTGCAAGGGTGCCACATGCCCACGACCTTCGCTTCTTCACATGGTCCTCTGACCACGCAGCTGACGCGTGCCGTTGGAGGGCCCAGCAGCTTCTGGGGCCCCTGGCCCTTCGCTCCCTCAAGAGGGCGCGTTCGCGGGCCGGGCTCCCGGGGGCTACTGTCGGTGTTCTGGATAGCAGGGTATCCCGGTCCACCTGCTCCTGGGCCCCATCATCGGCCCATCTTCAGCCCAGGGGAGAGCCAACGACCCAAGCTACGGAGAAGACCCTCATGAGGAGGCGCCTCATGAGGAGAACGACGGCCAAAACTGCTAAGGACCAGAAGACCTCCTCACGAGCCCCCGCTGGTGAGGAGAGGGACCACGTCCACGTCAGCTCAGCACGTTGGCGTGCAGCGCAAGAAGATAAGGGACAGAAGACCGCGTACCGCCCACGCTACCCCCGACAGGGAGGAGACCAACTTTCGCGGTGCCTGCCCAAAGCGGCACAGTGGTTGTTGGCCACCCCCCTAAAAATAGCATGGATGGTGCAGGGCGCCAGGGGAAGACGTCAGCTTCCTCCACCCACTCCGGTGGACCGGCGCCACTACCCTACGAAGACTACGTCCACGGAAGAGTGTAGTCTACAGCTGTCCTCCCTCCTTGGCCGTGTGTGGCAACCCCTTCCCCAAGAAGATAAGGGGAAGGAGGACCTTGGCGCAATAAAAGGAGGGGAGGCCACCCCTTAGAGGGGATCGGATCTTCATCTTCTCCAAGCTGCTAGCTGGGCACGCAGGTTCTTCAACCTCTAGCCAGCTAGAGCTTTGTAATCAAGACCTTGTACTCCTCGCGAGGTGTCGCGTTGTAATACAAGAAGGCAGGAACTAGGGGTGTTACCTCACCACGAGGGCCCTGAACCTGGGTAAAGCTCGGCGTCTCTCTCTGCAGTGCGTAGTGCGTTCGACAACTTGAAGCTTCCGTCTCCGTGCTTCGTTGGGATCCTAGATCTCACACGTTCAGCCCCCTGCGTTCGAATCTTTGGGTCCGTCGCGTGGTACCCCGTGTTCTTGCGACACGAAATCCATTGACAGCATAATCGACTACCTTTCGTCGACAATAATCTTCGACTTCATTGTTGACAAAATCAACATCGATTACTCCCATCAGGAGCTATTCACAGTTATTTGAAGGAAGAACAACTCGAATATTTTGCACATTTCAACAGTCAAACAAGGCTTGCAATAAGAAGTCAAATGATTCTTAGGCTAAGTCATCACGACAAAGCTTGAATGTCGTGGTCATAAAAAATCACGAAGGTAAGACCCCAGGATCCGTCCTATGTGGCCTAGTATACGCACCTGGATGTGCTATGCTAGTAACTTTTCATGTCTATGACGCGAAGAAAATCCTGGTGGACGCACTGGGTACCCTGAGAACCACTAGAACTCAATCTTTGTAAGTCCTAAATGCGGCAAAAGAATGGGTTTGACCAGTTTCCCAGATTCAAGTCCAAGGGGATTGAGTTTGAAGTAGGTGTCAAGTATTTGCTCTGGCAGTTAACTGGCCTCTTGATCCATCAGAGCTATCAGGCTTGTTCATCAAACCCCTTACGAGATAATATAATGAAAGTTGATTATTTTTTACAGGAAGAAGAAGAAGTCAAAAGATTGATCAAGTCGAAGATATGAAGATTTTAGATTCAACCCGAATCTACAATTCTGGTAGAATCTCGGGGGCTATTGACAAGGGTATAGATAATAGAGCCCGTTACTTAAGTACTCCTGAGGCCCATTAAGTTAGACCCAAGTGTAATCATAGTCAAAATAGGCGTTCATGTCGTATGCCGATGTTGTAATATATATCGGACCCCTCCGGTTCCTTGAGACCTGGTCACCTATATATAGGGGCCAGGAGAGGCCGGTTAGGGACAAATTGAATGTAAACAAAGTGGACCACCACCTTGACTCTCGGTACACACCTTGTTTGACTGATTTACCCAGTTCATCCGACGCCCTATTCCCCCGATCCTAAGTCCTTCATCTAGGACATTTGTCGAGTTGACCCTCATCACTATGGGACATATGAATGAGCTCTCTGCTTTGAGTAACTTATTTTCTGATGATATTAAGTTGCGCACTTACTTTGTCGCTAAGATTTTCCCTTTCTCATTGAAAGGTGAAGCTAAAGCTTGGTTTAATAATCTGTCTCCTGGATCTATTGATAGTCCTATTGGTTTGGTTAATGCTTTCTTTCAGAAATATTTCCCTGCTAGTGCTCAACATGCTACTTTGCAGAAAATCTTTGACTTTGAACAGGTAAAAGGAGAGAAGTTGCCTGAATCATGGGCAAGGTTTTGTTCTATAATTAGAGCATGGCCTGGATAGCCATTAGCTAAAAATGAACTCCTTGATATATTTTATAATGGACTAACTGTTGAATCTAGGACATACCTGGATAGTTGTGATGGTTGTGTTTTTAGGAAAAGAACTCCTGCTGAAGCTGAAGAATTAATGGCTAAGATAAGCCAGAATTATGATGATTGGAATATACCTGAAGCAACCCCAACACCAGTGCCAACACCAAAGAAGAGGGGAATGATTGAATTAAATGATGAAGTGATGAGAGAAGCCAAAAAATCTCTTAAGGAGAAGGGTATTAAATCTGAAGATGTGAAGAATCTACCACCTATAGAAGAATTATGTAAGCCAATCCCTCGCTCTTCTACTATTGAGGTACACTCTCTCCAACGCTTTGATAATAGAGATATTCCTTACTCTAAACCTCCTGATCAATGCTTAGATGAGTTTGATAATTTTATTGTTAAGCAAGATAACTTTAATAAGAAGGTACAGAATCATCTGTTGGAAAACTCTAGAGCTATTAATAAGTTGCATGATATTGTAGAGAGAACCTCCAATGATGTTAAGATGCTTGTTAAACATTTCCAAATGGTTCAGACTCAAATTGATCAGCTCACTAAGGTGCAAAAAGATTTACTAGTTAACGCTTCTAGAGAAAAACATGCTTGTGAAATAAGTACTAGAAGTGGTGCTTCTACTCGGGATTCTTTATATCCTGAAGGACATCCTAAGAGAATCAAACATGATTCTCAATGCGCTGCAGGTAATGGTACTCTTTCTAGGAAAAAGAAGAAGAAGCATAAAACAGTTGCAGAATCTTCTGAATCAGGTAAGGATCCTAATAGTGTTTCTATTTCTGATGCTGAAACTGAAAGCGGTAATGCTTCTGATAAAGAAGAAGTTGAGGAGGAACCAGAAAAGCTTGCTAAGAATGAAAAGTACACCAAGGAGGATTTCACTGCCAATAAACATGGTAGTGAGAGAGAACCTTGGGTGCTAAAACCAATGCCTTTTCTTGGTAAGAAACACAAATCCAAGGAAGAGGAACAATATAACAGGTTTTTTGAATGGATGAAACCTTTGTTTCTACAAATTCCTTTGACTGATGCTATTAAAATGCCTCCTTATTCAAAGTATATGAAGGATATTGTTTCTAACAAAAGGAAGATTCCCAGTGAGGAAATTTCCACTTTGCTTGCTAATTATTCTTTCAATGGTAAGGTTCCTGAGAAGCTTGGAGATCTAGGTATACCAACTAACGAGGGTTAACTCGACAAATGTCCTGGATGAAGGACTTAGGATCGGGGAAATAGGGCGTCGGATGAACTCGAAGGTAAAGATAAGTCAAACAAGGCGTGTATCGAGAATAAACGTGGTGGTCAACTTGGCTTACTCCCAATATGTCCCTGATCGGCCTCTTCTGGCTCCTATATATAGGTGGCCAGGTCTCAAGGAACCGGTCAGGTCCGATACATATTATAATATCGGTATACGACATGGACTCGTACTTCGACTATGATTACACTTGGGCCTAGCTTAACGGGCCTTAGGGGTACACAAGTAACGGGCTCTATTATCAATACCCTTGTCAGTAGCCCCCCCCCCCGATTCTACCAGAATTGTAGATTTGGGTTGAATCTCAAATCTTCATATCTTCGACTTGGTCAATCTTTGACTTCTTCTTCTCCCTGTATTCAATTTAAACAATTTTCATGATGTTATCTCGCAAGAGGTTTTGGTTAACAAGCCTGACAGCTCTGACGGATCAAGAGGTCATTTAACTACCGAAGCAGATACTTGTCACCTACTTCAAACTCAATCCCCTTGGACTTGAGTCTGGGACCTGGTCTAACCCATTGTTTTGCTGCATTTAGGACTTACAAAGAAAGAGTTCCAGTAGTTCTCAGGGTACCCAGTGCGTCCACCAGGATTTTCTTTGTGTCGTAGACACGGAAAGTTACTAGCAGAGCACATTTAGGTGCGTACACTAGGCCACACAGGACGGATCCTAGGGTCTTACCTTCATGACCTTTTCATGACCATGGCATTCAAGCTTTGTTGCGATGACTTAGCCTGAGAATTATTGACCTCCTTTGCAAGCCTTGTTTGGCTGTTGAGATGTGCAAAATATTCGAGTTGTTCTCCCTTCAAATAATCGCAAATAACTCCCGATGGGAGTAATCGATGTCATTTTGTCCATAATGTAGTCGAAGATTGTTGTCAACAAAGGTAGTCGATTATACTTTTGATCTTTTTACTCAATGTTATCCATTGTCATCGGGTGCACGACCAGTGCTCCCGATGGGAGTAGCCCCCGAGGCTATAGCCGAAATTTTATAGGTATATGCTCAAAAATATATTGTCTTCCCATCTGCCAGCTATGTTATTCTTGTGTTGATTCGTCGGGTGCGCATCAAGTTCTCCTAATCTTTAGACTCAAATAACTTCCTTCTGCATCGCCTTTCATCTTTGGAGGTTAGCTCACATTTTCTTTTCTTCCTTTATACATGCTTCCGCTATTCCTTTCTCTTCTCCGAGCGAAATGTCAAAGCCCATAAATTTAATTGGACCTGTAATTCATAAAGGCCCACTTAGGATTACTTATAGATAAAGTACACTGGCTCGCCAGGGAAAACCCTAATCCCTTCATTGCCAACTTTCTCCGCCGCATCGTCTTTTTCCTCCAAATCCCATCTAGGGTTTCTCGTTTCCACCAAGCGCAGCTTTCTGATGGCGGATGCTGGTGATGCCAGTCTTGACACTAGCGTGCTGATGGAGAAATGGCGATGCGGCCATCCCCGCGGCAGTAAGAACAAACTGAAAGACGCCTTCCTGGTGGCTTCATCGTCCGCATCTGCAAAGCGGCGCCCTGGCCGCCCCGTGGGGAGTAAAAATAAGCCCAAGGTATCTGCTGCTGCTGCTCCAAGTTCCAGCGCTGCTCCTTGCAATGCCTCTCCTCCTGCTCCTACCAAGATTTATTCTTTCTTCTGTAACACTGGTGCTCAATGCCGTGAGCAGCAGCGTGTTCTGCTGAAATTCACCAAGTTCATAGATGGGCGCGAGCTTCGTGAAGCAATTCTCTATGAGCAGTCTGGAGGAGGAACTCCATATGATGTGGAAGTGTACTATGACGGGCACGGCGAGATGCACTTCAGGGATGGCTGGCTGATGCGTGGTGAATGACCAGCCCGTTGGGAACCCCAAGAGGAAGGTGTGATGAGTATAGCAGCTAGTTTTCCCTCAGTTAAGAAACCAAGGTTTTATCGATCAGGAGAAGAGCGGGCAATACGACTGTAGGTGATGCTTGCTAGTTTGCGACAGCTTCGGACAATTTATATATGGCGCCTCATCCAAGCTTTGCTTGCTAGCTGCAATGCGGAACCTGCACACAACACAACCAAGTAATTTGCTCCCAACTTGCGATGAGGTTGTCAATCTCACCGGTTTGCTTGAAACAAAGGTTATGAGCGTATCGAGTGGAAAACAGTAGAAGTATGCGAGTAAAGTAAACAGTGCAAGTAAAATAAACAGGTGATAGCAATATGATGGAAATAGGACCGGGGTCCACAGTTCACTAGTGGTGTCTCTCCATAAGATAAATAACACATGCTGGGTAAACAAATTACAGTTGGGCAATTGATAGAATAAAGATAAACGTGATATGTCAAGAAGATCACTATGCGATTTACTCTGGGCATTACAACAAAATACATAGACCGCCATCCAACTGCATCTATGACTAATAATCCACTTGTGGCGAATCAATCCGAGAACTCCACAAGTATTAAGTTGCGAACAACAGATAATTGCATTAAGCAAAGTGTGTAATGTAAACAAAGCATATGCCCTTGAGCATATGAATGTTGTTTTCTCCCTAGTAGCAACAGCACATCTACAACCTTAGAGGTTTCTGTCACTCCCCCAGATTAAATAGAGGCATGAACCCACTATCGAGCATAAATACCCCCTCTTGGAGTCACTAGCAACTACTCGGCCAAGATAGCTACTAACAACGGAGAGCATGCAAGATCATAAACAACATAGAGATAACATAAGATATATTTTTCAGTATAGCAACTCAATCATAACACCAATATTCATCGGATCCCAACAAACCAAACATGTAGAATTACATAACGGTGATCTCAATCATGTAGGGCAGCTCATGAGATCTAAACATGAAGCACATGGTGGAGGAGACAACCATCTAGCTACTGATATCGACCCATAGTCTAAGGTAGACTACTCACTCATTGCTCCGGAGGCAAGCATGGCGATGAAGAAGACCTCCGGTGGCGATTCCCCTCTCCGGCAGGGTGTCGGGAAGAGCTTCTAGACCCTTCCGATCTTTGGGTCGACGGCGCCGGCAGATCGCGATGTGTTCCGGAAAATTGATCGGGTTCTTAGGTTTTTTTCCGTCGGGGGGGTCTTTATAGGCGAAGGGGCATCGTCAGAAGTGGACCGAGGCGGTCTCACATGTAGGGGGCGCGGCCAGGGCCTGGGCCGCGCCGCCCTGGTGTGTGGCCCCCTCGTGGCCCCACTCCGTCTCCTCTTCGGATCTCTGGAAGCTTCCGGGGAAAATAAGACTTTAGGAACTTGTTTCGTCCAATTCTGAGAATATTTCCTGTGTATCACTTCTGAAACACAAAAATAGCAGAAAACAGGGAACTTGCACTATGGCGACTTGTTAATAGGTTAGTTCCGGAAAATGCATAAAAGTGCCACGAAGTGTAACAAAACAGTAGGCAAATGGTGTATAAACAAGCATGGAGCATCAAAAATTATAGATACGCTAGAGACGTATCAAGCATCCCCAAGCTAAACTCCTGCTCGTCCTCGAGTAGGTAAGTGATAACAAAAGAAATAATTTTTGAGGTGACATGCACCTACACAATCTTGATCATATATGTAAGCATTGTGAGCTGGGATCATAAGAACTTAAAACATGGGCATGAAGATATAATCTTGACAATAGAAACTTAGCAACCATGTTGTAAACATGAAAATGAACACAAACAAAAGATCATGAAAATGAAACAATGCATGTCAAACGTGTGTTCAAATCATAAGGAAAAACATACAAATGATTTTCAGCTTGTCCTTCATAGAGAGCAAAACATAAATGCATAGGACACCTTCAAGTTTAAGAGGGCGACTAGATACAAATAATTTAAGAACAAGTGAAACCAACAATATGAATCAATCAATGAAAACTTTGGGACAATGCACATTATACTAAGAATGACAACTTTGCTCTCTTATGGTGCATAAAGAAAGAAGGTGGTGACTCAGCATAAAAGTAAAAGAAAGACCCTTCGCAGAGGGAAGCAGTGATTGCAAGTTTTATAACCTTCAAAAATTATATTACTTACCGGCTTTGAGCTCTCATTGCCCCCATCATAAGCATCTTGATGCATATGCTTGACAAATCATAAGTTGAAAACCTCGTGTCCCGTGAATACGAGTACCCAAACCTCATGCTACTTTACTTAGAGTCCCAAGCAAGGCTCTTGTCATTGTAAGTATACACGTATCATCGAGAACCGCCAATGGGGTATCTCTGTGCCCGATGACATGGAACAAGCCCACATCAAAATGATAGGACAAGCAGACAATGAACACCTCGACATCTCTTTTATTTGCCATTTGTTTAGCTTTTTATTGTGAGATGCGTCGTCGAATGTCCACCATGGGTATGCTGCAAATTTCCACCATGAATTATGCATGGCTTAGATTGGCGGCCCAGGCGTTTCCCTAACACATATACAAACTCCATGATCCCCACAAGGTTCCCAATTCATTTCACACCGTGGGCATCCATAAACAAAAGATCACGATATCAACTCAAATAAGGAGTGCAATGTTGAAAGCTTGCCCCATGACAGCATGGATGGGCTAGAATCCAACTTACAACTTGCAAGCATAACAACTCAACATAAGAGACCACAATGTCAAATTTTTAAGAACAGGAAAAAGTAAAGTGTGCCTTCCGGTTCGTAAGAGCTTTACTAACCAATTTTCGCATAACACTGGTAAGAGTTTAATTTGAAGAGAAGATAAAAGCAAGTCAAATTTACTTGGAATAGCAAATTGCTAGTAGGTATGTATGGTGGACACTTTGGCAAACTTGGTTTTTAGGAGTTGGATGCATGAGTAGAGCTCATACTCAGTACAAGGCGAGGGCTAGCAAAAGACTGGGAGCGACCAACTAAGAGAGCAATAATGGCCATAATCATGCAAAGCGACAAAGTGACATTAAAAGAAGCATAAGATGGCATCAAAAGTCAAAAACTAAATGATCATAGAGGCTATTGGCGACTTTGTAAGAGTCTAACATGTGTGAGCATGCGCCAAGTCAACCCAAATAAAGCATCAAGGAGAAAACCAAAATAATGCTTCCAAATAATTAAAACAACGCATGATTTTTTCAAAGGCTCATTAAGCAATCTCAGTTATTTGAGACAAGTCATGCTACAGTAAAACCAGTAAGCATACCATCAAAAAGACATCAAGCATGACATGAAAAAGCCTAAGCCGCAGTCTACACAAGCTCCTTCTTGTACCACTTTTTTGCACAAAGCTTTTTCTCTTTTCCAACACCATTTGAAATTTTTAGAGACACCTCTTTTGATGAAAACCAATAAAGATAAGAGGCAAAAATACACCTTGATAAACAAATATATGAATATATGAACACAAATCAAGGTGAAAATGAAAACCAAAAGCAGTAGCGGAAAAAGAAGAACACTCGGTGAACGATAAGAGTGAAAAACTAAGTGTTCTTGGCAAATGAAAACGAGTACATCTCCTCCAAAGGAAATTTGTTGTTGTCCAACCATTTATTGCAGCAAACAAAACTAAACTAACTAAGAAAACTAAAACAACTGACGCTCCAAGAAAAACACATAGTGCATGAAGCAATAAAAATATAGTGTTTTGAAAGGTGACCTGATTTTTGCCGATGAAGAAGGGGTGCCTCGGGGGCATCCCCAAGCTTTGACGCATGTACTTCTTGGATATTTCTTGGGGTGATGCATGGGCATCTCCAAGCTTGAGCTTTTTTCCATTCTTCAACTCATCTCATCATTCTCCAATCCCTACACTTGAAAACTTCCTTCATACAAAACTAAACACAAATCTATTAGCAACATTAGTATAGCATAACATATAATCAACCTCTTTTTGCTTCAGGTTTCAACCCAAAACCACCACATATAAAGTATATACTACTGTAGCAACTTCCCCAAAAGTTCCGTGATCAAAAGAACTCAAAAGAAAGCGATAAAGTGGCAAACACAAATATTGGCAGAAATCTGTCAAAATAGAACAGCTGACAAAGTTCGAATTTTTAAGGGGTTTTCTGTTGCTCAAATCAAAAAGTGTTCAACTAACGTAAGTTTTGATATAACCTGGGGCATATGCACAAGAAATCGCAGGTCCAAAAGATATACATAGAATTTATTAGAATTTTTATAGTGCAGCACTGAAAACAGTTTCAGGACAGCAACATCCCCAAATCTTACCTCACTCAAATTAGAGGCTTCTCTTGGCACAACAATAAAATAAAAAGGATAAAGAGCGGTCATTACAGTAGTAATGAATTCCAAGACTCAAATAAAAGAAAAATTACTGAAAATAAAACATTGGGTTATCTCCCAAGAGTGCTTTTCTTTAACGCCTTTGAGCTAGGCGCAGAAAATTGCGAATCAAGTAATAATGAAAGGGGGATCAGGATCCACTATAGGAATAAAGAAATGAATACTATCCAATTGAGGTTTTGAGTATCCCTTGTAGTCACGCTTTGGTACACTATTTTCATCAAAAAGATTTTCAGGACAAATCCAACTAAAATTAGTTACCAAGGCATTATGAATTCCTACGAGTTTACAAGGTATTGGCATTCTAGAATCTTCGTTGGGTATACTAACAATTTCAACAGGCGAGCCAAGCTTATTAAACTTCTTAAAAACTATCCTAGCCTCAATTGCAACATCTCTAAATTCTATGCGCAAAGTTTCCAAGATAAAAGCTTTCTTTTTAGGATCTTCAATTTCATGAAGCTTAAGGAACATGTATTGCATAAAAGGATTAAGACTAGCAAACCTAGTTTCCAACATGTGAATTAAATAAGCAGAAGCAACTTCAATACTAGGAGCTAGCTCAACCAAAGACTTTTCCTTAACTTCCTTATGCATACTAATGTGATTAAAGAACACATCAATGTTATCTTTCCCAATAATTGAACCACTACCTACTGAGAGGTACTCCAGAACGTACATAGGGAACAGCACAATGAACTAAAAGTAAAGAAATAACAACTATCAAGGATTCTTATTTTTTTGGGTTTTTGATATAAAACGATGCAGGTAAAATAAATAAAGTAAAGCAAAACAATAACAAAGTAAAGGATGTGTGTGCGAAAAACTCTCCTTGCAGAGGTCTTCCACTCTTCCCCGGCAACGGCGCCAGAAAATTAGCTTGATGCGTGGTCAATGACCAGCCCGTTGGGAACCCCAAGAGGAAGGTGTGATGAGTATAGCAGCTAGTTTTCCCTCAGTTAAGAAACCAAGGTTTTATCGATCAGGAGAAGAGCGGGCAATACGACTGTAGGTGATGCTTGCTAGTTTGCGACAGCTTCGGACAATTTATATATGGCGCCTCGTCCAAGCTTTGCTTGCTAGCTGCAACGCGGAACCTGCACACAACACAACCAAGTACTTTGCTCCCAACTTGCGATGAGGTTGTCAATCTCACCGGTTTGCTTGAAACAAAGGTTATGAGCGTATCGAGTGGAAAACAGTAGAAGTATGCGAGTAAAGTAAACAGTGCAAGTAAAATAAACAGGTGATAGCAATATGATGGAAATAGGACCGGGGTCCACAGTTCACTAGTGGTGTCTTTCCATAAGATAAATAACACATGCTGGGTAAACAAATTACAGTTGGGCAATTGATAGAATAAAGATAAACGTGATATGTCAAGAAGATCACTATGCGATTTACTCTGGGCATTACAACAAAATACATAGACCGCCATCCAACTGCATCTATGACTAATAATCCACATGTGGCGAATCAATCCGAGAACTCCACAAGTATTAAGTTGCGAACAACAGATAATTGCATTAAGCAAAGTGTGTAATGTAAACAAAGCATATGCCCTTGAGCATATGAATGTTGTTTTCTCCCTAGTAGCAACAGCACATCTACAACCTTAGAGGTTTCTGTCACTCCCCAGATTAAATAGAGGCATGAACCCACTATCGAGCATAAATACCCCCTCTTGGAGTCACTAGCAACTACTCGGCCAAGATAGCTACTAACAACGGAGAGCATGCAAGATCATAAACAACATAGAGATAACATAAGATATATTTTTCAGTATAGCAACTCAATCATAACACCAATATTCATCGGATCCCAACAAACCAAACATGTAGAATTACATAACGGTGATCTCAATCATGTAGGGCAGCTCATGAGATCTAAACATGAAGCACATGGTGGAGGAGACAACCATCTAGCTACTGCTATGGACCCATAGTCCAAGGTAGACTACTCACTCATCGCTCCGGAGGCAAGCATGGCGATGAAGAAGACCTCCGGTGGCGATTCCCCTCTCCGGCAGGGTGCCGGGAAGAGCTTCTGGACCCTCCCGATCTTCGGGTCGACGGCGGCGGCGGATCGCGATGTGTTCTGGAAAATTGATCGGGTTCTTAGGTTTTCTCTGTCGGGGGGGTCTTTATAGGCGAAGGGGCATCGTCAGAAATGGACCGAGGCAGTCTCACACGTAGGGGGCGTGGCCAGGGCGTGGGCCGCGCCGCCCTGGTGTGTGGCCCCCTCGTGGCCCCACTCCGTCTCCTCTTCAGATCTCTGGAAGCTTCCAGGAAAAATAAGACTTCAGGAACTTGGTTTGTCCAATTCCAAGAATATTTCCTGTGTATCACTTCTGAAACACAAAAACAGCGGAAAACAGGGAACTGGCACTGTGGCAACTTGTTAATAGGTTAGTTCCGGAAAATGCATAAAAGTGCGACGAAGTGTAACGAAACAGTAGGCAAATGGTGTATAAATAAGCATGGAGCATCAAAAATTATAGATACGTTGGAGACGTATCACTGGCCCCAGTTTGCGGAGGACCATGACCTGGATCAAGGGTTTTTCATGCTCTTCGACTACCACTGTGGTACGTCGAAGTTTGATGTGAAAATCTATGACTACACTCAATGCCAGAAAGAGTATGAGGCTGAAGTGCACTTTCAGTAGATTTTCCTTTGATGTAATCCTTAGATTTGGTGCTCCTTTAGCTTGCTTTATGTAATAAGTATATGTAATGAACTTTATGTTATGCCATCATGTTTTAGTAATAGACCAGAGGAACTATCAACGTTCCGAGGTATGTTGATTTACTTGCGCGTTTCTTTTGACCGCGTTTGCTCTTCGTCGAATATGGGGTTGTGAACAACCTTGCAATTACTCTTGAAGATACGTGAGTATATGATCTCGATAATTGTTACATTTCTTTATGCGACTCGAGGGTCGAAGCCCCCGGGACAAAAATAGTGACATGTTATATATGTTGTCGAGTTGACCCAAGGAACCCGACCTGTGGCCTCATTTTCTGGGTTCAGAGGTCATAACTCACGGTTTTCTGTCGTTGTGCTTCTTTTATGCATAGTAACGCCAAAGCTGTTCTGCATTCCATGGGTTGCTCTCATCCTTTCCTGTCTTTTTGTCTTGTAGTCGATAAGCTCCTCCTGGGATCACTTCTATAACGATGTAAGGTCCCACCCATGGGGACTCTAATTTGCTGTGGCCGTCCTGCTTGAGTCGTAAGACTAGGCCCCCTACTATGAAAGATCGGGGGCGAACTCGACTACTATGGTAGTTCCATATACTTTGCACTGCGTAGCTCTGGCTAGTGCTATGTCTCTTGCTTCATCGAGTGCGTCGACGTCGTCTTGGAGTGCTTCTGTAGAAGTCGTTTCGCCGTAAGCCACAATTCTTGGAGCTTCATGAGTAATTTCGACTGGAAGCACGGCTTCTGCGCCATGAACCAGGAAGAAAGGTGTTTCTTGGGTAGCCGCATTGGGCGTAGTTCTCAGACTCCAGAGCACGGAGGGTAGCTCATCTACCCAGGCGTGTTTGTTTTTCTCCAGGGGCGCTAATAGCCTCTCTTTTTATTCCATTGCATATTAAGCCGTTGGCTTTCTCAACTTATCCATTTGTTTTTGGATGTGCTACAGATGTGAATTTTAGTTTGATTCCATACTCTCGCAATGGCTTTTGAACTCCTTTGATGTGAAATTTGTCCCGTTGTCTGTGATGATGCTATGTAGCACTCTGAAGCGAAATACTATGGATTTGATGAAGTTGACTACTGTTGTGGAATCTTGAGTTGATACCGGGGCTACTTCTACCCACTTGGTGAATTTGTCCACTGCCACCAACATGTAGACGTGCCCTCCTGGCCAAGATTTGTGCAGTTTCCCTACCATGTCCAGACCCCATTGTGCAAACGGCCATGATAGTGGTATTGGTTGTAGTTCTGCTGCTGGTGCGTGTGGTCGAGATGCAAATCGTTGACAGGCCTCACACCTTTGAACTATATCTTTTGCATCTTTGATGGCCGTTAACCAGTAGAATCCTGCGCGAAAAGCTTTGGCTGCAATAGCTCTGCTACTAGCGTGATGCCCGCACACTCCTGCATGGATGTCTTTCAATATATCTTGTCCTTCTTGAGGGATGACGCATCGCTGCAAGATGCCAGTTATGCTTTTCTTGTACAACTTCCCCTGTAATACGACAAAAGCCTTAGATCGCCGTATTATCCTTCTCGCTTCGATTGTATCTTCGGGTAGTGTCTTATTTATCATATACGCCAAATATGGCTGCATCCAAGTTTCTTGGACCATCATGACTTCCTCTGGTTCTGTTGTGCTCCAAGTGCCAGACTTGCCAGCCTCCGATCCTGTCGTCAGGTGCTGGCTTGGTTCTCCTGGAGTCGAACTCTTGCTATTTTTTATTGCTCTTTCTACGATTTCTTCCCAAAAGACTCCTGGTGGTATAGGCAGGCATTGGGACCCGATGTTTGCTATATTGTCGGCTTCCTCGTTGCTGGCCCTACTGACATGTGAAACTTTGCATCCATCGAATGTTCCTTCTAGGTAGTAATATAAGTTTCTGTATGCCGTCATGTTGTCACTAATGGCATCGCACCGATTCATCACTTGCTGGACAACGAGATTCGAGTCCCCAAATATTTTGAGTCGGGTTGCTCCACATGCTTTGGCCATTTTTAGTCCATGGAGCAAAGCCTCGTATTTGGCTTCATTGTTGGAAGCTTGTGGAAAACTCAACCCTGCTCCATTAAAAATAACTATGTTAGAACTGCTTTGTGTGATTTGGGATCAGGAGTTAGTGTCATGCATTTTTCTCTCTATAAGAGACTTGATCGAGAAAAATTGATATCAACTGATATATCTTTGCAAATGGCTGATAAGTCTACTACTATTTCTATTGGTATATGTGAGGATGTTCATGTTCAAGTGGCTAATAATTGTTTGATATTAACTCACTTTGTTGTGTTGGAAATGCCTAAAGATGATAATATGTCTATTATTCTTGGGAGACCTTTTCTTAACACTGCAGGTGCTGTTATTGATTGCAACCAAGGGAAAGTATCCTTTAATGTTAATGACAAGGAGCACATGGTTTATTTTCCCAAGAAGATTGATAGAAAGTGTGGTCTAAATTCAATCAAAAATATTGAGACCATCAAAGTTGGAAAATTTTATTATTCAAGGCTAAAGCCCAAGGAAGAATATTGAAGCGATCTAACCTGTTAAGGTAGAATCTCTGTGCTTTTTAGTGCTAGTCCCTGGATCTCGCTAGCACACACAGTTTGATGAATAAACAGAATAGCAAAACGTCAATTATTACATCGAATGATCAAGAGTATATTTATTACATCCTTGCATAGCCGATGGCTAGCGAAAATAAATAGAGTTCAAGAAAACATGCAGAAACAAACTAAAGTAGAAGAGCTCCATCAATGCCACGAGCAAACACGATGAGTGGAGACTCGCGGCCTATCAACGATGCCTTACTCATTGTCGGAGAAACCTGCAACATGAAACGTTGCAGCCACGAATGGTCAATACATTTGGAATTGTATTGGCAAATGTCACTATTTGGTGGATAAATAAATGGTGCCTATTAACTACATGCATATTTGGCTGGTAGAGTTTAGGCTCATTTGCGCAAAGCAATTGTTCCATTTTTCCCTACTTTGAACTTTCCAAAACATTTAACCATTTAATTAAAAAAAATTTGCAGACATACTAGCATAAACCCATGACAAAGCAAGACGGTCTAGCTTCGTATGCTCCTACCCAAATCTAAGGACATGGCAGCATAAACCCATGATAAACAAGATAGTTTAGCTTCGCATGCTCCTAAGCCCTTTGTTTATCCCAACAAGTTTTATTAGAAAATTGGAATGACGAGATCTTCCAAACAGTTCCAAAATCTAGTTGCTCATAGTTTTCCATAACCGGGGACACGGCTAATCGATTAGTTTAACACCCTACGGGGATTGTACACTTTACCCGCACGACTCAGTCAACCCTTCTCACCATGAAAACTAATTTTGCTCACATGGTCTGGAGAAGACTAAGACGAGACTATTTTCAAAAGTAGGACCCGAGCCTTCATGACTGACCCATGCCAACCTACACAACTACATCTGCTGGTCACGTCATGATAGTCCCTACAACCTACTTAGTCAAGACAGAGCCCATATGACATGCGGTTGTATAAGAAGCTACTACACTAAAAACCTGTCTGATCTCTTTGTTCCCTAGGCGGTTGTCCCCACCAATTAACCATGCAGACGTTCCCAACCTAACAGTCCGCCCAGGTGTTTTGTTAACATAGTTGTTTTCATTATAGCAAAACACATTTCATCTCCTCACAACACATAATCATGAATCTCAAACCACGCATCTAATAACACAACTAAGCAACTACCTACGATGGCGATAAAGGGAGTTGTGTTGAACATATGGCTATCCTACTAGGTCTTCATAGCATAGCATATATATAACTAAAGAAAACATCCTATTCATGTATTTATACTGAAAATAAAGTACATGCATAGAAAAAATATTGGGACAATAAAGTGACACTTGCCTTGGTTAAATTTATCGTTCAAACAATCGTTGCAATCGCAAGCGTCGCACTCCGGGCAATCTAAATGTTCAAAACAATCTAAGATAAATAACCAGGGCATCACATCAAGAAAAATACATAATAACATGTATGCATGCATGATAGAAAACCTTTTATCCTCGAATGCATTTTGTAAACAATTTATAGTTGATAAATAGAGACTAAAGTAGTTTTTATTACACTCCACAAGAAAATAGTTTATAATTTTTTTTCCACAGGTGCTACTGGTTAGAAAAAACCGTAAGTTTTCATTTGCAATTGGAAACGCCCAAAAATAATTTACAGATAATAAAATATAGCTAAAACACTATAATCACTAATTGAAATTTGAAACTCTGTAAGTTACGTAAAATTTAAAAATAACAATACCAAAAAGTTCCTCTCCTTTTTAGGAATCCAACGGTATATTATTTGCGAAAAACAGACATGTAGATCTTTTTCTATGAATTTTACAAGATTGGAAAACTCGCAGACTGATAAAACGAAAATCAGTTTTAACATGAAATCTGATCGACACGTGGCTTGATATGATTGGGGCGTACCCCTTCACGTGGATCAGCAATCTGGGCCATTAGATCTGAAGAGAGTGGACGGCAGAGATTGGATCTGGAAAGCTCCCCGGAAAAAGATATAGGACTGCCGAAGACGGTGGCGGTCAGATGACAATGGTGGCGGCAACTCCGGCGATCTTCCTAGGTGGAGAAGCAGTGGACGGTCAGCAGCTCCTCAAGGTGGTCACGTCAGTATGCTGGATGATGTCTTTCGCTTCCCGAAACGGTGGCTACAGACGGATGGAGACAAAGATCTCTGACGATACTCCGACGAGAAATTACCGGCGAACCGGTGGTCTACAAAGAGGGAAAAAGGGTTAGGGCGATGTTGTACTACGAGGGGAAGATCGTAGGACGAAAATAAGGAGCAGGGCGGTCTGTTTTGGCGGTGACCTGGAGCTCGAAGCTCCAATAATGGTGGCAGCGGTGAGATCGGAATTCAGGATTGAGAGCTAGGGTTTCAAAAAATAAATGGAAAACGCTCTCTCTCACCCGGGGGATCGCACGCGACGCGTCCCCCGGCTCCTCCGCTCGCCACGCGTCCTTCTGGACAGTGCTATGGGCCCCACCCACGAGGCCTTCTTATCTTCTTTCTTTTCTTCCTAGGCGCTATCCTCTTATCTCTTCCCCGTAGCGCGCATCGCCATTGTTCCTGGCAGAAATCCCATCCCGATTAATCTCTCTCTGGCACCCATGAGAGGAAGGTGCGGCAGCGGAATCCCATGGGTCCCCACCTCCGGCGTGCGTCAACCCTCCTCGTCTTCGTGCCGCTCCCCACGATGCTGACGACGACGCTGCAGAGGGGGTCACTGGTGCTGCGAGTGGTGGAAGAGCTCCAGTCGACCTCCGCCTCCGTTGTTGAGGCTCCACCTCTGCTGCCGAGGCTCCACCTCCCCGAGCTCTCCCGTGGGCGGCGGTGCTGCAGTGGAGTTGTTGTTGGCCAACTTTGCTATAAAAGGCGGCCCGTGGTGGTTAGCGGCGGTGCTACCATAGAAAAGGCGGCGGCGGTACGGAAGGCAGGCGACCTTGCTTCATGGGGCGGTCGGCCTTGCTACATGTGGCGGCCGGTCTTGCTACATGGGAGGCAGCCGGTCTTGCTACCGGTAGTGGCGGAGCGGGATGCCTTGCTACATGGGGCGCCGGTCTTTGCTATCGTGGATGGCAGGTGTTGCTACAAGGGGGACGGCGGGCCTTGCTACCGGTGGCGGGTGGTGTTGCTACAAGGGGTGGAAGGCCTTGCTACAATAGGCGGCTGTTTTTGGTACCTGTTGTGGGCGCCATTGCTGCAAGCGGTGGGGGATTCTCCGACGACATCCTTTTTATCCGGCATTAATTTGGAACCGCGTGCATCTAAAGCTCGTCTTCTCCGGCGACGACACCTTCTCCAACGATGGCCCCTTTTGCAGCGACCGGTGGGATCCTCTGCTACAAGCGGCAGGAGGCGCTGCTACTACAGGTCGCCAGCGTTGCTACCTATCCGAGGTCTTCTCCGGCGACGGTATCTTCTCCGGCGGCGACATCCTCTCCGGCGACGACACCTTCTCCTGGGATGGTTGGATGTGTTAGAGAAAGGGGAGGGATTAGAGCTAGATGGTTGTCAGGTTTCTCGTTCCGCAGGAGATAGAAAGAGCGAAATTGCTAGACTTACAGGCAAAATCTGTTACGGACGGGCTTACGGGCTGACATGGCAACGGATCGTGAAACTGGATGCGAAAAACGCGGACCAACTGTTGCGCCTCTCCAATCATGATGATTCAAGTTGCGTCCGTAAGTCCGATCCATAAATAATTTTTGTAGGTGTAGCATTATGCACGCACGTGCACCCGGGGGATCGGGGGTTTTGATCCCCCGGAGGACGCCTAGCGCTGCCCAAAATAAATTGGGGCAAAGGCTGCGGGGGGGTATTTATAGGTGAATTTTCTTGGCCGAGGGGTAAGAAATCCGGGCCGAATCGAGCGAGAAATCGGAATTTGGAGGCGGTTTTGTTTCCGGTACGTGAGCTGGTCTCCCTGGCTGTAGGTTGAAGATAACCACGGGGCCCACGCGTCAGGGAAGATTTTTTTATTTGGAAAAAGCAGGCAACGTGCGCGTGGCTTTCGGCCTTTGCGTGGACGATTGGCCTCAGTGCGATGTGCACAAGCATGCGTGTGTGGGCTGGCCGGTCCAGCTAAATTTTTTTCCAATACATTTCTTTTTTTCCTTTTTGTTTTCTTTTTCCTGTTTTAGTTTTAAGACTCTAAAGTAGCCAAATAAAATACGGGAAATTCGTAAAAAATCCTGTAGCTCTATAAAGCATTTAGGAATATATTTCTATGTTCAAAATTAAAATCAAAAGTATTTTTGTGACAACTTAGCCTATTGGCTACAAGAGGAATTTGAAAGAAATAATGGAAACTTTGATGGAAAACAAAACAAATCATTTTGAAAAGTCAAAATATATGAATGATGACATGATGCACAGCAGAATTTTAATAATGAAAATCTGGGATGTTACAAACCTACCCCCCTTAAGATGAATCTCGTCCTCGAGATTCGGAATGGCTAGCAAATAGGTGTGGGTGGTCTTGTAACAACCCAAATTTTTGGGAAATAGAAATAAAAGGATTTATTAAAATACCAAATTTTGGAGCCAACAAAAACTTTTATTTTAAATACAAGATTAAATTCTTGTCTTTTAAAACCTGTGAATTTGAGCCCTTGCTCCCATGCTTCAAATAAAAAGAGTATGAGAAAGGTTTTTAATCCAATCCTTTGAGCCTAATTTTTGAAAACCATTATTTGGAAAGACAGTAAAATCGTATCTCAAGAAAACTAGCTTTGTTATAAAAGAGTGAAATAAAAAGATCTATTTTCAAACTATCAAGTTCTCAAGTTGTTATGTCCAAAAATATTTGAATCAATATTTTGAAAACTTAGTTCCAAAACCTTTGCAAAAATCCACCTGATTTCCTAGCCAAACTTTGATACCAAAATAAACCTTTGTTTATAAAATAGTTTATTTGATACAAATTTGTATTCTATCTATTTAAATCTTGCATGAATGCATGCGAAAACTTCTTAGCAAACCCTAAAGTCAAGTAAGCACAAACAACGAGTAAGAAAACGGAAATAAACGAGCAACAACACAAAACCCTAAATAGGAAACATAAGAAAAAGGATCTAGAAAATGTTATTGACTACCCTACTTTGGACTCCTATATTAAGAAATCCTCAACTTAACTGAAGGTTGGTTCAGTTTGGTTAGCAAGAGCAAATCACCCTCTTGCATGACTGAAAAAGTTTGGACCAAAACTCAAACCTTAACCTCTTCCAAATTTCGGCCAAACTTTGAATCCTATACAGAGACCATTCCAATATCTTATTCTTTTTCAACCAAACCAACACCTTTGGACAGGAAAAACGTATATCTAGGATCCTTATCCAAGGCATGGTCCAACCCAACCGGAAATTTCAAAAAAATTGAAGTTTGAATTCATTGAGGCATTAAGTCAAACACCTTCTGAGCAGAAATCAAACAAAATCAAATCAACTATTTGCAACAGTGGATCCCTGCCCTCTCTGCAAGTCCATCCCCTTCCCAAGTGTGTGCCTGCGTCGCCTCACGCATCTCTCCTCCCATCCCCTGCTCTGTGCGCCGAGTCCCGACGAGGAGAAGAGAAGAAAGTCGCCCCGACCACGTCCGCAGGTGCCACTGCTCCCTATCGATTCCTTCGTCATCCTGCAACGCCGGCATGCCACCAACGTCACCACAGCACCTGCAGACACAGCCCACACCGCCTTGACCATCCCTGCCACTGGAGATCACCGAAAACCGCGCCACGGCCATGTCGCGAGCACGTCCTGGCCACCCCCTCGCCCGGCCTCTCCGGCCTATAAAAGGAGGCTCCGACCTCACCATAGGACTCACACCACTCCCCTCTCCCTCGCAGACATCCTCTCTTGGTTTCCCTCTTCACCGTTCGAGCTCGCCGGCGACGCCGTCCCCGCAGACCACCGCCACGGCCGCCTCTGCTTCCCGGCGTTCCCGGCCGCCTATCGAGCTTCCGCGGGTACCAGGCGGAGGAGGAGGAGCTCCTCCACCTTTTCTGCTACACCGTCGTCGAGTTCTTCATCCTCTACGTTGCACTCCATCGCCGCCCTCGTCCCTGCCCAGCCACGGTGAGTTTGTCTCGAGGAGGAAGACACACGTACGTACCGGTTCGGGTTAGATTAAGTTCTGACAAGCCTGGCCCATTTGTCAGCAAAGAGTTTTTTTTCTTTTTCTCTCCACCAGCCGCGTGCAGCCTAGTGGGCCGGCCCGGATTAGTCTGTATGTCCGGCCCGGATAAAAAAAAGTTATTTCAGTTTTTCGAATTTTAGAAATAATTTTCAGATGCCAACTTAGACAGGAATTTCTTGGAGTTTTATAGCTCAAAATCCAGCATATAAATATGATTCGGAAACCTTAGAACATTAGCTATCCTGTAGAATTGGTTTGAACCCAATTAGATTTACATAGTGGTTGTAGCAAAAATAACAAAACATGATCTTTTCCACCTTAGAAAATCCATATCAAATCAAATAAAAATCCTAAAATATAAATCCAACACTAGAATTTCACAATTAGTGATACCCATCTGCCTATAGCATTAGATCTCAGTTTTGAACCTTTTTAAGTAAATACTATTTACCTATATGGCTATATAAGCATTTGTCATATAGGATTTTATTAAACTCAAACCTATAATCGAAATTTGGATGGAACTCTTATATATTGTTAGACCACCTTTCCAAATACCTATCTGTAGGTTAATCTTATTTCATGTGGACTTGTAGGAGGTACCTGGAAATTTAATACTACATAGTAGTAATTAGAAACTCAAACTTGCACACCAATCTCAAAATATGGAAATGATATAAAACCAATTCTAATCAACCACATTTTCAGATATTAATATATAACCCCTGATCCAAGTAAACTTGGATTACTAGATTGTACTTGTAGATTAACACTTGATCTCTAATTAGTTGCAAACTAGAAATGGCTTCAATAAAAGAAAAATACTCTAAAACCTATGAAGCCTCCTTGGTTGAACCATAATCTTGAATATCTACTTGTGGTCTATGACCATGGTCAATAAGGACTTGCAAGAGATATTTCACGATTCAAGGTAAATTCAATCCTCACTTAAGTCAACAAAGTGATAATTCCCTCTATATGAACTCAATAAAGTTTAAGCCACTCTCCATAGCATTCTTAGATAACTTTCCTTACCCTAGTATCCTTGATTGTTGAATGTGTGTGGTTTGTGAAATGTTTGGTGATTGTATGTATTTATTTTTCAACGATTAGACGACAAAGAGAGTAAGGAGAATGGATCCCAAAGTCCACCAAGAAATGGAGATGGAGATCAACCAATCCAAGATGAAGTTGAAGACTCTTTTGACATTGGCAAGCCAGGCAAACCATCTTTTGAATCATACTCCAAATGCCTAGTTTTCCTATTGCATTCTACTTGTTTTTAAAGTAAATTGCATGATTGAATTGCTACTTTAGAATGATAGTTGTGTAGTGATAACTTGCTTAGCAAGAGTATCAAGCTGAGTTTATCTGAAACCTCCTTAGTTGTAGCATCACTCAGAGTAGTTGCTTAGTCGCTAATAAATTTGAAGTCATCTATAGGGGAACCCTATTTGAAAGTGGTGACTGGAACTTGAAAGCTTGAATTGTAGACTACTCCTACATGATGGATTTCTGAAAGAAAATAATCTTGACTAAGGACTATGGAATGTATTTCTAAATGATAATGAGTGATGTACTATGTGAGCCAACCATACCGTATGACCACATTACCCCTAAATGGGAAGGGGCTTAGTCTGTAGCTTGTTTATTCTAGTATGGGAGACCTTGTATCATCCTTTATAGAGGTGCACCGTGCGCGGGTACTTCCGAACCGAGTGGAAATTTCCATTCATGCAGCACTCTGCAGCGGGCAAAACTAGGAGTGCCAAAATGGACTCTTAGGGAAGGATCCTGTACTAGAGTAGACAAGTGAAAGAGTTTGTTTGATTATCTGAACCTCGCATACCTTGTGTATGACGATCCGTGGATTTCTCCCGGCAGATGTATCGAATTTTGTGGGTAAAGTGTACCCCTCTGCAGAGGTTTCAAAACTATTCGAATAGCCGCGTCCGCGGTCATGGACAGTTGGCAAGCTGTACTTGACTTTTGTCAAGAATGATAACAACTTACGGTGAACTTGGTGAATGATTTGACTTGAACAGTGAAGGTGACCAACACTTGAAGTTCCTCTTTAGTTCCAATGTAGAGAATTAAATTTTCTTCTCTTTTAATGAAATCTCTTGGGAAATAAAGCTAGCATTTTGCAAATAAACTTAGAGCTATAGCCCACTATATGAGCCATGCCTTTCCCTTTTCATTTATTTATAAGATGGATTGCGAGTGCATTCAATGTACTCATGGCTCTGTCCCTGGCTATTAACTTGTCCAGACTTGAAGGAGCAAGATCAAGAAGGAAGGACTCATTGACGACTTTGCGAATTAGGCTCGTTTCCTACTGTCCGCTTTGCCTGTGCGGTTAAAGCTTGACAATATGGACCCAAAGTGTTATTCCGCTGCATGTTGATGCAATGTAAGGTTTGGTCTGTGCGACCACCTATGTAATCCCCTTTATTTACTATTAATAGCTATGACTGTGATATCAACTATGTTATGTAAATCACAACAATGATTCTGGGATTGTGATGGATTACATAACGGGCACTTCGAATTTGTTATAAATTCGGGGGTGTTACAAGTTGGTATCAGAGTCTTGGCTGACTCTAGGAAACCCTAGCTAGCATGGTCGTTAGAAAATGATACCTTTGATATCACAAGTTTGATATCAGGACTATCATGACCTTAGGAGACCTTAGTTAGCATGGTCGTTAGCTAAGAAAGTGATATGTTGACAAAAACTTATTTCTACCAAAGAAATTTATTTGCTTTGGTACCCAAAGCCCAACTTATACTCCCATCTTATTCACTTCAAATATCTTACACTCTCAACTTATACTCTCAAGAGATTTTGACAAAGAATTTATTTACCTCTTTAATTACAAAGTCTTTCCAAATATTTGTTTTACTCTATTCCTTATCTATTCCAAATTTATACTTTGGACGAGATACCACCATAAAGCCCCAGAAACAATGGATTAGAAGATTGTGGACTCGATCTTTTCCAAGACTTTAACCTTCGACGTCAATTACGAATGCTACCATCAAAAAGAGAGATGAATCTTCACATTAGCCAAAAATCTTCCGACAAGAGTCAACCCTGTGCGACAAAGACTTCAAGAGAAAAGAGAGAGTGATTAGAAATGATGAAGACCCAGCAACCTTTTGACCCACAGGATTTATAGGAAACGCTTAGTTAATTTCATTAAGCTGCCCTTACCTCACGATTATTAAGTTTGCTTAGTGCCTTGTGTGTATGAATGATTGATTGGATTTGTGATGTGTTACTCATATGCCATCCGGCAACATGTAGCAACCACTTTGAAAACTTGTTTGTAAAAAAATGTTTTTTGTCTTTCTCGCCCAAACCAAACTCTAACCATACCAATCCCACGTTAGAAACTTTTTTAAGTTGTTCCCTCTCATCTACTGCAGGACTTTACCCCTCTTCTACATCCCATGCTCGCAAGTCCATCATTTAATATATGTACCAAAGGAGGTCAAGCCAACTCAGACTTTGAACTACACCTCCAAGGGATTGCCCGGAGGTACCAAGCGACATCAAACCTGCACAAGTTTCCAATGAAGAGGAAAGGAGATATTCACACCCAACAGATATGCTATGCTTGTGGGGAAGCACAACATGTTGCACTCCAATGTCAAAGTCCGAAGATTGCAAACCTGGATCATCTAAAGAAGAAAGCTTGTCGTTGTTGTGGAGAAGAAGGTCATCCGGCCAGTCAATGTCCCGGAAACTGTCCCAACTGCGAAGACAAACATCCATTGGGAGGATGCCCTACAAGTCATATCACCTATTTTCAATGTGAGAGTAGTACCCATGTTCCAGCCAACTGTCCCATCAACTACTTGGTGTCAGCTATATCCAAGATCCGGCCAAACAATTTTCAACTAGCAGCACATGTGGTCCAGGCCAGCAAAGAGCACGATGATCATATTAAACGACGGAAGACGAACCTTATTTGCTGGGAGTGTGGAATTAAGGGACACTACTCCAATGAGTGCCCAGATAAGAGGAACACCGCACCCAAACCTATTGCCCATGCTCGCAAACGTGTCAAAACTAAAGATAGTGTCAAACCCAGTCTCTCTAAAGATCCTACCAATGTTCTTTCATCTTTAGGAGGCAACCCTATCACCACCAACATTGGCAGGGTTCGAAACCGCATCATTATTGAAGATAGTGTCAAAGGACTCTATAGCCTCAACTTCCGCAGGGGAAGGAAGCAGCCTTACAAACCACCGGGAAGTAACTTTGGCAACCTCAAGACACGAAGAGAAGAAAAAGATCAATCATCATGAACCAGCCACAGAATACCCCAAAGTTGCTTGTAGTCATAAAGTTAGTAAGAACAAGTTGAATCAAGTGTGGGGATCCAAGCCGAGAAGAAGCCTTAGTCACCTTAGTTTGGGACTAGTAGGCTTGTTTATTTCTTTGTAAATCAAGAGCGAGACTTGTAATCTGCAAGACCCTTTTTAATGAAAGACTATGGTTTAAACCCAGAAGATTTTTGTTTTTGAAAGTGTGATTGTTTGTTGAAAATGCTATGTGATTGATATGGGTTTTGGCCCATCTGGCCACATCATATTTCGGGTGTACCCAATCTTTCCATCTTGATATAAATTAATACACACTCTATCTTTTATCTAGTAATCTCATTTCTCAATCCATCTCAATCTTAACTTATGAATCTCGGGATGAGATTTTTTTTTAAGGGGGGAAGATTGTAACAACCCAAATTTTTGGGAAATAGAAATAAAAGGATTTATTAAAATACCAAATTTTGGAGCCAACAAAAACTTTTATTTTAAATACAAGATTAAATTCTTGTCTTTTAAAACCTGTGAATTTGAGCCCTTGCTCCCATTCTTCAAATAAAAAGAGTATGAGAAAGGTTTTAAATCCAATCCTTTGAGCCTAATTTTTGAAAACCATTATTTGGAAAGACAGTAAAATCGTATCTCAAGAAAACTAGCTTTGTTATAAAAGAGTGAAATAAAAAGATCTATTTTCAAACTATCAAGTTCTCAAGTTGTTATGTCCAAAAATATTTGAATCAATATTTTGAAAACTTAGTTCCAAAACCTTTGCAAAAATCCACCTGATTTCCTAGCCAAACTTTGATACCAAAATAAACCTTTGTTTATAAAATAGTTTATTTGATACAAATTTGTATTCTATCTATTTAAATCTTGCATGAATGCATACTAAAACTTCTTAGCAAACCCTAAAGTCAAGTAAGCACAAACAACGAGTAAGAAAATGGAAATAAACGAGCAACAACACAAAACCCTAAATAGGAAACATAAGAAAAAGGATCTAGAAAATGTTATTGACTACCCTACTTTGGACTCCTATATTAAGAAATCCTCAACTTAACTGAAGGTTGGTTCAGTTTGGTTAGCAAGAGCAAATCACCCTCTTGCATGACTGAAAAGTTTGGACCAAAACTCAAACCTTAACCTCTTTCAAATTTCGGCCAAACTTTGAATCCTATACAGAGACCATTCCAATATCTTATTCTTTTTCAACCAAACCAACACCTTTGGACAGGAAAAACGTATATCTAGGATCCTTATCCAAGGCATGGTCCAACCCAACCGGAAATTTCAAAAAAATTGAAGTTTGAATTCATGCAGGCATTAAGTCAAACACCTTCTGAGCAGAAATCAAACAAAATCAAATCAACTATTTGCAACAGTGGATCCCTGCCCTCTCTGCAAGCCCATCCCCTTCCCAAGTGTGTGCCTGCGTTGCCTCACGCATCTCTCCTCCCATCCCCTGCTCTGTGCGCCGAGTCCCGACGAGGAGAAGAGAAGAAAGTCGCCCCGACCACGTCCGCAGGTGCCACTGCTCCCTGTCGATTCCTTCGTCATCCTGCAACGCCGGCGCGCCACCAACGTCACCACAGCACCTGCAGACACAGCCCACACCGCCTTGACCATCCCTGCCACTGGAGATCACCGAAAACCGCGCCATGGCCATGTCGCGAGCACGTCCTGGCCACCTCCTCGCCCGGCCTCTCCGGCCTATAAAAGGAGGCTCCGACCTCACCATAGGACTCACACCACTCCCCTCTCCCTCGCAGACATCCTCTCTTGGTTTCCCTCTTCACCGTTCGAGCTCGCCGGCGACGCCGTCCCCGCAGACCACCGCCATGGCCGCCTCTGCTTCCCGGCGTTCCCGGCCGCCTATTGAGCTTCCGCGGGTACCAGGCGGAGGAGGAGGAGCTCCTCCACCTTTTCTGCTACACCGTCATCGAGTTCTTCATCCTCTACGTTGCACTCCATCGCCGCCCTCGTCCCTGCCCAGCCACGGTGAGTTTGCCTCGAGGAGGAAGACACACGTACGTACCGGTTCGGGTTAGATTAAGTTCTGACAAGCCGGGCCCATTTGTCAGCAAAGAGTTTTTTTTCTTTTTCTCTCCACCAGCCGCGTGCAGCCTAGTGGGCCGGCCCAGATTAGTCTGTATGTCCGGCCCAGAAAAAAAAAAGAGTTATTTCAGTTTTTCGAATTTTAGAAATAATTTTGAGATGCCAACTTAGACAGGAATTTCCTGGAGTTTTATAGCTCAAAATCCAGCATATAAATATGATCCGGAAACCTTAGAACATTAGCTATCCTGTAGAATTGGTTTGAACCCAATTAGGTTTACATAGTGGTTGTAGCAAAAATAACAAAACATGACCTTTTCCACCTTAGAAAATCCATATCAAATCAAATAAAAATCCTAAAAATATAAATCCAACACTAGAATTTCACAATTAGTGATACCCATCTGCCTATAGCATTAGATCTCATTTTTGAACCTTTTAAGTAAATACTATTTACCTATATGGCTATATAAGCATTTGCCATATAGGATTTTATTAAACTCAAACCTATAATCCAAATTTGGATGGAACTCTTATATATTGTTAGACCACCTTTCCAAATACCTATATGTAGGTTAATCTTATTTCATGTGGACTTGTAGGAGGTACCTGGAAATTTAATACTACATAGTAGTAATTAGAAACTCAAACTTGCACACAATCTCAAAATATGGAAATGATATAAAACCAATTCTAATCAACCACATTTTTAGATATTAATATATAACCCCTGATCCAATTAAACTTGGATTACTAGATTGTACTTGTAGATTAACACTTGATCTCTAATTAGTTGCAAACTAGAAATGGCTTCAATAAAAGAAAAATACTCTAAAACCTATGAAGCCTCCTTGGTTGAACCATAATCTTGAATATCTACTTGTGGTCTATGACCATGGTCAATAAGGACTTGCAAGAGATATTTCACGATTCAAGGTAAATTCAATCCTCACTTAAGTCAACAAAGTGATAATTCCCTCTATATGAACTCAATAAAGTTTAAGCCACTCTCCATAGCATTCTTAGATAACTTTCCTTACCCTAGTATCCTTGATTGTTGAATGTGTGTGGTTTGTGAAATGTTTGGTGATTGTATGTATTTATTTTTCAACGATTAGATGACAAAGAGAGTAAGGAGAATGGATCCCAAAGTCCACCAAGAAATGGAGATGGAGATCAACCAATCCAAGATGAAGCTGAAGACTCTTTTGACATTGCCAAGCCAGGCAAGCCATCTTTTGAATCATACTCCAAATGCCTAGTTTTCCTATTGCATTCTACTTGTTTTTAAAGTAAATTGCATGATTGAATTGCTACTTTAGAATGATAGTTGTGTAGTGATAACTTGCTTAGCAAGAGTATCAAGCTGAGTTTATCTGACACCTCCTTAGTTGTAGCATCACTCAGAGTAGTTGCTTAGTCGCTAATAAATTTGAAGTCATCTATAGGGGAACCCTATTTGAAAGTGGTGACTGGAACTTGAAAGCTTGAATTGGAGACTACTCCTACATGATGGATTTCTGAAAGAAAATAATCTTGACTAAGGACTATGGAATGTATTTCTAAATGATAATTAGTGATGTACTATGTGAGCCAACCATACCGTACGACCACATTACCCCTAAATGGGAAGGGGCTTAGTCCGTAGCTTGTTTATTCTAGTATGGGAGACCTTGTATCATCCTTTATAGAGGTGCACCGTGCGCGGGTACTTCCGAACCGAGTGGAAATTTCCATTCATGCAGCACTCTGCAGCGGGCAAAACTAGGAGTGCCAAAATGGACTCTTAGGGAAGGATCCTGTACTAGAGTAGACAAGTGAAAGAGTTTGTTTGATTATCTGAACCTCGCATACCTTGTGTATGACGATCCGTGGATTTCTCCCGGCAGATGTATTGAATTTTGTGGGTAAAGTGTACCCCTCTGCAGAGGTTTCAAAACTATTCGAATAGCCGTGTCTGCGGTCATGGACAGTTGGCAAGTTGTACTTGACTTTTGTCAAGAATGATAACAACTTACGGTGAACTTGGTGAATGATTTGACTTGAACAGTGAAGGTGACCAACACTTGAAGTTCCTCTTTAGTTCCAATGTGGAGAATTAAATTTTCTTCTCTTTTAATGAAATCTCTTGGGAAATAAAGCTAGAATTTTGCAAATAAACTTAGAGCTATAGTCCACTATATGAGCCATGCCTTTCCCTTTTCATTTATTTATAAGATGGTTTGCGAGTGCATTCAATGTCCGCTTTGCCTGTGCGGTTGAAGCTTGTCCCTGGCTATTAACTTGGCCAGACTTGAAGGAGCAAGATCAAGAAGGAAGGACTCATTGACGACTTTGCGAATTAGGCTCGTTTCCTACTGTCCGCTTTGCCTGTGCGGTTGAAGCTTGACAATATGGACCCAAAGTGTTATTCCGCTGCATGTTGATGTAATGTAAGGTTTGGTCTGTGCGATCACCTATGTAATCCCCTTTATTTACTATTAATAGCTATGACTGTGATATCAACTACGTTATGTAAATCACAACAATGATTCTGGGATTGTGATGGATTACATAACGGGCACTTCGAATTTGTTATAAATTCGGGGGTGTTACAGGTCTTCTCGAAGATCATCCTCTCGTTCTCATGTGGCTTCTTCTTCGGTATGGTGACTCCACTGAACCTTACAAAACTTGATCATTTTAGTGCGAGTAACTCTCTCTAATGTCTCAAGAATCTTCATAGATTTCTCCTCATATGTGAGATCACTCTCCAATTGAACCTCTCCAAGTGGAACTGTATCCCTTAGCGGTGCACCTACCATGTCTAGATGACACTTCTTCAATTGTGATACATGAAATACATTGTGAACCGCTGACAGTGCCTCTGGCAACTCCAACTGGTATGCAACTTATCCCTTACGTGCAACAATTTTGTATGGCCCAAATTAAACATGGTGCTAGTTTTCCTTTGATTCCAAATCTCTTCACTCCACGTAAAGGTGAAACCCTGAGGTATGCTCTATCTCCTACCTCATAGGTTACTTCCTTGCATTTTAAGTCAGCATAACTCTTTTGTCTCGATTGAGCTACCTTTAGCCTGTCACGAATAAGTCTAACTTTCTCCTCAGCTTCCTTAATCAAGTCAGGACCGAAGAAACTACGTTCTCCAACACCATCCCATAGCAATGGTGTTCTACACTTCCTGCCGTACAACGCCTTGAGCAGAGACATCTCTATGCTAGATTGATAACTATTGTTTTATGAGAATTCTGCGTATGACAAATTTTCATCCCAGCTAGATCCATAATCCAGAGCACAATCTCTCAACATATCTTCCAATGTCTGATTTACTCTCTTAGTCTGTCCCTCAGTCTGCGGATGGAACGTTGTGCTGAACTCTAGTCTTGTTCCCAATGATTCATGCAGTTGGCGCCAAAAATGTGAAGTAAATTTGGTGCCCCTATCAGAAACAATTCTCCTAGGAACTCCATGTACACACACAATCCTGTTAATGTAGATCTTAGCTAACTTGGCACTTGTATAGGTGGTCTTCACTGGTATAAAATGTGCCACTTTGTTTAGACGATCGACCACTACCCAAATAGAATCGTATCCTGATCTAGTCTTGGCTAATCCTGTGATGAAATCCATACCAATCTTGTCCCACTTCCAGTCAGGTATAGGCAATGGCTGTAACAATTCAGCTGGCTTCTGATGTTTAGCTTTCACTCTACTGCACACATCACACAAGGCAATGTACTCTGCAATTTCTCTCTTCATACTGGGCCACCAAAATCTCTCTCGCAGGTCCATGTACATCTTGGTATTTTCTGGGTGTATTGAATATGGGGAATCATGAGCCTCCTGAAAAATCAACTTTCTGATCTCAGGATCACTAGGCACACACAGACGCTTCTTAAACCATAGCGTCCCTTGTTCATCCTCACGAAAGCCAGCTTTGCCCTTGATCATGTTCTCTTTTATTTCTTCCATCTCCCTATCTCCTTTCTGGGCTTCTCTAATTCTGTCCAACAATGTAGGCTTCACTTCCATCGATGCTAGATATCCTTGTGGTACTATCTCTAACCTTAGGTCCTTGAATATCTCACACAAATCCAATGGTAATTCTCCTGCGGTCAGTCCATTTACGTAAGTCTTACAACTCAGTGCATCCGCTACTACATTAGCCTTCCCAAGGTGATACTGCAAACTCAAATCATAATCCTTTATGAGTTCTAGCCATCTCCTTTGCCTCATATTCAGCTCCTTCTGAGTGAATATATATTTTAGACTCTTGTGATCAGTTCACACATCACAATGCTTTCCCATTAAATAATGTCTACATACCTTGAGTGCATGCACAACTGAAGCTAACTCTATGTCGTGTGTAGGATAATTCCGCTCATGATGCTTGAGTTGACGCGAAGCATATGACACCACCTTCCCATCTTGCATTAGCACACAACCAAGTCCTTGACGAGAAGCGTCACAATACACTTGGAAATCCTTTTGAATATCTGGCAAACATAAAACTGGCTCAGTCACCAACCGTTGCTTCAATTCCTGAAAGCTAGCTTCACATGTGTTAGACCACTCAAACTTCTTCTCCTTCTTCAACAGTTCTGTCATGGGTTTTGCGATCTTGGAGAATTCTTCGATGAATCTCTGATAATATCCTGCAAGTCCTAAGAAACTCCGAATATCTCCCACATTCTTAGGTGACTCCCATTCAGTAACTGATGCAACTTTACTCGGATCCACTGCGACTCCTTCAGCTGAAACTATGTGTCCTAGAAATCCCATTTTATTTAACCAGAACTCACATTTGCTGAATTTAGCATATAGCTTGTGTTCTCTAAGCTTCTCCATGATCACACGCAGATGTTTCTCGTGCTCAACATCATCCTTTGAATAAATCAATATGTCATCAATGAAAACCACTACGAATTTATCCATGTACTCCATGAATACCTTGCTCATCATGGTCATAAAATATGTCGGCGCATTTGTTAGTCCAAATGACATAACTGTATACTCATATAAACCATACCTATTGGTGAAGGCTGTCTTAGGTATGTCTTGTTCTCGAATCTTCAATTGGAAATTACCTGATCGAAGACCAATCTTTGAGAACACCTTGGCTCCCTTTAGCTGGTCAAACATGTCATTTATATTGGGCAGAGGATATTTGTTCTTAATTGTTACTTCATTCAGCGAGCGATAGTCTACAACCAGCCTCTTGCTAGTATCCTTTTTCTGCACAAACAGAACAGGTGCTCCCCAAGATGATGAAGTAGGTTGAATGAATCCTTTATCCAGCTGCTCCCTAAGTTGCTTCTTGAGTTCTTTCAACTCATCCACATCCATCTTATACGGCCTCTTAGCTATAGGCCCAGTTCCTGGCATCAAGTCAATAAGAAACTCGACATCTCTGTCCGATGGCATTCCTGGTAACTCCTCTGGAAACACATCCGGATATTCCTTCACTACTCGCACATCCTCTAGGCTAACCCCCTTAAGAGAGTTCACCTTATTTCTCTTAAGCTCAAAGGTTGAATTGAAATGAATGTGTTTCTCCTCTGGGGTTGTGAGTGTTATGGCTCGTTTAATGCAGTCTATGATGCCTTCATACTCTGTCATCCAATTCATCCCAAGGATCACATCTAAACCTTGTGACTCAAAAACAATTAGGCTAGTAGGAAAGCTATGTGCCCCAATACTTAGACTTAACCGCCGACATCCATAGGCTGCTACTAGTTCTCCTCCAGGAGAGCATATTCTAATGGGTGTATTTATGCTCTCTGTAGGTATCTTATTTCTATCCACAAATACCCTTGATGTGAATGAATGTGATGCACCGGTATCAAATAAGACAAGAGCTAAGAAATTATTAAGCAAGAACGTACCAATCACAACATCAGGCTCCTCATAGATCTCCTCCACGTTGACATGATTCACATGTCCCTTCTGGAATGGATTTGGCTTGTTCCCATCGTTTTTCTTCTTCTCGGGGCAATCTCTCGAATAGTGTCCCTTCTGCTTGCATGAGAAACACTCCACCTTGGTGATGTCCCTCGTGGCGGAGTCGTTGTTGAGTTTTGGCCGTTCTGGCCTCCATGGTTATGGCCAATACCTCTCGTGGAGTTCTGGTTGTTGTGATTCTTGTGGACATTATGGTGGTGGCCATTTCCTCCGTGGTGCTGATGTCCATTCCCTCCATTGCACTGGTGTCCATTTCCTCCATGTGAATGACAGCTGTAGCCTCCATGGCTATTCCCAGAGCTTCCATTTCCCTCATATGAACTGCGAGGTTTCTGATAAGAGACCGAATAATCCTTTCCATGATTAAACTTTCTCTTATGGTTTTCCATGCTCTTGTGCTTGTCCTCCACAACCACGGCCCTGTCAAGTAGCTCCTGATAGCTATTGAATCTCACTGCCACTAGCTGAATTGATATTTCATCATTAAGTCCTCTCAGGAATTCAGATTGTCTCTTTGCATCAGTGGACACATCATTTGGAGCATAGCGTGCAAGCTTGTTGAAGATCTCTCCATATTCAGTCACAGAGCATGAACCTTGGCGCAAGTCGCGAAACTCACGCCTCTTCAACTGAATAACTCCATCTGCTACATGAGCTATGCGGAAAGCTTGCTGGAATTGGTTCCAAGTGATGGCGTTCATATCTGGGTATGTGATCTGATAGTTGTCCCACCATTCAGCAGCAGGACCTTCAAGTTGGTGCGCAGCAAACCGCACACTTTCATCTTCTTGAGCTTCAATTGTGTCCAACTTCTTATTAATGGTGCGGAGCCAGTCATCCGCTGCAATTGGCTCAGAGGAACTCGAAAAACTGGGGGGATTTAGCCTCAGAAACTGAGATAGGCGATCTTGCTGTGGCGGGTTGTGGTGGTTGTTATTGTTGTTGTTCATCATCTGTGTCATCATCTGGAAAAACTAGGTATGAGCCTGCATCTGAGCTTCCAACATTTGCTGCATTCCTGGGGGCACATCATTGTTGTTGCCCGAGTTGTCATGTGCACAGCGCGGAGGCATCTGTGATTTAGAATAGGCAAGTTTTAGACAGATAGAACTAAAGAAAATATACTATCTCAACATAACAGCAAACACAAAGCAAAGCAAGCACATTCCAAACATACTAGCAATCATCACACAATCACACAAAAAACTTTATAAAAGTTTTTTTATGGCTGCCATGAAAACAAGAAAAATGACAACTCATAATCCACACAAATCTATGAATCTATCGATAAGCATGTTAGGACTAGTTTCCTAATGGGTCATTCTGAAATCAAGATGGCCTTCAAATAGTTCATATTTTTCCTAAATAAGTAATCTAAAAAGGGATATAAAAACTTGCTAGTAAGTAAGCATGGTGTCCATCTATGTAAAATGATAGAGGTAAGAATTACAAGAAAACAAGTGTAAAAGAAGAAAGACTGAGGTTAAATTAAATTTTCAATCCTGTGGTCTTCCTATTTCTAATCCATTTTCTAAGGCCACAAACCTATAGTCAACGTAGTGCTCTGATACCATCTAAGGCGATTCAACCTGTTAAGGTAGAATCTCTATGCTTTTCAGTGCTAGTCCCTGGATCTCGCTAGCACACATAGTTCGATGAATAAACAGAATAGCAAAACATCAATTATTACATCGAATGATCCAGAGTATATTTATTACATCCTTGCATAGCCGATGGCTAGCGAAAATAAACAGAGTTCAAGAAAAGATGCAGAAACAAACTAAAGTAGAAGAGCTCCATCAATGCCACAAGCGAACACGATGAGTGGAGACTCGCGGCCTATCAACGATGCCTTACTCGTTGTCGGAGAAACCTGCAACATGAAACGTTGCAGGCACGAATGGTCAATACATTTGGAATTGTATTGGCAAATGTCACTATTTGGTGGATAAATAAATGGAGCCTATTAACTACCTAATATTTGGCTGGTGGAGTTTAGGCTCATTTGCGCAAAGCAATTGTTCCATTTGGCCCTACTTTGAACATTCCAAAACATTTAACCATTTAATAAAAAAATGTTTGCAGACATACTAGCATAAACCCATGACAAAGGAAGACGGTCTAGCTTTGTATGCTCCTAACCAAATCTAAGGACATGGTAGCATAAACCCATGATAAACAAGACAGTTTAGCTTCGCATGCTCCTAAGCCCTTTGTTTATCCCAACAAGTTCTATTAGAAAATTGGAATGACGAGATCTTCCAAACAGTTCCAAAATCTAGTTCCTCATAGTTGTCCATAACCGGGGACACGGCTAATCGATTAGTTTAACACCCTGCAGGGGTTGTACACTTTACCCGCACGACTCAGTCAACCCTTCTCACCATGAAAACTCATTTTGCTCACATGGTCCGGAGAAGACTTAGACGAGACTATTTTCAGAAGTAGGACCCGAGCGTTCAGGACGGACCCATGCCAACCTACACAACTACATCTGCTGGTCACGTCAGGACGGTCCCTACAACCTACTTAGTCAAGACAGAGCCCATATGACATGCGGTTGTAGAAGAAGCTACTACACTAGAAACCTGTCTGATCTCTTTGTTCCCTGGGCAGCGGTCCCCACCAATTCACCATGCAGACGTTCCCAACCTACCAGTCCGCCCTAGTGTCAAGGGATTTCGTGTCGCAAGAACACGGGGTACCACACGATGGACCCAAAGATTCAAACGCAGGGGGTTGTACGCGTGGGATCTAGATCGCAACGAAACACGACGACGGAAGCCTCAAGATACCGGAAAGTACAACGCACGACAGAGAGGGACATCGAGCTTTACCCAGGTTCAGGGCCCTTGTTGTGAGGTAAAACCTTTACTTCCTACCTTCTTGTATTACGACGCGACACCTCGCGAGGAGTACAAGGTCTTGGTTACAGAGCTCTAACCGGCCGGAGGTTGAAGAACCAACTTAGCCTAGCTAGGAGCTCAGAGATGGAGATCGGCTCCTTTCTAAGGGGAAGCATCCCCTCCTTTTATAGCGCCGAGGTCCTCCTTCCCCTCATCAACTTGGGGAAGGGGTTGCCACAAACGGCCAAGGAGTGGGACAGCTGTTGTCTTCAGTCTTTGGTGGATGTAGTCTTCATAGAGCAGTGGCGCCGGTCCACGGGAGTGGGTGGAGGAAGGCTGACGTCCTCCTCTAGCGCCCTGCACCATCCACCCTATTTTTAGGGGGGGGGGTGGTCAACAACCACCGTGCAGCTTTATGCAGGCACGGCAGGAGCTGGTCTCCCCCTTGTCGGGGTAGCCTAGGCGGTACGCTGTCTTTCGTCCTTATCTTCTTGCTCCACACTAGAACGTGCTGAGCTGGTGTAGATTTGATCCTTCCCCTCATGAGGAACACCTCGCGAGGAGGCCGTCTGGTCCTTAGTGGTTTTAATCGTCGTTCTCCTCATGAGGCGCCTCCTCATGAGGGTCTTCTTTGTTGGCCTTTGGTCTTCGATTTACCCCTGGGCCGAAGCTGGGCCATTGAAGGGGCCCAGGAGCAGGTGGACCGGGATACCCCGGTATCCAGAATACCAACAGTAGCCCCCGGGAGCCTAGCCTGCAAACACGCCCTCTCGAGGGAGCGAAGGGTCAGGGGCCCCCAGAAGCTGCTGGGCCCTCCAACGGCACGCATCAACGCGCGCGGTCAGAGGACCATGTGAAGATGCAGAGGCGACGACACGTGGCGCCACCGCGGCAGGCGAGACGAAGCGGCATGGAGATCGTGCGCTGTGCAGAGAGTACCAGCCATTTTGAACCGTCGCATCAAGGGCGACATTTGGGAAACCGCGCCCTCTCTGCCTCCTTTAAAGCTTAGGAGAGAAGGCTCCTTCTTCTCCTTCATAGCACATCGCCACCGCTGCCCCCTTTCAAAGAGCTTGCACATCCAATCCACTCTAGCAATCTGCCTCCTGCTGAAATTCTCCCCAATCCGACAGCACCATGGCACCGTGCAGGACCACCAGAGCGACGAGTTTTTCCGAAGCAGCGCCGCCACCGGTGGTGCCCCTGCTAGACTCCTGCGTCAAGAGCAACCGCGAGCTCCAAACCGTCCGCGAGATGGTCGGGAGCAAGAACAGCGAGTGGGGTGCCACTGGCATCTGGCATGGCCAGACGCCGCAGGAGACTCTGCCCACGACGGAACAACCCTTCTTCCTCTTCTCCGTCTTTGCCGGAATGGTTCCGCCATTCTTCCTCTTCCTCCTAGCGATCCTGGAGACCTACGAGATCTAGGAGATTCACCTTCACCCCTGATCCATCGCCATGCTGGCGGTCTTCGCTTACGCCTACAAGGCGTGGATCGGCATCAAGCTGTCGGTGGCGTACTTTCACCACCTCTTCTCCCTTCGGCCCTCTGGACTGAACCAGAGCTTGGGCTGTGTCTCCTTCAGCACTACCGCCGCAATGGAGGGCAACTTCATCGACATGAAGTTGATGAAGAAAGTTGAAGACTTCCAGAGTCGCTAGCTCTTCGTCGACATCCTCGAGGAATCTGAGCTCTTCCTCGTCACCGTGGTGCCCCCCATCAAGCTCACCACTTGGGCCAGCGAGGCACTCCCCGAGGAAGCCTTGAAGACACTCCGCCCATGGATCCGTGACCTCCGTAAGGCCGGCGTCACGGGGACCATGGTGGGAGTGGTATTTGTCACCAGGCGCATTGCTCCTCTTCAGGACCACCGCCGGAGCATCTGGGCACACCGAGCAGGAGACGACATCCGGCTCCACGTCAGCGAGCTCAATGCCGACGCTTGGGAAGAGGTAATAAGAGCCTTCTTCTCCTCTGCATCCATTCCAACGATTCCGCGCAGGGCCCTGCCGATTTACAGCCTGGGCGCTCGAGAAACCAGCTGTGTCACGGCTGGGATCTTGAAGGTCAATGCTTGGGGACCTTTCCTCGCGGACGGTGTTACACCTGGTCCCCTTCCAAGCGCACCGGTGGCAAGCTCAAAACAGGACTCGACAGCGAGGGGAGCAGGGCCCGAGGCCCCTGGAGATCATGATGATAATGATGCTGAGTCTGGCGAGCGGGTGACCCGTCGGAGGCGTTCGAAGAGTACCGTGGTACTTTCGGACTCCTCCGACGACGATGAAACCGCCTTGCCGGACCAGCCTACCGGGGGAAACGCCGCTGCATCTTCCTCGCGGGACCTGGAGGAGGAGCGCCTAGCCCGCTTGGAGGCCAAGCGCCGCTCCAAGTTCAACGCCGAACACGCTAGCCGGTGGCCCAAGGCGGGGGCTCCCCACGGCAAGGGGCCGACCGACGAATCTTCTACACCCTGCCTCCGACCTCAGCCCTCCCGGGAAAGAGGGGGTGGGTTGAGCGCGACGCCACGTGAGTACTCCTGCAACAGCTTCACATACCTGACTTACCTTCCTCCTAAATTCCTTTCCTTCCTTTCTCCCTAGGGACGCCGAGGAGAAGAAGGAAGAGAAGAAGAAGAAGAAGAAGAAGAAGAAGAAGAAGAAGAAGAAGAAGAAGAAGAAGAAGAGGAAGACTAGCCAGACCACACCGGGTCCTGACCCGGCATCCACCGCCACACCGGCGACGCCGCCGCGCGCCACCGAAAAAGAAGAGAACCGTGCGTCCGAAGACGCACCGTCCACAGCCGGAGCCGCACCGGCTCCCAGCACGACTGGGCCCCCCAGCGTGGGGGGCAGACCGGAGACCACGGGGGGCAGCGCCTACTGCCCCTTCCACTGCAAGCGCATCCAACGCCCCTAGGGTGCCCTCCGCCACACCTACAACTCCCACCGGCGAGAGGGCAGCACACTCGAAGGAGAGGGCAGCCCCCAAGCCCTGCACTGAGGGGAAGACGTCCTCCTCGGAGTCGGGCCCTTCCAGAGCCCCATCGCCTCCCCTACCGGAGATCTTGGGGAGGCCCTTGAGAATTACCGTGGACCCTCACACCAATGCCGATGAGGCGTGGGCGAGGGTGCGCGAGGCCATGGTCGACACCTTCCAGAATGAGGTTACCAGGGCTCGCGTTGTGGACCAAGCGTGCATTGATGAAGGATGGGCCCTTCTCCACCAAGCCACGGAGAGGTGCCGACTTCTGGACCAGCGCGCGGCCGAACGCCGCGAGCAGGCGAGGAAGGAGGCTTAGGAGATCCGCGCGAGCACGGCCGACGAAGCCGAGGAGGTCCTGGCAAGGGCGAGGGCGTCGACGAGGGAGATCCTGGCCAGGGCGCACAACGAGGCCACGGAGATCATCTCCGCAGCGCGCCAGAGGATCCCCTCCACCGTCGGGCCTCCCAACCCGGCCTTGGCCAGGGAAGAGCCTGAGCCTGCAAGAGGCTTGGATCGCTACGCGGGAGGCAGAGGTTTGCCACCGTGAATAGGAGCTATGCCTCCAGGAGGAGCAGCTCTCCGCCCTCAAGGACCGGCTCAACAGGGAGCGGGAGGCCCTTGAGAGTAGGGAGGAGATGGTCAACCAGGACAACATTGACCTGGCCCAATGCCGGGAGACGCTGCAGCAGCGTGAGTCCTCTCTCCAGGAGCAGATGGACCGCATGCTGAACCAGCGGTGGGTCAGACTGGAGCAGGAGTTCGAGCGGAAGCGCGCTGAGAACCTCGAGGTGTGCCGCGCGGACTTCCGCTCCAAGACCGACACCGCCTTGGAGAGGTACAAGAAGGGGCGCAAGACCCTGGAGCGCTAGGTCCGAGACCTAGAGGCCGACTTGAAGAGGGCGCACGAGGTGCACCGGGGCGCCGAGCGCGCCTTGGAGGAGACCGATGCCATGATGAACGCGCTTCAGCGCGACATATCGCGGCTCGAGGAGGAGAACGCGGTGATGGTCTAGCAGATCGTGGATCTCACCAAAGGACTCCAGGAGGCCAAGGACTCCAAAGAAGAGGCACGCATGCTGCGTAGGCAGCGCGTGCAGATGTTCCACGGGTTCTCTGCCCGCCTTACGGAGGCGACGCGTCGTCTGGGCATCGATGGACTGCACCTGCCCTCCGCTCCAGAGGACGACGGGTTGATCCTCCACTTCTTCGGCCAACTAAGAGACAAGCTGGCGGAAGCCGCGGCCAAGGTCACGAAGCTCATCGACGCCGAGTGCCGGGAGCTCCTGGGACTTGCGGGGACGCGAATCTTCTCCAACATCCAGCACCTCCGTCCTGACCTCGACTTGGAGGAAGTCTTGCAGAGGAGGGCGGCCACACCGCCTGTCACTCCTGATCGCGCGGCATAGGCCAGAGCGGCCCGCCTGGGCATCGCTCTCCAGCGCCTGCAGGCCATCTATTCCCGCCCGGGAACATCCTCGGCCGTAGGACAGGAGAGCTCCTCTAGCGAAGAGGCAACGAGCTCTAGAGAAACCAACGACGAAGAAGCGGCTGAGTCCGGCGACGACGAAGCGATGGAGTCCAGCGGAGAGGCGTCCTCGGGGTCGTGCCAATGCACTGGCGGTGACGAGAGCTCCGAGCAAGATGCCCCGTAAGCTCTCCTGCCAGACCTCCTCCTGATGTATCCTGCTTGAACTGCACATTCAGTGCACATCAGACATTGCCCTGCTGGGCCTTTTTTAATTGTAACCGCAAAGGCGTTTGTTCGCCAAATTATCCTTGTTTGCACCCTTATGAATTTTTCCATGCCTTGCCTTTGCCTTGAGAGTGCTCTACACCGTTCAGGGGCCAGCCTCCGAGCGGAACAGTAGCCTAACACTTAGTATGCAGCTCGTGGAGCTTTGCAAGGCTAGCGGGCGATGCGGCTCTGGAGGTGACCGTGATGGCCTACAGGACTATCTCCCTGCAGCCCCCCTGGTGTTCAAGCATGACAAAGGCGATACTAGGAGAAGATGCACAAGGCTGTAGACGAGAACAGCTAAAGATATGCAAACCCGCACATATTGTGCGACCTTTGCATGCTCACGCGCCATCATTCGAGTGTCGCTCGAGAGGAGAGAGCACCATGGACTGTATGAGGTGACTGTAGTGGGTCGTTCCCTTAGTCAGAGCTCGATCCGTTCTGGGTTTTGCGGGCCTGCTGTTTTCCGGGCGAAGGCCCCAGCGCGGACACCGTGCTCCGGCTCTTTCTCGAAAGGCAAACGAGCGAAAGCTCATGTTCGCATTAGGCCACGCTCCATCCAAATCCGTGAATTCGAATAAGATAGAAACACCAGGAACTACAATAGTTATATGAACTAAAGAAGGTTGAGAACAAGCAAAATTTGCTGTTACACTTTAATTCCTCACGGGGATGAGAATCCTTTGTTCTCAGCTGAGGGCGGGGAGACAGAGCCCCCAAGCCCCCAGCTTTGCCTCCACGCGCCCTGGGGACGAGGCTATCAAGAGCAGCGAGCGCCTACGCGCCCTCAGGCTCCGACCCTAGGGGAGCATACTTGTCGAGGAAGCACTCGCAGAGATCTCTCCAGGACAAGATGGATCCTGGTGGCAAACCCTAGATCCACTGCCGAGGCTCGTCCTTTGTAGCCATCGGGAACCAGTTTGCTATGACGCGCCCATCGCCTCCAGCCGCTCGAATGGCGACAGCGTACTGCCGCAGGAACTCGATGAGATCTGATGATCCGTTGAAGCAGGTGGGCGTGACTAGCCTGAAGTGCCGCGGCCAGTCCACACACCGGAGGGGCTCGAAGAGCGCTTCAAAACCCCCGAAGCAGTCAACACCGCCCGCCGGCGCTCCACCTTGTCCCATGACCTCTAAGGTCGCAAGGAACTGAAGACGACCATGACGATGGGCCTCGAAGTTAGCACGAAGGCGAAGACGCTCGGGATGATCGTCACCCATGTCGAAGCAGATCTGGAAGAAACACACCACAACCCCCTACCCGGCGCGCCAAATGTCACGGGATTTTGTGTCGCAAGAACACGGGGTACCACACGACGGACCCAAAGATTCGAACGCAGGGGGCTGTACGCGTGAGATCTAGATCGCAATGAAACATGGCGATGGAAGCCTTGAGATGCCGGAAAGCATAACGCACGACAGAGAGGGACATCGAGCTTTACCCAGGTTCAGGGCCCTTGTTGTGAGGTAAAACCCCTACTTCCTGCCTTCTTATATTACGATGCGACACCTCGCGATGAGTACAAGGTCTTGGTTACAGAGCTCTAACCGACCGGAGGTAGAAGAACCAACTTAGCCTAGCTAGGAGCTCAGAGATGGAGATCGGTTCCTTTCTAAGGGGCAGCTTCCTCTCCTTTTATAGCGTCGAGGTCCTCCTTCCCCACATCAACTTGGGGAAGGGGTTGCCACAAACGGCCAAGGAGTGGGACAGCTGTTGTCTTCAGTCTTCGGGGGACGTAGTCTTCATAGAGCAGTGGCGCCGGTCCACAGGAGTGGTGGAGAAAGGCTGACGTCCTTCTCTGGCGCCCTGCACCGTCCACCCTATTTTTAGGGGGGTGGTCAACAACCACCGTACTGCTTTATGCAGGCACGACAGGAGTTGGTCTCCCCCTTATCGGGTAGCGTGGGCGGTACGCTGTCTTCTGTCCTTATCTTCTTGCTCCACACTGGAACGTGCTGAGCTGGCATAGATTTGATCCTTCCCCTCATGAGGAACACCTCGCGAGGAGGCCTTCTAGTCCTTAGCGGTTTTAATCGTTATTCTCCTCATGATGCGCCTCCTCATGAGGGTCTTCTTCGTTGGGCTTTGGTCTTCAATTTACCCCTGGGCCGAAGCTGGGTCGTTGAAGGGGCCCAGGAGCAGGTCGACCAGGATACCCCGGTATCCAGAACACAGACACCAGGTGTTTCGTTAACATAGTTGTTTTCATTATAGCAAAACACATTTCATCTCCTCACAACACATAATCATGAATCCCAAACCACGCATCTAATAACACAATTAAGCAACTACCTACGATGGCGATAAAGGGAGTTGTGTTGAACATATGGCTATCCTACTAGGTCTTCATATAGCATAGCATATATATAACTAAAGAAAACATTGTATTCATGCATCTATACTGAAAATATAGTACATGCATAGGAAAAATACAGGGACAATGAAGTGACACTTGCCTTGGTTAAAGTTCTCGTTCAAACAATCGCTGCAATCGCAAGCGTCGCACTCCGGGCAATCTAAACGTTCAAGACAATCCAAGATAAATAACCAGAGCATCACATCAAGACAAATACATAATAACATGTATGCATGCATGATAGAAAACCTTTTATCCTCGAATGCATTTTGTAAACAATTTGTAGTTGATAAATAGAGACTAAAATAGTTTTTATTAAACTCCACAAGAAAATAGTTTATAATTTTTTTCTATAGGTTCTACTGGTTAGAAAAAACTATAAGTTTTCATTTGCAATTGGAAACGTCCAAAAATAATTTATAGATAATAAAATATAGCAAAAACACTATAATCACTAATTGAAATTTGAAACTCTGTAAGTTACATAAAATTGAAAAATAACAGTAGCAAAATGTTTCTCTCCTTTTTAGGAATCCAACGGTATATTATTTGTGAAAAACAGGCATGTAGATCTTTTTCTATAAATTTTACAAGATTGGAAAACTCGCAGACTAATAAAACGAAAATCGTGTTTTAACAGGAAATCTGATCGACACGTGGCTTGATATGATTGGGGCGTACCCCTTCACACGGATCAGTAATCTGGGCCATTAGATCTGAAGAGAGTGGATGGCTGAGATTGGATCTGGAAAGCTCACCGGAATAAGAGATAAGATGGCCGGAGACGGTGGCGGTGGCGGCCAGATGACAATGATGGCGGCAACTCTGGCGATCTTCTGAGGTGGAGAAGCAGTGGACGGTTAGTAGCTCCTCAAGGTGGTCACGTCAGTATGCTGGATGGTGTCTTTCGCTTCCCGAAACGGCGGCTACAGACGGATGGAGACAAAGATCTCCGACGATACTCCGGCGAAAAATTACCGGCGAACCGGTGGTCTACAAATAGGAAAAAAGGGTTAGGGCGATGTTGTGCTGTGAGGGGAAGATCGTAGGATGAAAATAAGGAGCATGGCAGTATGTTTTGGCGGCGACCTGGAGCTCGAAGCTCCAATAATGGTGGCGGCGGCGAGATCGGAATCCGGGATTGAGACCTAGGTTTCAAAAAAAAAATTGGGGGAAAGGCTGCGGGGGTCAAGGGGTATTTATAGGTGAATTTTCTTGGCCGAGGGCTAAGAAATCCAGGCTGAATCGAGCGAGAAATCGGAATTTAGAGGTGGTTTTGTTTCCGGTACGTGAGCTGGTCTCCCTGACTGTAGGTTGAAGATAACCATGGGCCCCACGCGTCGGGAGCTCCTATACTCCAACCTGATCGGTACAAACTCCGCGCCGCACACCCTTCAATGGTTACGGACCCGGCCCATTAGACTGTTTCCGCGCATTTCTTCTTTCGGGGTGTTTACGCCCTGGCTGGTCGTGGGCTTGGCCCATTTCGCGTTTGCCCGTTTTCTTTGCTTTTTCTTTTTCGATGTTTCTTTTTTCGCTGTTTCTTTTTCGCATTTCCAATTTCTGTTGTTTTTTAAAATTTCTAAATCGGAATAAAATTGAAAATCGGATCAAAATTCAAATTAGAACAAATTTCAAGTTAAAACAAATTTCAAAATTAAAACAAATTTCAAGTCGGAACAAATTTCGAAATTTGAACAAAAATTGAATTTGAACAAATTTCAAAATTTATGAAATTTTCAATTTTTGAACAAAAATTGAAATTTGAATGAATTTCAAATTTTGAACGAAAATCAATTGTGAACAAATTTCAAAATTTGTGAAATTTCCAAAATTTGAACGAAAATCAAAATTTGAACGAATTTCAAAATTTAAACGAATTTCAAAATTTGAACAAATTTCAAAATTTAAAAAAATTCGTAATTTGAACGCATTTCAAAATTTGAACAAAAAAATCAAATCTGAACATTTTTAAAAATGTTGCAAAAAAAAATGGAAAGAAAAAGGGAAAAAGAAAACAGACAAAAGAAAAAAGAAAAAAGGAAAAAGAACAAAAAAAGAAAAAAGAAAAAAGAACGAAAAAAAGATAGCCCACCAGGTCGGCGCTAATGGGCCGGCCCACACCGCGCGCGGGGGTGTGCGGCGCGGTGCAAGCGCCGACCAGGTCGGAGCATAGGAGTCACCCCACGCGTCGGAGAAGACTTTTTTTGTCTGGAAAAAGCAGGCAGCGTGTGCGTGGCTTTCGGCCTTTGCCTGGACGCTTGGGCCTGAGTGCGATGTGCACAAGCATGCGTGTGTGGGCTGGCCGACCCAGGCAAATTTTTTTCCAATACGTTCCCTTTTTTCCTTTTTGTTTTCTTTTTCTGTTTTAGTTTTAGGCCTCTAAAGTAGCTAAATAAAATACGGAAAAATTCGTAAAAAATCATGTAGCTCCGTAAAGCATTTAGGAATATATTTCTATGTTCAAAACTCAAATCAAAAGTATTTTTGTGACAACTTAGCCTATTGGCTACAAGAGGTATTTGAAAGAAGTAATGGAAACTTTGATTGAAAACAAAACAAATCATTTTGAAAAGTCAAAATATATGAATGATGACATGATGCAGCAAAATTTCAATAATGAAAATCTGGGATGTTACAAATATGAAATTGTTATGGTTGGGACCATGCCTATCAAAGTAAAGGTAACATAATCATTTAGTGAAATGCGAAGTTTTGTTTCATAAAAAGTTGTTTTGGTAACAAGACTTGATCAACCTTGTTAACAAAGTGGTTTTTGAATGAATGAAACTATGTTTTCACCGCATTTACTTTTGTTTACCCATGTTTTCACCTTATTCACTTTTGTTTCCGCTGTTTAGTTGCATATTAGAGTATCTTAGAGCCGCTGTAGACTTGGTTTGAATTTGTTTTCCATCGGTTCATAATCATTTTCCCGTGTTTTTAATCATTTGTCAATTTCTGAAAATCCTCAAAAATAAAGTTTCTCGAAAAATTCCAGATTTTTTTGAAAAAATCTTTACTTCAAAAATAGGGCAGAGAGGCACCTGGGACACCCCAGGGGGACCCACCATGCCACCACACCACATGGTGGCACGGTCCAAGCTAGGCCGAGTCATGGCATGGTGTGGGCCCCCTGGCCCACCACTTATTCTTCCACCTGCCACTCCACTCTCTCTCCCGAGAAAACACCATTTCATTGCTCAAACCCGTGTTCCTGTTGTTTTTGCTCACGATTTTCGATCTCCTTGCTCAGCCCATCTTTGCTGCTGCGATTTGGAGCATTTGTTCTCCAGTATGTGACTCCTTTGATTGTCCAATTAGAATTTTGTTTAGTGGAGTATTTCTTGAGTATTTTAGTATTGTAGGTAACAGGTTAAGTGAGTTTGCATGCTTATTATATTGCTTAGATAAGTTATTTTGATGCATGTTAGCTCTCTTGCAACTCCCTATAGTAGTTTCCTTCATTTGTTTGTCTTAAAATCATTTTTTATGAGGTTTGTTAAAAATTTCAGAAAAGGAAGATGGATAATCACACTGATGGAGAAATCCTTGAGAGAGAAGCACCAAGGGTAGGAAGGCCTTCAAGATCAACCACTCGATTTAGGGCATCCTACAATGAAGATCTTATTGCACCAAGCATTGGTGATGAGGGGGATGATGGAGAGGCACATCCATCCACTTTCCCTTGTACTAACTTTTTGAGTGATGCAGGGATCCTTGAGGATTTCTTACTTCTTATCGACAGGGTTGGTTTGACTGCATACATGCTTGATGAGAGTGACCAATATGCTATGCTTACAAAGATTTTTGTTGAGAGTTTTAAATTTTCTAACTCTGCCTTCAAGCCATCTATTGCATTTAAAATTTATGATAAGTCTGTCACCATGTCTTTGGAAAGATTTTGCAGCATCCTAGGTATTGAAATGTTTGGGATAGCAAAGAAGGTTCAGAATCGACCCGCTGATTTGCTGGAGCTTTACCGAGGGGTGACTAATGATGATGACCGCATAGCCCAATGTGACAAGATAAGGAACATTCAACTCCCAGCTATTAGATACTTTTCTTACTATCTTGCCACTAGTATTCTTGGTAGGGAGAACACTAGTAATATTTCTAATTATCATTTAGCTTTTTTAGCTACTACGCTTGATGTTAGTAGGAAGTACAACCTTGGTGCTCTCATTGCTCATCGCTTAGCTGCTGGGGGACCCATTTATGGAGGAATTATTGATGCGTGCATTGTTGCTGCTTTGGGCCTTTCTGTTGCTCCTAATGATACATTGTTAGTCCCACAGAGACTTGATCTTGCTGCTATGAAGGTCCATCACTTTGTTACTGCTAACTCTTGTGCAGGAAGTCTAGTTTATAGAATGGTATTTACTGATGGAGATGAAAGGGAAGTTCCCTTGCCGCAGACCAGTTTGTTCAGTATTTGTAGAGGACCTTGGTCGCGCTCGAAGGAGGAGTTGGACGAGCAGCTTAGGTTGTTTGTTCCGCATGCAGCAGGGCGCCGAGAGCCAGGAGGAGGAGTCGCCTTCTGATTACTACACCGTGCATCATACCGGGGCGCCCTCGAGCTCATATCAGGATGAAGGTACTTCTTCGTCATAGTTTGGAAATGCCACTTCTTGGCCGCGTTGGGATTGATATCCACTTAGGCCAAAAGCCTAAGCTTGGGGGGAGGTATACTGACAACTCACTCATCTATGCATCATATTATGTCGGGACTTTGTATATCCATGTTTCACTTTCTTTCTTTTTCTTTGTTGTTCTTGTTTTATTTCTACTTTCCAAAACACAAAAAGACCAAAAATATTTCTGTTATTTCTCTTTGTTTGCTTCTTTAGTTTTCTAGTATTGGTTTGCTTTAACTTCTAGTTTTGGTTTGGTATTCAAAAAATCCAAAAAGATTTTGCTTTGTTTGTTCTTTCCTTCTGTTCTTGTTTTGAAATTCAAAAACCCAAAAATATTTGTTGTTCTTTTCCAGTTTTGTAAAGTTTGCTACAGAGTTCAGTCTCCCGTGTCTCCATTGGAGCTTGGTTATCACTTCGTATTATTTAAGCCACACAAGTGAAAGGCAATAATGACGTCTTATGACAACTCGAGATGTGGTGAGAAGCCGGTATGAACTCTATTTGTTTTCATTTTTATACATATACTCATTTATGTGGACATGCTTAGTTTGTTCGTGTAAGGTGTATGTTATTTAATGGATGCTTAGTAGTTCTTGCTCTCATATGATTAGTTCCAGTTTACTAATAGTTTGTAGCATGTCATGTAGATGTTTGCTTGCATTATTCTATTCATAAAATGGTATTTTAATCAACTTGGCACATGCTCAAGCATGCATATGACTAAACAAAAATCAATTAAGCCTTGATGATTTATTTTGCCTCAGAGCTCTTGTATCGTTTTTATGCCCCTATTAATTTTTTTTGTCGTAAGCATGATTATGACAGTTACTGCTCTCTCGATTGTCGCTTTCCAGTCTTTTGCTAGCCTTCACCTGTACTGAGATGGAATACTTCTCATGCATCCAACTCCTGAAAACCAAGTTATTCCAAAGATTCCACTATAAATTCCTATGCATGGGATTTCAAACCATTCCAAGTAAATTTTCATGTGCTACCTTTCAAAACCTTCAAATACTTCTCATTTTGTGACACACTTTTTAGCTCATGACGACGTAGTGGTCTGGTTTGCTATCTTCCATATTGAATTAAGTACCCCTCGACTTGCATGCTTCATCTGCTCATCATTAATTTTGCAAGAGAGCTGGTCAACCCATTGTAACCTCTAAAAAAATGTAGTGACCTCACCTTTTAAAGATGATGATCCCTGTGCTTTTTAGTGCTAGTCCCTGGATCAAACGCTAGCACACATAGTTTAAGATGTAATACCAAGAAACAAAGGTCATTTTATTACATCGCATGATCTAGCAATTACATAAAGAAACTTTACAATACTCATAGCATAATGCTTTCAGAGTTTACAACGAATTCAAAAATGGCATGGAGTCCTTCTTCTTCATGTGCCACAGGCGAAACATGTTACGGATAGACTCGTAACCCTGTCGTACCTTTCTTATCATCAAAAACCTACAACATGAAATGTTGCAGCCACAAAGGGTCAATACACTTGAATTGTATTAGCAAGATGTCATTGTTTGGTGGACACAAATGGAACCTAACACTTAAATGAATATTTGGCTAGGTGGAGCTTCGGACCTATTTGCGCTAAGCAATTTTATCCTATCATTTCTTGTAGCAAAACTTTAGCTGGCCAACTTGACTTGGGTGACCTACCCATGTAGCCACAGGCCGTAGTTATCGTACGGGACACACTGGTCGATAGATAACTACATCAAATGTCAAAACCTCAATTACTACATATGGACAACTTGGTTTGGGTGAACCATTCCTGCAGACACTGGCACATAGACATGGCACGGGAACTGCTAGCCAATAGACACTTGTACCAATTGCCATATTCCCGGTTCAACCCACAAGTTTTAATTTTAAGAAGTTGGCATGAGGAGATCCTTGAACAGCTTCAAAATCATGTCGCTCAAAATTGTCCGTAACCGGGGTCACGGCTAAGTACTTAGTTTTAACCCTCTGCAGAGGTGGTGCACTTTTCCCACAAGACTCAGTCAACCTCTTTTGCCATGATGCTCATTTTGCTCAAATGGCCAAGTGAAGACTAAGATGAGACCTTTCAGAGGCAATCCCTCAGACCAACCCGGACGCGCTCCCAAATACCACCCTCTATTTGTCTGGCTGAGTTCTCGCAACTTAGTTAGTCAAGACAGAGCCCATATGACTCGTGGTTGCACTGGAAGCTTCACGACATTGAACGTCTCCTATCTCTTTGTTCCTGGGTGGCCGTCCACAAGTGAGATACACCTGCTGGTTCAGAGGTTCGACGACATGACCCCAGGGAACCACTCAACACAAATCCATTCTTACCACTTTCCACCCAGGTGTTTCATTAACTTAGTTGTTTTCTTTCGTTTTTGTAAAACAATGGTTTTCAACACTTAGCCAAAACATGTGATAATCCCTTCCCACAACAAGTGTAAGGCAACCTATAGTAGCAGAAGTTCTAATAGGTGATGCAAAAGCTAGACATAAGCTAGACAAAAGACTTAGCATAAAATCATAAGTTTATAAAACACCTACACATGCGTCATCTATAAGAAGGCTACTAGTGACAATTCTTTAGTCGGACAAGAAGATGATGACACTTGCCTTAGTAAGTTTTCTGAAGTTTGAACTTCTCTTAGTCAACACACGTACTCCATGTAACTATAAGATAGAAGATAACACAAAATAAACACACCATCCAAGGCAACATAATCAAACAAGACAACAAAGGTGTTTATTTGTTTTAGCTTAGTCTTGTTTTGTCTTAGTGATACTTGGACAAAAGTTTGGCATGTAGTTGGCTTGATATGGATGGAGAGAATGGCTAAGTCAAGGACTTAAGATTGATGGGGTTTTCTAGACTGTTTAGGGAGAGTTAAACACTTTAGCAAAATAACTTAGGCTGGATGAATAATTCCTAAGTCATGGGGTTTATCACTTTTGTCTTCTTGACTTCTCTTCTCTTGATCTTCCTCTTTGACTTCAGATCCTTGTCTTATCTTCAACATCTTCTCCATGGTCTTGGTATGGGAAACTTCTATGCCATATTGTTGGATGGAGTAGCCAACACTTAGAAGAATTTTGGATGAGATGGAGTTTGAGGGTTTGTACTTGGGCAAAGATAAAGAGTATATTTTTACCAAGTCATGGTGAATTTTATGTGGTCATTAGGACTTAGTATATTTCACACTTTTGTTTAGTGGGGCAAAATAAAATAGCACAAAGTGCATCATAGGATTTTAGGAATTTGATATTTTGCAAGGTGCTCAATTAACACATCTATATCTTGCAAAAAGATGAACTAGTGGATTTGATCTTGGAAAAGTGTGGAAAAGGTGTGTGAAGTGTTCTGGTGACTTTCTATTATCAAGATAATCAATTTTGCAAAAGGAGTTAGGCCTAAATTAATTATAGAATTAAATCTAGGAGAAAAATACTCAAATCTCCATTTGAATTTGAATATTTGATAAAATTGGTCCAAATGATTTTTGCAGTGGTTCTATTGGATAGAGGATAATAGTAAGATCCTACTGCAAAAAGAATCAATTAAAAAGGATTTCTAGAATTTGAATTATATCAAAATTACTCAAATTCACATGTTTGAATTTGAATGATTTTAACTATTCAAAAAGTCAAATTTTATTGCAGAATACTGTTATACACATTTTTAGGATTCCAGGGACATATCATTTGCAATTTTTGGATATACAGAACAGAAGATATTGATTTTCAAAGTTTACAGCTATTTCAGTTTTTAAATTCTAATTCGAATTTCTGACTTAACAAAGGTCTGCCACGTGCTCTGTTCTGATTGGCCCGTACCCCTTCGGACGGATCACTAACTTGGGCCGTTAGATATTATGTGATCTAAACGATGCAGATCTGAGGGTACCCGTTCAGATAAGTGATCTATTGTAGATCATTGGATCGAGATCCAACGGTGTAGGGGTGGATCGGGAGAAGCTCACCGGGGAAGGACATCGACGGTGAGGTCAGCGGCTCTGGAGGTCCATGCCGAGGTGGTTCCGGCGGATTCCGAGGCCAGCGGACGTGACGACGGCGTTCAGGAGGAGATGGCGAAGACGATGGTGCGCATGACCTGGACCTTTGCTTCCTGTATCAGTGAAGAGGTGTGGCCAGAGTTAGCCGGTGTGGCAGTGAGTTTTAGGGCGCCGATGAGAACGAGAAATGCAGAGGGTTTCACGGTCTAAGGCCTTACTAGGGGGTTCTGAGGGATGGGGCGAGTCCGATGGCGAGGCAGGGGATGCGGAGGTGGTCTGGTCCCTTGGCAATCTCTCGCCGGAGTTAGCAGTGGCGGATGGTGAGATCCAGTCAAGGTCGGTTTCATCGATCTAAGCCATGGTAGGTCAGGTAAGGTTGTCAGGGAGATGCGCAAGGCAAAAATAAGAAGTGGTAAACAAGAGGGAGGAGTTGGGGAAGTCTGTGCTCACCGGAATCCTCGTCGAAGTGCGGCGGCAGAGGCGGATCCCGACATGGAAATTCATCGTCCTGGCGACGTATTTGAGAGAGGAAGGAGAGGGCAAACGGAGAGGGGGGCACGGGGTTCTTATAGGTGCAGGGGTGCGATGAAATCGGGCAGGAGATCAATAGAATTAAGAGGGGAGAAAATCGCGGCTCAGGCGAGCTCCCAGGCGAGAAATCTGGCTGGAGGAGAGGGATGACAACTGGGTCCCACTATCAGTGAGAGGGGGCGAGAAAAGAGGGTACCGGTTCAGAATTGCTAGCTGGGCCGCAGGCCGGTTTTGGAACAGGGCCAAACCGTTGCCCCTCGGCCTTTTCCTATTTTTTTCTTCTTTTCTTCTTTTTCTTTTCTGTTTTCTTGATTATTTCTTAACCTTTTCATTTGTGCTTCAAATTGATTCAAACTAGTTTCTAAAATTTTCTAAAATTCAACATATCATTTTAAATCAATAAAGAATCAGTTTCCATGACCAGAATAAGTTTTCAATAAAAACTAAGCATTAATCATAAGGGTCTTCCTTTGCATAATAGAAAATGATTTGAAAATAATCCCTTTTAAATTCAGAGAATAAAACTCTATGAAAAAAATAGTTTTTGAAATTTATTTTCAAACATTGCCTTGGCATGGCAATTTTATAAATTATTTTGTAAAATACTTCCTTTGCAAGAGTGCTTGCATAGTATTTGAAAAAAAAGCTAAAATAGTATTTTGAAATTTTATTTTTTTCTCAAGTGAGTTCTTCAAGGAAAGTTTGAAATGGTTTTCTAATAAGGTTTTTGAAGAAAGCAAAAAGTTTTTAATTCCTTGTGAAATTTCAATCAATCCAAACATACATGGTTCCTATTTTATTTTATTTTCACATTCCAAATTTTTGGGATGTGACAGACTACCACCCTTAAAAGAAATCTCATCCCGAGATTTGGAGAGGCTAGAAAGAAAGATGGGTTTAGGGTACTAGGTGGGCTACCACCCTTAAAAGAAACTTTTGTGGGTAGTCTAGGTCTTTGGGTTCAGACGGGGCACATCTTGGTTTTGACTTGGCACTGGGTCATCTTTTGTACTATATGTAGCTTCTACCTTCATTTCCAATAGGGGGTGTCTATTTACATAATATAGCATCCATTCTTCCTCAAGGTGGCTTGAGTATAACTTTGCTCCATTGAAAAGCTTCAATGACATTTGTTGAATTACTTTGGACACTGAAGAGTCACTCTTTGGGTCAATCAGAAGACCAAGTTGAGATGTTCTCAAAGCTTCATTTCATTCCCTTATTTGATCTTCATAGACTTGCAAGTCATCTTCCACGGTAAGCTTGTGGTTCATCCTCACCGTATTCCTACATTTTGGCAACACTTGCCTATTATGAGGGTGTAGTATCCTATCCATCCGAAGGTTTTAGGCTTAACAATGTCGCCTCTCTTGTAGGTATGTCTCTCAAGATTTACCATTCCTCATACCAAGAGCGAACAATTTGAGTAGTCGTCATGGGGGCCAATCCATGTCGCACCCAATCATTACCTTGTATTTGGTTTGGTGCATCTAGCATTTTAACTCGTGGTCACCTTGCTAGTTTTGACAAAAGTTTCTACGGATATTGAATCCATGTTTCAATTGTTGAGATCTTTAGAAAACAAATTGATCCTTAGCTAGTGGTTTGCGTAAACTCTCATATGGAAAATCTCCTAGCTTGCAGATCCTTCAGTTTGCCATCTCTTGTTCTATGCATCTTCTTGATACTGAGCATCATAGCTGGAGCTGATATTGTTGTTGTCTTCATGGAGGTTTGAATAAGGACGAGAATAGATAGAAAGAGTCTAAAGAGGAACCCTACCCATACACAAAGGTTCGAAGGCAATTCACCTTACAATCAAGATCTAACATGCATTCATCATATCAAGCAACATGGTTCAACCACAAACAAACTAGTATGGTCATACCACAATTTGATATGATCATAACGTATTATGATGCCGTTCTTACATAGATCTTAAATAGAGGTCCAACTAGGGCTTCTTGGATGTCTTCCGGGTAGTCTACTCTTTTCATCTTTGGGGTCCTTCTAGGTGTTGTGCAGTCTATACTTGAGTCTTCTTCCAAGATCTTTGATAGCTTCCATGTAGTACTTCTTGCAGAGTCGAGGAATAATATATGGAGCATCCATCTCTTCTGGATGTTTTTATGAGTTATGAACTCTAAAGAAAAGAGAATATTGTTGAAGATGAAGTAGATGAGAATAGGAGAAGTTAAAATTGCAAACACCACTTTAATAATACTAAAATTGTTAGATTTTTCATCCTAGAGTCTTTCATCTCTCTCATCTTCTTTTGCTCATCTTGAACATGAACTTCTCTTCTTGTTCTTAGAATACCTTCTCCTTCTCCTTGAGTTGGGCAAGTAGCTCATCATTTGCTAAGTAGTTTTTCTAAGTCCTGGAATTTTTTATGCACAAGATCCCTGCTAGACTCCTTCAATTTGCTTCCTTTGATGATAAAGATGGGCAGATTTAGCATGTTGATGATGTTGAAAAGACGATTTCTGATGTAGGTGCTCTTGAAGTCCTTTGTGGTGTTGAAGTTGAAGCTCTTCATCTTTGAGTTGAAATGGAGAGAAGTAGAGGCAAAAATGACTAAGGGAAGAGTTTACAAGATAGTGAGTGTGTAAGTTTTTAACTTAGAAATAAAAGCAACTCCTATATTTCTAAGGGGTTTTTCCAATCCTAGGGTCACGAACCTAAGGGCAACACTTTGCTCTGATACCATCTGTAGTGAACTCACCTTTTAAAGATGATGATCCCTGTGCTTTTCAGTGCTAGTCCCTGGATCAAATGCTAGCACACACAGTTTAAGATGTAATACCAAGAAACAAAGGTCATTTTATTACATCGCATGATCCAGCAATTACATAAAGAAACTTTACAATACTCATAGCATAACGCTTTCAGAGTTTACAACGAATTCCAAAATAGCATGGAGTCCTTCTTCTTCATGTGCCACAGGCGAAACATGTTGCGGATAGACTCGTAACCCTGTCGTACCTTTCTTATCATCAAAAACATGCAACATGAAACGTTGCAGCCACAAAGGGTCAATACACTTGAATTGTATTGGCAAGATGTCATTGTTTGGTGGACACAAATGGAACCTAACACTTAAATGAATATTTGGCTAGGTGGAGCTTCAGACCTATTTGCGCTAAGCAATTTTATCCTATCATTTCTTGTAGCAAATCTTTAGCTGGACAACTTGACTTGGGTGACCTACCCCTGCAGCCACAGGCCGTAGTTATCGTACGGGACACACTGGTCGATAGATACCTACATCAAATGCCAAAACCTCAATTACTACATATGGACAACTTGGTTTGGGTGAACCATTCCTGCAGACACTCGCACATAGACATGGCACGGGAACTGCTAGCCAATAGACACTTGCACCAATTGCCATATTCCCAGTTCAACCCACAAGTTTTAATTTTAAGAAGTTGGCATGAGGAGATCCTTGGATAGCTTCAAAATCATGTCGCTCAAAATTGTTCGTAACCAGGGACACGGCTAAGTACTTAGTTTTAACCCTCTGCAGAGGTGGTGCACTTTTCCCACAAGACTCAGTCAACCTCTTTTGCCATGATGCTCATTTTGCTCAAATGGCCAAGTGAAGACTAAGACGAGACCTTTCAGAGGCAATCCCTCAGACCAAACCGGACGTGGTCCCAAATACCACCCTCTGTCCATCTGGCTGAGTTCTCGCAACTTAGTTAGTCAAGACAGAGCCCGTATGACTCGTGGTTGCACTGGAAGCTTCACGACATTGAACGTCTCCCATCTCTTTGTTCCTGGGTGGCCGTCCACAAGTGAGATACACCTGCTGGTTCAAAGGTTCGACGACATGACCCCAGGGAACCACTCAACACAAATCCATTCTTACCACTTTGCACCCAGGTGTTTCATTAACTTAATTGTTTTCTTTGGTTTTTGTAAAACAATGGTTTTCAACACTTAGCCAAAACATGTGATAATCCCTTCCCACAACAAGTGTAAGGCAACCTATAGCAGCAGCAGTTCTAATAGGTGATGCAAAAGCTAGACATAAGCTAGACAAAAGACTTAGCATAAAATCATAAGTTTATAAAACACCTACACATGCATCATCTATAAGAAGGCTACTAGTGAGAATTCTTTAGTAGGCCAAGAAGATGATGACACTTGCCTTAGTAAGTTTTCTGAAGTTTGAACTTCTCTTAGTCAACACATGTACTCCGTGTAACTATAAGATAGAAGATAACATAAAATAAACACACCATCCAAGGCAACATAATCAAACAAGACAACAAAGGTGTTTATTTGTTTTAGCTTAGTCTTGTTTTGTCTTAGTGATACTTGGACAAAAGTTTGGCATGTAGTTGGCTTGATATGGATGGAGAGAATGGCTAAGTCAAGGACTTAGGATTGATGGGGTTTTCTAGACTGTTTAGGGAGAGTTAAACACTTTAGCAAAATAACTTAGGTTGGATGAATAATTCCTAAGTCATGGGGTTTATCACTTTTGTCTTCTTGACTTCTCTTCTCTTGATCTTCCTCTTTGACTTCAGCTCCTTGTCTTCTCTTCAACATCTCTCCATGGTCTTGGTATGGGAAACTTCTATGCCATATTGTTGGATGGAGCAGCCAACACTTAGAAGAATTTTGGATGAGATGGAGTTTGAGTGTTTGTACTTGGGCAAAGATAAAGAGTAGATTTTTACCAAGTCATGGTGAATTTTATGTGGTCATTAGGACTTAGTATATTTCACACTTTTGTTTAGTGGGGCAAAATAAAATAGCACAAAGTGCATGATAGGATTTTAGGAATTTGATATTTTGCAAGGTGCTCAATTAACACATCTATATCTTGCAAAAAGATGAACTAGTGGATTTGATCTTGGAAAAGTGTGGAAAAGGTGTGTGAAGTGTTCTGGTGACTTTCTATTATCAAGATAATCAATTTTGCAAAAGGAGTTAGGCCTAAATTAATTATAGAATTAAATCTAGGAGAAAAATACTCAAATCTCCATTTGAATATGAATATTTGATAAAATTGGTCTAAATGATTTTTGCAGTGGTTCTACTGGATAGAGGATAATAGTAAGATCCTATTGCAAAAATAATCAATTAAAAAGGATTTATAGAATTTGAATTATATCAAAATTACTCAAATTCACATGTTTGAATTTGAATGATTTTAACTATTCAAAAAGTCAAATTTTATTGCAGAATAGTGTTCTACACATTTTTAGGATTCTATGGACATATCATTTGCAATTTTTGGATATACAGAACAGAAGATATTGATTTTCAAAGTTTATATCTATTTCTGTTTTTAAATTCTAATTCGAATTTCTGACTTAACAGAGATCTGCCACGTGCTCTGTTCTGATTGGCCCGTACCCCTTCGGACGGATCACTAACTCGGGCCGTTAGATATTATGTGATCTGAATGGTGTAGATCTGAGGGTACCCATTTAGATAAGTGATCTATTGTAGATCATTGGATCTAGATCCAATGGTGTAGGGGTGGATCGGGAGAAGCTCACTGGGGAAGGACGTCGACGCTGAGGTCGGCAGCTCTGGAGGTCAACGTCGAGGTGGTTCTGGCGGTTTCCGAGGCCAGCGGACATGACGATGGCGTTCAGGAGGAGATGGCGAAGACGATGGTGTGCATGACCTGGACCTTTGCTTCCTGTATCAGTGAAGAGGTGTGGCCGGAGTTAGCCGGTGCGGCAGTGAGTTTTAGGGCGCCGATGAGAACGAGAAATATAGAGGGTTTCACGGTCTAAGGCCTTGCCAGGGGGTTCTGAAGGATGGGGCGAGTCTGATGGTGAGGCAGGGGATGCGGAGGTGGTCTGGTCCCTTGGCAATCTCTCGCCGGAGTTAGGAGTGGCGGACGGTGAGATCCAGTCAAGGTCGGTTTTGTCGATCTAAGCCTCGGCAGGTCAGGTAAGGTTGTCAGGGAGATGCGCAAGGCAAAAATAAGAAGTGGTAAACAAGAGGGAGGAGTTGGGGAAGTTTGTGCTCACCGGAATCCTCGTCGAAGTGCGGCGGCAGAGGCGGATCCCGATGCGGAAATTCGTCGTCCTGGCAACGTATTTGAGAGAGGAAGGAGAGGGCAAATGGAGAGGGGGCGCGGGGTTCTTATAGGCGCAGGGGTGCGATGAAATCGGGTAGGAGATCAACAAAATAAAGAGGGGGAGAAAATCGTGGCTCGGGCGAGCTCCCAGGCGAGAAATCTGGCTAGAGGAGAGGGATGACAACTGGGTCCAACTGTCAGTGAGAAGGGGTGAGAAATGAGGGTACTGGTTTGGAATTGCTAGCTGGGCCGCAGGCCGATTGTGGAACTGGGCCAAACCATTGCCCCTCGGCCTTTTCCTATTTTTTTCTTCTTTTCTTTTTTTTCTTTTCCGTTTTCTTGATTATTTCTTATCCTTTTCATTTGTGCTTCAAATTGATTCAAACTAGTTTCTAAAAATTTCTAAAATTCAACATATCATTTTAAATCAATAAAGAATCAGTTTCCATGACCAGAATAGGTTTTCAATAAAAACTAAGCATTAATCATAAGGGTCTTCCTTTGCATAATAGAAAATGATTTGAAAATAACCCCTTTTAAATTCAGAGAATAAAACTCTATGAAAAAAATAGTTTTTGAAATTTATTTTCAAACATTGCCTTGGCATTGCAATTTTATAAATTATTTTGTAAAATACTTCCTTTGCAAAAGTGCTTGCAGAGTATTAGAAAAAAAGCTAAAATAGTATTTTGAAATTTTATTTTTTTCTCAAGTGAGTTCTTCAAGGAAAGTTTGAAATGGTTTTCTAATAAGGTTTTTGAAGAAAGCAAAAAGTTTTTAATTCCTTGTGAAATTTCAATCAATCCACACATACATGGTTCCTATTTTATTTTATTTTCACATTCCAAATTTTTGGGATGTGACAAAAAATAAAAGAAAAAGGCACTCCTCCATGGTATATGAAAGTTGGTGGGCACCCGAAGGATTCGGTTAGCCATGGTTTGTGAAAGGAAAAGTGGGGAGGAGTGCCAAATTTTATAAAAGAGCATGTATGTGCCAATTTTTCAAAGAACTCAAAACCGCTCTCAACTTGTTTAGTGTGGAAAATAGCAAGAACCCCATTGCCAGTCGTTGACAGGAACCACCTCTCAAAACAATTATTATCTCTGTTTTACAAATGAAAAGCTCTAGCACATGTTAATGTCTGCTTCCCTCTACGAAGGGCCTTTCTTTTACTTTTATGTTGAGTCTTCATCTTCTAACTTTAAGCACCTTCTTGAGAGCATGGCTGTCATTCTTAGTGCAATGTGCTTGTCCCAGAATATGGTTAATTGTGGTATAACTTTGATGTTTGTATCTTTGATATTTCTACTTCTAGTCTTCTCTTGAACTTCATAGGTGCCTTGGCATTTATGTTTTGCTCCACAAATAAGGGCAAGCGAGATACCACTTTTTCATATCTTATTATGAGCATTACAATCCTGTAACTTCTTATGTTTCATGTTGCTTATTATTAGTGTTTTGGTATTTCTTCATGGCTTGCATGACTATGAGGTAACATTGGTTGCATACTTCTTATTATGAATTGCTTAAGTACTTGATCATATAGTGAGAATATATACATCTCATGAAGCGAATGTGTTCGTGAAAGTTTCTTTTATCGCACTCAATTGTTAATTGAATTATTTGAGGACAAGCAATAAGCTCAGCTTGGGGGAGTTGATACGTCCAAAACATATCTACTTTCTCGAACGGAACGCAGAGATCAACTGCTGGCGCAATTATGTGTCGTGCCCCACCCAGATGTGGTTTTTGTAGCGGAGAACACCTTGAACCAATGTAAAGTGAGCAATAGCCCCAGAATCCACTGCTAGCTTCTGCAAGATTTGTTGAGCGTGATCATCAGTAGAGTAACTCTCAATCACGGCTGCAACCCAGGCCGGCTGAAAAGTGGAGATGGCAAAGATGTGAGAATTCTCAGGTGGTATCCGTGAGAGTGCATCCATGGCGCCATTGTTGATACCCTGTTTATACTGAACATGATACTCAAGAACCATAAGTTTTGTTAAGACCTTCTTCTGCCAATATATGTGCAACCTCTGGTCTGTAAAATTCGTCAGGCTCTAGTGATCAGTGCAAATAAGAAACTCACCCAACTAGAGGTAGGGCCGCCACTGCTGAACAGCCAGGAGGATAGCAAGGTATTCCTTCTCGTGCACCAACAAACCATGATTCCTTGGACCCAATGCCTTAGTGATGTAAGCAAGGGGATGTCCTTGCTTGGACAACACTGCACCTATCCCGACATCGCAAGCATCTGTATCAATCACAAATTGATGCTTGAAATCTGACAACGCAAGCACCAGCGCCGTGATCAAAGCTTGCTGTAGCACACGGAAAGCAGTCGCAGTCGCCAGTGTCCAGATATACAAGGCCCCCTTCTTCAAAAGAGTGGTCAATGGCTGGCTAATGATGGCATAATGTTTGATAAACTTGCGGTAATAGCCAGTTATGCCCAAAAATCCCCTGAGTTCTTTTTGATTCTGAGGCCGTGGCCAAGTTTTGATTGACTCAATCTTAGAAGCATCAGTAGCTACTCATGCCATAGACACGACATGGCCAAGGTAGGCCACAATTTTTTGGGCAAACACGCACTTGCTCAACTTCACATTCCACTTGTCCCTCTACAGAATCTCCAAAACAGTAGCAAGATGATGCAAATGCTCTTGATAAGTGGCACTGTACACCAAGATGTCATCAAAGAAAACAACTGCAAACTTGCGGAGGACTGGTGTGAGAGTGTCGTTCGTAGCATGCTGGAATGTCGCTGGAGCCCCATTAAGACCAAAAGCCATCACACGAATCTCATACTGTCCATTATGTGTTTGAAACACTGTTTTATATTCTTCCCCAGGCGCCAGACGAATCTGGTGGTACCCAGCCTTCAAGTCCAGCTTAGAAAACCACTATGCCGCCAACAATTCACCGAGCAGCTCGTCAATCACTGGGAGGGGATACTTGCCCTTAACTGTCAATGCATTCAGCTGCCTATAGTCCACAACCAGACGCCAAGCATTCTCCTCCTTCTTCACGAGCAACACACGAGACCCGAAAGCACTATTGCTATGAACTATGACACCCTGCGCCAACAATTCCTTAATCTGACGCTCAATTTCATCTTTTAACTCAGGGGCCACTCGAGAGGGTTGCGCCGACATGGGCGGAGCACCAGGAACTAGTGGAATATGGTGATCATAACATCGTCGAGGGGGTAATCCACTTGGAGCAGCAAACACAGAAGCAAACTGGTCAAACAACTCCTGAATCTCAGCAGGAAGTACTTGCTTCAGTGGAACTGTCTCCTGCAGCAACTGCAGCCCAACCAAGGCATGGGTGATAAATTGTTGTTGGTCACCGTGCAAAACCACTTGTCGACCCTCATGTTGAATTGCCAACCAGCCCTACTCCCAATGAGTGACCATGGGACTTTACTTGCTCAACCAATCCATTCTAATGATACCATCATAACTAGCCAATTGCAAAACCTTGAAAGTGTCATGGAAAAGTGCATGATACGTCCAAAACATATCTACTTTCCCAAACACTTTTGCTGTTGTTTCTCCTCTAATTTGGGTGTTTTGAATGCAACTAACACGGACTGACGCTGTTTTCAGCAGAATTGCTCTGGTATCTCGTTTTTGTGCAGAAATCCAACTTTCAGTAAAAATCTGGGAAAATATTGCAAAAATCCTATTTCACCAGAAGACCCACGGAGCCAGAAGATGAGACAGAGAGGGACTAGGAGGCCGCCACACCACCAGGGGCGCGGCCCAGGCCTGACCGCGCCCACCTGTGGTGAGGCTGCCTCGGCCATCGCCTCGACCCCTCCTTCCGCCTACATATAGCCTCTAACCTGAAAGGAGCGGGGGTTTGGCGTTTTTCCCAGATAGACTTCCGATGCGCCGCCACCACCAGAAACCGCGATTTGGAACTAGAAACTTCGTTCTGGCACCCTGCCGGGACGGGGATTTGGAGGAGATCTTCATCACCATCATCACCGACGTCTCTCCATCAACCATCCATGACTCGCCCATCCATGTGTGAGTAATTCCCGCTATAGGCAAAGGGGATGGTAGGGATTGGATGAGATCATTCATGTAATTTGCTATGAGATTGTTAGGGCATAGTGCCTAGTATCTTTTATTAGTGCTTATGACATTGTTGCAACTTGTTGTGCTTAATGCTTGTCACTTTGGGCCCGAGTGCCATGATCTCAGATCTGAACTTGTTATTATTTTATGATGATACTTGTTATTTATGATCTTACCTGCAAGTTGTTTACACATATTGTTGTCCGGAACCCGAGGCCCCAAAGTGACAGAAATTGGGATAACTGTAGGGGATGGCTATGATGTGAGGATCACATGTGTTCACCGAGTGTTAATGCTTTGCTCCGGTACTTTATTAAAAGGAGTACCATAATTACCAGTAGTTTCTGATCACTATAATTTATATGCACTGTTATGAGCCCTAAAGCCTTGATCCTTGCTTACTTTCCCTTGATTTAGTATGTTTTGTGCCTGCATTTTATAGCATTTGGTCTTGTATTGTAGTTCAGTACGTCAAGGCACATAATTCTTCAGGAAATTGTTCAAGCACTCAAAACCCTACAAGCTCAAGTCATAAAAGGTGGTCCATGGGAAGAGAGGAATTAATTCAAACCAATTTGAATCACCAGAGAGGGAAGAGACCAACTTGAGAAGCAAGTTAGCAGAAAAAGTGAAGAAGGCAGAAAAAAGAGAAAAGAGGGGAACACCCCATGTGCTTTGAGAGCTGAGAGAGGAATGGAAAACCCCTCTACCTCCATCAGCATCTCCACCCCAAAAAAGGAAAAAGGTGTATAAAGGAAGGGACCTTGTCACAGAAAACAACAAGGCCATCCACCCACTCCCATCGACAGACCACTTCTTTGCCACCAATTCTCACCTCTTCTCCACCAATCCCCCAAGAACACCCAAGAAGAAGAATAAGAACAGGATGAACATGATGATCAAGCTGCTGGGGAAGAACAAGGCTGGATGAACTGAAGCACAAGATCTGCCTCCAACCTAATCCACTCCTCTGCTTCTTCTGCTCCCTTAAGTTGTCAGTGAAGAACAGCCAAGCCTCTCCCTCTGTCTTTTCTTGTAATCTGTGTTGTTTGAAGTGGATCATACTTTAAGAAGCAAAGTTGGTGATTTTCTTGGTTATTGCAGTGAATTGAGTGACACAGTTCTCTGAAATCTCTAAGTCTTGCTAGATGTGCTTTTTAACTGTTTGATTTGTCGAGTGTAAGGCTAGTCCCTGCACTCCTCTATGTGAAATCATATCCCTAGCCTCTCTTTGCTTGTTAACTCACAGAGTTCTTGCCTGACAAACAAGAAATATGTGATCTTTATGTTATAAATTTTTCTTCTTGCTTAAACCCTAAAAAAGACCTTGTCTTGCATGACTGGTCTCTGCTTGCCTGTGATTTGCACTATCTTTCCCTGCCTAAAACTTGCTTAGATCCTTGAAAGACTCTAGCTTGACAACCCAAATCTTTCAAGATATTTTCTGAAATTTCAATCTTCCTAAATCCCTCTCAAAACCCCATTTTCTGACAGTAAAAGCCCCACCTTTCTGAATTTGTTTAGCTTCTGGAAATAAAGAACCTTTCTTATCTTGTTGATCCCTGTGGAGAGAATGATATAAAACCCCCCACTAAACTAGAGTGATCCAATTGGCGCCATTGCCGGGGATCAACTTTTGATTGTTTCTTTAGAGTATAGTAGACTAGGCTATGTTCATCGTGTGAAATGGTTGTTACAATTACATGTCTATGATCGAAGCCTAGAATTGTTATTAGGGGTTTTAATTCACTAACCCTTGATAAAAGTTCTTGTTTGTGACTATGTGCAGAAGAATCATGATTACATTTGTGCAGTGTGGGAATTCAGTTGATGCAGTCGTCTGAAGACTCACCTTTAGATCCTTTTGACCCTGAGCCTGAAAGAACATTTCTTGCCAGAAGAAGAGCAGCTTCCGAAGTTTCAGTGGAAGATTTGGGATCTTCAGATTCAAATTTCAGTATGGGTGATAAGAAGTTGAGAGATTTATGGATCCATAAGGATCAGATATCAAATGCTGATGTTATAATGCCTGTCATCCAAGCTAATAACTGGGAAATCAAGCCAGCCTTGATTAACATGGTACATCACAACCCTTTCAAAGGTTCAGCTCTGGAAAGTCCTCATGAGCACATCAGGAATTTCTTGGAGTACTGCAATACACTCAAGCACAATGGTGTACCTCCTGAAGCAATTAAAATGCAGCTGTTTCCTTTTTCACTGTCAGGCCTTGCAAAGGTGTGGTTTCATGCTCTGCCATCTCACTGCAGAGATACTTGGGAACATGTACTGCAAGCTTTCTTTGAGAGATACTTTCCTCCTACCAAGGCAGCTGAGTGCAGAGATAAGATCACTTGGTTTGTGCAGTATGAAGGTGAAAGCTTGTATGACACTTGGCAAAGATACAAAGGCCTTATTAGAATGTGCCCTAACCATGGTCAGGAGCAGTGGCTTATCTTGCAAACATTTTATAAGGGCTTGACTGAGCAAACTAGGTCTTTTGTTGACTCTGCTGCTGGTGGTGGTATCATGAACAAGACCCTTGATGAAGCTACTGAGCTGATAGAAAGCATGGCAGCCCATAATTTTTCTTGGACAAATGAAAGAGTTGTTCATCCTAACAATTAGCTGCAGATTCAAGCAAGTGGTCAAATTGCCTTGGAAGCTAAGCTGGACAGTCTAGCAAATCAGCTGTCTCAGCTCATGATTGAGAAAAATAGCAAGGCATTGGTGCCTGTTAATCAAGTCTCTTCTGCCTGTTTGATCTGTGGAAAAGAAGGTCATTCACCTCTAGAATGTACCCTATCTGCACCAGTTGAAACTCAGGTATCAGAAGTGAATTATGCTCAGAATCAAGGTGTTTCTTCCCAGAGTTATAATCCTGCTTGGAGAAATCATCCCAACTTATCATATAAAAATGCCAACCAGCAAAGCTACCCCTAGACAGTTCAACAGAATTATGCCCAAACAGCACAGCAAAATTTCAGACCCCAAGGTAATATGCAACCTCCACAACAACATCATCAAGCAAATCAGCAAAATACTTCTTCCAGCAATAGTCAGTCTGAAATAAGTGAAATGATGAGGCTGCAAAAGGAAATGTTTAGTGGAATGCAGGAAACAATGAAGATGCAGTCAGAGCTTTTCTACAAAACTATGCAGCAACTCACTGCTGGCATCTCCAATAACCCTGGAAATCAACCTGAAAGCAAGTTGCCTGCCCAAGCTGAGAAGAACCCTAAGCAATGTGGTGCCATATCAACTACTGAAGATGTAGATGCTGTCACCACTAGGAGTGGGGTGAATACTGAACCATTACTCAAAACCCCCCAACTGTTACTTATGTAGCTCCACCAAGGAGAACCACAATTCAGCAGCAAACAACCTCTGAAGCTACTGTCCCAATGCATGAAAAGCCAGTGGAACCTCTTGCCGAGACACACCATGCAGCAAAACCAACAGAGAAGTCTCTGCTAATGAAAGTCCCATTTCCTAAGAGATTGGATAAAACTAAGGAAGAAAAACAATATGCCAAGTTCCTTGAGACAATGAAAGAAGTTCAGATCACTATTCCCATCTTGGATGCAGTGTTACACATCCCCTTGTATGCTAAATTTTTTAAAAGACTTGATAACAAAGAAGAGAAGCTTGGAAGACCCTGAGATAGTTGCTTTGACAGAGGATTGTAGTGCTATCATTTTGAACAATATGCCTAAGAAGCTTGGTGACCCTGGGAGTTTTAGCATCCCATGTGTAGTTGGAAAGAAAACATTTACAGCACTTTGTGACCTTGGTTCATCAGTAAGTGTGTTACCCTCAGCTGTAAGCCAGATTCTACAGTTGGGAACTCTGAAACCTACCCCCATAACACTTCAGCTAGCTGACAAAACCTTGAGAAAGCCAGTTTGAATTCTTGAAGATGTGCCTATCCAAGTTGGAAACTTTGCCTATCCAGTTGATTTTGTGGTCCTAGAGATGGAAGACAATGCAGAATCCATGATACTAGGTAGACCATTCTTGGCAACAGCTGGAGCAATAATTGATGTGAAAGGTGGAACACTAAAACTGCAATTTGGGTCAGAACAGGCTGAGTTTAGTATGAAGCATGCCTCTCATGTACCCAATGTTTTTGAACAGTGTCAGTCCCTTGATATTGTTGAAAAGAGTGTGCTGGAAACTTTATCAGAAATGCAGCCACAAGAGCCTGAAACACAAGTGTTTGTGACAGCTGACAATGCTAAAATATAGGAACTATGTGAAATTAATATCTGTGAAAATGCACCAGAGTTTAGTTCAAGTGAATCTGCTAAACCAGCTCGTCATTCCATTGTTGAGTTAAAAGAATTACCAGCTCACCTGAAGTACTCCTTTTTAGAGAAAGAAAAAATACATCCAGTGATAATTAGCTCTGCCCTGGATATTGAGCAAGAAGAGAGCCTGCTGTCAATATTGAGATTGTACAAGAATGTTATTGGCTAATCAATTGATGATATCATAGGAATCAGTGAGAAAGTTTGCTCTCATAGGATACATTTGGAAGAAGGCAGCAGACCAACTAGAGAAGGGTAGAGAAGACTGAATCCTGCAATGCAAGATGTGGTTAAAAAGGAAGTTCTGAAACTGCTCAAGGCAGGAATGATTTACCCAATATCTGATAGTGAGTGGGTGTGTCCTATCCATATTGTTCCTAAAAAAGGAGGCTACACAGTGGTAGAGAATGAGGAAGGAAGATTGATGACCACAAGACCTGTTACTGGATGGAGAATGGTTAATGACTTCAGGAAGCTAAATAAAGCAACTAGAAAGGACCATTTCCCATTGCCATTCATGGATCAAATGTTGGAAAGGCTTGCTGGACAGAAATTCTATTACTACCTTGATGGATACTTTGGATTCCTTCAAATACCTATCCACCCAGCTGATCAGGATAAGACCACATTTACATGTCCTTATGGAACATTTGCATACAAGAGACTACCTTTTGGGCTATGCAATGCACCAGGCACTTTTAAGAGGTGTATGATGTCTATATTCTCTAACCACATTGAGAAAATCATGGAAGTGTGCATGGATGACTTCACAATATATGGGAAGGATTTTATTACATGCTTAAAAAATCTGACATTAGTATTACACAGATGTTCAGAGCAGAATTTGATTTTGAACTGGGAGAAATGTCATTTTTTAGTCTCTGAAGGAATTGTGCTTGGTCATCTTGTGTCAGCTAGGGGAATAGAAGTGGATAAAGCAAAGGTTGATGTGATTGCTAAGCTACCTCCACCTGAAAATGTGAAAGGAATACAGAGTTTCTTGGGCCATGCTGGTTTCTATAGAAGGTTCATCAGGAACTTCTCTCACATTGCCAAGCCACTTACAAACCTGTTGAACCATGATGTTAAGTCTGTGTTTGATGAAGCATGTATGCAAGCCTTCAACTTGCTAAAAGCAGCTCTTATCATAGCTCTAGTAGTATAGCCACCTGACTGGACACTGACTTTTGAACTGATGTGTGATGCCAGTGATTATGCTGTTGGGGCAGTGCTTGGGCAGAGGAAGGAGAAAGCTGTCCATGTGATCCACTATGCTAGCAAAACACTAGATGATGCTCAGACCAACTACACTACCACTGAAAAGAATTGCTGGCAATAGTCTTTTCTTTTGACAAATTCAGACCTTACCTTGTGGGACACAAGTGCATTGTTTTCACTGACCATGCAACAATAAAGTACTTGGTAAGTAAAAAGGATGCTAAGCCAAGACTTATCAGATGGATCTTACTTCTGCAAGAGTTTGATATTGAAATAAGAGACAAGAAAGGGTCTGAAAACTCTGTAGCAGATCATCTTTCCAGAATCAACTGTTCTGAAAATAGAGAAATACAAGATCATATACCTGGTGAGCATCTAATGGCAGTCAGTGCTAATTCCCCATGGTATACTGACATAGTAAATTTCCTAGTTTGTGAAATTGTGCCAGCTGACTTGTCCTATCAACAGAAAAAGAAATTCCTACATGATGCTAAGAACTATTACTGGGATGAACCATTCTTGTATAAATACTGTGCTGATGGCATTGTGAGGAGATGTGTGCCATCTGATGAAAAAAATGATGTCATGTTCCAGTGTTATGCAGGCATGTATGGAGGCCATGCTGGGGTGCTTAAAACCCAAGAAAAAATCTTGCAAGCTGGATTCTTTTGGCCTAGCATGTTCAAAGATGTGCATGATTACATCATGAAGTGTGACCCCTGTCAGAGAGCATGGAAAATCTCAAGAAGAAATGAAATGCCTCAAAAAGGAATCCTGGAAGTTGAATTCTTTGATGTGGGGAGTAGATTTTGTAGGCCCTCTACCCTCCTCAAAGGGCTTCAAGCATATACTGGTAGCTATGGATTATGTGTCCAAATGGGTAGAAGCAATACCCATTGTCAATGCTGATTCCAAGGTTGTGTGCAAATTCTTCAAATCAGTTATATTTCCAAGATTTGGTGTGCCAAAAATAGTGATCAGTGATGGTGGAGCTCATTTCAATAATGAACAGCTAGAAAAGCTCTTAAGCAAGTATGGTGTGAAAAACCATAGAGTAACAACACCCTATCATCCTCAAGCCAATGGCCAAGTGGAATTGTCAAATAGAGAAATAAAACAGATACTGGAGAAGGTTGTATCTAAATCTAGAGGTGATTGGTCAGTGAAGCTACCTGACACCTTGTGGGCATATAGAACAGGATACAAAACACCAATAGGAATGTCTCCATTCAGGATTGTTTATGGTAAAGCATGCCATTTACCAGTGGAGCTAGAGCACAGAGCTCAGTGGGCAATCAGGAAACTCAACATGGATTTAGGAAAGGCAGGAACTATAAGGAAATTGCAGATGTGTGAATTAGAAGAACTTAGCAATGATGCTTATGAAAGTTCCAAAATTTACAAGGAAAAAAAAGAAGTGGCATGACAGGCACATTCTCAGGAAGGAATTCAGTGTTGGTCAGACAGTATTGGTTTATGACTCCAAAATGCATGTGTTCTCTGGAAAATTCAAGTCAAGATGGTTTGGACCTCTGCTATTGAGAATTTTGCATGCTATTGAGAATTTTGCTTTGTCTCTGCTTATGATTCCTGCAAATGCTTATGTTCAGAGTCAAGTCTCAAATCAGAATTTTTATATGTCTCTGCTCAAAAAACCTTGGGAACATTAGGGTAATGAAAATTGCCCTGAAACTGAAATCTATGATCCATTTCTGAGCCATGTACTAATTGCATCTTTTACATTTTTTGCGTCATCAATCATTATCCCTGGATTGTGATTTGTGAAGCACTAACACTAATACCAATACTGATCAAGAAGTTCCTAGCAGAAAGAAAAAGTTTGGCATTAGCAGCCATGATCCTGGGATTGTGGTATGTGAAGCACTAACCTGAAATTCTAACTGAAACTTGCTGAAATCTGTCAAGCATTAGCAACTATGATCCTGGGATTGTAGTTTGTGAAGCCTAAGTTGATCCTTCAAGAAGCTAAGAAACCAACTGATTACTTGTTTATGCATTAGCCTATTATGTTCTTGGGAACTGTAATAGGTGAAGCACTGACTTTCCATTCATTTTTCACTCATCTTTGCATAAATGGCTATTTTCTGGATTATAAACAATCAATTTCAGAGCCAATTGCTTTATACTCATGAGTCCAGGCAGTTTGATCTAGACATATCTGAATTCTCCTTGTGAAACTTGCTTCAGAAATAGAAATTGCAAGAATCATTTGCATGAAACTGCAATGAATCAATATCATGATCTGTTGCATTTTCTTTTTTGTGCAATGCTCATTTTTCTTTACTTGAGGACAAGCAAAGGTCTTGGTCTAGGGGTTTGATCACTATAATTTATATGCACTGTTATGAGCCCTAAAGCCTTGATCCTTGCTTACTTTCCCTTGATTCAGTATGTTTTGTGCCTGCATTTTATAGCATTTGGTCTTGTATTGCAGTTCAGTGCATCAAGGCACATAATTCTTCAGTAAATTATTCAAGCACTCAAAACCCTACAAGCTCAAGTCATAGAAGGTGGTCCATGGGAAGAGAAGAATTAATTCAAACCAATTTGAATCACCAGAGAGGGAAGAGACCAACTTGAGAAGCAAGTTAGCAGAAAAAGTGAAAAAGGCAGAAAAAGGAGAAAAGAGGGGAACACCCCATATGCTTTGAGAGCTGAGAGAGGAATGGAAAACCCCTCTACCTCCATCAGCATCTCCACCCCAAAAAAGGAAAAAGGTGTATAAAGGAAGGGACCTTGTCACAGAAAACAACAAGGCCATCCACCCACTCCCATCGACAGACCACTTCTTTGCCACCAATTCTCACCTCTTCTCCACCAACCCCACAAGAACACCCAAGAAGAATAATAAGAACAGGATGAACATGATGATCAAGCTGCTGGGGAAGAACAAGGCTAGATGAACTGAAGCACAAGATCTGCCTCCAACCTAATCCACTCCTCTGCTTCTTCTGCTCCCTCAAGTTTTCAGTGAAGAACAGCCAAGCCTCTTCCTCTGTCTTTACTTGTAATCTGTGTTGTTTGAAGTGTATCATACTTTAAGAAGCAAAGTTCGTAATTTTCTTGGTTATTGCAGTGAATTGAGTGACACAGTTCTCTGAAATCTCTTAAGTCTTGCTAGATTTGCTTTTTAATTGTTTGATATGTCGAGTGTAAGGCTAGTCCCTGCACTCCTCTGTGTGAAATCATATCCCTAGCCTCTCTTTGCTTGTTAACTCACAGATTTCTTGCGTGACAAACAAGAAATCTGTGATCTTTGTGTTATAAATTTTTCTTCCTGCTTCAACCCTAAAAAAGACCTTGGCTTGCATGACTGGTCTCTGCTTGCCTGTGATTTGCACCATCTTTCCCTGCCTAAAACTTGCTTAGATCCTTGAAAGACTCTGGCTTGACAACCCAAATCTTTCAAGTTATTTTCTGAAATTTAAATCTTCCTAAAACCCACTCAAAACCCCATTTTCTGACAGTAAAAGCCCCATCTTTCTGAATTTGTTTAGCTTCTGGAAATAAAGAACCTTTCTTATCTTGTTGATCCCTGTGGAGAGAACGATATAAAACCCCCACTAAACTAGAGTGATCAGTTTCCCTTGAGGCCCTGCTGCAACAGGCTGGTAGGACAAAAGATGTCGTGCAAGTTTCTCATTGCGAGCACGTACGACTATATACGGAATACATGCCTATGATTGTTTAGTACTAGGATGCTTTATCTTTATTTATCTATAATTGCCCATGTCTCACTGATTTCATGAATTATCTTATCCATGCAACGCCCGTACATCCATCCCTATGCCTACAGTATTTTATCCTACTGTTTACTATTGCTACTATTACCGCTTTTATTTAACTATTATTGTTACTGTTTCACTACTATCACCACTATAAAACTATTGCTACTGATAAACCGCTGCGAGCAAGTCTATTTCTAGGTGCAGCTGAATTGACAACTCATCTATTAAGGCTTATAAATATCCTTTGGCTCCCCTTGTGTCGAATCAATAAATTTGGGTTTTACTTCCCTCTAAGACTGTTGCGATCCCCTATACTTGTGGGTCATCAAGACTATTTTCTGGCGCCATTGCCGGGGAGCATAGCTTTATTTGTAAGTTCACTTGGGATTCATATTTTTCGTTGCAATCCTTTCATCATGGGTAAACCTCGTGATGGAAAAGTTCCTATATTGCCATCCACTACAAGAAGAGGTACGACTCTGAACACCTCTGTTGCTCTTGATTCACCATCTGTTATGAGTAAGTTGCTTACACCACCACACGCACATGATACTGCTACTTCTTCTGCTGAGTTTGAAAATGCCACTGGTAATTTAGATGATTCTTCTACTGTGCTTGATGAGAGTGGTTCACTAGGTCCCTTTTTAGATGCTACTATTGCTAGGACTAAGATGTGACAAGGGTATATATAATAGAGCCCGTCAGTTGAGTACCCCTGAGGCCTGTTAGGCTAGGCCCAATTGTAATACTAGTCGAAATACGAGTTCATGTCGTATATCAATATTGTAATCTATGTCGGATCCCACCTGATCCTCGAGACCTAGCCATCTATATATAGGGGCCAGGAGGGGACGGTGTGGGCCAGATTGAAAGCAAGCCAGGTTCTACACCCACGTTTACTTTCATAGCCACCTTGTTTGACTGAGTTTACCTTCGAGTTCATCCGATGCCCTATCTCCCCGATCCTAAGTCCTTCATCTAGGACATTTGTCGAGTTAACCCTCGTCAATTGGCGCCGACCGTGGGGACTCTGGGCGTTAGAATCATGAATTCGACGGCTTTTTCGCTTTCAGCCAACAGCAATCCACAAGTCGACAAAATTCAGATACCCTTCAGAACCGTCGATTTTCAACCTCACCAGTCAAGTTTTGCGCAAGTATTCGAGAGTATGGATCAAGATATGGAATTGACAATCGGAAGTCTAAACTTTCGCGTTGGATCACTAAGTTCGATTCGCCTTTCAGATTCGACGAAACCGGATCCGTCGGCAAGTGAACCTGAGACAGTAGCAATGTCGGAATCATCAGAAGGCTCTTCTAGCGAGGTAAACTCACCGGTCAGCTTGGCAGAAGCAGAAGAAGGAAAAATCGCAGGAGGCGACGAAACCTTGGAGAATCTCAACCTAGAAGCGCACCTCGAAGATCTCATGATCTACCACGATGACACCTTAGATCAATCAACAGACACCTGGAAGACAGGATTAGAACTTTCTGAAGATGACAATTCGATCTTCTCAAGTTACAACGGCAAACTCGACAATCGATGCCAGATACTCGCCATCACAGAAGACAATTCAGAAGAACTCAACGAAAACAACAATCCAGTGCTTAATCCAGCAAACATAAACAGAGGAGCAAACCACTTAGCAGAAGGAGAAATCGTGGACTCCCTCATAACAAGGGAGAAAGTTCGACTATCAGTCGATGAGTGGAGAACAATCAAAACAGCCGTAGAGCACGGCACGCCAATACCAACAAATTCCAGCAAAAACATGCTTTTGGGATACCATTACGCCCTAAGGCAGCAGGTGAAGCAATTAGCAAAGGAGAGGATTGAAATACAGAAAAGGAAGGACTCAGCCATTGCAGCAAGCGACGCTGCTCGTAGAGCACATAGTGACGCGTCATACACAAACAGAAGGCATCATCGACATGGATCAAGATATGAAAATCTCGAGTACTCAGAAAGACAAAGCATCTCCAAAAACCTCAACTCGTCTTTCCTATCGGTCGACGAGCAAGGAAACATTATACCAAAAACTCCCGAGGTAGCACTGGTGGCAGCTCAAGCATACCTATATACAACACGACCAAATCCAGGAGACCCGAGGGAACATATGCACCGCGCATCACTAAATGGATTGAAGATGGTAGGCAACAAATTATCAGCAAAAGAGGAGGAGGCGTATCGCAACAAAGGAACCCATAAACCAAGATCACCACACCGTCACAACAGTCCTCGGCATAAAAGTAGAAGTCGACGATCTAGGATGCCGTCACCAGGATGATACAACAGTCCAAAGAACAAAGGAACCCGACGATCCAGAACTCCTAACAGAACGCATGACTACGAAGACGATGAAAAGGAGATGGGGGCGCCATGCTTTACCCATAGGGTTCGCATCACGCCAGTACCCAAAGGTTTCAAATTACCTCATGACCAACAAAAGTACGACGGATCTCAGGAGCCACAGTCATGGCTTTCAGACTACCTACAAGCAGTGAAAATATTAGGAGGAACCAGAGAAACAGCAATGCAAAGTTTGCAATTACACCTCACCGGTGCAGCAAGGTCATGGTTAAGCAAACTAGGAGAGGAAATAATTGGAAGCTGGGAGGAGCTCACAAAACAATTTACGAGTAACTTCAAGTCGACATACAAGCGGCCAGCATCCATAGAAGAAGTCAAAGCCTACGTGCAGCAACGCGGGGAGACATTAAGGGCATATATCCAAAGGTGGAGTATAATCAAAAATTTGGCAGTCGAAGTCTCGGATGAAAGAGCAATAGACGCATTCATAGTCGGGTTACGGCGAGGAAACCTAGTCGAAAAGATGGGCAGGATCAAGCCGAAAACAGTATCAGATCTAATGGATGTAGCAAATAGATTTGCAGATGGAAAACAGCTCTATCAGTCGATGAATTCGTTGACTGGATCTGAAAGTATCGAGTAACAATGGAAAGCTTCCAGGCAGAGGATTGCGAGGAAGCATGACAGAATGCATGGTTATAAGAGATCTTCGACAACCATCAACTGCCTCTCCAATATGCTGAGCACGATCTTGAAGCAGCACAATAGTACGACGGCGTCGAGGATCGGACCAGAAACTGTCGATCCCCTCTGATGCCTTCTCCAGAGCTGTATTTCACTCAGCAACCCGACGTGCCTCAGCAGCAAAGTCCATACAAGTACCTAAGACAACAGAAGATATTAGACGGCAGTAGTGGAATAAAAGGAAACAAGAGAAGCCATAAGGAATCTCACATCGCAACATCTCACAAACAGAATCGACAATACCGATAAGGAAGGAGTCACATTCTTCGAGATGCACAATTTTTGCCATCAGACCCGACACCTTATCCTCAAGGATGGATATCTGTTCCATAAAACCGCCAGCTTTGCTGGCTTTATCCATAGCCATCTGCGCTTGGCGTTTCGCCAAAGACAAGCGGCTCTCAAGATCTGAAATCCTCGAGGAATACTCAGCGCATTGGCAAGAGCGACGAGAAGGCGATGAAACTCTGGAGTCGAAAACATCGGCAGGAGATGGTGCCTGATCGTGACCCGACGATCCACCAGCACGCATAGGCTGGAAGCCAAAAGAAAAGAAAAGAGAAGCATCTCAGAAGCCAAATAGAACGCGATATTTTACAAAAGAAGAAATATTTACATAAGTACAAGCCCTCTGACTAAAGTTCTCGGGCTACATACGACTAAGAGTTCACTACATCAAAGCAAAACTAAAAATTACAAAAGGAGGCCAAGACTACGCCACCTCGGCCTCTTGATCCGCAGCAGAAGTAGGCATGGCAGAAGCAGCACCAGTGTTCAGAGGAGGCATGGATCCACTCGTCGGCGGAGTCGAAGAAATTGGCATGGAAGAAGCCGCTGAAGGAGAAATCATCACCACGATGCCTGGCGCAAACCTCTTCGCCTTCTCGAAGAAAGACTTCAGCTCCGAATGGGGGCGGCCGTGGGAAGAGCTCACCTTCTCCTAGTTAACTTCCTCGCCATGTGCATATGAAAGAGCAATGGTGTAACAACTCAGAAATTGTAATCCACTTCTTATTAATTAAAATACCAAATTTTGGACCCAGATAAAACTTTTAATCTATTATTTCATGCATACATGTATTTTCTATTATATGTTTTCTATGATTTTATGTGTGTTAATTTTGGTTGTGCCCTAGTTAGTTAATTCTAAGTTAACCAACAGAAGCAATTGAGACAAGTTATAAGCATCAAAGAAACCAGAAATAAAAATATGAAAGAAAAAGAGAAGAATAAGATGATCTAGGAAATATGTTTGACTACCCTACTTTGAGCCCTTGGATTAAGAAATCTGTAACTCACCTCCATGTTTGGCCAGTGAGTTGAGCTTCACCAAGTCACATACAAACTCAACCAAGCAGTGGCTACTAAAAATTCAAATCAGAACATCACTCAAACTTCAACCAAAGTTTGAATCTAAAACAGTGACTATACTCAAAAATGCAAATAAGATTTCTGCAAAAATCAACATTTCCTTGTAACAAAAATATGACTGGAAACCTTGGCCAATATGTTGATCACCCAAAGTGGAAAATTTCAAAAATTCGAATTTAAACTTCTTGCGAACATTTCGTCGAACACCTGGAGGATAAAAATCGGGAAAATCTTGATCACTGTGAGCTTCACTGTTCTTGCTCGCCCAAACACTGTTGCCATGCTCCTGGACGATGCCTCGGTCGAGCCCAGCACCCCCAGCCCCGACCCGAGCCGTGAGAAAGGGAGGAGAAGAGGAGGCAGCACCCAGGACCCCCCCCCTCTCTTCTTCTCAGCATTCTGCACGTCGCCGACCACCCTGCCCTCGCCAGCGCCGACCCACAGCATGCCGCAGCCGAGACCGAAGCCCCCCAGCACGCGAGCAAGGCCACCGTGCCCAGTGTCGCTCGACGCACGCGCCTAGGGCCCCCGCTCCGGCGAGCTTCTGGACACCCGCGCCCTCGACGCTCCGGCCTATAAAAGGCCCCGCCGATCAAACGAACCAACTTGCCCCGTCCCCGGCTACCTCCCAGACACGCTCGTTTCGCCCCGTTTGCTCTAGTTCAACGACGCCAGCCCCGCTGGCGAGGTACTGGACGTGGAGAGCGCCGCCGCGTTCGACCACCTGGGAGCAAGCCGCCGCTGGGAATCGGAGGAGGAGTCACGCCGGAGTCGTTTCCACCCCTCGCCGTCAAGTTCTTCATCCTCTACGCCCGTCGTCGTCGCCGTCGTCGTCTTCACTGCTCGCAGGTGAGCTCCGCCCCTCTCCGTCGAGCACGAAGGCTGTGAACCGTTAGATCTAGATCGGACGATAGCATACCGATTCGGTAACTTAAGTCACCTAACACGCCGACCCCACCTGTCAGTTTGTTTTAAAACAAATCCCGCCCGTGCGAAACGTTTTCTGGGCCGGCCCGTTTGGGTTCTGTTCAGACTCGGCCCGTTAGGTGAGAAATCGGTCCGTTTCGTTTTTCTTTATTCTCCCACCTTTTCGAATTAATTCAAAATTGTTTCAGATGTGTTTTTCAAACTTAAATTCCAAGAGTTTTACAAATCCATTTTTAGCAAATAAATATGCGTTGGAAAGCTTATAAAATGCTCTACACTGTAGGACTGATTAGAATTCAAATTGAATTAGGAATTTAATTAGATATGAATAGTGTGACCATAGCTTTATTAATCTTAGAAAATTTCTAGAAATTTGTTTAAGCCTCCTAAAATCATGAAATTTAAATTGTGAACTCACCACTGACATCCTTTACTGTTAGTCAACCCTAATCAACTCCAAACCATGTTAGTGTTATCAATTAGACCCTAACCCAACTCTAGTTAGTAACATAAAATGATAGATCCCTATCATACACTTAGAATTAATTTGCCCTCTTTACCAATTCACTTAGTTGATCCCTCCCACTTGAACTAGTCTTAGTACCCCTAAACCAATACCAATGCTTAGAAAGTGAACAACATAGGACACTTAATAGAAACTCTAGCTTGCACACTTGATGGAAACTTAGAAGCAAAACTTACAATCCAACACCAGAAAATGCAACATGAATGCTCTTGTTAGCAAACAAAGATGTGTGCTTGGTGTGTTGTTAGCATTGTGTAGTGATTGTGTGCTTTGTGTTTATCCGTTATTAGACGCTAGTGTTGCCGAGGAGGATATTGGAGGGGATTATTATCAAGAAGAAGAAGAATACCCCGGACACTTTGCCAACCAAGGCAAGCCATCTTTTGATTCATACTCCCAATGCCTAGTTTTAATATTGCATTCTACTTGTTTTAAGTAAATTGCATGATTGAATTGCTAGAGTAGAATGATAGAAGTGTAGTGATGTCTTGTTTAGCAAGAGCATCAAGCTGAGTTTATCCCACTCTATTTAGTAGTCATCACTCATTGTAGTTGCTTAGTCGCTAATAATATTGAGGCCATCTATAAGGGGAACTCTATTTGAAAAGGGGTGACTTGAACTTGAGACTTGAATTGGAGATTGCTCCTACATAATGGCTTTATGAAAGAAATTAATCTTGACTAAGAACTATGAAATGTATTTCTCAATGACAACGAGTGATGTACTATGGGAGCCAACCATACCGTACAACCACATTACCCCTGAATGGGAAGGGGCTTATTCCTAGCTTGTTTATTCTAGTATGGGAGGTCTTGTTTCATCCTTTATAGAAGTATTCCATGCGTGGTTGCTTCCGAACCAAGTGGTCATTGGAAATTTTCCTTCCTGAAGATTTCCATCCATCCGGCATCCCGGAGTGGGCAAAACTAGAGGCGCCGGAACGGGGAAATCCGTGTCCCGGGCTCTAGGGAAGGATCCTATACTAGAGTAGACAAGTGAAAGAGTTTGTTTGATTATCTGAACCCCGCATACCTTGTGTATGACGATCCGTGGATTTCTCCCGGCAGATGTATTGATTCTTGTGGGTAAAGTGTACCCCTCTGCAGAGGTTTTCAAACTATTTGAATAGCCGCGTCCGCGGTCATGGACAGTTGGCAAGCTGTACTTGACTTTTGTCAAGAATAAAAATAACAACGGTGAACTGAGTGAATGACTTGACTTGACCTTGAGGTTGACACACTTGGAATTCCTCTTTAGATTGAACTTAGAGAACTAAACCTCTTTTCTACCAATGAACATTCTTGGGAAATAAATCTAGCTTTTGCAAATAAACTTAGTGCTTAGTCCACTATACCAAACTTGCATATCTACTTCAACATTTCATTTATAAGATGGTTTGCGAGTGCATCCAATGTACTCATGGCTGTGTCCCTGGCTATCAACTTGGCCAGACTATGGGGAAGAGTACCAGGAGGAAGGGTATGAAGAAGAGTACCAGAACTAAGCTCGTCTCCATGAGTCGCCATTGCCTGTAGGGTGAAGGCTTCGACCCAAAGACGTTATTTTCCGCTGCTATATTGTGTTGTAATATGAACTTGGTCTCTATGACCATTGTATTGGAACCATCGTATTGTAATGTCTATGGAACTGGTTACCAACTACGTTATGTATATCGCAACAATGGTTCTGGGATTGCGGTGGAATACATAACGGGCACTTCGAATTTGTATCAAATTTGAGGTCGTCACAAGTTGGTATCAGAGCCTAGGCTGACCATAGGAGACCTTAGTTAGAATGGGCGTAAAATGAAACCTTGATAAAAGCAAAGATATAGTAATGGTTGCAAAATTGCTTAGTCTTTCCTCTCTATTTGCAAGGTTTTATACATACTTCAGTTTTTGCCTACTTAAAATTTTGCACACTTGAGTTGATCACTAATTTAAGCTAATCTAAAATTTTGTAGATGGCCCCGGTATTCGTTGAGCACTACCAGTTGGGCCATGGTGGCAGTCTTTGTTTCGAGCGCGACCTCACCACCCTGACCTTGTTCCTGGATCGTTTGTATCCGGAGTTCAAGGGAGCCGTGCTCAATGAGCACCCAGATGGAGATCTACGGTGGCTTATCAGGGCCAGTTGCCGTGGCAAGAAGGGGAATTTGGGTTCTCCAAGGATCAAGTTCGAGCTTGTGGAGAACACTTGGGCCGATGGTTTGGTCCGAGCGATGCAGGAGATGCACGCCCGCTTGTGTGGACTGCATGTTGAGGAGGTTCAGGGAGAGCACTTTAGGAACTTTGCTCGGCGTGATGCGGACGGGCGTCCCGCAAACATGCCTGGGCAAAATGAGCTGAGTACCTACATCGATCACATGGACTTCTTGCTGTACTCCACTCAGCAGGAGGCCGATCGTGCCTGTACCAAGGCCAACCTTGAGCACTTCGCACTGGTGGAGGCAAGGAGCACTATCAGGATACTTGCGAAGGAGCGCAAGAGCCTTCGTCGCCAGCGCGATGAGAAGGATCAGGACATGGAGGAATTGAAGGCCAATGTGGCTGAGCTGACTGAGTACATTGAGAGTCTTGAGGATCACCTTGGTGAGGAGGAAGGCATTGATCTCCGCAAGGAGGATAATGCCCTCATTAGTGATGAGGATGACTTCTTGGAGGACCTTGATGATCCGGAAGATGGTGGGCACAATGGATTCATTGTGAGTGATGAGGAGGAAGACCCCGAGGAGCCCGATGTTTAGATTGGAGACTTCCGTGTTATCTAATTATGAGTTCACCTTGAGTCACTTCGTGTAGGTGTGAGTTGTATCCCCCTCTCTAGTAGATGAGTCGCAATGGTTTGATGTAAACCATTTGTAATGTGTGAACTCGTATGTATGATATGTTGATGAGTGTTGAATGAAATATGAATTTGGCCCTTAAGGCCTTAGCAAGACAAAAATTGCATCATCCATGTTACAATTAAATCTTAGCAATTAGCTTTCCCTCTTGTCTTACAAACATTATCTTCAGATGCTGCGAGCACCCCCACCCTCGAACCCGGAAATGGCCGAACTGCTAAGGTTGATCATGGAAGACCAGGAAGCAGCCCGAGCTGAGCGCCAAGCTAACTTGGCCACTCTTCAGCAAATAACCCAGATGGCAATGAACCACAACAATGGCAATGGTGAAGGAGAAAACCATGGCAATGGTGATCACCGATCCAAGTTAAGGAGTTTCCAGAACACCAATCCACCTATATTCACTAAGTCTGAAGAACCCTTAGATGCCGATGACTGGCTTCGCACTATGGAAAACAATTTGGCAGTCGCCGAAGTTGGTGAAAATGAGAAGGTCTTGTATACCACCCACTATCTTGCTGGAGCAGCGAGAGCTTGGTGGGATAGCACCCGTGCAATGCAAGCCCAAGGGTATGTGATGCCTTGGGAGGAGTTCAAGAGCAAGTTTAGCAAGGCCCATGTTCCTTTGGGATTAGTTAAAAGGATGAGAGATGAGTTTAGAAATCTGAAGCAAGGTTCCCTGTCTGTGGTGGATTACCGTGACAAGTTCCTTACCTTGTCTAGGTATGCTCCCGATGACACCAACACCACTGAGAAGAAGCAAGAAAGGTTTCTGGATGGACTTCATGATGAGATGCAATGTGTCCTGGTCAGCATCCCCTTTGCCGACTTGGAGTCATTGGTTGACTCTGCCATTCAGATGGAAGGCAAACTCAAGCAAGCTACCGAGAACCGCAAGCGCCGTATGATGTATCAAGGCCACTCGAGCAACTCGCAGAAGCCAAGGGGAAATGCACCCATGGGTTTCGCCCCTAGACCTATGAGGCCATCTGCACCTGCTCCACGTCCCAACTATCCCAACCGTCCGCCTGGCAACAACTTCAACCGTGCACCTCCAAGACCGAGTGGCAACAACTTCAACACCAATACTCCAAGGCCAAATGGCGCCCCTGTGTTACCCAAGCCTGGTGACAAGTCTGGTGTTACCTGTTATGAGTGCGGACTCAAAGGGCACTACTCCAATGAGTGCCCTAAGAAGCTGAATGATGCATCCAAGACCACTGCTTCTGTTCAGCAATAGCGCCGTGTGGGAAATGGAAAGAACTATCCTCCAAGGAACCAGCCTCACTCTCGAGGCCGTCTGAATCACATGAATGTTGAAGAAGCTCAAGAAGCAACCGACGTTGTGCTTGGTATGTTCCCTGTTAACTCAGTTCTTGCAAGAGTTCTGTTTGATTCTGGAGCTTCACACTCATTTGTTACCCAATTATTCGTTGATAAAAGTGGACTTCAACCCACACCCTTGAAAGAGTTCATGTCTGTGCAAATTCCCGGGTCGGTAACCAAAGCCAGTTGTACCTGCTTGGCAGTGCCCATAGAAATCCATGGGATCTTATTCTTAGCCAGTTTGATTGTGTTAGGAACCAAAGGATTGGAAGTGGTCCTAGGTATGGATTGGATGTCTCAACACCAAGGAATTATAGATTGTGCCAAAAAGACCATCACCATGAGGAGTAGCCATAGAGTTTTAGTAAAACATGTGTCAGTTAAACCCACCCAAAGCCCCAGATGTCATAAGAGTATCTCTGGGCCAACCATAAAGGAAGTTCCCATCGTCTGTGAATACCCGGATGTTTTTCCCGATGAGCTACCCGGAATGCCACCGGATCGGGATATTGAGTTTATCATTGAGCTTATCCCAGGAACTGGATCTATAGCCCAACGACCCTATCGTATGAACCCAGCTGAGTTAGTAGAGTTGAAGAAGCAATTGGATGACCTTTTGAGTAAAGGATTGATTCAGCCAAGTTCTTCTGCTTGGAGATCACCCGTTCTGTTTGTGGATAAAAGTGACGGTTCTAGCCGACTGTGCACTGATTACCGCAAGCTCAATGATGTGACCATCAAGAACAAGTATCCTCTCCCAAAGATTGAAGATTTGTTTGACCAATTGACTGGAGCTAGAGTCTTCTCGAAGATAGATCTCAGAACTGGATACCACCAACTGAAGATCCGTGCAACAGATATCCCCAAAACAGCCTTCACTACCCGATACGGATTGTATGAGTACACCGTAATGTCATTTGGATTAACCAATGCCCCTGCTTATTTCATGAACCTCATGAATAAGGTTTTTATGGAGTTATTGGATAAGTTTGTTGTTGTCTTCATTGATGACATTCTTATCTACTCCAAATCCGAAGAAGAGCATGCAACCCATTTGAGATTAATCTTAGAAACCTTAAGGGAACATCAGCTGTATGCCAAGTTCAGTAAATGTGAGTTCTGGTTGAAGGAAGTTGGATTCTTAGGCCATGTATTATCAGCGGGAGGAATATCCGTGGACCCCAAGAAGATCAAATCAGTCATGGAATGGGAAGCCCCTACTACTCAAACTGAAGTTAGAGGTTTTCTCGGATTAGCCGGATATTACCGCAAATTTGTTGAAGGGTTTTCGAGCATTGCCCGGCCAATGACCCAACTGTTGAAGAAAGACAAGAAGTTTGAATGGACCCCTAAGTATGAAGAGAGTTTTCAAGAGCTCAAGAAGCGATTGGTGACCGCCCCCGTCCTAACCATGCCCGATATCACCAAAAACTTTGATGTCTATTGCGACGCTTCCAAACATGGACTTGGTTGTGTATTGATGCAAGAAGGCAAGGTCATAGCTTACCTCTCTCGGCAGCTTCGACCTCATGAAGAAAATTATCCGACCCATGATCTAGAGTTAGCAGCCGTGGTTCTAGCTCTGAAGACGTGGAGGCACTATCTGATGGGCAACCGATGCGAGATCTACACTGATCACAAGAGTTTGAAGTATATTTTCACCCAGAAGGAGTTGAACATGAGGCAAAGAAGATGGATAGAGTTGATCCACGATTATGATCTAGAAATTCATTATCACCCCGGTAAGGCCAATGTGGTGGCCGATGCGTTGAGTAGGAAGCCATGCTCATTAAACATGATGATCAAGGAAGAGCAACCTATGTTGTACCAAGAGTTTGAAAAATTTGGATTGGAACTAGTCAGTCAAGGATTCTTAGCCAACCTTGAGTTTCAACCCACCTTGATGAGCCAAATCAAAGAAGCCCAGAAGGGAAATGAGAGTATTGACGGAATTAAGCGCCGAATTAGTTCCGGTAAGGTGCCAGGATTTGAAGAAGATGATCAAGGAGTTCTTTGGTATAAAGGACGTATTTGTGTGCCTGCTGACTCAGAATTGAAGGGAGTTATTATGAAGGAAGCCCATGAGACACCTTACTCCATTCACCCCGGTGGAACTAAGATGTACCAAGATTTAAAGGAACAATTTTGGTGGCATGGAATGAAGCGTGAGATTGCATCGTTCATCTCTAAGTGTGATATTTGTCAAAGAGTCAAGGCGGAACATCAACATCCTGCTGGATTGCTGCAACCTTTGCAAGTTCCGAAATGGAAGTGGGAATCTGTTGGAATGGATTTCATCACTGGATTTCCAAGGTCTAGCCGTGGAAATGACTCTATCTGGGTCATTGTGGATAGACTCACTAAAGTTGCCCACTTTATTCCCGTCAAAACCACTTATAACTCGGGACAGCTAGCAGATCTGTACCTATCCAGAATTGTTAGTTTGCATGGAGTCCCTCAAACCATAGTTTCCGATCGAGGAACCCAATTCACCTCAAGATTTTGGAGAAGCTTACATCAAGCCTTGGGAACCAAATTAGCCTTTAGCACCGCTTACCACCCTCAGACTGATGGACAGACTGAAAGAGTGAATCAAATACTTGAAGATATGTTGAGAGCCTGTGTTCTAGCCTATGGAGCTAAGTGGGAAGATTGTCTGCCTTTCGCGGAGTTTTCCTACAACAACAGTTATCAAGCCAGTTTACAAATGGCCCCATTTGAAGCTCTATATGGAAGAAAGTGTCGTACCCCTTTGAATTGGTCTGAAACCGGAGACAGCCAGATATTTGGACCGGACATTCTGTAAGAAGCCGAGGAGAAAGTTCGCATGATTCGTGATTACCTCAAGGCAGCCCAGTCTAGACAAAAGAGTTATGCGGATAAGAGGCGTAGAGAACTGACCTTCCAGATTGGAGATTTTGTTTATCTCAGAGTATCACCCCTCAAGGGAATGCAAAGATTCCAAGTAAAAGGAAAGCTTGCACCAAGATATATTGGACCCTTCAAGATACTAGACCGCGGAGGAGAAGTGTCTTATCAGTTGGAAATGCCCCCTGAATTGTCTGAAGTACACGATGTCTTTCACGTGTCCTTACTTCGGAAATGTCTTGAAGTTCCGGAGAAGCCCGAAATCTTCAAGAATATTGATCATCATTCTGTGGACATCAACAAGGACTTGACCTATCGTGAAATGCCTATTCGTATCCTCGAGGAAGCTTATAGAACCACTCGAACCCGAAGCATCAAGTTTCTGAAAGTTCAGTGGAGTAATCACACCGAAGATGAAGCTACTTGGGAACGAGAAGATTACCTTCAGAAAGAATTCCCCAATCTTTTCAGTTCTTAGTTAGTGAATCTCGGGGACGAGATTCTTTTTAAGGGGGGAAGATTGTAACAACTCAGAAATTGTAATCCACTTCTTATTAATTAAAATACCAAATTTTGGACCCAGATAAAACTTTTAATCTATTATTTCATGCATACATGTATTTTCTATTATATGTTTTCTATGATTTTATGTGTGTTAATTTTGGTTGTGCCCTAGTTAGTTAATTCTAAGTTAACCAACAGAAGCAATTGAGACAAGTTATAAGCATCAAAGAAACCAGAAATAAAAATATGAAAGAAAAAGAGAAGAATAAGATGATCTAGGAAATCTGTTTGACTACCCTACTTTGAGCCCTTGGATTAAGAAATCTATAACTCACCTCCATGTTTGGCCAGTGAGTTGAGCTTCACCAAGTCACATACAAACTCAACCAAGCAGTGGCTACTAAAAATTCAAATCAGAACATCACTCAAACTTCAACCAAAGTTTGAATCTGAAACAGTGACTATACTCAAAAATGCAAATAAGATTTCTGCAAAAATCAACATTTCCTTGTAACAAAAATATGACTAGAAACCTTGGCCAATATGTTGATCACCCAAAGTGGAAAATTTCAAAAATTCGAATTTAAACTTCTTGCGAACATTTCGTCGAACACCTGGAGGATAAAAATCGGGAAAATCTTGATCACTGTGAGCTTCACTGTTCTTGCTCGCCCAAACCCTGTTGCCATGCTCCTGGACGATGCCTCGGTCGAGCCCAGCGCCCCCAGCCCCGACCCGAGCCGTGAGAAAGGGAGGAGAAGAGGAGGCAGCACCCAGGACCCCCCCTCTCTTCTTCCCAGCATTCTGCACGTCGCCGACCACCCTGCCCTCGCCAGCGCCGACCCACAGCATGCCGCAGCCGAGACCGAAGCCCCCCAGCACGCGAGCAAGGCCACCGTGCCCAGTGTCGCTCGACGCACGCGCCCAGGGCCCCCGCTCTGGCGAGCTTCTGGACACCCGCGCCCTCGACGCTTCGGCCTATAAAAGGCCCCGCCGATCAAACGAACCAACTCGCCCCGTCCCCAGCTACCTCCCAGACACGCTCGTTTCGCCCCGTTTGCTCTAGTTCAACGACGCCAGCCCCGCTGGTGAGGTACTGGACGTGGAGAGCGCCGCCGCGTTCGACCACCTGGGAGCAAGCCGCCGCTGGGAATCGGAGGAGGAGTCACGCCGGAGTCGTTTCCACCCCTCGCCGTCAAGTTCTTCATCCTCTACGCCCGTCGCCGTCGCCGTCGTCGTCTTCACTGCTCGCAGGTGAGCTCCGCCCCTCTCCGTCGAGCACGAAGGCTGGGAACCGTTAGATCTAGATCGGACGATAGCATACCGATTCGGTAACTTAAGTCACCTGACACGCCGACCCCACCTGTTAGTTTGTTTTAAAACAAATCCCGCCCGTGCGAAACGTTTTCTGGGCCGGCCCGTTCGGGTTCTGTTCAGACTCGGCCCGTTAGGTGAGAAATCGGTCCGTTTCGTTTTTCTTTATTCTCCCGCCTTTTTGAATTAATTCAAAATTGTTTCAGATGTGTTTTTCAAACTTAAATTCCAAGAGTTTTACAAATCCATTTTTAGCAAATAAATATGCGTTGGAAAGCTTATAAAATGCTCTACACTGTAGGACTGATTAGAATTCAAATTGAATTAGGAATTTAATTAGATATGAATAGTGTGACCATAGCTTTATTAATCTTAGAAAATTTCTAGAAATTTGTTTAAGCCTCCTAAAATCATGAAATTTAAATTGTGAACTCACCACTGACATCCTTTACTGTTAGTCAACCCTAATCAACTCCAAACCCTGTTAGTGTTATCAATTAGACCCTAACCCAACTCTAGTTAGTAACATAAAATGATAGATCCCTATCATACACTTAGAATTAATTTGCCCTCTTTACCAATTCACTTAGTTGATCCCTCCCACTTGAACTAGTCTTAGTACCCCTAAACCAATACCAATGCTTAGAAAGTGAACAACATAGGACACTTAATATAAACTCTAGCTTGCACACTTGATGGAAACTTAGAAGCAAAACTTACAATCCAACACCAGAAAATGCAACATGAATGCTCTTGTTAGCAAACAAAGATGTGTGCTTGGTGTGTTGTTAGCATTGTGTAGTGATTGTGTGCTTTGTGTTTATCCGTTATTAGACGCTAGTGTTGCCGAGGAGGATATTGGAGGGGATTATTATCAAGAAGAAGAAGAATACCCCGGACACTTTGCCAACCAAGGCAAGCCATCTTTTGATTCATACTCCCAATGCCTAGTTTTAATATTGCATTCTACTTGTTTTAAGTAAATTGCATGATTGAATTGCTAGAGTAGAATGATAGAAGTGTAGTGATGTCTTGTTTAGCAAGAGCATCAAGCTGAGTTTATCCAACTCTATTTAGTAGTCATCACTCATTGTAGTTGCTTAGTCGCTAATAATATTGAGGCCATCTATAAGGGGAACTCTATTTGAAAAGGGGTGACTTGAACTTGAGACTTGAATTGGAGATTGCTCCTACATAATGGCTTTATGAAAGAAATTAATCTTGACTAAGAACTATGAAATGTATTTCTCAATGACAACGAGTGATGTACTATGGGAGCCAACCATACCGTACGACCACATTACCCCTGAATGGGAAGGGGCTTATTCCTAGCTTGTTTATTCTAGTATGGGAGGTCTTGTTTCATCCTTTATAGAAGTATTCCATGCATGGTTGCTTCCGAACCAAGTGGTCATTGGAAATTTTCCTTCCTGAAGATTTCCATCCGTCCGGCATCCCGGAGTGGGCAAAACTAGAGGCGCCGGAACGGGGAAATCCGTGTCCCTGGCTCTAGGGAAGGATCCTATACTAGAGTAGACAAGTGAAAGAGTTTGTTTGATTATCTGAACCCCGCATACCTTGTGTATGATGATCCGTGGATTTCTCCCGGTAGATGTATTGATTCTTGTGGGTAAAGTGTACCCCTCTACAGAGGTTTTCAAACTATTCGAATAGCCGCGTCCGCGGTCATGGACAGTTGGCAAGCTGTACTTGACTTTTGTCAAGAATAAAAATAACAACGGTGAACTGAGTGAATGACTTGACTTGACCTTGAGGTTGACACACTTGGAATTCCTCTTTAGATTGAACTTAGAGAACTAAACCTCTTTTCTACCAATGAACATTCTTGGGAAATAAATCTAGCTTTTGCAAATAAACTTAGTGCTTAGTCCACTATACCAAACTTGCATATCTACTTCAACATTTCATTTATAAGATGGTTTGCGAGTGCATCCAATGTACTCATGGCTGTGTCCCTGGCTATCAACTTGGCCAGACTATGGGGAAGAGTACCAGGAGGAAGGGTATGAAGAAGAGTACCAGAACTAAGCTCGTCTCCATGAGTCGCCATTGCCTGTAGGGTGAAGGCTTCGACCCAAAGACGTTATTTTCCGCTGCTATATTGTGTTGTAATATGAACTTGGTCTCTATGACCATTGTATTGGAACCATTGTATTGTAATGTCTATGGAACTGGTTACCAACTACGTTATGTATATCGCAACAATGGTTCTGGGATTGCGGTGGAATACATAACGGGCACTTTGAATTTGTATCAAATTTGAGGTCGTCACAAATGGCCCCCTCGGCACCTCGCTTCAAGGAGAGGCCCTTCATATGAAGGATGGGGTCGTCAGTTGTGTCGAAGGCCTGGGCGAGTTTCTTCACATCATTATCTGGCACCTCCGCCTTTTGCTTGGGCCACAACCCGTTAAAATCCGCGTAAGGATGCGGTTAACTAACAGATATCCAGTTCGCTTCCAGTAAGCTAACCGCGGCCATGAGAGGATCGTTGTCTGGTTGCAAAGTCAACGCAGACACCTCAGTATATTCTGCAAAACCAAGGGAACAGAAAACAGCAGAGAAGGAATATATCAGCAAGCATAAGAGAATGAGCAAATCAACAAAAGGAAAGAAAGGTATAGTATGTACCTCCAGCAGCAGCAGACATCGTATTCAGCCGCTCAGCCACGGCCTGTTCTCGCTGGAGATGCTCCTTGTTAGCATCAGTCAAGGCCTTTTCTGCTTTCTTCGCCTTAGCTAGTGCTGATTTAGTCGACTTCTCAGCATTGGCCTTGGCAGCAGTGGCGGCATCAAAAGCTTTCCTGAAAGCGTCGAGTTCAGCTTCCAGCGACGAAATACGAGCATTGGTTGTCGCTAGAGCATCTACAGTTCACCAAGGAGGAACGGAAAAGTCAAGCAAAGAAGCAAAGAAAGGCATACAGGACAAGCAAATATAGGAAAAGAAATTTACCTTCAGAGGCCTTAGCAGCCTTTAGGTACTCGACGCATTCATTGCCCAAGGCGACAAATTTCCTCATCAAGTTCTGTCCACAAATAGTACGTGAGTATCAACGCGCAAAAGTAGAAGTAAACGTACCAGTATATTCACTCACATCGTCGGAGGAGCTTGTGGACTGATGGGCCTCAAGAGAAGCACCGGCGTCTGACGATTTCTTCATGCGCTTAGAACTACGAATAGCGACTACCTTCTTAATAGGCTTCCTCGGAGCTTTTGAAGATTTCGCTGCTGGATCAACCTCTTGTGACGGTGGTACGTCGACAACAAGAGTATCAGTGATAGGGGCGGCAGCAGCAAATCTCTTCGGGTTCTCCTCGTCACTAAGAAAAAGAGCAACAGACAAAGTCACCTATCAAAGTCGATAGGGAAAAGATCGTATATGAAAACAAGCAGGGTGACACTCACGAGTCCATGAGGTCAAAGAGCTCTACGTCATCCTCTGGCGCAGGGGTTTCCCCGGCCACAGTTTTATGAGCAGAGGCACTCGAGGAAGTGAACTCTTCAGCATGCTTCCTCTTCTTGTCAACGTCAATATCTTTAGAAAGCGCAGGAGGAGGTGACGTCGTTGAGCTGGTCCTCTCCAGCGAATCTTCGCCTTCATCCGCATCTTGGCTGTCTTCAGCCTCGGGGGCTTCGGAGGCCGCAGAAACAGGCACATTTGGAATGGCCCCCCCTTTTGGGAGAGAAGGGCGAGAAACAAGAAGTCGATGATCCTGGAAAGAAAATAACTTGAGCGTTACAAGGCAAATGATGATAAGAGAAAAACAAGGCGAATAAAAAATAGTAAAACATACCGCAGGCAAAGGGTGTTGGGAGTCGAAATAGCTAGCGGTCAAGTCTGGAATTTCATCTTCTTTCGTGAGGGTGGTCAAAGCTCTCACTCGCTTGTCGAGATCCTTCTTTTCAAAGAGATCATCAGAAACTTGCGAAGAATCGCCCACACCAGAAAAAGACCAAAGCTTCGAAGGACGATGCTGAAGAGGTTGAACTCGACGTTGAAGGAAAAATGCCATGAGTTGAGTTCTGGTTAAAGCACCACCGTCATCACTCTTCAGAGCTTGGATGCGCGCTAGCAGCGGCTTAACATCCTCCATCTCAGCCTCTGTGGGAGGCGAATCCCACGAGGCCAATTTTTCTAGATTTTTTGTGGTATCGAAAGGGGCAATGCCGAATAAGTCAGAGGAAGAGGCTTTCTGGTCTTTTATGTAAAACCATTTCTTTTTCCAGCCTTGTACTAAAGCAGCCATAGAAAATTCCAAGTACTGGGATTCAGTACGTACAGAAATTACAGCCCCGCTGACGAGGGGTTAACTCGACAAATTTCCTAGATGAAGGACTTAGGATCGGGGGAAGAGCAACGACTAGAGATTCCGAGATCGAGATTGGCACACGACGTATCCAGGTTCACGTCCCCGCGGTGGAGGATCACTACATCCTGCTAGCAATCTAGTATATGATCATAATGGTGTTTACATGGAGCCGCCGTAGGCGGAGTTTTGTATCTAATCTATCTTGTCTAGTCTAGATATCTATCGTAAGTTGTCCCTCTAGGGGCGCCCCTGCCTGGCCTTATATATGCAATCGGGCTAGGTTTTACAAGTGTCCTAGTCGAATACGTATTGGAACCTTCCTTCTTCGTCTCCAAGTCGTCTTGCGAGTCCTTGTAGTTCTCCACTTCCTTAATGGGCTGGACCTAGTATACTAATCCGTGGGTACCCAAAGGGCATACCCATGTCACCTGCCCAGTTCAGGCTTTTTTGCTAAAGAAACACTGGGGTGGAGCCGAAAAAGATACTTCTAGAGGAGAAAATGAGGCTCGATCCCCAGGAAGGACTCGCGAAGAGTTATAAAACAGGCAATGTGGAGAATCGAGTTTGGGGTGAGCTGGTGAAGCTGCACACCATAGACAAAAAGAAGTCCACAAAGGAACTCATGGGCAGGGAGAGAAAGTCCGCGCAGGAGAAAATCAAAGAACATCACCCGAAAGCCACTCGGGGGCTTGGGGATGTGATCAGTGCTAGGGAAAGTGACCTGATCATCGGCGGAGATGAGGCCGTTGGCTTGGGCTTTCTCCAGATCCTTCTGCTGGAACTCCGAGGGCACCCAGCTGGTCGCCGCATTCGCAGTCTTCCCCTTGGTCATCTTGTTCTTCTACGCCAAATGCTTCACGCGCATCTACGATTTGCGCATGGGGGCTATGCAGGAGATCAGAGGTGCGCAAAGATTGCAACAATGGCGGTGGCGGCGGAAGCAATGAACTGGTAAACAGTGATTTTCCCCCCACTCTCCCCTTATATAGATTCCTGGTAATGGAACGTGGGCTGAGACGTGGCGCAAGGAGCGGAAACGGTAGCCCACTAACGGGCATATAAATTGCAGAATTACCACATTGCCCATGGGGGGAGGTACGCCGACGATTCACTCATCTACATATCATGTTTTGTCGGTACTTTGTATATCCATGTTTTGCTTTCTTTATTGTTCTCGTTCTTATTTCTTCTTTCCAAAACACAAAAAGACCAAAAATATTTTCATTGTTTTTCTTTGTTTGTCTTTTTAGCTTTCTAGCTTTGGTTTGCTTTGTTCTCCATTTTCGGTATGATGTTTGAAAAATCCAAAAATATTTTGCTTTGTTTGCTGTTTCCTTCCGTTCTTGTTGCAAAAATCAAAAACCCAAAAATATTTGTTCTTCTTCTTCTTCGGTTTTGTAAAGTTTGTTGCAGAGTTCAGTCTCCCGTGACTCCATTGGAGCTTGGTATTCACTTCATATTATTCAAGCCACACAAGTGAAAAAGCAATAATGACGACATATGACAATCCGAGATGTGGTAAGAGGCTGGTATGAACTCTATTTGTTTTCATTTTTGTACATATACTCATCTATGTGGACATGCTTAGTCGGTTCATGTAAGGTATATGTTATTTAATGGATGCTTTGTAGTTCTTGCTCTCATATGATTAGTTCCAATTTACTAATAGTTCATAGCATGTCATGTAGATGCTTGCTTGCATTGTTTTATTCATAATATGGTATGATATTGTGGTATCCTCCTCTGAAAGTTTCATTTGAATCGACTTGGCACATGCTCAAGCATGCACATGACTGAACAAAAAAGTCAATTAAGCCTCTATGATTTACTTTGCTTCAGAGTTCTTGTATCATTTTCATGCCTATATTAATTTTGTTTTGTCGCAAGCATGATTATGACAGCTATTGCTCTCTCGATTGTCGCTTCCCAGCCTTTTGCTAGCCTTCACTTGTACTGAGAGGGAATACTTCTCGTGCATCAAATCACCAAAAACCAAGTCTACCAAAGAGTCCACTATAAATTCCAATGCATGGTATTTCAAAGCCATTCCAAGTAAATTCACATGTGCTACCTTTCAAAACTTTCAATTACTTCTCATTTTGTGCCACTGTTTTTAGCTCATGGGGACGTAGTGGTCGGAATTGCTATCTTCCATATTAAATTGAGTACCCCTTGACTAGGCAGCTTCATCTGCTCATCATTAATTTTGCAAGGGAGCTGGTCAGACCATTGTAATCTAATCTAAAAAAGAAAAAAAAAAGAGCACTCCTCCATGGTATGTGAAAGTTGGTGGGCACCCGATGGAATCGGTTAGCCATGGTTTGAGAAAGGAAAAAAGGTGGGGAGGAGTGCCAAAGCTTTATAAAAGAGCACCAATGTGCCAAATTTTCAAAGAACTCGGAATCACTCTCAATTGTTTATTATGGAAGATAGCAAGTCTCCATTGCCAGTCATTGACATGAAACAACCACCTCTCAAAATAAATTTTTATCTCTGTTTTACAAATGAAAAGCTCTAGCACATGTTAAATCACTGCTTCCCTCTGCGAAGGGCCTTTCTTTTACTTTTATGTTGAGTCTTCATCTTCTAACTTTAAAGCACCTTCTTGAGAGCATAGCTATTATTCTTAGTGTAATGTGCTTGTCCTAGAACACGGTTAATTGTGGTATAACTTTGATGTTTGTATCTTTGATATTTTCACTTCTAGTCTTCCCTTGAACTTCAGAGGTGCCTCAGCATTTATGTTTTGCTCCACAAATAAAGGGAAGCGGGATACCACTCCTTCATATCTTATTATGAGCATTACAATCTTGCAACTTCTTATGTTTCATATTACTTGTTATTAGTATGTTGGCACTCTTTCATAGCTTGCATGACTATGAGATAACATTAGCTGCATATTTCTTACTATGAATTGTTTAAGCATTCGATCATATAGTGGGAATATTTACATCTTATGAAGCAAATATGTTCGTGAAAGTTTCTTTTATCGCACTCAGTTGTTAACTGAATTGCTTGAGGACAAGCAATAAGCTAAGCTTGGGGAGAGTTGATACGTCCAAAACGTATCTACTTTCCCAAACACTTTTGCTGTTGTTTCTCCTCTAATTTGTGTGTTTTGAATGCAACTAACTTGGACTGACACTGTTTTCAGCAGAATTGCTCTGGTGTCTCGTTTTTGTGCAGAAATCCAACTTTTAGTAAAAATCCGGGAAAATATTGCAAAAATCCTATTTCACCAGAAGACCCACGGAGCCAGAAGACGAGACGGAGAGGGGCTGCAAGGCCGCCACACCACCAGGGGGCACGGCCCAGGCCTGACCGCGCCCACCTGTGGTGAGGCTACCTCGGCCATCGCCTCAACCCCTCCTTCTGCCTACATATACCCTCTGACCTAAAAGGGGCGGGGGTTCGGCGTTTTTCCCAGATAGACTTCCGCTGCGCCGCCACCACCAGAAACCGCGATTCGGAACCAGAAACTCCATTCTGGCACCCTGCCGGGACGGGGATTTGGAGGAGATCTTCATCACCATCATCACCGATGTCTCTCTATCAACCATCCATGACTCCCCCATTGTCGTCGTGGTGAAACAACATATGCCATGGGATGGCTTAAATGGGGGCCGAACTAGATGCTGGAGGATTCGGGAGAGGGGAACGAGCTGAAAAGCACGACAGAAAGGAACACAGATCTACCCAGGTTCGGGGCTCTCGTAAGGAGATAACACCCCTACTCCTGCTCTGCTGGTTATTTATTTGGATCGATGGAGTATACAACAACGGTACTTCCAAGCTCTCTGCTAGAGGAGGAAGATGAACTGCTAAGTGTAGGAACACTGAGTAACTGATAAGGGGTTGCCCGATCTTCTCAGTGAGCCGATGTAGATGGATGATAACTTGGTAGATAATCTGTGAGACGCACACGAACTCTCCGGCTGTTCCCCCGTTGCCAATGCAACAGATCTTCAACCCTATGGATATTCGAGACACCACACACCTGCGCACGTAGCCGCCGACTACGAAGCGGTTCTGCAATCTCCTAATTCCCAATGGAACAGCAGATCACACTTGAATTCTCAGTAGCAAAACTCCAGATCGAAACAAACTTGGAGTGGGGTAGATATTCCGAGCGAAACACAGAGGAATATATGATTTCAGAGGAAAGCTTACAAACAATTTCGTTCTGATGTTTGGGGGTAATCTAAACGTAGTCTAAACGACACAAGGGGGCACCCCAGGGGTACTTAAAGGGGTCCGAGCGACCTGGGCAAAGACCTGGCCCAAAACCAACCTGTTTTGGGCCCAAACGGACTCGGTTCGACTCAAACTGGTACATACCGACCCATACATGGGTTCGGCTCATTTTGGCACGCAGGCCATGAGTGTAGCGCGCCTTAGACTCATAGACATCGCGTCGAAGGCTGTCCTAGCGCGCCATCTCATGCTCTCTCTTATGTAGACTTGATGTTCTGGTGATCTCCGGGTGCGCCTGCCTCCCTCTCCTCCCTCGCGCACTTGATCTTCAAGTCTTGCTCATCTCGTTGCGACGCGTCTCCTCCTCGTGCAATGCTTGTGTTATCAACAAACCTAATCATACATAGATGCATAGACTTAGGTAGTATAAAGCTCTCATTAAATAAAACATCAGGTTCAATTAAGAGTGAGTTCACCTGTTGTTCCAATAGCTTTGCACGTGCTCTTGTAATTGGTCCAATCCTAATCTCGTTGGACTTCTTCGCAGCAACATCTTCATCATCAATAGGAGCAGGAGATAATGGTGGTGTAATAGGGATATCCTCATCATCCCTTTACTAGGGCTCCCTGTGCCACCTTATATAGTGTTGGCTAGGGTTACAACGGTCACCTGAGACCAGGGGACACCAGCTACACTCCGAATAGGGCAAGCTGACGAAGGCAGACGCCCTTGACTTTCTCCCTGATTGCCCTCGATGGGACTCACCCTTGCTGTACCTTGTACCTTTTGGACTGTGACCTTACCACTGTGAGGTAAGGGATGTACTTGTGCACAGTGAGGGTAGGTAGACCACCACTGTGCACCCTGTCAACATGATCCCTCTCCATACTTGGCAGAGTCTCTCCTTGATTGTAGGGACATGACATCTTAGTTGACTTCTATATCCCGGATATGACCGTTGGCCATATCCCGGACCTATATGCCGGACCAACGACCTATGAAGGACGAGTAATCCGGCCTCCATGCTCCTGCATAACATATCAAATAAGTTAGGCCGACATATCTAAGCATATGCCGGCACTCCTCAATAAGTATTCCGGTTATACCGGCATATCCGAACATTAGCCGAGATAAACATATATGCCGGCCTGGCCCTTCCTTGGTCAACCGGCATAAAGTCAACCATAGTCCTTTTATTTTTCTAGTCTCTTGACCCTACCGGGGGTCATCCCCCCGACACCCATCCGTGTGTGAGTAATTCCCACTGTAGGCGAAGGGGGTGGTAGGGATTGGATGAGATCATTCATGTAATTTGCTATGAGATTGTTAGGGCATAGTGCCTAGTATCTTTTATTAGTGCTTATGACATTGTTGCAACTTGTTGTGCTTAATGCTTGTCACTTTGGGCCCGAGTACCATGATCTCAGATCTGAACTTGTTATTGTTTTATGATGATACTTGTTACTTATGATCTTACCTGCAAGTTGTTTACATATATTGTTGTCCGGAACCCGAGGCCCCAAAGTGACAGAAATTGGGATAACCGGAGGGGATGGCTATGATGTGAGGATCACATGTGTTCACCGAGTGTTAATGCTTTGCTCTGGTACTTTATTAAAAAGAGTACCTTAATTACCAGTAGTTTCCCTTTAGGTCCTGCTGCAACAGGTTGGTAGGACAAAAGTTAATCCGGCCGGCCCTGTGGGTGTTCCGGACAGAACTTATTCTCTGGGCAGAGACTTCCTTGAGAAGCCATGCCTGACAGTTTGCATCGAAACTTACAACTGCCCTGCCACCACGAACGGTCACACGATGTGACGGTTCACAGTGCATTTACTCCCTGCCATCATTGCCTAGTGGCACGGTTACAGTAACCGCCGCCCCACTCCGTGCCGCCACGTGGCGACTTACCACAGAAACGGTCGGGGTAGTGGAACACTCGCCACGATCCCCACGACTCTGGTCCTGCGGTATAAATACGGGGGTGGGGGTAAACTTGCTCTTTTTACCCCCACAGTATCTTCTTCTTCCTCTGCTCCTCTGCCCTTTGCGCTTCGCCGCCGGACCGAGGAACAGAGAAGGAACGCCGCCGCCGACCTGCTCCACGCCGGCGCCGACGCTCGACGACGTCCGACATCTTCGTCGACGACGCCGCCGCCGCTCCTCTCCGCGACATTGCTGGGAGATTGGACCTTCCTCTGCACGCTCACCGCCGTTCCATTGCCGCCGGCCAAGCTTCGGTGAGTTCATCCTCTGTTCTTCCTCTTTCATGCTTTTCTGCAGCCTTGTACAGGTATCACTGCGCGCTTAGATCTCCAGCAGTTTCTCTTCCTAGTATCTTCTTGTCTTGATTAGCATTGCCAGAGAAGCTCTTTTATAGTTCACAGATGTTCTTGCGTAGGACTTATTTCCATGTTTTGTTTCCAGTTTTAACTGCGTGGCTAGATCTTCCTTTCCCGCTGACTTCCGTGAGAGTAGTATGCCGGAGAGACTAACCTCCCTCTTTTCCCTGATCTTGATAGGATTAACATCACGGGACTCCGGCTCTCACGCCTTGTTCCGGCCATCAAGATGGCTTCCTCAAGCATGACGGGTACCTCGGCCTCAGAGGAAGATAACTCGGCCCGGCTCCAAGGACGCTCCGGCTGGGAGGGGTCGGAGGTTACCCCGGCCGACATATCCTGGATCACATCCACCAGGAGAGTCCCGGAGGGTGTTGCATGCCGGCTACCTGCGGGAGAGACCGTGCCGGCACCTGAACCCGGTGAACGAGTTCTCTTCATTGCCCACTTCGAGCGGGGTTTCGGTCTGCCGGCGTCAGACTTCTTCCGGGACTTCCTCGACACCTACGACCTGCAGCCTCACCATATCCCGGCGAACGCGGTGATGATCCTCTCCGCCTTCGCCGCATTCTGCGAAGGCTTCGCCGGCATAGAGCCCTTCTCCCAAGCCTGGGCGAAGTACTTCCAACTACGGAAGCAAGTCATCCAAGAGCCGCCCCGGAGCAAGGATGACCCGCCGGAGACGGCCCAGGAGAAGAAGGACCACCCCATGACCCTATGCGGCGCGGCCACCATCATGTCCCGGAAGGGCTCGGACTTCCCCAAGGTGGAGCTGCTTGAATCTTGCAAGAAGTGGCAGAAGAGCTTCTTCTACGTCAAGAACACCACCGACGTCGACCTGCTCAACCTGCCGCCATTCGTGGACGAGCCACCCTTGGCGATGAAGAACTGGACCTATAACCCAAAGAACTCCGTGATGCCGGTGAATGCTCTGCACCGGGTTAAGGGCGAGCTCCGGGATGCCGGCCTTACCCCTCAAGATTTAGTGGCATGCTTTATCAGCCGGCGCGTATCTCCTCTGTAGCGCCGGTCACATAAAATCTGCCAGATGAGCGGGCCCATGGACCCCACCCGGCATTCTACACACGAGCTGACTCCGGCCGACATTCTGCGGCGGATCAAGGACGTCTGCAAGTCCTCTCAGGCCACCTTTGCCTGGGGACTTGAACCATACAGCCGGGATCGGCCCGCCCCAACGGTAAATACTTTGGCCGATACTTACTCTCTTGTCCGGCATATAGACACTTATCACGCATGGCCCGAGATATTGTCATTTGCCGACATACTTATAATGCCTGATCCGACATACTTCTTGCATCGGCATATTTCTTGCTTCTGACCCATTTACTTTGCCTTATGCAGAAGTTCAGCTTCCAGAGTATGGAGAACTCCCGGATCCAGATCGCGGCAGACCGCACCGCTGCGGACGTTGAAGATCCGGATCATTGGGACAAGCTGCCCCGGAACACCCGTGCTGCCTCTGCCGTGGGTAAGGCCTCTTCATCCCGGCATTTCACTCAAGACTCGAGTGATGATGACTCCGATGAAGACTGCCAGATGTTTATCTGCCCGACACCTCTTGCTTATGCTCTTCCAGAAACACCTGTTGCTTATGCCTTTCCAATGCCATCCTCAGCAATCCCGGATGACATGGTTGTCGACGCCGCCCCTTTGAACCAGGGACCTCCTTCCACCGGCGGACGTGCCGGCCGGAAGCGAGGCGTGAAGCCCCAGCCCGACACACCTCAGCAACAGAAAAGGCAGAAGGTTGGCGTGCCCATTCCGAAGAAACAGAGGCCTGTTGCCCCGGGGTAAGTTTCTTTTCCTTGTTTCATTTCCGACATATCTCTTGCCTTGATAACTAACTTGGTGTTTTCCCTCTTTCAGGGCTCCTCTTGCGCCGGAACACGCTTCCAGCACAAGTGCCAGCCCCAACATTGAAAAGCCGGCGACCACTGCCACCTCCGACATTCCCTCTACAAGCCACACTACCTCTCCAGCGCCGGCATCTTCGCCTGCGCCCGACAAAACCACTTCTCCGGCGAAGGACAATCCTCCGCCGGAGCAAGACAACTCTGCCCCCGACGTCCATATGGACTCGGGGGCTCAACAGGATCCTTCGGCTCCTGATGTCCACATGGACACAGGAGCCCAACAAGATGCCCCCGACGCCGCCGCGCCCACCAGCAGCGCCGGGACTACTGAAGATGCTGGCGCAGGCACCAAGAGCGCCGGCCTAGATAAGGGCAAAGCCCCGAAAGTACCGGAGATCCGGACTGATCCGGCCCCTGCCTCTGTGATACGTCTCAAACGTATCTATAATTTTTGATGCTCCATGCTTGTTTTTACACCATTTGCCTATTGTTTCGTTACACTTAGTGGCATTTTTATGCATTTTCCGGAACTAACCTATTAACGAAGTGCCACAGTGCCAATTCCCTGTTTTCTGCTGTTTTTGTGTTTCAGAGTGATACACAGGAAATATTCTCGGAATTGGACGAAACAAGTTCCTGAAGTCTTATTTTACCCGGAAGCTTCCAGAGATCCAAAGAGAAGTAGGAGGGGGGCCACCAGGGCCCCACACACAGGGGCGGCGCAGCCAGGCCCTGGCCCGCGCCACCCCTGTGTGAGGGCGCCTGGCCCCTCCTCTGACAACGTCCCTTCGCCTATAAAGACCCCCCGACGAGAAAAACCTAAGGACCCGATCAGTTTTCCAGAACACATCGCGATCCGCCGCCGCCGTCGACCCGAAGATCGGGAGGGTCCAGAAGCTCTTCCCGGCACCCTGCCGGAGAGGGGAATCGCCACCGGAGGTCTTCTTCATCGCCATGCTTGCCTCCGGAGCGATGAGTGAGTAGTCTACCTTGGACTATGGGTCCATAGCAGTAGCTAGATGGTTGTCTTCTCCACTATGTGCTTCATGTTTAGATCTCATGAGCTGCCTTACATGATTGAGATCACCGTTATGTAATTCTACATGTTTGGTTTGTTGGGATCCGATGAATATTGGTGTTTATGATTAAGTTGCTGTACTGAATTATATCTTTTGTTATATCTATGTTGTTTATGATCTTGCATGCTCTCCGTTGTTAGTAGCTATCTTGGCCGAGTAGTTGCTAGTGACTCCAAGAGGGGGTATTTATGCTCGATAGTGGGTTCATGCCTCTATTTCACCTGGGGGAGTGACAGAAACCTCTAAGGTGGTAGATGTGCTGTTGCTACTAGGGAGAAAACAACATTCATATGCTCAAGGGCATTTGCTTTGTTTACATTACACACTTTGCTTAATGCAATTATCTGTTGTTCGCAACTTAATACTTCTAGGGTGTTCGGATTGATATCCCCGGGGGTGGATTATTAGTCATAGATGCAGTTGGATGGCGGTCTATGTATTTTGTTGTAATGCCCAGAGTAAATCTCATAGTGATCTTCTTGACATATCACGTTATCTTTATTCTATCAATTGCCCAACTGTAATTTGTTTACCCAGCATGTGTTATTTTATCTATGGAGAGACACCACTAGTGAACTGTGGACCCCGGTCCTATTTCCATCATATTGCTATCACCTGTTTACTTTACTCGCACTGTTTACTTTACTCGCATACTATATTGTTTTCCACTCGATACGCTCATAACCTTTGTTTCAAGCAAACTGGTGAGATTGACAACCTCATCGCAAGTTGGGGACAAAGTATTTGTTTGTGTTGTGTGCAGGTTCCGCGTTGCTACTGGCCGAAGACGAGGCAACAAGTATCGTTAAACGGCGCCCTTGTTGGAGTGTTACTAAGCCAGTCTGCATCACCTTCAAACATCATTGTCTCTCTTCTCCTGACCGATATTAAACCTTGGTTTCTTAAACTGAGGGAAAACTTGCTGCTACACTCATCATACCTTCCTCTTGGGGTTCCCAACGGGCTGGTTATTCACCACGCACAAGGACAGTCTGCTCCCACGTCAACTATACACCACCACACGTAGCAACCACTTTTCTGGCGCCGTTGCCGGGGAAGAGAGAAGACTTCTGCGAGGGGAGTTCTTCGCACACACATTCTTTACTTTGTTATTGTTTTGCTTTACTTTATTTTATTTTATCTGCATTGTTTTTTTATCAAAAACCCAAAAAAATTAGAATCCTTGGTAGTTGTTATTTCTTTACTTTAGTTTATCATGTTGATCCCTAAGTACGTTCTGGAGGACCTCTCAGTAGGTAGTGGTTCTATTATTGGCAAAAGTAACATTGAGGAGTTCTTTAATCACATTAGTATGCATGAGGAAGATGAGGAAAAGTCTTGGGTTGAGCTTGTTCCTAGTATTGAAGTTGCTTCTGTTATATTAATTGAAATGTTGGAAACTAGGTTTGCTAGTCTTAATCCTTTTATGCAATATATGTTCCTTAAGCTTCATGAAATTGAGGATCCCGAAAAGAAAGCTTTTATCTTGGAAACTTTGCGCCTAGAATTTAAGGATGTCGTTATTGAAGCTAGGAAAGTTCTTAAACGTTTTAATAAACTCGGTTCACCTATAAAGGTTATTGATACTAATGATGAGGAGACCGAAATACCTATACCTTGCAAGCTTTTGGGATTGAATGATGCTTTCGAAAACAATTTTGCCTGGATCTGTCCTGAAAATCTTTTTGATGAGAATAGTGTACCGAAGCATGATCACAAAGGGTCTTCAAAAACTTATGTGGATGAAATACAATGCCTTATTGATAAGACCTCTGCAATTGATCTTAATGCTTCATCTGATATTACTTGATTCGCAATTTTCTGCGCCTAGCTCAAAGGCGTTAAAGAAAAGCACTCTTGGGAGATAACCCAATGTTTTCTTTTCAGTACTTTTTCTTTTATTTGAGTCTTGGAAGTCATTAATACTGTAATGACCGCTCCTTATCTTGTTTATTTCGTTTTTGTGCCAAGAGAAGCCTCTAATTTGAGTGAGGTAAAGATTTGGGGATGTTGCTGTCCTGAAACTGTTTTCGGTGCTGCACCGTAAAAATTCGTGAAAATTCTCTGTTTAGCTTTTGGACCTGCGATTTCTTGTGCATATGCCCCAGGTTATATCCAAACTTTTCTTAGTTGAACACTTTTTGATTTGAGCAACAGAAAATCCCTCAAAAATTCGACCTTTGTCAGCTGTTCAGTTTTGACAGATTTCTGCCAATATTTGTGTTTGCCACTTTATCGCTTTCTTCTGAGTTCTTTTGATCACGGAACTTTTGGGGAGGTTGCTACAGTAGTATCTACTATATATGTGGTGGTTTTGAGTTGAAACCTGAAGCAAATAGAGGATTGATTATATATTATGCTTGCACTAATGTTGCTAATAGAATTGTGTTTAGTTTTGTATGAAGGAAGTTTTCAAGTGTAGGGATTGGAGAATGATGAGATGAGTTGAAGAATGGACAAAAGCTCAAGCTTGGGGATGCCCATGCATCACCCCAAGAAATATCCAAGAAGTACAAGCGTCAAAGCTTGGGGATGCCCCCGAGGCACCCCTTCTTCATCGGCAAAAATCGGGTCACCTTTCAAAACACTATATTTGTATTGCTTCATGCACTATGTGTTTTTCTTGGAGCGTCAGTTGTTTTAGTTTTCTTAGTTTGTTTAGTTTGTTTGTTTTCTGCAATAAATGGTTGGACCCCAACAAATTTTCTTTGGAGGAGATGTACTCGTTTTCATTTGCAAAGAACACTCAGTTTTTCACTCTTATCGTTTATCGAGTGTTCTTCTTTTTCTGCTACTGCTTTTGGTTTTCGTTTTCGCCTTGATTTGCGTTCAGACCTTGTCATATCTTTTCATCAAGGTGTATTTTTGCCTCTGATCTTCATTAGTTTTCATCAAAAGAGGTGTCTTTAAAAATTTCAAATGGTGTTGGAAAAGAGAAAAAGCTTTGTGCAAAATAGTGCTACAAGAAGGAGCTTGTGTAGACTGCGGCTTAGGCTTTTTCATGTCATGCTTGATGTCTTTTTGATAGTATGCTTAGTGGTTTTTCTGTAGCATGACTTGTCTCAAATAACTGAGATTGCTTAATGAGCCTTTGAAAAAATCATGCGTTGTTTTTATTGTATGGAAGCATTATTTTGGTTTTCTCCTTGATGCTTTATTTGGGTTGACTTGGCGCATGCTCACACATGTTAGACTCTTACAAAGTCGCCAATAGCCTTCATGATCATTTAGTTTTTGACTTTTGATGCCATCTTATGCTTCTTTTAATGTCGCTTTGTCGCTTTGCATGATTATGGCCATTATTGCTCTCCTAGTTGGTCGCTCCCAGTCTTTTGCTAGCCCTCGCCTTGTACTGAGTATGAGCTCTACTCGTGCATCCAACTCCTAAAAGCCAAAGTTTTCCAAAGTGTCCACCATACATACCTACTAGCAATTTGCTATTCCAAGTAAATTTGACTTGCTTTTATTTTCTCTTCAAATTAAACTCATACCAGTGTTATGCAAAATTCGGTCAGTAAAGCTCTCACGAACCGAAAGGCACACTTTACTTTTTCCTGTTCTTAAAAATTTGACATTGTGGTCTCTTATGTTGAGTTGTTATGCTTGCAAGTTGTAAGTTGGAGACTAGCCCAGCCATGCTGTCATGGGCAAGCTTTCAACATTGCACTTCTTATTTGAGTTGATATCGTGATCTTTTGTTTATGGATGCCCGCGGTGTGAAATGAATTGGGAATCTTGTAGGGATCATGGAGTTTGTATATGTGTTAGGGAAACGCCGGGCCGCCAATCTAAGCCATGTATAATTCATGGTGGAAATTTGCAGCATACCCATGGTGAACATTCGACGATGCATCTCATAATAAAAAGCTAAACAATATAGCAAATAAAAGAGATGTCGAGGTGTTCATTGTCTGCTTGTCCTGTCATTTTGGTGTGGGCTTGTTCCATGTCATCGGGCACGGAGGTACCCCATTGGCAGTTCTCAATGATATGCATATACTTACAATGACAAGAGCCTTGCTTGGGACTCTAAGTAAAGTAGCATGAGGTTTGGGTACTCGTATTCACGGGGCACGAGGTTTTCAACTTATGATTTGTCAAGCATATGCATCATAATTGTTCTCGCATTAACTTTAACCATTCAAGATGCCTATGATGGGGGCAATGAGAGCTCAAAGCCGGTAAGTACCATAATTTTTGAAGGTTATAAAATTTGCAATCACTGCTTCCCTCTACGAAGGGCCTTTCTTTTACTTTTATGTTGAGTCACCACCTTCTTTCTTTATGCACCATTAAGAGAGCATAGTTGTCATTCTTAGTGTGATATGCATTGTCCCAAAGTTCATTGATTGATTCATATTGTTGGTTTCACTTGTTCTTAAATTATTTGTATCTAGTCGCCCTCTTAAACTTGAAGGTGTCCTATGCATTTATGTTTTGCTCTCTTTGAAGGACAAGCTGAAAACCATTTGTAAGTTTTTCCTTATGATTTGAACACACGTTTGACTTTCATTGTTTCATTTTCATGATCTTTTGTTTGTGTTCATTTGCATGTTTACAACATGGTTGCTAAGTTCTTATTGTCATGATTATATCTTCATGCCCATGTTTTAAGTTCTATTGATCCCAGCTCACCAATGCTTACATATATGATCAAGATTGTGTAAGTGCATGTCACCTCAAAAATTATTCTTTTGTTATCACTTACCTACTCGAGGACGAGCAGGAGTTAAGCTTGGGGATGCTTGATACGTCTCAAACGTATCTATAATTTTTGATGCTCCATGCTTGTTTTTACACCATTTGCCTATTGTTTCGTTACACTTAGTGGCATTTTTATGCATTTTCCGGAACTAACCTATTAACGAAGTGCCACAGTGCCAGTTCCCTGTTTTCTGCTGTTTTTGTGTTTCAGAGTGATACACAGGAAATATTCTCGGAATTGGACAAAACAAGTTCCTGAAGTCTTATTTTACCCGGAAGCTTCCAGAGATCTGAAGAGAAGTAGGAGGGGGGCCACCAGGGCCCCACACACAGGGGCGGCGCGGCCAGGCCCTGGCCCGCGCCACCCCCGTGTGAGGGCGCCTGGCCCCTCCTCTGACAACGTCCCTTCGCCTATAAAGACCCCCCGACGAGAAAAACCTAAGGACCCGATCAGTTTTCTAGAAAACATCGCGATCCGCCGCCGCCGTCGACCCGAAGATCGGGAGGGTCCAGAAGCTCTTCCCGGCACCCTGCCGGAGAGGGGAATCGCCACCGGAGGTCTTCTTCATCGCCATGCTTGCCTCCGGAGCGATGAGTGAGTAGTCTACCTTGGACTATGGGTCCATAGCAGTAGCTAGATGGTTGTCTTCTCCACTATGTGCTTCATGTTTAGATCTCATGAGCTGCCTTACATGATTGAGATCACCGTTATGTAATTCTACATGTTTGGTTTGTTGGGATCCGATGAATATTGGTGTTTATGATTAAGTTGCTGTACTGAATTATATCTTTTGTTATCTCTATGTTGTTTATGATCTTGCATGCTCTCCGTTGTTAGTAGCTATCTTGGCCGAGTAGTTGCTAGTGACTCCAAGAGGGGGTATTTATGCTTGATAGTGGGTTCATGCCTCTATTTCACCTGGGGGAGTGACAGAAACCTCTAAGGTGGTAGATGTGCTGTTGCTACTAGGGAGAAAACAACATTCATATGCTCAAGGGCATATGCTTTGTTTACATTACACACTTTGCTTAATGCAATTATCTGTTGTTCGCAACTTAATACTTCTAGGGTGTTCGGATTGATATCCCCGGGGGTGGATTATTAGTCATAGATGCAGTTGGATGGCGGTCTATGTATTTTGTTGTAATGCCCAGAGTAAATCTCATAGTGATCTTCTTGACATATCACGTTATCTTTATTCTATCAATTGCCCAACTGTAATTTGTTTACCCAGCATGTGTTATTTTATCTATGGAGAGACACCACTAGTGAACTGTGGACCCCGGTCCTATTTCCATCATATTGCTATCACCTGTTTACTTTACTCGCACTGTTTACTTTACTCGCATAATATATTGTTTTCCACTCGATACGCTCATAACCTTTGTTTCAAGCAAACCGGTGAGATTGACAACCTCATCGCAAGTTGGGGACAAAGTATTTGTTGTGTTGTGTGCAGGTTCCGCGTTGCTACTGGCCGAAGACGAGTCAACAAGTATCGTTAAACGGCGCCCTTGTTGGAGTGTTACTAAGCCAGTCCGCATCACCTTCAGACGTCATTGTCTCTCTTCTCCTGACCGATATTAAACCTTGGTTTCTTAAACTGAGGGAAAACTTGCTGCTACACTCATCATACCTTCCTCTTGGGGTTCCCAACGGGCTGGTTATTCACCACGCACAAGGACAGTCTGCTCCCACGTCAACTATACACGACCACACGTAGCACTCTGCTGGCCAAGCTGCACCGGCCGCGCCGGAACAACCCGCGCCCAAGACTCCCTCTGCTGAGAAGTCTCCAGCTCCGGCCAAGACCGCTACCCCGGCCAAGACCGCTGCCCCGGCCAAGACCGGCACCCTTAAGATCAAGCAGATCATCAAGCCCGGGACACAGTCCGCTGCCACTGCCTCTGCCAAAGCAGCACCTCGGCCCAGCTCTGCCCTGGCCCTGCATTTTGGCAAGGCAGCATCCCGGCCCGGCTCCCGGCCCAGCTTCTTTGACACGCCGGAACTTGAGGGCCGCGTATCCCTGCTGTCGAAAAGCGACAAGAGCCTTGGATCTCTTAAGGAGCACTGCATCAGGTGGAATGACGCCGACAGTATGGACACTGCCGACTCCAGGAGCAAGAAGTTGGCCGAAGCTTCGGCCACAGGCAATCCAGCTGATATCCTGGCCGCGAAGCCCGTTCCTATTGCCTGCGAGCTCCTCAGCCTCCAACAAAGACTTCACCTCCTGGCCGATGCCACCAACATAAGTCTTTTCTGCATATATATCCCCAGTCCCCGAAAATGTCGGCTGTCCGGGATACGGACATCCGGGATTTTCCAATACCTTTTTTAGTTAGCTGTTCTCAAATTAACTGTCCAACATATGAGCTCGATCCGAGCTTCAAATCCTAGTCACCGAGAGCCGGGATAGGTTCGCAGCACCTGTGCCGGGTCTTCAACAATCTCACATCTTAATCAGTTTTCAAATCCTCTTGACCGAGATATAAGCTCGATTCGAGCTTCAAATCCTAGTCACCGAGAGCCGGGATAGGTGCGCAGCACCTGTGCCGGGTCTTTATCAATCTGAATACTTCATATAATCTTCAATTGTACTGGTATGCTAGACTTTTCACATAACCTTTCAAATCCTAACACCTTTGCAGCGCATGAACAATGCACGCGCTGACATGTACCACGACTTGGTGTGCGAGCACCGGAAGTTGTCAGATGCGCATAGCAAGCTCCGGCTTGAACTGTCCCAGAAAGGTAACCTCAGCCGATATATCCCTATATACCGGGTGACTTGCCTTTTTTTACTTCTGAATACACCTCCTGCCGGCATACCTTAATAAGCTGACACATAACCTTTTTTCGACGTTCTGCAGCTGGTGCCGAAGCACAAGTCACCGCGCTCACCCAGCGGGTGAAGGAGCTGACCGGTATGTCGGATTCTGCGGATCTTTTACCACCCCACTTGTACTTCAAATCCTTTACCTCTTGCCATTGTTCTCTATCTTGACATTTTCTTAACTTCAAATCCTTGCAGATGAGAAAGCTGCACTGGAGGCATGCCACCAGGACTGTACACCCTCAGTGGATGTGGCCAAGAAGCTGGATGACCGGGATGCCGCCCACAAGGCCGAGGTTGGGCAGTTGAAGGGCCGGATTGCTGAGCTTCTGGAGGAGAAAGAGCAGAGCGAGGGCCAACTCAAGAAAGCCCAGGAGCTGCTTGTCACTTCTGAGGCCGATGCATCCAACACCCATGCTGAATTGGATGCCTTAAAGGAGCAGGCCACCAAATGGGAAGTTGCCATTGCCCAGCTCAATGCCGAACTCGCCAGTAAGCTTCAAATCCTTTTCCTTATCTTGCCCGTCATAACCTTTGCGCCGACACATCTTTTCCGGCATAATCTTTACGCCGACACATCTTTTCCTTTTGCTAACTTGCTTGTCCTGTTTCAGACATGTTTCCTGCTTCCATCGAAGACGTTGAGAAGGCTTTGCAGGTGGATCGAGAGAACCGGGGTGTTCCGGTTACCTCGGCCAACTGGGACATGTCGGAGCAGTTGGTGGCCCTGCAAGCTCGGAAGGACGCCATGACCTCCTACACCGATGATCTCTTCCTTGGCGCTCAGGAAGCATATTCTGCTCTGTGGCCGGGACAAAGGACGCCCGCTGACCCCGTCGACCTCGGCAATGATCTGCAGCTCGCCAAGGTTCGCCTCAGGGAATGGCGGGATTATGGCGCCCGGGTGGGAGCTAATGAAGCTCTCACCTACTTCCTCTCTTGGTACGAAAAAGCTGATTTGGAGACTTTGCGCACTGTGCGCGAAGGATCTATCTGGACCACGGATCCGGAACACATCCGGCGCCGGCGGGAACTGGCCCACAACTATGTGGACTATGCCGACACCGATGCCTTTGTCCGGGACATCCGCGAGCCGGAGAAGAAGGACGACGCCAAGGCTCCTGTCGACGCTGAGGGCTCCGACTCCAGCCAAGATGAAGAGGAAGCTGAAGAGGCCGGCACTGACGTTCCGGAACAGGGATCTGCCCCGGGCGGAGGTGATGGCTCCATTCCATCTGCTGGGTCCGGCACTCCTGAAGCCGACATCTCCACTGCTACAGCTCCACCAGCCGGCGGCTCTGCTTCTGCCCCTACTTCTTAACTTTGCCGCACGAAAAACTTTAAGCTTTATCAGATCCCTGGTATGCCGGGTGCAGATGTAATATATACTCTATTTCCCTTTAGTTTGCTACCTGAACAAGTTTTAACTTGGTTTGCTTGTTTATGAATGCCGGATCATCTTTTGGCTAAGTCACCGAGTTTGTTTTCCTGTTTCCTCAACTTCACAACCTTGGCTACTCATCTACCTTATTTGGCTTTCGACATATGAGTCTCAAGGTTTCTTCATTAAACATACAGTACTTAAACTTGGAAACTTAGACTTCAAATCACCCGACATTTGAAGTTTTAACTTTAGCAACAACATAAATGTCGGTTCGCTTGCTTTATATTTCCTTAGCTGTTTTCCATGTGTAGACAATCTCCGGCATCTACTCTTGCTAGCCATGAAGCCGGGTTTCGGACAGCAGCTAAGTCGAAGAGCGGCATTTGGTGCCGACACACTACTAGGCCAACATAGGAAACATTCAAATCAAGCCAGCCGGCATATAAACAAAACTGAAAATAAACAAGGATATATCTCGGAGGCAGTGCCCGCTCTCTTCGGGATGCCGACATTTCACTCATTAGTCTTGTGCCGGCATAAAGCGTCGGCGTACAGAAGAAAATATGGAAATACATACATTATGCTGCTTAGGAGTAAAAGGGGCGGAGTAGGGCTATGTTCCATGGTCGCTTGGTTTCTTCTCCGGACCTGTCCACCTTGTCCTTCCTGGGGGCCTGCGCATCTATAAGATAATAGGCATCATTGTGCAGAGCTCTGCTCACAATGAATGGCCCCTCCCATGGAGGAGTTAACTTATGCCGGCCCTCTGTGCCTTGCCTTAGCCGGAGTACTAGATCTCCCTCTTGGAATCTCCTTGGATTCACCTTCAGCGCATGATAACGTCTGAGGTTCTGCTGATATACTGCTGTTCTTGACAGTGTTATTTCTCTTGCTTCTTCCAGCAGATCAACATCATTTTCCCTGGCTTCTTTAGCCTCTTCCTCAGTATATAGCACCACTCTTGGTGCATCATGTATCACATCTGTAGGAAGCACAGCTTCTGCTCCATACACAAGAAAAAAGGGTGTATAGCCTGTTGACCTATTCGGAGTTGTCCTTAAACTCCAAAGCACTGCTGGCAATTCATCTAGCCAACATCCCGGAGTTTTCTCCAGTGGCTCTACAGCCGGGGTTTTATGCCGGATAACACTAGTCCATTTGACCTCTCTACTTGGCCATTGGTACAAGGGTGAGCGACCGACGCAATGTCCAGCCGGATTCCCACCTCCTCACAAAATCTGGCAAATGGCCCTTGTGCAAAGTTCGACCCATTGTCAGTGATGATGCCATGGGGAACACCATATCTCAAGATTATGTCTTTTAAGAATTTCACTTCTGTGTGACCATCACACTTGCTTATGGGCTTCACTTCAATCCATTTGGTGAACTTGTCCACCATGACCAGGATATGGGTCATCTTTCCCCTTGCCGGCTTAAAAGCCCCGACCATATCCAGGCCCCAAACAGCAAAGGGCCAGGTTATCGGGATAGTCTTCAAGGCAGACGCCGGCTGATGAATCTGGTGGGCATATCTTTGACACCCATTGCATTTCCGGACCAAGTTTTTGGCTTCTTGCAGTGCCGTCGGCCAATAGAACCCATGCCGGAATACCTTCGCCACTAATGCTCTGGACGAAGCGTGGTGACCACACTCCCCCTGATGAATTTCCCGGAGCATCTCCAAGCCTTCAGCAGATTCAACACATCGCTGTAACACTCTGGTGGTACTTCTCTTGTATATTTCCTTGTTGATGATGGTATATCCTTTGGATCTCCTTGTAACCCGGCGGGCCTCATTTTCATCCGTTGGCACTTGACCATTCACTAGGAAATCCATGATTGGACGTGCCCATGAGGGCACTTCCCTGACAGTGAATACTGCCTGATCTATCTCCATCATTTCGACCGACACATAATCGATCTCCATGGGCTGTGAAGTCCCCGGGGTTGAGGGATCAGTCCCCGGGTATGTCGGAGCAGTCCCCGGGTATGCCGGAGCAGTCCCTAGGTATACCGGCACAACATCTTGGCACATCTTACCCTTGCCTTTATTTCTGCTCCGGAATACTGCACTCACTGCATATGTCGGCCCAGTCCCCGGGACTGAGAGAACAGTCCCCGGGCTATCTGACCTGACTCCGGCATCTATCTCCATCGGAACTGCATCCTCCGGGCTTGGCGGGACATAAATGGACGATGATTCCGGTGAGGGCTTGATTGACGGCTTCCTCAGATGCTCCAACAAAATGCCGGGCGGGATTGAATCTCTGGAAGATCCCAGCTTGGACAATGTATCGGCTGCATCGTTCTGAGCCCGGAGAACATGCCGGAACTCACAACCTTCGAAGTAACCGCTCAACTGCTGTACCAGGAAACGGTAGGATCCCATGTTTGCATCATGCGCATCCCATATGCCGGAACACTGCTGAATCACTAAGTCAGAATCACCGAAACACATAATCCGGCGAATTCCTATGTCCTTAGACACCTTCAGGCCATGCACAAGTGCCTCATATTCCGCCACATTATTTGATGCTGCAAAATGAATCTGCAGAACATATCTCAATTGGTCATTCTTGGGTGAACTGAGAACTATGCCGGCACCCAGGCCATGTATTGTCTTGGAACCGTCGAAATGCATCCTCCAATAATTTGCATCTGGCAATGGTGGCTCATATTGTATCTCGGCCCAATCAATGAAGAAATCAGCCAACACCTGGGACTTGATTGTATCCCTCTTATCATACTGAGGTGTATATGGTGACAACTCTATTGCCCACTTGGCTATCCTGCCACTGGCATCTTTGTTGCCTATGATTTCCGAGATAGGGGCCTCGGCCACTACCCGGATTGGGTGCTCCTGGAAATAATGCTTGAGCTTTTTGGCCGCCATATAAACACCATACGTCATCTTATGATAATGGGGGTAGTTTTGCTTCGAGGTGGAGAGGACTTCACTCAAATAATATACCGGCCGCTGCACGGTTTTGCCTCCTTCCTCTCGCTCTACTACCACCACCGCACTGACAACTCTGTTGGTCGCCGCTATATAGAGCAGCATTGGTTCCCTGGGCATCGGAGATGCCAACACCGGCGTTGTTGACAACATCTGTTTCAATTCCTTGAAAGCTGCATCTGCTTGCGTTGTCCAGACAAATGTGTCAGACTTTTTCATCAATTGATATAACGGCAAAGCTTTCTCTCCCAGCCGGCTTATGAAACGGCTCAGGGATGCGAGGCACCCAGTGAACTTCTGTACTTCCTTCAAATCTGTCGGCGGCTTCATTCTCTCTATGGCACGAATCTTGCCGGGATTCACCTCAATTCCCCGGCTGGAAACCAGGAAACCGAGCAATTTGCCTGCCGGCACACCGAAGGTACACTTAGCCGGATTCAACTTCATCTGGAATCTCCTCAAGTTTGCAAACGTTTCCCGGAGGTCATCTACGAGAGTCTTGCTCTCCTTGGTTTTTATGACGACATCGTCGACATATACCTGCACATTTTTATCTATTTGGTCATGCAAACACTTTTGCATGCACCTCTGGTAAGTTGCTCCGGCATTTCTCAAACCGAACGGCATAGTGAGATAGCAATAAGCCCCGTACGGGGTAATAAAGGATGTCTTTATTTGATCCGGCTCATACAAGGGGATCTGGTGGAAACCAGAATAAGCATCTACGAATGATAACAGTTCACATCCGGCCGTGGAATCAATCACTTGATCGATCCGAGGTAGCGGGAATGGATCCTTAGGACATGCCTTGTTCAAGTTGGTGTAATCGACACACATCCGCCATACTTTCACTATGGCGGGCTCATCCTTCTTCTTTTCCACCAAAACCGGATTAGACACCCAATCCGGATGAAGCACTTCTTTGATAAAGCCGGAGGCTAGGAGCCTGGCCACTTCGTCCCAAATGGCTTTCCTTCTATTACCTGCATTCCGCCGGAGCGGTTGCTTCACCGGCTTAGCATCTGGTCTCACATGCAATGCGTGCTCAGCCAGCTCCCTCGGCACACCTTGCAGGTCTGAAGTAGACCATGCAAAGATATCCCGATTCTCACGGAGGAAGCTGATGAGCTCGCTTTCCTATTTGGGATCCAAACCTGCCCCGATGAGGGCATAGCGCTCCGGGAAAGCCTCATCCAGAGGCACCTTCTTGACTTCCTTGGCCACTTGAAAAGAAGTGCCGCCACTTGGGTTTGTCATGCCCGGCAAAGGTGTGCCGGTCACGACTGTTTCAGCAATCTCCACTGCTCGCTTGAGCCTCTTCTTTTCCTCTGCAATGATCAGAGTCTCGGCCAGATTAGATCCGGCTGTTGCACATGCCATCGAGCGCTTGTAATCACCAATGATGGTGATCACTCCCTTGGGCCCCGGTATCTTCATCTTCAGATACGCAACATGCGTAGAGGCCATGAACTTTGCCAGTGCCGGCCTACCCAGCAAAGCATGGTAGGGGCTTTCCAGATCCACCACCTCAAACATGAGGTTCTCCACCCTGCAGTTATCCCGGTTGCCAAACATGACATCCATCCGGATCTTGCCCATCGGTGCACACAAAAGTCCCGGCACAATGCCGTGGAATGTGGTCTTGCTTGGCTCCAGCATATTTTCCTTGATGCCCAGCTTCTGCATCGTATCCCGGTACATGATATTGATGCTGCTCCCATTGTCAATGAGGACCTTGCTGAATCTCACGTTATTAGCCGGCCCGACGAATGTCGGATCCATCACCAGAGCATACCCGCCGGGGTTTGGCATGATCCTGGGATGATCTGCCCTGTCCCAGCCAATGGCCTGGTCAGACCAGTACATTAGCTTCGGAATCGCCGACATAACGGCATTCACCTCCAAACACCGCCGGTACAAGCTCTGCTTGTCTGTTCTTTCGGTCTCAAAGACCATGTAGCTCTGATCATGTTCCTTGTACTCATTCCGGCCTGCTGCTAGGCCTCCGGCATAGTACTCCGGGTTATAGTTCTGATCTACTTGATTTACACCGGCATTTCCGGCATTGCTCTGATTCCCGGGATTAACCGGCCTGGGCGGGACTGCAACTGTATTTGCGCATGTCAACGGCGATGGAGCTGCCGGGATAGATGGTCTAGCCGGTCCCCAGGGACCTGCACGACCTGCTAATATGTCGTCCAGCCATTAACAGTTTCTCGTCAAATGATTTGCCGGCTTACCCGGCTGGAACGTGTGAAACACACAAGGCTTGTCCATGGCCAGACCCACCGTATACTTCGGCCATTGCTTCTTCTGGCCGGCGCCGCCGCCGGCATTCTTGTTGATCCAGACATTCTTCTTCTGGAAGGGCTGCGCTTGCTGCTGTGGCTGTTGCTGCTGCTGCTGAGGCTGCTGATTGCCCTCATATCTCGGACGCTAGCTACTACCGGCGCCCTCTTGCTCTTCCTCCACAGCTGCTACTTGTGCCGTTCCGTACCGGTAATCCGGCCTTTCATCTCTTCTCTTGTTCCGGTTATCAGAGCGATAGTATTGCCCTGGTCTCCCGGTGCTGTTGTTGTTCCCCTGGGTCTGCCCCTGTCCTTGTGAATCAAGGGTGGGCTGCATGGGATCTCCCAGAGCATAACTATCGGCAATCTTGATTGTCTCGGCCAACGTGGCCGGCATTTCCCTCTGAAGCTTTTGCCACAACATGGTGCCATGCTGGCACCCATGAGCGAACCACATGATGGCCTGCTGCTCCACAACTCCTTCGCAGGAATTGCGCAATGTGCACCACCTGGTTAGGTAGTCACGGTCGGTCTCATTTACTCCTTGCCGGCAGTTGGCCAGCTGCTGCGGACGGTTAGGCCTCTTGTATGTACTGGTGAAGTTTGACACAAACTGCTCTTCAAAGTAGATAAGTCCTTAGCTACCTCCGCTGCTGCTCTAAGGTTCTTCACTGGTGAGCTATAGACTACCTTAGGCACAGTGCTAGTTGCAGTATGACTCTTAGCTCTAGCATCTTTACCTAGCTCAGTGTTAAGATCTCTACCTCTAGTTCTAACCTCATCTATCCGGCTAGGCCGGGTTACCACAGGAGTAAAACCATGGGCTGCCTCATACTCACGGAGTTGTCGGTTAAACCGTTCGCGCTCCTGATGCATGGCCAGGGCCTCGTCGACGAGGGCCTGACGAGATCCCTCCAGGACCTCCCTTGTCTGCTCCGGATCATCGCCGGATCGCACCGGCTCGAGAAGCCGATCGATGATGTGAAGAAACACCTGGCCCCTAGCCGGCACGCCGCAAGTGCCGGCCAGGTTCTCAACGCGCTCCAACGGAGGACGCGCCGACCTCTTGGCCTTCGGCGGCTCCGGGGGAGTATCTCCTGCTACTGCTGTTGTTGCTTTGCCGGCACCCTCCGCCGGCGGCACAGATGTGCCGGCCATCATCACCTCGGCCGACTCTACTGAGCGAGCGCTACGCCCAGCGTGAGCCAGCCGATGTGACGGCGGATCCGCCGCCATCAGCACCTCTTCCCTGCAAACTCTCTCAGTCCCCACGTACACCTCGTGGGAACCGAAAGACATGATCCGGCCATCCCTGGGGAACGGCCGGCCGCCGAGACATCCGGCGTTGTCACTGATGAAACTGAGCGAGCCTAGCCTCTGGACGAGGCCAGAGACCACGCGCACTCCCGAAGCTGCTATCATGGACCCCGTCCGAATAAACACTCCACCCAGCATATCGATCTGCCCCACGGTGGGCGCCAAATGTCGTTGTGGTGAAACAACATATGCCATGGGATGGCTTAAATGGGGGCCGAACTAGATGCTGGAGAACTCGGGAGAGGGGAACGAGCTGAAAAGCACGACAGAAAGGAATACAGATCTACCCAGGTTCGGGGCTCTCGTAAGGAGATAACACCCCTACCCCTGCTCTGCTGGTTATTTATTTGGATCGATGGAGTATACAACAACGGTACTTCCAAGCTCTCTGCTAGAGGAGGAAGATGAACTGCTAAGTGTAGGAACACTGAGTAACCAACCCTTTACTAGGGCTCCCTGTGCCACCTTATATAGTGGTGGCCAGGGTTACAACGGTCACCTGAGACCAGGGGACACCAGCTACACTCCGAATAGGGCAAGCTGACGAAGGCAGACGCCCTTGACTTTCTCCCTGATTGCCCTCGATGGGACTCACCCTTGTTGTACCTTGTACCTTTTGGACTGTGACCTTACCACTGTGAGGTAAGGGCTGTACTTGTGCACAGTGAGGGTAGGTAGACCACCACTGTGCACCCTGTCAACATGATCCCTCTCCATACTTGGCAGAGTCTCTCCTTGATTGTAGGGACATGACATCTTAGTTGACTTCTGTATCCCGGATATGACCGTTGGCCATATCCCGGACCTATATGCCGGACCAACAACCTATGAAGGATGAGTAATCCGGCCTCCATGCTCCTGCATAACATATCAAATAAGTTAGGCCGACATATCTAAGCATATGCCGGCACTCCTCAATAAGTATTCCGGTTATACCGGCATATCCGAACATTAGCCGGGATAAACATATATGCCGGCCTGGCCCTTCCTTGGTCAACCGGCATAAAGTCAACCATAGTCCTTATATCTTTCTAGTCTCTTGACCCTACCGGGGGGTCATCCCCCCGACACCCATCCATGTGTTAGTAATTCCCACTGTAGGCGAAGGGGGTGGTAGGGATTGGATGAGATCATTCATGTAATTTGCTATGAGATTGTTAGGGCATAGTGCCTAGTATCTTTTATTAGTGCTTATGACATTGTTGCAACTTGTTGTGCTTAATGCTTGTCACTTTGGGCCCGAGTACCATGATCTCAGATCTGAACTTGTTATTGTTTTATGATGATACTTGTTACTTATGATCTTACCTGCAAGTTGTTTACATATATTGTTGTCCGGAACCCGAGGCCCCAAAGTGACAGAAATTGGGATAACCGGAGGGGATGGCTATGATGTGAGGATCACATGTGTTCACCGAGTGTTAATGCTTTGCTCTGGTACTTTATTAAAAGGAGTACCTTAATTACCAGTAGTTTCCCTTTAGGTCCTGCTGCAACAGGCTGGTAGGACAAAAGATGTCGTGCAAGTTTCTCATTGCGAGCATGTACGACTATGTACGGAACACATGCCTATGATTGTTTAGTACTAGGATGCTTTATCTTTATTTATCTGCAATTGCCCATGTCTCACTGATTTCATGAATTATCTTATCCATACAACGCCCGTACATCCATCCCTATGCCTACAGTATTTTATCCTACTGTTTACTATTGCTACTATTACCGCTTTTATTTTACTACTGATGTTACTGTTTCACTACTATCACCACTATAAAACTGTTGCTACTGATAAACCGCTGCGAGCAAATCTATTTCCAGGTGCAGCTGAATTGACAACTCATCTGTTAAGGCTTATAAATATCCTTTGGCTTCCCTTGTATCGAATCAATAAATTTGGGTTTTACTTCCCTCGAAGACTGTTGCGATCCCCTATACTTGTGGGTCATCAGTGCACCATCAGCCTCCCAAGCAAGAAAGGGAAAGTGAGCCACACACTGGAGAACACTGCCCCCTGCAACCTGAACTGGAATAGGAACCGGAAGCTCAACCAGTCCTGTTAGCAAACTTGCCTTCTGACTATCAATAAAGCAGGAGGAACTGCCAGAATCAACCAAGAAGAAAAAATCATGGCCCTGAATTGTGACGTGTAACTGCATTGTACGTGGTGCTTGTACTGCAGTACTCATGGCTGCAGCAGACAATGCCATCAACTGCTGTTGTGGCACCGGCTGCACCGGTGACTGCTGCTGAATTTCCCCAGCAGGCTCTTCCTCATCACTACTATCAGGACACTATAAGTAATCCACCATCTCTTGTACCACATGTAACTGAATAGCAGCTTTGCACTGATGTTCCTTGCTCCAGCATTCCCCACACACAAAGCACAAACACTTAGAACAGCGATACGCCTTCAGATTGGTCCACTTTCTTCCACAGATGGTCGTACTAGTTCATTCATCTGCTTCTCCTCAACAGAGCGAGAAATCCACTTGGCCGGCGGTGGAGGAGGTGCGGCAGGCACTGACACCTGATGGAAATGCCTGCTACTGCTAGGAGTTCTCACACCAGAGGGAAGAGGCATGGCACTATCACCCAGTTCCTCATATAACAGTGCTAAGGAATAGGCAGTGTCTAAATTGGGCGGCTGCTGAATTGCCACCAGAACCCGCACAGCCGGCCTCAGTCCGTCTAGGAATCGCGTCGTATAGTGCACAGGATCTGGGTGAAGCTCATAAGCTGCGATCTGGTCCATCAACTGGGCAAACCGGTGAACATAATCTACAACTGTTGAGGTCTGACAGATGTGGAACATACGACGAACAAGCACCTGATGCTGGTTGCGGCCAAATCTAGTGATCATTGCAGCAACAAATTTAGTCCATGGCGGCCGAGGATTCTGATGGAGATAAGCTTCAAGCCAAGTGGCGGCGTCACCAACAACAGTGACTATGCATAGGAGACCCATAGATGCCCTTGAGTCCTCCAACGCGCGAAGTACTCCTCCGATCGGCACTGCCACAATTTGGGGTTGGCTCCATCGAATTGCGGCAGTTCCACACGCGGACCAGGAGAATCACCATCAGAATTCACAGTTGCGGAGAAGAATCGTGAGCATAGATATGAACAATCGACCGATCAGAGAAGTTACCTCCGATCGGGGAAGGCATGTGACGAGCACACGGCATCCCCCGGTGGTGCAGTTCATCATGGCACCCATTTGGGCCGACGACTTCCCCTTCAATGCCCAGAGGAGCAGACGAAGTAGATCCGGCCACCACGGTCGTGGGTGACGGGCGCAAGGCCCGATCCACGGTCGCCACCAGATTGGCGATGTCGGCGCTGAGGGCCGTCTTGACGGAGTCGAGATCCGCGCCGACAGCGGACCGTACGCCCTCGACGGTGAGGTTGACGGCCTTGAACTGCGTCGTGGTCTCATCAACGAAAACCTTGACGGCGTCGAGGGACTCCTTCTTGTACTGGAGGAAATGGGCCTCGTACTCCTCCCGCGTGTCGGCCTTGAGCAGATCGTAGAGGGCGCGGGCTTCCGGCGACAAGCTCTCCATCACGTCGGCACGGCGGTGAGCGGCAAAGCGAGTGGCGTGGTGATGTGGTGGAATCTCCAGGACGATGGATCGAATTGCCTCTAGATACCACTTGTAAGCACCCGGATGAACCTTAACTCGGATTGGATCTAGATCAACAGGAAATCGATTTCTAGCTGGATTCCGCCCAGCCACCCACACAGCTAGTTCCACGGCACTGCCGTTCGCTCCGATTCAATTACAAGACAAGAACAGAATGATGCCAACCGGTGGCTTAATATCCTACGTTACCCAGCTTCCATCGCTGAGCCAGGCTGGGCTTCTCTTTAGTCTTGCGGGCCTTGCGTCCAACGGGCCTGGGCTTGGTTCCTTCTCTCCCTCTGCTTCCTCCCTTCCAGCTTTACCAGGGACGCTGACATGTATCCTGTTGTAAGACATTGTGGTCAGAACACAAGCATGCGCAGAGGAATGCCTATCCTTTCCAGTTCGGTGGACAATGCATAATAGGGAAAGGAAGACGGAATCTGGGTATATCTTGGTTTTTGCATTAGTCATAATAATGCTCTGCCCTGCTCTTAGAAACTAGATTGGACAGTGGCGCTTCACCATCAATTAGTTAGAGAGAGAGAGAGAGAGATGCTCAGTAGACAAGACAGTTGTTAAGCAAACAATGGTGTTGGGGGTTAATATCCCATACAGCAGCTTCATGCGTCCCCAATGTCTCTCCCAGGATAGAAACATCAGTATGCGTCCATACGCAAGGCACTAAGTACCTCGCGGATAACTCAATCGAAATCCCTGATGACGCTCCGAGTCTAGACCACTAGACGGACATTTTTTATATTGTGTAAAAAGATAAAAATGTCTCATGCAACACGTATTTCAGAACCAAAATTTATCTTTTTTATACATAACACCAAAATTGTTGTTTTCTCGTGAAACAACTTTGAGAAAACATAGATGTCAAGGTCTATGCGCGATTTTTTTTTAACATTTTAAACTTTGTTTAAAATATATTTCAAAAACCGGAGCATATTCTCCCAGGTGCCAAAACGCCATCCCGGAATGTGCAGTAGAAGTTCTTGAATTGAACCAGCAGAAAACTTATCTTCTATCGAAAGAATGAAAGGCTAATTGTTTGCAATATTTATTATAAAATTTTCATGTGGCTGGACACACTGGATATTTTCTCTCACAATTATATAAGATACTTAATGCAAAGTGGACCTAAAAATAGATCTAAGATAATTTGCAAGGAATAACTATTATCATTGTGCTTGTATTTTCAGAAGTTTTAATGTTAAACTAAGTTTTCTATTTCTTTACCTGAGAACTGATGAACGGCAGATGCTACTTGAGCAGTTGAGCAGTGTCTGTCTCTGTTGAGGGAAAAAAAGAAGCGACACTGATAGACAGAAGGCCCCAATGCTTCTATAAACAGTGTTTCAGGTGGCATCCAGTCCATCCAAATTATAAATTAGTTGTGATGCAGGCGAGTAACACGCTCCAAGTACCAACACACCTGCATTGGACGGAGGCTAGAGATCATAACAACCAAATGCCTTATTTATCTTGTCATTAAAAAACTAGTCTCCTTGACCTGTTCCTGGTAACCGTATATCAAGATTCAAGGCTACATGTATATCCAAAAGCCACTGTTTCTCCAGCAGAAAAGAAATTGTCACACGAACCTGTTCTTGTGAGCGTGCGATGCCTAAGGAACAGTGCCCACCATCTTTGCACAAGACACCAGTATAAATAAAAAGAGTGAGACTGTGGAAGCCAGTGCTTTCTTCACTTTTGGTTTTTTAATTTTTTTCAAAACCTCACACTTTTGTGTCTTTAAAAATTATGTGGTTAAATATGTAGATAGATTTAGACACGAGGAGTATACACAAAAAAGTCCCGTTAAGAAATACTTTATATTTTAAGAAATATAAAAAATATAAATTTTCTGAAAGTAAACTGATAAAATGACATACTTGTGTACTACTATTTACAGTGAGAAATTTGTCTTTTTTGTATTTCACAAAATATAAGGTATTTTTTAACGCAACTTTTTTGATTACACTCCTCATGTGCATATCTATTTACATATTTAATGTCATAATTTTAAAATACATAAAAATATGAGATTTTAAAATTTTCAAAAAACCAAAAGTAAAAAAGAACACTAATGTCCATGTGCACAAAATCTCTTTCCTGGAAGCCCTAGCTAAAAAGCCGACCTTTTTGTAATGCAGCAAAGGCTTTTCGCCTCTTGGGTCCATCTTGTCCCTGTCTCCCGTGCCCCTCATCTCCCATGTCGTGTGACTCATTAAATTATTCGTTTTCTGTTTATGTTTTCGAGGCGAATTTTAAATTGTATGTCGTGGTACTGGATATTCTTACAAACAATTACAGCACTGGATGAATCAACGCGTAGCTGTGTATGGATGGTTGTCATTTACTTGGTGATGTATCTAGCTGCAAGCACTTTCAATGAAAAGTTACAAGTAAATAATATATATTCAATGTGCCTAACTGCCTACATGGCTATCTACTGTTCTGTCGATGTGTTGTTTGTCCGAACGGTGCACACTCAGCAGTCCCTTAGATGAATAAATCTGAAAATTAGCATGTACACACATTTGTAGATCACCACCCACACTATCAGTCGATAAGCTCAGAAGGATCTATCTATTGCACAAAGTAGCATGAGATGCTAATGCTAATCTCATAGTGGTACTTGAACTTTGCAGTGCAATCTGAGGCCTTAGGCATCCTATAGTTTTAAACCGACTTTCAGAAGAGGCTAAGTACTATCAGTCCAAACCTAGTCCTGCTTACATGCATAATTAATTAAGCATCGCAGACATGCCCATAGCCCTAACAAAATGTACCTTTTATACCATTTTCCCTCCTATATATTCTAATGCCGCCCCAGTGGTCGTTTGCTTCTGCATCTGCCAGTGCCATTCATACTCTCTCCCTCTGAATCATTCATCTTTTGATTATTTTTCATGTCCTTTGCTCTCCTCTCAAGGCAAAAAGAGCACACTTGACTCTTGCCTCCTCCCTCGTCATCCAATCCCCTCTTCTCTACCTAGCTCCTCTCTCTCGAGCCAAACTCTCTCTCACTACCTTGAGGGCAATGCCAGCTCTAGTGTGCTGCTTCAGGCCATTGGCCATGGCGATGCTGCTACTCATTGCTGCTGCACTGTGTCATCTGGGTTCATGCAATGGAGGAGACAGGATCACAAGGCTCCCTGGGCAGCCTGAGGTGAGCTTTGGGCAGTACTCAGGCTACATTGGGGTGGATGGAAAGGGAAGCAGGGCACTCTTCTACTACTTTGTGGAGGCAGAGATTGATCCTGCCACCAAGCCTCTTGTGCTGTGGCTCAATGGAGGTGAGTGAGCTGCATGGCTGTTTTCCATATCTGAATACCGAGTCTTACTAATTTTTTGCCTTAGGGTGTAGTGTCTTGCTAGTTTCTCTGAACTCTTGGGGTATCTTTTAGCTTCTTTCTTCAGCTCTCCTGCACCAAAAATATACCCAGTGCAGCTTCAAGGAAAAAAATGCTCTCTGTGATATGAAGTTCCTGCTTGATACATTTTGTTTGTTCTATAAAATCCTTGATTCAAAATGTGCTCGGTTTCTTGAGGTATCATTGGTTCAACAAGGTTTTTCTCTGTAGGACCTGGATGTTCTTCACTTGGTGTAGGGGCCTTCTCAGAGAATGGCCCTTTCAGGCCTAGTGGGCAGATGCTAGTGAAGAATGAGTACAGCTGGAACAAAGGTGTGTGTGAGACTAATGAGTACTGCCCTCTCTACCTTTTTCTGCAACTTTGCATGCTAATTCCCAATTCGTGAGCCTTTTGTTTGCCCAAGAAAGTTGCACATGCCTCACTGTTTTGGTGTTGTTGTGTTACCCTGCAGAGGCGAATGTGATTTACCTGGAGACACCAGCTGGTGTTGGCTACTCCTACTCGGCTGATGCTGCCTACTACCAGGGTGTGGATGACAATATGACAGGTACTGATGTTTTTGTATTGTTATCTTCTTTATTTATTTATTTTCCAACGTTTTTTGGGCATGTTTCTGAGTTCGCCCTTATTTTCATACAAGTTTATTTTCTGAGAAATAGGTTCTACCGACATTTTCTGTTTCATTTGCAAGTTTTAATCTCTTAAGAAGCGTATGTTTGGGGGTAATGATTATTTCTGACATTTCTTTCTGAATGAATGTAGCAATGGACAATATTGTGTTCATGCAAAGGTGGCTTCAAAAGTTCCCACAGTACAAGGGCAGAGAGCTATACATTTATGGAGAAAGCTATGCAGGTACATATAATAAAAGATTTATTTAGAATCATATTAATCACTAATAAAGTGCTATTAGCACTCCCTGAATCTTGAAATATCCTTTGCGTGTATCAGGGCACTACATTCCACAACTTGCCGAGGTTATGGTCGAATACAATAAGAAGGACATGATTTTCAACCTCAGAGGACTTGCTGTAAGGAAAACCTCAATTAGCTCTACACCGTTGATGCATTCTGGTTGGTTCTGAGTGCAATCTCATTTTGTTGTGGGCAGTTGGGCAATCCTGTTCTTGAATTCACCACTGACTTCAACTCGAGGGCAGAGTACTTCTGGTCTCATGGCCTCATTTCGGACTCAACATACAGGATTTTTACCTCGGTTTGCAACTACTCCCGCTATGTAAGCGAGTACTATGGTGGATCGCTTAGCCCACTTTGCGCGCGGGTGATGAACCAAGTAACCCGCGAGACTAGCCGGTTCGTCGACAAGTACGATGTGACCCTTGACGTTTGCTTGTCATCAGTCCTTTCTCAGTCGATGATCCTCTCCCCTCATGTATGCTCATTGCTGATCATATTTAGTTTCATATTGTATTAGTCTCTTATCTGATATACCACCCCATTTCGAAAAAAAAAATCTGATATACCACCAATGTGGTTGTTTTGTGCAGAGGCAGGTCGGGCAGCGCATTGATGTTTGTGTGGAGGACGAGACGGTGAACTACTTGAACAGGAGGGATGTTCAGAAAGCACTCCATGCGAAGCTCATCGGTGTAAAAAATTGGGCAGTTTGCAGCAGGTATTTTACCTACAGATTAATAAGAGTATGTGCAATTGTGCATACAGATACTACTTTGTAAACTTGCATCTGCTATCTGACCACTGTTTATTGTGTTTTTGGCTTTTTTTGTTCAGTGTTCTTGAGTATGAGCTCCTCAACTTGCAGATTCCGACAATCAACATAGTGGGCTCACTTGTCAAGTCCGGCATCAGAATACTAGTTTACAGGTATAAAAGATTCAAAGAGTAGATCCTTTCTCCTATGCATCAGGAATACCTTGACATGAAATAAAAAAGTTCATAAAACTTAATCTAAGTACCAGGTCTAACCCTATGTACTTTACTGCCTTTAACATGGTATAGAAATACCCAATCTTTCATTGTGGCACCCCTGAAATTATCGGAAACAATAAAGCTGAAGAATCGCCTATTTAACGCTGTTGGATTGCATGTATAAGAAAGTGGTGGAAAAGAAAATCTGGAGTCTGCACTTCACATAAGGTTTTCGAACATGTACTTTGCCACCTATACCATGATACAAATTTGTACCTGAACCTTTTCTTTTCGAGGGTCCTCTCAACTTTGGTGAAGCATAAAGCTCAGGTACAACTGATGTAACATGTAGCATTTGTTTCCTCGCAAATGCAGCGGTGATCAAGACTCGGTGATCCCTCTAACGGGGAGCAGGACGCTGGTGCAGAATCTAGCGCGCGATCTAGGCCTCGAGGCGACCATCCCGTATCGAGTTTGGTTCGAAGGGAAGCAGGTGAAAACACAAGCATAGATGCAAACTGAAGAACAAGAAATGTACAGTAGCATTTTTCTAGGCACTGAACGATCTTCCTCTGCAGGTTGGTGGGTGGACTCAGGTGTATGGTGACATGCTCTCCTTCGCCACCATCAGAGGGGCTTCACATGAGGCGCCATTCTCGCAGCCGGAACGCTCTCTCGTGCTCTTCAGGTCATTCCTACAAGGCAGGCCTCTTCCGGAAACCTTCTCATGATAATGAATGTTTCCACTGCAGCTACGAGAGGAGTTGTTGTTCCTGCTTCTGCAAGGGGTCTAGTTGTGTTTAGTTATGTAAGAATGTGTTTTCTTTTGTTCTCCTGCTCCTAGATGTCTGAAGCTGCGATAATCGCATTGCACTTAATGTTTTGATCCTGTTTCTTCTCTATTAGAGGCTCTCAGCAATTGTTCAGAGAAGTTCTGAAGCATTCCCCGTGTGCTCTTGTATATAAATAACACAATATCGGTGGTACTTTCTGAAATAACTTGATAAAGAAAGCCATGATTTGGACAGAAAGAGCATCGATCTCTCAGAACAAGCGCAACCTCATCAGTGGTCTCGACCGGCAGTGATTCCGGCTCCGGGGAATGGTCCAACAGAAGCAACTGCTGAAAGGTGGCACGCCATGAGAGCTTCCAAGAGTTCATGCTTGATCAGCTCAGGCATTCGTTCTAGTTGCGGCGGTTAATCAGTTAGGTACCATCCATGATCCTAGGCTCCGGCTAAAAGATGTCCGTGGACGTCCGTATGAAGGGTGCCCAGGAAAGGAAAAACACACCGGATAATAGGAGGTGCAGGGGAAAGGAAAAGGAACCGTATAGTGGACTGAAACTACTTTCTACTAAACTTTTTGCGAATCGATTGCATCGACAATGATGACGCTGAAGAGGTTCCGAGGAAGAAGATAACCAACATATATCTAAAGCAGCCACACCACCATTGGTGACAACATCATGAGAGAGATAGCTCTGATGGCGCTCTTTATTCAGGGGGAACGGAAGCATGTGCAGTGCCAGCTCCATACTGTATATAGGACGTGGACCTATGCAGTTGAGTGATTCTTCTTCCTAGATAGCTTGCTGGATAAGGTTGGTCAAGGTATGGGATGGGCCGGGCATCCATTGAAAAACCCATTTGTGTCTGGGTTGGATAGTTCCGATCACATTTCTTGAACAGCAGAAGCACCCTAGTTCGGTATCAACAGGTGAAAATACCGTTAGCAATTGGTATGATGGAGGATTTTGTCTCTTGGCACTTTAGCAAGAATGGCTTATACTCGGTGAAATCGGCTTATCAACTGGAATGGGATCATCAGCATGGCAGGAAGCTTAGAAGAAATAACCAATTTGGTTCTTCTTCAAACCCGGTGTGGAAGATTTTATGGTCACTAAAAGTCCCGGCGAAAATAAAGATTCACTGATGGAGATCGCTACTCGGTGCAATTCCATGTTTTGGCGTTTTAGCCAATCGACATGTGCCGATTTCTTCTCAGTGCCCCTTATGTTCGGTTGATTGTGAGAGCATTAGACATGCTTTCTTCCAATGCGACAGAGCAAAACAAATATGGAGATGTCTAAGCCTACTGGAAGCGGTTAATATAGCATGTGCTCAGGACAGGGAGGGTGCCTCTGTGCTGAGTTCTCTTCTTCTTGATAAGGAGGCTAAATGCCCGCTTATGCCTGAGGTGTGCCGTAATGATCTTATTACTACCACTATCTGGTATATATGGTGGGAAAGGCGACAATTTACCCACTGAGAGAATATACAAATTCCAGCATGGTCCGCTCAGGCTATCTCAGCTTCAGTCACAAACTACTCCTGAGCCAAGTGATGACCCACAAGTATAGGGGGTGTATTATAGTACTTTTGATGAATAAGAGTGTCGAACCCAACGAGGAGCAGAAGGTGTTGACAAGCAATTTTGATCAAGAATTCACTGTAAATACTAGCAAACGGGTTTTTAGGGGTATTTGATAATGCAAGTAAATAAAGTACGAGTAAATAAAAGACAACAATAATAATTGCTGCAAGCGGCCCAATCTTTTTTAGAGCAAAGGATAAGCCGGTTGTGTAACTTATGATTACCAAACGTTCCTGAGGACACACGAGAGTTTCTGTCAAGTGCTTTCGCTTCATACAGCTAAGTAATCTTCATTGGTTTGATAGGTGTTATGGGGGTGAACCTATGCTAATGCACTACCCCAACTTGAACTAATACACACTTGTGATTATACTCCTTGCAAGCATCCACAACTACAAGAAAGTAATTAAGAAAAATCTAACCACAGCCTTAAACTCTGAGATCCTACACTCCCTGGTGCACTGGTTTCCTAAAGGTGGTTTAGGTTTTTGTCGCTCCGGCAACTCCACAATTAGTAGCCAAAGACACAATGCATTCCACTAGGCCCATAAAGATGAAGTATCATGTAGTCGACGTTCACATGGCACCACTAGTAGAATAGCACCACAACATAAATATCAAACCATTAAATATTACTCAACATAGTTTCACTACTAATATCTTGACTTCTCCCATGTCCTCAAGAACTAAACGAACTACTCACAAGACATCATATGGATCATGACCAGAGGTGAAATAATGATGAATAACAATCTGAACATAAACCTTAATTCAACGGTTCCACTCAATAGCATCAACTACAAGAGTAATCAACATCGGGAAAGTTTCCCCTAAGAATTGGACAAGATTCAACCCAAGATGTTACAGCGGGATGGCGTGGTGATGATGGTGATGAAGGTGCTGGTGATGATGATGGTGATGATGATGATCCCGATGAATCCCAGCTCGATGGCGATGACGATGGCGACGATCTCCCCTCTCCGGGAAGGAATTTCCCCGGCAGATTTCTGCTTGCCGGAGAGCTTTCTCTCTCTGTGTGTGTTTTCCGCCCCGCAGAGGCGGCGGAGTCTATCTCTGATCCCCCCTGGGTCTTAGGTTTTCGGGGAGACAATATACGCGAGGGGGTGCTGGCAGAGGTGGGCCAGAGCGGCCACACCACAGGGTGGCGCGGCCTAGGGCTGGCCCGTGCCACCAGGTGGTGTGGGCCCCTGGTGGCTCACCTCGCCCTCTCCTTCTGGCTACTTCCGTCTTCCGATGAAATATGAATTTCTGGGTATTTTCCTGGAATTGCCGATCTTCAGAAATTTGGTGCCTTGACGGTCCTTTTTGCAGTAGAATCTTGACTCTGGCAGCAAGCTCTCCAATAATCATCAAACATGTGAAAACAGAGAAAACAACATAAGTATCATCTCCAAATATGAAATATATCAATGAATAACAGTAAATTATGATATAAAATAGTGATGCAAAATGGATGTATGAACCCCCCCCAATCTTAGACGTTGCTTGTCCCCAAGCGAAAACTGAACTCGGTAAACATGACCACAGGTTTATGGAGTGAAGTGTCGATAATCAAAATACGGACAAGAAGCATCACACTTACTAAGGCACAAGTCATAATAGAAAACAACTTGCCTTTATATAACTTGACTTGCAATAAGCAAAGGGAATCACAATAAAGATGCACAAGGTAAATCATGATTGGTGATGGCAAACCTTTGTTCTTGGTCAGAGAACAATGAACAGATTGTACTTATATTTCAATCGAAGCCTTTTCTATCAGATCTTACAAAGCAAAAATCACATGCTCAATCATAACAATCTTTTTACAGTCATATATAGCTTTCAAAGGTATATTCTTTCAGATAAAAGCATCATACTAAACAAAGGAAGACAGGAAACATGATTGAACCAATCAACATATGGATGGTTGGAACACAACAACTCAAATGCTTGCTTGAGATAGAGGGGAATAGGTTGACTCAACATAAAAGTAAAAGATAGAGGCCCTTCGCAGAGGGAAGCAGGGATTAAACATGTGCTAGAGCTTTTTATTTATAAAATAGAGATAAAAATTGTTTTGAGAGGTGGTTGTTCCTGTCAACGACTAGCAACGGAGTTCTTGCTATCTTCCATACTAAACAAGTGAGAGCGGTTCCAAATTGTTGTAAGAGGCATTTATATGATCTTTTATAGTTTGGCACTCCTCCCCACTTTTCCTTTCACAAACCATGGCTAACCGATTCCATCGGGTGCCCACCAACTTTCACAAACCATGGAGGAGTACCTTTTTCTTTTATTTTTCTCTTTTTTTTGTTATAATGGTCTGACCAGCTCCCTTGCAAAATTAGTGACGAGCAGATGAAGCATGCAAGTCGAGGGGTACTCAATTTAGTATGGAAGATAACAAACTCAACCACTACGTCCTCATGAGCTAAAAATAGTGTCACAAAATGAGAAGTATTGGAAGGTTTTTGAAAGGTAGCACATGAAAATTTACTTGGAATGGCTTGAAATACCATGCATAGGAATTTATAGTGGACTCTTTGGAAGTAACTTGGTTTTTAGGAATTGGATGCACGAGAAGTATTCCCTCTCAGTACAGGTTTTTGGCTAGCAAGGCTGGGTAGCAAGCATAAGAGTTGAATGAAACAAACAAATATACATGTGATAGAAAACAATCATGCAAACTTCGTTGAAAGTACAAACGATCTTAACTTGAGAATACTAATGCTTATGAGCCAATCATGAAGGAAAGCTGAAATGATGTATCTACATGTATTTCCCTCTTTTACTCAAGCCTCAAAGTATTGTTGCTACTGACCATTACTAAGTTTGCCAAAACCAACTAGATTTACTCATGCTCCCAAAGTGATACCAATGCTAATCAACAAGACTAATCATATAAGAAAAATTACAAACTAAAATAAAGTGTGCATAAAGTAAATGATAAGACTTCTCATTAATATTTCATAACCGCAACTCACACCAAGGGATACATAGATAACCAACTAAAGGAGGATACTTCCGCACTGCAAACCATCCTATATGATAACTTCTCTATTCATGATATGACTCTACTTGAAAAGTAAATGGGTAAAAGGTAATGATGTGATACCGCGGCACTCCCCAGCTAAGGGGATGCCAATACCAATGACGAGTTACTCCTTCGGCAGTGGTGATGGTATCATGATTGGGGCGAGAAAAATCTCAATCATCCTGCGAAGCCTGCTGTTCTCCTCTTGAAGTATCTCCACCTCCCTCTTCAGAACTCGATATTTACCGCAAAACTCATCGGTGACCCAAAGGGCTTCCTCTTCTGCAGGGAAAGAGCTTAGGTATGGAATTGGTGGTATTGGTCCCTGCATATTATGAGAAAAAGCACATCCAGCATTAATTGATCCTACAAAAGTAGGTTCTCTTGCCCTTGATCCTCCAGCCATCTGTCCTTCCTTCAGCTTGGGGTCTTGGTGATCATCTTCTGAAGGCGTCTTCTCTTTGTCGTTGTTGGCGGAGGCCATGATGCTTCTAAAACTGAGAACAGCTCCTGACAAAAACAGATCGAAACAAAAACACGATGGGAACACGATATACAGACCTTGGGCAATCCGGGGGGTTATATAGGCGAAAGTTTAACAACGAAACGAAGGCACGGGAGGAAACCGGGACAGAAACAAGCTCTGAGGCGAACACACCACAGGGTGGCGCGGCCAGCAGGGGCCCATGCCACGAGGTGGTGTGGAGCATCCGGGCTCCATTTCCAACTCGTTTTCGTCTCGTAATTTTTCATATTTAATAAAAACAACAAAAGTATGAGCAGAAAAGTTTAATGCGAACCTTTTCTGACTAGAACTATTACCTATTCGAAAACAGGCTCTGCAGTTTCCTGCATATGTTCTTTGATGGATTCTTCCGGAGTCACCACTTGAATAATATCGATATCTTCATTATAAGAATCTCCAGAAATATAATGCTTGAGTCTTTGCCCATTCACCACTTGCGTAGTGTTATCTCTAAGCGAAGCAATCTTTATCGCACCTGAACAATACACCTCTTCAATAATAAAGGGTCCTTCCCATTTCGAGAGTAATTTTCCTGCAAAAAATCTGAGACGAGACCTATACAATAGAACTTTCTCACCAACATGAAATTCTCTCTTAAGAATTCTCCTATCATGCCATTGCTTGACTTTCTCTTTAAAAAGTCTGGCATTCTCATAAGCTTCACTTCTTCAGTCATCTAAGGAACTCAAATCAAGCAACCTTTTCTTACCTAGCAAGTTTAAAATCCCTATTAAGCTCTTTCACTGCCCAAAAAGCTTTGTGTTCTAATTCTAAAGGCAAGTGACACGCTTTTCCGTAAACCATTTTGTAAGGAGACATGCCCATGGGGTTCTTATAAGCAGTTCTATAAGCCCATAAAGCATCGTTTAACTTGCAAGCCTAGTTTTTCCTAGATCTATTAACAGTCTTCTGCAAGATAGACTTGATCTCTCTATTCGATAGCTCTACTTGCCCACTAGTTTGGGGATGATAAGCAGAAGCAATTCTATGATTAACGTCATGTCTAGCAAGAGTCTTCCTAAAACCGCCATGAATAAAATGAGAACCTCCATCAGTCATAAGATATCTGGGCACACCAAACCTAGGAAAAAATAACATCCTTAAGCATCTTTAACGGGGTCTCACCATCAGCACTTTTCGTAGGTATAGCTTCTACCCACTTAGTAACATAATCAACAACAAAAAGTATATGAGTATAACCTTCTGAATGAGGAAAAGGACCCATAAAGTCAAATCCCCAATAGTCAAATGGTTCAATAACAAGAGAATCATTCATAGGCATTTCATTACATCTAGAAATATTACCAACTCTTTAGCATTCATCACAAGATAAAATAAATTTTCTTGCATCTTTAAAAAGGGTAGGCCAATAAAAACCTGATTGTAGCACCTTTTGTGCAGTTCTATCTCTAGCATGATGTCCTCCATAAGCACTACCATGACATTTCCTCAATATCTCTTGTTGTTCATATTCTGGAACACATATTTGCATAATACCATCCACTCCTTTATATATGTGTGGGTCATCCCAAAAATAGTGCCTCAAGTCATAAAAGAATTTCCTTCTTTGCTGAGCTATAAAGGTTGGAGGAAAATACTTGGAAACAATAAAGTTAGCCTAATCAGCATACCAAGGACTCTCGCGAGGTTACCTTTATTGCAGCCAACTGTTCATTTGGAAAACTATCATTAACAGGAATAGGATCAAAAGAAATGTTTTCCAATCTAGAAAAATTATCAGCAACAGGATTTTCAGCACCTTTCCTATCTACAATATGCAAATCAAACTCTTGTAAAAGCAACACCCATCTAATAAGCCTAGGCTTAGCATATTTCTTTGCCATAAGATACCTAATAGCAGCGTGATCAGTATGAATAGTAACTTTCCAATCAACAATATAAGGTCTAAACTTATCACAAGCAAATACGACAGCAAGGAACTCTTTCTCAGTAGTAGCATAATTCTTTTGAGAAGCTTCAAGAGTCTTACTAGCGTAATGAATAACATTCAACTTCTTATCTACGTGTTATCCAAGAACAGTACCCAAAGCAAAATCACTAGCGTCACACATAATTTCAAAGGGTAAATTCCAGTCAGGCGGTTGGACAATAGGAGCAGTAGTTTAAGCCTTCTTAAGAGTTTCGAAAGCTTCCTTGCAATCATCATCAAAAACAAATGGTATATCTTTTTGAACAAGATTAGTAAGAGGCTTTGAAATCTTAGAGAAATCTTTAATAAACCTCCTATAAAAACCAGCATGACCAAGAATACTATGAATACCTTTAACATCCCTAGGACAGGGCATTTTCTCAATTGCTTCAACTTTTGCTCTGTCAACTTCAATACCTCTTTCAGAAATTTTATGTCCAAGAACAATGCCTTCATTCACCATAAAGTGGTATTTCTCCCAATTAAGAACAAGATTAGTTTCTTCACATCTCTGCAAAACTTTATCAAGATTATGCAAACAATTATCAAAAGAAGTTCCATAGACGGAGAAATCGTCCATGAATACCTGCGCAACTTCTTCACAAAATCCATAAAAAATAGCAGACATGCATCTTTAAAAAGTAGCAGGAGCATTGCACAAGCCAAAAGATATACGTCTATAAGCATAAGTTTCATAAGGACAAGTAAAAGTGGTTTTCTCTTGACCTTGCTTTTTAATAGCAATTTGAGAGAAACCAGAATAACCATCAAGAAAACAAAAATGAGCTTTCTTAGATAACCTCTCTAACATCTGATCTATAAACGGTAAAAGATAATGATCTTTCTTAGTAACCCTTTGAGGAATAAGCTCGTTATTCTCATTAGGCACAACAGTAATTCCTCCTTTCTTAGGAACACAATGAATAGGACTAACCCATCTATTATCAGCAATAGGATAAATAATACCAGCATCAAGGAGTTTCAATACCTTATTTCTTACCACTTCCTTCATCTTAGGAATTAAACGACGTTGATGTTCAACAAGTGGCTTTGCATCTGGCGCCATATTAAAATCATGTTGACATACAGTAGGGGAAATCCCTTTTAAATCATCAAAAGTATATCCCATAGCTCCTTGGTGTTTCCTCAATAATTCTAATAACCTTTCTTCTTCCTTCCCTAAAAGTTTAGCACTAATAATAACAGGATATATTTTCTTATCATCAATCTATACTACTTATAAAAGAGCCAACATTTTCTTTTCTAAAACCACCCACCAAATGTACATGGTAAACACACCACCACCAGATCAGACCCAGTAATCAAATCTAACGGTCCAGATTCATGTAATCCCACCAAATCAGACCTTGTGGGTGCACTTATCATTTAATAATGACGGACAACTACTCATCCCTCCAGCAGCGGAAAAAAATTTGAAACTAGCATCCCCGCGTCCACAGGGCACGATCGCAACAAATGCGAAAAAGGAAAAATAAATGGCACCCACGATCAGGGGCGCAATCACCTCTCCCTGAACGCATCGCCCTAGACGGCGTCCTCACCGCCTTCCTAGCCGGTGCCCTAGCCACCCTCGCTACCTAGACGAAGCCCTCGCACTGGACGGCGCCCCCGGCAACACCTTTGTCACTAGGCGGCGCCTGGCCGCCCGCTCGGGAACACCGTCGCCTTCCTCATCAACTTCATAGTGCATCGCATCGTCGGGTGGGAGGCCGCTCCTGCGTCACCTCCTCACTGTTGTCACATCCGTCGCCATCCTGTGGAAACAGTCAAGTAAGTTTCAAAAAACTTCCTCACCTGCAGAACTCTTTGCTTGGTAGACAGTAGTGGTACAATCTGTGCGATAATTTTATCCCAGGCATTACCCTCCTGGCGCCTAAATCTCATCTTTTATCCCACAGATGCCATAAAGGACTATTTTATTATAATGGATGAGCATAGTATTATATTATATTTTGTGAGAAATGATCTGATACCATTATTCTAGACATGAAACTGGACAATATTGCAACTTCTCTGCAGTAATTTTAAAAATAATGGAATGTACAACTGTGCTCCTAAAAGAAACTGAGCAAAATGCACCTCTCCTGTAATTTTCATGGGCGTATACGTACGCAGCAACAATGAAATTGGCCCAATCAGATAGCATATTAGAGGAATAAAATATTCATCTGCTGCCAAAAATCATCTTACTCAAATGAAGCTTCCCTCACAGAAGCTTGTCGGTAACAAAGGAAAAGTACCACATGCATGATAATATCTCAAATCTTGCATCTGACAGTCCTGGTCATCTTTATATGCCATATTATCCATGTTCTAATTTATTTAATGAGATGCATATTTTCAGGCTAGAGAATCAGATCTATTGGATCGCACGGGGCCACACACCCCCACTTAAGGATATAAGCACCCAACCCTTAGGTAACTATATCCAACAAGTGCCTACTGAGTGCTAATGTGTTTTCATATATAACTAGCACAGTGGCCCACGCACATGCGCGGGCGACATCTTGTTGGTCTATTAAAATTTCTTATATAGTGCATACAACTGAGTCATTTGTAGTATAATTAGGTATGAAAAATAAGTACCAACCATATAATATATTGAAGTTAGTTGCAATCCTTTGAATACATCTAGCTTAATGTATATGCATGAACCACTACTACTCAGTAGTTCTGATAATACCTGTTTTAACCTTGACATGTATATATGATCCTAAATTTTATATATGTTTTGAATTAGCCATATACATTTTTGCCCAAAGTTCATTCGTTTGTGGTTCTCGTGTTATTATTTACTAGCAAAGTACCCATGCGTTGCAACGGCAACAAAATAAACGATTAGTGCTCAATGTCTTATTATAGTATTAATACAACATCGTATTTATATTAATATTAAGCACTATAATGAGCTTAGTAATAAGCATGGGTATTTCTTCTTTTATATCCTCTATTTTTTCACACTTGAACTTATTGCTTTTATGTTGATTATAAGCTGATAACAATGTGTAGCATATCTGCGAGTGATGATTTGTGAGGCCTTTACCTGTCGCTAACCAATAATAACAATGTGTAGCATATCCCGAAGTGCTGACAGTGGCGGCGCCCTAGCGTCGTCTACCTTCTTGGAGGTGTTGTCGAACAGCTCTGTTCTCATCCTCGTGGGATGGTGGCCCTCCGGGAGAAATCCCTAACTTCGGGTTGCCGAAGCGGGCGATGGTGACGGTTACATCGCTACCTCCTTGGAGGCATCGCCTTGGAGGGTTTACATGTGGTTCTGTGCTCATGTTTCTCTCGTCGATGGTATGGTGGATGTCGGGGCGGCGCCCCTGAGAGTTTGTGTTTGTACGCCGAGGCGGCGACCTCGGGAATCATGGCAGGTGGTGGTCCTATGAGGTAGGGCTGCGGCTTGTTATGGCTTGGGTGGCAGTGCTGTGCCGTTTGGGCGGTGGCTTTGTCGGCCCGGTCGACGCGTTCCAGTGGGGATGGTCAGATTTTAGGCCGGGGCGGCGGCCCCGGATGAGTTGGTGTGATGGCTGTGGTCTGCGGCCGGCTGCCCTGAGTAGCTTGGGCTACAGGTTGTCGGTTTGTGCGGCATCGCAGCTCGGGAGCGAGCGGTGGCATGTCGGGGCGGCGGCCCCAGAAGGTGGTGATCTTGGTTGACCGCACAGGGCGTGGTGGAGCAGTGGCAAGTCGAAGCGGCAGCTTCGAGTGATCGACAACCTTGAGGGACTGAACCTTGTGTCATGTGGACGATGAGGTGTCTCTTGGCGTTGGTCGTTGACGTATCGGGCTTCACTTCTAACGCATGGTCTTGTGGGTGCAGTCTTCTTCACCTTTGTGGGAGCGTCTCAAGTCTGCTCCTCCCATTACACCTCCCATTACAGACATGGCTTCTTCTCTTCGGCAATGGTTTGAGTTCGGCTAGTTTGGTGGATCGGTTTACCGTTGTTTGTGTGCGTGAGGTTGGCGTCTTTTGTGGCCTACGATGTGTTGTCGGCATGGGTGGGTGCGGCCATGTTCTGTTGTTGTTTGGGTGGGCATTGGCCTAGGTTGTATCGGTTTTTGCCTGGTTTTCCTCTGATGGGCATCTTCTTCTTAATTAATGGATAAGGCAAAGCTTTTGCCTTCATTTCAAAATAAAAACAATAATTCAAATCAATGCCGCAAAACAGTAGCCAGCCCATCCGGTACCTGCGACAAGCGATATAAGCAATATGCATAAATCCATAGTGGTCAAAAACAAAACTACAACAATTTATATGCATGAGAGTATTGGCACACCCATTCGAACAGCAAAAACACTACAACAACAACATGGTCTAATTTGCATCGGTTTTTGGTAGTACAAATACAACACTACCACAAAAATTACACTTCCTAATAACTGCATTACTGCAGTTTCGGTGTTGCACCCAAACCATCTATACTATGAGTCCAAAATTACAATCAGGTGGCACTGTATAGTAGCATCAACACCAAAAAAATGGGGCAAACTTTTTTACGAAATCGTCGTTGCTGCACATCTGAACCACAAGATATTGTCACGCTCACACATGCAGTGCAAACAATTCGGGAGCAGATCACACAGAGAAGATTAAGAAAAGAGTACCGACCTTGTCGCTAGCTCCTCTCTCTGGCCCTGGCCTGCTGAGTGCTGATCTTGTGTGCTTGATTGCTTGTGGCGGTGTGGGCAGTGAGTCTCGTCGGTAGGGGAACGCCGGAACAGGGTTGGAAAAGGATTGCAAGGCGCGAGGTGCGTACTTGCCTGCCAAGGAAGGAGCACTTCTCGTACACCGCCCGCGCCTGCGTACCCCTGCAGGCCGACCCGCTGCCTGCGGAAAGAGGGTCGCGCCTGTGCTCTCCATGGGCTGCTCTCCATGGGCGACAACCGAGCTTCCCGTACACCACCTGTAGGCCTGCAACACCACGGCCTACCACTGCGATGTGTCTGCTCCGCACTCCTTGTGCGAGAGAGCTTCCCCCGGAGGGCCGCCGCGCCACGTTGAGCAGGCTGTGCAGGAACACCAACATGCCATCATGGTCGCTGTGGAGCGCGGCGCCGCGAGGGGCGTGGCTGGGGATGTGGGAGGAGACACGGAGAATAGGGAAGGCAACGAGGGAGATGGGGCGGCAGCGCGAGGGACAGTTGCGGCAGCGCGTCGTCAGAGCAAGGAGGGATCAACAGATTTGACTGAAAACATCGTTGGGAGGACGAAAAGAACTCGCCGTGTGAATTTGCGAGGCCATCGGCGTACCAGACATACCTAAGAACAGACCGATGCATATTCTGTTTCGTGCCACACCGGTTTGATGCAGAGCGCGAGGCTAATTAGGCGGACGGAAACATATTCCGGGTGGATTGTGACGGGCACGGACCATACGAGAAATTTTGTTCGACACTCCTAGGATCATACCTGGCTGCGACTCTATCCTGGTTTGTGTTGGGCTGAGACTGGATAATGGGATCGAACCATCTCTCCCTTCTGGTAATCCCCGCCAGCCTTTTTTTTTTTTTTTACTTTTGCCTTATCCCTTTTGCGCTGCTTGGGCGGACTGTTCTAGTAGCAGGTACTCCTAGCAGCCATCCGTTGCTACATCTGGTACTGGTAGAGGAATTGGTCTGTGTATGTAGATTTCACCAAGGTCAGCTTAATGCGAGATTGATTAGTAGGGCGGCAAGCCTGAGATTGGCTAGCGACAGCAGTCTCAGGGATTGAACTCACGACTGTGGCAAGGGAGCTTAGCGACTGTGCTCGTCGATGGCTTAAATCATGCTGAGGGGGACGGAGCGCTAGCCGCCTGGATGCAGCCTGCAGAGGGAAGGGGCGCTCGAGATTTGCTGGTTCGTCTTGAATTTCAGAGATGGAGCTCGATGCTAGCTCTAATGGCAGAGGTGAGTGCCAGTTATTCCGTACTCATTTTGCCTGTACGAGTACTCCCTTGTACTCCTAGCATAAGTTCTTTTCTTACTTAAATACATCAGCCGCTTGACTTCAACGGGAAAGACAAATTGATTGGAATTGTAGGAAATTGAGTAACTAAGGCCACTTTTAACCTGAGAACTAAACTCTTGGAAAATAATTAGTAACAGACAACATCTTTGCTTGGACTTGTATGATGGTCGTGGTCAAGCATAACAGTAGTAACCCAACACTTTTCTCCAGGACGACATAAATTAATCTTATATGGGCATTGCATCCTTGTCGATGGATTGGGTTTAAATGAGTTTTTTAATGAGTACTGAGCCTGTTCTTAAGGATGGAATAATTAATCCCTTCTTTTTAGCATGTAGAACCTTACAGGCATGCTTGCTATGAAACATCATCCCTTCTTAGGTTCTAACATCATGATTGTCTTTCCTTGTTGGACATCCCAATAATCCCCAATCTCCTCCGAGATGAAAGCATTGTCATCTTCATTATATATTGTATGTTGTCCTGCTACTTCAACTATATTAAAATTTTACTCCATCGTCTACCTAAAATTGCAAGTAACAGATCAAATATGCTGGTTGTATAATCCAGTTTGGTATGTAAGGTTAGTTATTCCTATGTGGAATATAGGAGTTCTGATATTAATGAAGGCCGCCAATTCACCACCTGTATATTCTATCCTTGCATGCATTTTATGATAACAATTATGATTACTATAAAGATCTACTACAATGTTCTCAGATGAACAGAGACACATGCTAAGATTATGAAAATATCTTTAACAAACTTTCACTCATTAGAGATATCAAACCAAAGCTTACTGAATCCCATCATCATGATTCATGAAAGGACATAATGGTGTCTTCAGCTTTGAGAAAAATATTTTTAACCAATTACATAAAATTGTGATGGGTGTTTCTTATATTTTGGTAGAGTAGTAGATCATATCTATCCGTTCATACAGTGTATGACAACTCGCAAGTATATATACGTTATGTATTAATTGAAAGTTTATTCATGCCATTACTAAGTTTTCTTTGTCATTATATATTTTGAAACGTTTGTAGCATCATCTAGTTAAAGTAGCAGTATAAATCATAATCCCATATCTTTATAAAATTTCTTTGTAGACTATGTTCTTCATAACATCTTCAGATGTTCAATCTTCGTCATTGACCATTACACGCAGCCCGGCCGTTCTTGTCACTCTTAAGAATGCTACGTATAGTTGTCCGTTTGTGAAAACTGGTATGGGTAGATATAGTCCTACTGTGTTTAGAGATTGCCCTGGCTTTTGTTGATTTTCATAGCAAAGCAGCCCAAAATAGGATATTGTCTCTGCTTTAGAAGGAATGGTCACGCTGATTATATCGGTGACATTATTATCCTTGGAATTTAGACTTTTCCTCCCACATGAGTACCTGTTATTATCTGCGCCTCGATGAATATTCTTCCAAGTTGAATAATAGTCATCTTGTAAGATTGTATAACCCGACACTTTGGTTGATATTACCTAGGAGCATCACTGGTAGACCTACTTTTAGATGTAGTAGATGATTTAGAATTCCAGGAAAAAAAGATTTTTGGAAATTCTGTTGGGTATGTAATATTTATTTCACCATTTAAGGTTGCTTCTTTGCATACTGTGTTACAATTTAGATAAGTTTCCTCTTCACCTTCTTGTTGATCCATTATACATTCATTTATCTCGTGGACTGTCTTTTTCCTTGGACATAAGGTTGCTCTTTCTTGTACGAATTCTAGTTGGCGATACCCGTCCCTCAAATTTGGATAGATGCTTCCTACAATCAACCTTTTTTTGGGATCTTTTACTTTTTCAGTAGAATGTCACTTGGTATTTTATCAGATTTTCATCTTCCGCTGATGTATTTGTTCCATTGGCAGTATTGAAAATCCAGTCTGTAAATTCTGCTACCCATTGTTTCTCTTTATATCATTTTTCATGCTATTGAGAGGCATGTTCTTTGTTAGCTTCAGTATATGGAAGTGTTTTCAGTGATATGACCTTTTAGTGGATGCAGTGACACTATGTTGTGTCTTCTCCCTTTGGTAGACCTGGAAGTATCTGGCCGAAGTCCTCTCCTAGAACCACTGTCATTCCACCGAATGATCTCTCCCTTTTGTTCTCATCTTTGTGCCTTAATAGATCCCTTAGAGTTCTGTCGAGAGCCCCGAAGCATATCTTTTTTGCCACTGGAGCCTCATCCCATAGAGGAAAAATTAAGCATGGACGGTTTAGATCTCTGTTTTCTCAAGGTACTTTGTCGATCAGCGCATATGTAAAAGCCTCACCACTCCTATTATGATTCTAGCCATATGCATGTTCTAGTATCACATGCAGATTGCAGTGTTGGGCATTATCCAGGGTACATCTAGGTGAAATTTATCCAAACATATATCTGTAATTCCTATGTGATTATATGTTTACGCTATTGGAACCTTAAATCATATGGTTTTTTTCCTAGAATGTTTGCTAAAAAGGTATCAACCTTGTTTGCAAAACGGAATACATTGGAACTTGTCAAGACTTTGTTAGCTCCAACAAAACCTAATATCTAGATGAGGTGATGTGAATCGACGAAGTCTGGGTTACCTGTTGGTTGTTATCTTCAAAAACAAAACAAATAAGGTACTATCAGGCAACTCAGTGGTTTTTTTTTGGTTGATCTGCTGCTGCAGAGCCTCGATGCCTAAAGGAACTTGCAGCCTGGGAGCAAATGACAAGGGATTGTCGGTGTTTGAACTAATCCAAAACAAAATACTGATCAGCATTGATCATCCTAGAGGCGTAGAATTCTGGTGAAAACTATAGTACTTAAATAACTGTGAGTATGCAATTGCATCTTATGGAAAAACATATTTCCTGCCAATTCCCGTATCTAATTTTCAAATCATGGTTTATGATTATGTGCAACTGTGCTAACCTGTTTGTTCTTCTTTCCGGGCGCAGCTTGCAGGCGTGCAGCCTCGTGCAAGAGATCGTCTTCCCAGACCCCGCTGACACCCATGAGAAACGACTAAGATGGCTCCCGTGATTTGAAATCCAGGCGCGATGATATGTTGCGGCAGAACGTCCCAATTAGCACTTGATTTTGAGGATCCGCCTAGTTCTTTGCAAACAGTATTGAAATATATAGCAGTCAAGCCAACGAAGCCATCAATCGAGCACTCACGCTGCTGTCGGCCTGGCCGCGTGGACGTCATGCCCCATTCGACGCAATTACTTCTCCTCCATCACCCCGATTCCATCCACCTGCAGGGTGAGAAAATTAAGAAAACTTCGACTGATCTGGCGTTGAGAAAATTAAGAAAACTTCGACTGATTTGGCGTTGAGGTCGGCAGTTGAACGATCGGATAAATCTGGCGTTGATAATGGCAACGGCAACCAAGCGATCGCCAATTTGCAGAAGATTATTCTTTCCTTCTTTTCACAATTTAATCTAGGGTTTAGTTGGTCCTAGAGGCTGCGGCCATGTTGTGGAGAATAAGGGAAATAATAGAAAACGGTTAGAGAATTCCTATTGTAATGGCAATGGTGGGTAATTTTTTCACTTAAGTCTAATCCAATGGCTATAGATTTTTAGTCTACCAAATAAATGGTCAGATGTTTCTAATTAATGTGGGAATTTTTAGCAGTTTTCTCTTTTTTCTGGTTAGCCCGTAATGTACTTTTAATATATAATAGATGAAAACTATTATATATACAGACCCTAAAGAATTGAAGAGCCAGAGGGACAGAGAATATTATGAATGACATAATATAAAGTAATAAACTATAAAGATTTGTTGGCAACAAAAAAGGAAGTACCACATGCATTATAACATCTGAAATCTTGTTGGTACTAACGGTGACCTTGCATCTATCAGTGGTGTTCATCTGACAGTAGATTCCTTGGCAACGAAGCTACTACCAAGCACAGGAAGAACGAGAGTAGCTTATCTAGGCGCACCTAATATATGTTCATTCAGCAGGAGTTTTATATATGGTGATCATACTGCATACCACGAAGTGTCCTTCCAGATTGGAGTGTATACTAGACATCCAAATGGAACCACGAAGTGTCCTTCCAGATTGGAGTATTTACCAGACATCCAAATGGATCAAACTGAATACACATAATGTATTTTATATTGGCCGTGCAGCTATTCATATACTTTGATTAGATATTAGTATAACCATAATGTGATTGGTATTTGGGAAATCTGAACTAGGGTGATCAGAGGGGCGTAACAAGTACCATGTCTCTATATGCTATATAAGCGTGAGCAGGAAATGTAAAACAAGTGATGATAAAACTGACATCAAGAACACTCACTACTCAGGTAATTGTCAGCAACTACTTCCTATTTCTCAAGTAATTGATGAGAAGCTAAATTGTTATAGATTGTATCATATATGTATACCCAATGGAACAGAAGAGGCAACGGTATTCGCATAGTAGAGACGAGATATTAAAAAGGCATCATGAAGCTTAGAGTCAAAAAAATATGGCTGCTGCTCCTGCCAATATCGATGTCCAATAAAATGAAACATACGCACCAGAGTCCGTATCCCTTGGCAATGACAAACAACTACTTTATACTCCACTATTTTTTATACTAATAAGCAACAATACTCATATAGCTGCTTCTGGTGAAATTCACAATACTCATTTTGTTTCACTAGAAACTAAATCATAGGAGTCAATGGGGTTCAGTCAAGAAATGATATTCACAATACAAAGACATCAGAATAATCTCGGTGATGAACTAACATCTCAAATGGAATCTGAATACACAGAAATAGAGTGACAAACCTGAATTCTAAATAAAATCACCTAACTTGCTAGAACTGCTAAACAAGAAATTGAATGGCTTAGTCCAATCATGCCTTCTGTTATTACTCTCTGCAGTATATCTTATGTTTCTTTAACTAACAATTAGTGGGATAGTTTGGCAGTTTAAATCAACAGAATGATACTACAATGGCTTTCAGTTACTCACCGAATAAACCAATAAGTTTGTTGTTGGGGGTGTGAGCTTGAATAGACACCAGATTTCAGATCTAAGAATCATGCACAAGATAAATTCAGTTACCCAATAAGCTGGGGAGGGGCATCTCCAGAAGCCTCGAGACACGGCCAACCTGCCGGAGCTGGGCGTCCTCGCCGGGGTCCCTCGAAACTTGCTCCGATTCATCTCCGTGTCCTGCAGGAGGCAAAGGCCGGCGGTGAGGAGGCCTCCGACACGTAATAGACACAGAAGCCGTCCCGGTGGAGACGAGTCCCGCACCTCCGCGTCCGCCTCCGTCAGTGTATAGCGTCGGGTCGCCCCAGAGTTCCAGCATACTTCCACTAGCGAGCAACAACAAGCAGGGGAGGCGCTAGTGGACTTCCTGGTAGCACGCACCTGACTCCCGACGGAGATGTGATCCAGGCCAGGGCGTCACCAGCCAATCCTGCAGCCGGGAGGCATGTAGAAGGTGTCTGCCTTGCCACGTGCGGGGTGGAGCAGGGTCCCAGCACCGTTGCGGGGGCGTGCTCGCTGGGGATTTGCGGGAGCCAGAGGCGAAGCTGGTCCAGCAGTAACCAAGCATCGGCGAGCGGAGATGATGCGGGCAGAATAATCACTCAGTTGGGAGTTGGCAGTAGGGAATCCCAAGAGGAAGAGCACAGTAGCAAATCTTTCCCTCAATATGAAACCGAAGTTTATCGTATCAATAGGAAAAAGCCAAACTTCAGAAGGTGATGCTTGCTAGCTTAGTGACACTCTAACAAGGGCGCCTTTAACGGTACTTGTTAGCGTGTCTTCAACTAGTAGCAACGCGGAACCTGCACACAACACAACCAAGAACATTGCTCCCAACTTACGATGAGGTTGTCAATCTCACCGGTTTGCTGTAAACAAAGGATTGAGTGTATCGAGTGAAAAATAGTAGTAGTATGCGAAAAAGTAAACAGTCCGAGTAAAAGTAAACAGTAATAGCAATGTAAAGGAAATTGGACCGGGGTCCACAGTTCACTAGTGGTGTCTCTCCATAAGATAAATAACAACATGCTGGGTAAACTAATTACAGTTGGGCAATTGATAGAATAAAGATAATGTGCATATGTCACGAGGATCACTATGAGATTTACTCTGGGCATTACAACAAAATACATAGACCGGCATCCAACTGCATCTATGACTAATAATCCACTCGCGGGGATATCGTCCGAACACCCCTCGAGTATTAAGTTGCGAACAACAGATAACTGCATTAAGCAAAGTGTGTAATGTAAACAAAACGAATGTCCTTGGATACAAGAATGTTGTTTTCTTCCAAGTGGCAACAGCACATCTACAACCTTAGAGGTTTCTGTCACTCCCCCAGATTAAATAGAGGCATGAACCCAACTATCGAGCATAAATACCCCCTCTTAGAGTCACTAGTATCTACTTGGCCAAGATAGCTACTAACAACGGAGAGCATGCAAGATCATAAACAACATAGAGATAATATAAGATAATATTCAGCACATCAACTTAACATAACACCAATATTCATAGGATCCCAACAAACACAACATGTAGAATTACACAAAGGTAGTCTCGATCATGTAAGGCAGCTCACGAGATCTAAACATGAAGCACATGGTGGAGAAGACAACCATCTAGCTACTACTATGGACCCATAGTCCAAGGTAGACTACTCACTCATCGCGCTGGAGGCAAGCATGGTGATACGTCTCCGACGTATCCATAATTTTTGATGCTCCATGCTTGTTTTTACACCATTTGCCTAATGTTTCGTTACACTTCGTGGCACTTTTATGCATTTTCCGGAACTAACCTATTAACAAGTCGCCACAGTGTCAGTTCCCTATTTTCTGCTGTTTTTGTGTTTCAGAAAAGCTACACAGGAAATATTCTCAGAATTTGACAAAACAAGTTCCTGAAGTCTTATTTTTCCCGGAAGCTTCCAGAGATCCGAAGAGGAGACGGAGAGGGGCCACAGGTGCTTGTTGCGTGGTAAATTACCAGCCCGTTGGGAACCCCAAGAGGAAGGTGTGATGAGTATAGCAGCAGATTTTCCCTCATTTAAGAAACCAAGGTTTATCGTTCAGGAGAGAAAAGCAGACAATGCGACTGAAGGTGGCTTAATAGCACTCCAACAAGGGCGCCGTTTACGATACTTGTTGACTCGTCTTCGGCCAGTAGCAACGCGGAACCTGCACACAACACAACCAAGTACTTTGTTCCCAACTTACGATGAGGTTGTCAATCTCACCGGTTTGCTTGAAACAAAGGTTATGAGCGTATCGAGTGGAAAACAGTAGAAGTATGCGAGTAAAGTAAACAGTGTGAGTAAAATAAACAGGTGATAGCAATATGATGGAATTAGGACTGGGGTCCACAATTCACTAGTGGTGTCTCTCCAAAAGATAAATAACACATGTTGGGTAAACAAATTACAGTTGGGCAATTGATAGAATAAAGATAAACGTGATATGTCAAGAAGATCACTATGAGATTTACTCTGGGCATTACAACAAAATACATAGACCGCCATCCAACTGCATCTATGACTAATAATCCACTTGTGGCGAATCAATCCGAGAACTCCACAAGTATTAAGTTGCGAACAACAGATAATTGCATTAAGCAAAGTGTGTAATGTAAACAAAGCATATGCCCTTGAGCATATGAATGTTGTTTTCTCCCTAGTAGCAATAGCACATCTACAACCTTAGAGGTTTCTGTCACTCCCCCAGGTTAAATAGAGGCATGAACCCACTATCGAGCATAAATACCCCCTCTTGGAGTCACTAGCAACTACTCGGCCAAGATAGCTACTAACAACGGAGAGCATGCAAGATCATAAACAACATAGAGATAGCATAAGATATATTTCAGTATAGCAACTCAATCATAACACCAATATTCATCGGATCCCAACAAACCAAACATGTAGAATTACATAACGGTGATCTCAATCATGTAGGGCAGCTCATGAGATCTAAACATGAAGCACATGGTGGAGAAGACAACCATCTAGCTACTGCTATGGATCCATAGTCCAAGGTAGACTACTCACTCATCACTCCGGAGGCAAGCATGGTGATGAAGAAGACCTCCGGTGGCGATTCCCCTCTCCGGTAGGGTGCCGGGAAGAGCTTCTGGACCCTCCTGATCTTCAGGTCGACGGCGGCGGCGGATCACGATGTGTTCTGGAAAATTGATCGGGTCCTTAGGTTTTTCCTGTCGGGGGGTCTTTATAGGAGAAGGGGCGATGTCAGGGGTGGAGCCAGGCGGCCTCACACCAGGGTGGTGTGTGGGGCTCCTATGGCTCCCCTCCTACTCCTCTTCGGATCTCTGGAAGCTTCCGGGTAAAATAAGACTTTAGGAACTTGTTTCGTCCAATTCCGAGAATATTTCCTGTGTATCATTTTTGAAACACAAAAACAGCAGAAAACAGGGAACTGGCACTGTGGCAACTTGTTAATAGGTTAGTTCCAGAAAATGCATAAAACTGCCACGAAGTGTAACGAAACATTGGACAAATGGTGTAAAAACAAGCATGGAGCATCAAAAATTATAGATACGTTGGAGACGTATCAAGCATCCCCAAGCTTAACTCCTGCTCGTCCTCGAGTAGGTAAGTGATAACAAAAGAATAATTTTTAAGGTGACATGCACCTACACAATCTTGATCACATATGTAAGCATTTGTGAGCTGGGATCATAAGAACTTAAAACATGGGCATGAAGATATAATCTTGACAATAAGAAACTTAGCAACCATGTTGTAAACATGCAAATGAACACAAACAAAAGATCATGAAAATAAAACAATGAAAGTCAAACGTGTGTTCAAATCATATGGAAAAACATACAAATAGTTTTCAGCTTGTCCTTAATAGAGAGCAAAACATAAATGCATAGGACACCTTCAAGTTTAAGAGGGCGACTAGATACAAATAATTTAAGAACAAGTGAAACCAACAATATGAATCAATCAATGAAAACTTTTTGACAATGCACATTATACTAAGAATGACAACTATGCTCTCTTAATGGTGCATAAAGATAGAAGGTGGTGACTCAACATAAAAGTAAAAGAAAGGCCCTTCGCAGAGGGAAGCAGTGATTGCAAGTTTTATAACCTTCAAAAATTATGTTACTTACCGTCTTTGAGCTCTCATTGCCCCCATCATAAGCATCTTGAATGGTTAAAGTTAATGCGAGAACAATTATTATGCATATGCTTGACAAATCATAAGTTGAAAACCTCGTGTCCCATGAATATGAGTACCCAAACCTCATGCTACTTTACTTAGAGTCCCAAGCAAGGCTCTTGTCATTGTAAGTATATGCATATCATTGAGAACCGCCAACGGGGTACCTCCGTGCCCGATGACATGGAACAAGCCCACATCAAAATGACAGGACAAGCAGACAATGAATACCTCGACATCTCTTTTATTTGCCATTTGTTTAGCCATTTATTGTGAGATGCGTCGTCGAATGTTCACCATGGGTATGCTGCAAATTTCCACCATGAATTATGCATGGCTTAGATTAGCGGCCCGGCGTTTCCCTAACACATATACAAACTCCATGATCCCCACAAGATTCCCAATTCATTTCACACCGTGGGCATCCATAAACAAAAGATCACGATATCAACTCAAATAAGAAGTGCAATGTTGAAAGCTTGCCCATGACTGCATGGTTGGGCTAGTCTCCAACTTACAACTTGCAAGCATAACAACTCAACATAAGAGACCACAATGTCAAATTTTTAAGAACAGGAAAAAGTAAAGTGTGCCTTCTGGTTCGTGAGAGCTTTACTGACCGAATTTCGCATAACACTGGTAAGAGTTTAATTTGAAGAGAAAATAAAAGCAAGTCAAATTTACTTGGAATAGCAAATTGCTAGTAGGTATGTATGGTGGACACTTTGGTAAACTTTGGCTTTTAGGAGTTGGATGCACGAGTAGAGCTCATACTCAGTACAAGGCGAGGGCTAGCAAAAGACTGGGAGCGACCAACTAAGAGAGCAATAATGGCCATAATTATGCAAAGCGACAAAGCGACATTAAAAGAAGCATAAGATGGCATCAAAAGTCAAAAACTAAATGATCATGAAGGCTATTGGCGACTTTGTAAGAGTCTAACATGTGTGAGCATGCGCCAAGTCAACCCAAATAAAGCATCAAGGAGAAAACCAAAATAATGCTTCCAAATAATTAAAAACAACGCATGATTTTTTCAAAGGCTCATTAAGCAATCTCAGTTATTTGAGACAAGTCATGCTACAGCAAAACCACTAATCATACCATCAAAAAGACATCAAGCATGACATGAAAAAGCCTAAGCCGCAGTCTACACAAGCTCCTTCTTATACCACTATTTTGCATAAAGCTTTTTCTCTTTTCCAACACCATTTGAAATTTTTAAAGACACCTCTTTTGATGAATACCAATAAAGATCAGAGGCAAAAATACACCTTGATGAAAAGATATGACAAGGTCTGAATGCAAATCAAGGCGAAAACGAAAACCAAAAGCAGTAGCAGAAAAAGAAGAACACTCGATGAACGATAAGAGTGAAAACGGAGTGTTCTTTGCAAATGAAAACGAGTACATCTCCTCCAAAAGAAATTTGTTGGGGTCCAACCATTTATTGCAGCAAAAAAAACAAACTAACAAAGAAAACTAAAACAACTGACGCTCCAAGAAAAACACATAGTGCATAAAGCAATAAAAATATAGTGTTTCGAAAGGTGACCTGATTTTTGCCGATGAAGAAGGGGTGCCTCGGGGGCATCCCCAAGCTTTGACGCTTGTACTTCTTGGATATTTCTTGGGGTGATGCATGGGAATCCCCAAGCTTGAGCTTTTGTCCATTCTTCAACTCATCTCATCATTCTCCAATCCCTACACTTGAAAACTTCCTTCATACAAAACTAAACACAAATCTATTAGCAATATTAGTGTATCATAACATATAATCAACCTCTTTTTGCTTCAGGTTTCAACCCAAAACCACCACATATATAGCAAATACTAATGTAGCAACTTCCCCAAGAGTTCCATGATCAAAAGAACTCAAAAGAAAGCGATTAAGCGGCAAACACAAATAATGGCAGAAATCTGTCAAAACAGAACAGCTGACAAAGGCCAAATTTTTTAGGGGTTTTCTGTTGCTCAAATCAAAAAGTGTTCAACTAACAAAAGTTTTTATATAACCTGGGGCATATGTACAAGAAATCGCAGGTCCAAAATATATACAGAGAATTTATACGAATTTTTACGGTGCAGCACCGAAAACAGTTTCAGGACAGCAACATCCCCAAATCTTTACCTCACTCGAATTAGAGGCTTCTCTTGGCACAAAAACGAAATAAACAAGATAAAGAGTGGTCATTACAGTAGTAATTACTTCCAATAATCAAATAAAAGAAAAAGTACTGAAAATAAAACATTGGGTTATCTCCCAAGAGTGCTTTTCTTTAACGCCTTTGAGCTAGGCGCAGAAAATTGCGAATCAAGTAACATCAAGTGATGAAGCATCAAGCTCATAATTTGCTCTAAGAATAGAGTCAAAAAGTAATTTCTTTCTTTTACTAGGGAAGTGTTCCATACCTTTCTTGAGTGGGAATTGATATTTGATGGTGCCTTCCCTCATATCAATGATGGCACCTACAGTTCGAAGAAAGGGTCTTCCCAAAATAATAGGACATGAAGCATGGCATTCAATGTCCATAACAAGAAAATCAACGGGAACAAGGTTATTATTAACCACAATAAGAACATCATTAATCCTTCCCAAAGGTTTCTTCTTAGCAACATCAGCAATAGGAACATCAAAATAACATTTTTCAAGCTGTGGTAGATCAAGCATGTCATAAATCTTTCTAGGCATGATAGAAATACTAGCACCTAGATCACATAAAGCATGGCAATCAAAACCATTAACATGCATATCAATGATGGGTTCCCAACCATCTTCTAACTTCTTGGGAACAGAGGCTTTTTGCTGCAACTTTTCATCCCTAATTTTCATGAGAGCATTGGTAATATGCTTAGTAAAAGCAATATTTAAAGAACTAGCATTGGGAGTCAAAGCAAGCTTTTGCAAGAACAAAATAACTTCAAATATATTGCAGCCATCAACATCAAAATCATTAAAGTAAATAGAGCTATCATCTCCCACACTCCGAAAAAATTTAGCACTCTTTTGAGAAAAAGTTTTGGCAGTTTTAGGCTTTTTAACACAAGGTGTGGGAGTTTTCTCTACACCAATCAAAGTAGGAGGATTGCTAGCATTAGGAACAACATCATTAGAGGTAGTAATGGTACATACCTTAATCTCTCTAGCCATCTCATCTTCTCTTTCCCACCTGGTATGCAATTCCGCTAACAATTTAATATTTTCATCAATTCCAACTTGAATAGCATTAGCAGTAGCAAAAACATTGTTCTCTTTCACATCATTGGGCAACAATTTTAATTTCAAAAGTTCAACATCATGAGCAAGGCTATCAACTTTAGAAGCAAGAATATCAATTTTGCCTAACTTTTCCTCAACAGACTTGTTAAAAGCGGTTTGCTTACCGATGAAGTCCTTGAGCATTACCTCAAGCTCGGAGGGCGCGGCCCTAGTGTTGTTGTAGGAATTACCATAACCATTACTAGAAGGGTACGGCCTGTAATTGTTACTAGCAAAATTGTTCCTATAAGCATTGTTGTTAAAATTATTGCTTCTAATGAAATTCACATCAACATGCTCTTCTTGGGCAACCAAAGAGGCTAAAGGAACATTATTAGGATCAACATGAGTCCTATCATTAGCAAGCATAGCCATAATGGTATCGATCTTATCACTCAAGGAAGAGGTTTCCTCAACAGAATTTACCTTCTTACCTTGTGGAGCTCTCTCAGTGTGCCATTCAGAATAATTTACCATCATGTTGTCAAGTAGCTTTGTTGCGGCACCCAAGGTAAGGGACATAAAAGTGCCTCCAGCAGCTGAATCCAATAGGTTCCTTGAAGAAAAATTCAGTCCTGCATAAAAAGTTTGGACAATCATCCAAGTAGTCAGTCCATGAGTGGGGCAATTCTTTATCATAGATTTCATTCTTTCCCAAGCTTGAGCAACATGTTCATTATCAAACTGAGTAAACTTCATAATATTGCTAAGCAGAGATATAATCTTGGCAGGAGGATAGTATCTACCAATAAAAGCATCCTTACACTTAGCCCATGAATCAATACTATTCTTAGTCAAAGACAGCAACCAATCTTTAGCTTTTCCTCTCAAAGAAAAAGGAAACAACTTGAGCTTAATAATATCACTTTCTACATCCTTATATTTCTGCATCTCACATAGCTCAACAAAATTGTTGAGATGAGCTGCAGCATCTTCAGTACTAACACCAGAAAATTGCTCTTTCATAACAAGGTTCAACAAAGCAGGCTTAATCTCATAAAAGTTTGCAGCAGGAGCAGGTGGTGCAATAGGAGTGCAGATAAAATCACTATTGTTCGTGCTAGTAAAGTCACACAACTTGGTGTTTTCAGGATTGGCCATTTCAGCAAAACTAAAAGCAGATAAGTAAAAACAACTACCAAGGATTCTAATTTTTTGGGTTTTTGATATAAAATGATGCAGGTAAAATAAATAAAGTAAAGCAAAACAATAACAAAGTAAAGGATGTGTGTGCGAAAAACTCCCCTTGCAGAGGTCTTCCACTCTTCTCCCTGGCAACGGCGCCAGAAAGTTGTTGCTTGTTGCGTGGTAAATGACCAGCCCGTTGGGAACCCCAAGAGGAAGGTGTGATGAGTATAGCAGCAGATTTTCCCTCAGTTAAGAAACCAAGGTTTATCGTTCAGGAGAGAAAAGAAGACAATGTGACTGAAGGTGATGCAGACTAGCTTAATAGCACTCCAACAAGGGCGCCGTTTACGATACTTGTTGACTCATCTTCGGCCAGTAGCAACGCGGAACCTGCACACAACACAACCAAGTACTTTGTTCCCAACTTACGATGAGGTTGTCAATCTCACCGGTTTACTTGAAACAAAGGTTATGAGCGTATCGAGTGGAAAACAGTAGAAGTATGCGAGTAAAGTAAACAGTGCGAGTAAAGTAAACAGGTGATAGCAATATGATGGAAATAGGACCGGGGTCCACAGTTCACTAGTGGTGTCTCTCCATAAGATAAATAACACATGCTGGGTAAACAAATTATAGTTGGGCAATTGATAGAATAAAGATAAACGTGATATGTCAAGAAGATCACTATGAGATTTACTCTGGGCATTACAACAAAATACATAGACCGCCATCCAACTGCATCTATGACTAATAATCCACTTGTGGCGAATCAATCCGAGAACTCCACAAGTATTAAGTTGCGAACAACAGATAATTGCATTAAGCAAAGTGTGTAATGTAAACAAAGTATATGCCCTTGAGCATATGAATGTTGTTTTCTCCCTAGTAGCAACAGCACATCTACAACCTTAGAGGTTTCTGTCACTCCCCCAGGTTAAATAGAGGCATGAACCCACTATCGAGCATAAATACCCCCTCTTGGAGTCACTAGCAACTACTCGGCCAAGATAGCTACTAACAACGGAGAGCATGCAAGATCATAAACAACATAGAGATAGCATAAGATATATTTCAGTATAGCAACTCAATCATAACACCAATATTCATCGGATCCCAACAAACCAAACATGTAGAATTACATAACGGTGATCTCAATCATGTAGGGCAGCTCATGAGATCTAAACATGAAGCACATGGTGGAGAAGACAACCATCTAGCTGCTGCTATGGACCCATAGTCCAAGGTAGACTACTCACTCATCGCTCCGGAGGCAAGCATGGCGATGAAGAAGACCTCCGGTGGCGATTCCCCTCTCTGGCAGGGTGCCGGGAAGAGCTTCTAGACCCTCCCAATCTTCGGGTCGACGGCGGCGGCGGATCGCAATGTGTTCTGGAAAATTGATCGGGTCTTTAGGTTTTTCCCGTCGGGGGGTCTTTATAGGCGAAGGGGCGATGTCAGAGGTGGAGCCAGGCGGCCTCACACCAGGGCGGCGCGGCCCAGGCCCTGGCCGCGCCAGCCTGGTGTGTGGGGCCCCTGTGGCTCCCCTCCTACTCCTCTTCGGATCTCTGGAAGCTTCCGGGTAAAATAAGACTTCAGGAACTTGTTTCGTCCAATTCCGAGAATATTTCCTATGTATCACTTCTGAAACACAAAAACAGCAGAAAACAGGGAACTGGCACTGTGGCAACTTGGTAATAGGTTAGTTCCGGAAAATGCATAAAATTGCCACGAAGTGTAACGAAACATTAGGCAAATGGTGTAAAAACAAGCATGGAGCATCAAAAATTATAGATACATTGGAGACATATCAACAGGCCACCCTCACACCAGGGTGGCACGGCCCAGGCCCTGGCCACGCCCCCTATGTGTGAGGATGCCTGGGTCTACTTCTGACAGTGCCCCTTCGCCTATAAAGACCCCCCGACGGGAAAAACCTAAGGACCCGATCAATTTTCCAGAAACACATCGCGATCCGGCGCCGTCGTCGACCCGAGATCGGGAGGGTCCAGAAGCTCTTCCCGACACCCTGCCAGAGAGGGGAATCACCACCGGAGGTCTTCTTCATCGCCATGCTTGCCTCGGGAGCGATGAGTGAGTAGTCTACCTTGGACTATGGGTCCATAGCAGTAGCTAGATGGTTATCTCCTCCACCATGTGCTTCATGTTTAGATCTCATGAGCTGCCCTACATGATTGAGATCACCGTTATGTAATTCTACATGTTTGGTTTGTTGGGATCCGATGAATATTGGTGTTATGATTGAGTTGCTATACTGAAATATATCTTATGTTATCTCTATGTTGTTTATGATCTTGCATGCTCTCCGTTGTTAGTAGCTATCTTGGCCGAGTAGTTGCTAGTGACTCCAAGAGGGGGTATTTATGCTCGATAGTGGGTTCATGCCTCTATTTAATCTGGGGGAGTGACAGAAACTCTAAGGTTGTAGATGTGCTGTTGCTACTAGGGAGAAAACAACATTCATATGCTCAAGGGCATATGCTTTGTTTACATTACACACTTTGCTTAATGCAATTATCTGTTGTTCGCAACTTAATACTCATGGGGTGTTCGGATGATATCCCCGTGAGTGGATTATTAGTCATAGATGCAGTTGGATGGCGGTCTATGTATTTTGTTGTAATGCCCAGAGTAAATCGCATAGTGATCTTCTTGACATATCACGTTTATCTTTATTCTATCAATTGCCCAACTGTAATTTGTTTACCCAGCATGTGTTATTTTATCTTATGGAGAGACACCACTAGTGAACTGTGGATCCTGGTCCTATTTCCATCGTATTGCTATCACCTGTTTACTTTACTCGCATACTTTCATTGTTTTCCACTCGATACGCTCATACCCTTTGTTTCAAGGAAACCGGTGAGATTGACAACCTCATGGCAAGTTGGGAACAAAGTACTTGGTTGTGTGTGTGCAGGTTCCGCGTTGCTACTGGCTGAAGACGAGTCAACAAGTGTCGTAAACGGCGCCCTTGTTGGAGTGCTATTAAGCCAGTCCGCATCACCTTCAGTCGTTTGTCTCTCCTCTCCAAGATCGACATACCTTGGTTTCTTAACTGAGGGAAAATCTTGCTGCTATATTCATCACACCTTCCTCTTGGGGTTCCCAACGGGCTGGTCATCAACCAGGCATCAAGCATATTTTCTGGCGCCGTTGCCGGGGAGGAAGTAGAAGACTTCTGCGAGGGGAGTTTTTCGCACACACATCCTTTACTTTGTTATTTGTTTTGCTTTACTTTATTTATTTTTACTTGCATCATTTTATAAAAAACACAAAAAAAATAGTTTCTACTATAGTTGTTATTTTTGTTGGTCTGTTATTGTCTTGCTTTATCATGCTTTCTATCAATGGTTGGTTTCTTTGAGACTAAATCTTTTTGGCAAGGTGGGTTCACGGAAGAGCAGCAAAATTATTATGAGGAACACCGCTTGTCACAAAAAGGGAAACACTTATGGGAACAAATCAATAGATTGTATATCATTGCTAGAAATGTGTGCTCTACTTATAATGTTACTTATTGCTTTGATAGATCTTGTTGCTGTAGGAGGTATAAACACCTCCCTTTTCAATGTGAGTATAATGATGATGTTACCATATCTTCTTATATTAATGGAAATTATGACTTTTATGATGTGGAACAAAATTGAAGAATTTATTGCTTGGAAGGGTGCATTCGAACTTGCTTATTTGCTTGAAAATACTGATGATGCACCTTATAAATATGAGGTTTATGATATACTTACATTCTGCTTTGATAATTACAAGGAAGAAAATGGCTATATTCTTAAATATCTTAATAGATGCTCTCCAACGGAAGAGACTAATGCCTTGAAGGAGCCTATGGAAAAAGAAATTGCTGAAACTAGAAGCTCATTGGATGAAAAAGAGGAGGAGAGTGATGATCAAGAGGAGGAAGAATGGAGCTACCCATGTCTACCTCCCAATAAGAGTAACTCTATGACTAATACCTTATTTGATAGCCCTCCATGCTTAACAAAGGAGGATGAGTGTGATATTTATATTGTTGAGTTTGTTCATGATGCTACTGAAAATTATTATGAGAGAGGAAAATATGGTTGTTGGAATTCTCATGTTACTAAAACACCTCTCTTTATATTAAAAGTTCCGAAGTTGCTCTTGTTTTATCTACCCATACTTGTTACTATGTGCTTCTTTGATTTATTTTCTTACAAGATTCCTATGCATAGGAAGTGGGTTAGACTTAAATATGTTTTATATTTGCTCCTTGATGCTCTCTTTTGCTTCAATTCATATTTCTTATATGAGCATCTTCTCAAATTACTGAGTCTAGCTCAAAGGCGTTAAAGAAAAGCACTCTTGGGAGATAACCCAATGTTTTATTTTAAGTACTTTTTCTTTTATTTGAGTCTTGGAAGTCATTACTACTGTAATGACCGATCCTTATCCTTTTTATTTCATTGTTGTGCCAAGAGAAGCCTCTAATTTGAGTGAGGTAAGATTTGGGGATGTTGCTGTCCTGAAACTGTTTTTGGTGCTGAACCGTATAAATTCGTATAAATTCTCTGTATATCTTTTGGACCTGCGATTTCTTGTGCATATGCCCCAGGTTATATCCAAACTTTCATTAGTTGAACACTTTTTGATTTGAGCAACAGAAAACCCTTTAAAAATTCGACCTTTGTCAGCTGTTCTGTTTTGACAGATTTCTGCCAATATGTGTGTTTGCCGCTTTATCGCTTTCTTTTGAGTTCTTTTGATCACGGAACTTTTGGGGAAGTTGCTACAGTAGTATATGCTATATGTGTGGTGGTTTTAGGTTGAAACCTGAAGCAAAAAGGGGTTGATTATATGTTATGCTACACTAATGTTGCTAATAGATTTGTGTTTAGTTTTGTATGAAGGAAGTTTTCAAGTGTAGGGATTGGAGAATGATGAGATGAGTTAAAGAATGGGCAAAAGCTCAAGCTTGGGGATGCCCATGCATCACCCCAAGAAATATTCAAGAATTACAAGCGTCAAAGCTTGGGGATGCCCCCGAGGCACCCCTTCTTCATCGGCAAAAATCAGGTCACCTTTCAAGACACTATATTTTTATTGCTTCATGCACTATGTGTTTTTCTTGGAGCGTCAGTTGTTTTAGTTTTCTTTATTAGTTTAGTTTGTTTCCTGCAATAAATGGTTGGACCCCAACAAATTTCTTTTGGAGAAGTTGCCTTGCTTTTCATTTGCCAAGAACGCTCTAGTTTTCACTCTTATCAAAAAACGAGTGTTCTTCTTTTTCTGCTACTGCTTTTGGTTTTCGTTTTCGCCTTGATTTGCGTTCAGATCTTCTTATATTTATTCATCAAGGTGTATTTTTCCCCTGATCTTTATTGGTTTTCATCAAAAGAGGTGTTTATAAAAAGTTTGAATGGTGTTGGAAAAGAGAAAAAGCTTTATGCAAAAAAGTGCTACAAGAAGGAGCTTGTATAGACTGCGGCTTAGGCTTTTTCATGTCATGCTTGATATCTTTTTGATAGTATGCTTAGTGGTTTTGCTGTAGCATGACTTGTCGCAAATAACTGAGATTGCTTAATGAGCCTTTGAAAAAATCATGCGTTGTTTTAATTATTTGGAAGCATTATTTTGGTTTTCTCCTTGATGCTTTATTTGGGTTGACTTGGCGCATGCTCACACATGTTAGACTCTTACAAAGTCGCCAATAGCCTCTAGGATCATTTAGTTTTTGACTTTTGATGCCATCTTATGCTTCTTTTAATGTCACTTTGTCGCTTTGCATGATTATGGCCATTATTGCTCTCTTAGTTGGTCGCTCCCAGTCTTTTGCTAGCCCTCGCCTTGTACTGAGTATGAGCTCTACTCGTGCATCCAACTCCTAAAAACCAAGTTTGCCAAAGTGTCCACCATACATACCTATTAGCAATTTGCTATTCCAAATAAATTTGACTTGCTTTTATTTTCTCTTCAAATTAAACTCTTACCAGTGTTATGCGAAAATTGGTCAGTAAAGCTCTCACGAACCGGAAGGCGCACTTTACTTTTTCCTGTTCTTAAAAATTTGACATTGTGGTCTCTTATGTTGAGTTGTTATGCTTGCAAGTTGTAAGTTGGAGACTAGCCCAGCCATGCAGTCATGAGCAAGCTTTCAACATTGCACTTCTCTTTTGAGTTGATATCGTGATCTTTTGTTTATGGATGCCCGCGGTGTGAAATGAATTGGGAATCTTGTGGGGATCATGGAGTTTGTATATGTGTTAGGGAAACGCATGGGCCTCCAATCTAAGCCATGCATAATTCATGGTAGAAATTTGCAGCATACCCATAGTGGACATTCGACGACGCATCTCAAAATAAAAAGCTATACAAATGGTAAATAAAAGAGATGTCAAGGTGTTCATTGTCTGCTTGTCCTGTCATTTTGATGTGGGCTTGTTTCATGTCATCGGGCACGGAGGTACCCCGTTGGCGGTTCTCGATGATATGCATATACTTACAATGACAAGAGCCTTGCTTGGGACTCTAAGTAAAGTACCATGAGGTTTGGGTACTTGTATTCACGGGACACGAGGTTTTCAACTTATGATTTGTCAAGCATATGCATCATAATTGTTCTCGCATTAACTTTAACCATTCAAGATGCTTATGATGGGGGCAATGAGAGCTCAAAGTCGGTAAGTACCATAATGTTTGAAGGTTATAAAACTTGCAATCACTGCTTCCCTCCGCGAAGGGCCTTTCTTTTACTTTTATGTTGAGTCACAACCTTCTATCTTTATGCACCATTAAGAGAGCATAGTTGTCATTCTTAGTATAATGTGCATTGTCCTAAAGTTTTCATTGATTGATTCATATTGTTGGTTTCACTTATTCTTAAATTATTTGTATCTAGTCGCCCTCTTAAACTTGAAGGTGTCCTATGCATTTATGTTTTGCTCTCTTTGAAGGACAAGCTGAAAACCATTTGTATGTTTTTCCTTATGATTTGAACACACGTTTGACTTTCATTGTTCCATTTTCATGATCTTTTGTTTGTGTTCATTTTCATGTTTATAGCATGGTTGCTAAGTTTCTATTATCAAGATTATATCTTTCATGCCCATGTTTTAAGTTCTTATGATCCCAGCTCACAAATGCTTACATATATGATCAAGATTGTGTAGGTGCATGTCAACTCAAAAATTATTTCTTTTGTTATCACTTACCTACTCGAGGACGAGCAGGAGTTGAGTTCGGGGATGCTGATACGTCTGCGACGTATCCATAATTTTTGATGCTCCATGCTTGTTTTTACAGCATTTGCCTAATGTTTCGTTACACTTCGTGGCACTTTTATGCATTTTCCGGAACTAACCTATTAACAAGTCGCCACAGTGCCAGTTCCCTGTTTTTTGCTGTTTTTGTGTTTCAGAAAAGCTACACAGGAAATATTCTCGGAATTGGACAAAACAAGTTCCTGAAGTCTTATTTTTTCTGGAAGCTTCCAGTGATCAGAAGAGGAGACGTAGAGGGGCCACAGGCCACCCTCACACCAGGGCGGCGCGGCCTAGGCCCTGGCCGCGCCCCCTATGTGTGAGGATGCCTGGGTCCACTTCTGACACTGCCCCTTCGCCTATAAAGACCCACCGATGGGAAAAACCTAAGGACCCGATCAATTTTCTAGAAACACATCGCGATCCATCGCCGTCGTCGACCCGAGATCGGGAGGGTCCAGAAGCTCTTCCCGGCACCCTGCCGGAGAGGGGAATCACCACCGGAGGTCTTCTTCATCGCCATGCTTGCCTCGGGAGCGATGAGTGAGTAGTCTACCTTAGACTATGGGTACATAGCAGTAGCTAGATGGTTATCTCCTCCACCATGTGCTTCATGTTTAGATCTCATGAGCTGCCCTACATGATTGAGATCACCGTTATGTAATTCTACATGTTTGGTTTGTTAGTATCCGATGAATATTGGTGTTATGACTGAGTTGCTATACTGAAATATATCTTATGTTATCTCTATGTTGTTTATGATCTTGCATGCTCTCCATTGTTAGTAGCTATCTTGGCCGAGTAGTTGCTAGTGACTCCAAGAGGGGGTATTTATGCTCGATAGTGGGTTCATGCCTCTATTTAATCTGGGGGAGTGACAGAAACCTCTAAGGTTGTAGATGTGCTGTTGCTAGTAGGGAGAAAACAACATTCATATGCTCAAGGGCATATGCTTTGTTTACATTACACACTTTGCTTAATGCAATTATCTGTTGTTCGCAACTTAATACTCATGGGGTGTTCGGATGATATCCCCGTGAGTGGATTATTAGTCATAGATGCAGTTGGATGGCGGTCTATGTATTTTGTTGTAATGCCCAGAGTAAATCGCATAGTGATCTTCTTGACATATCACGTTTATCTTTATTCTATCAATTGCCCAACTGTAATTTGTTTACCCAGCATGTGTTATTTTATCTTATGGAGAGACACCACTAGTGAACTGTGGATCCCGGTCCTATTTCCATCATATTGCTATCACATGTTTACTTTACTCGCACTGTTTACTTTACTCGCATACTTTCACTGTTTTCCACTCGATACGCTCATACCCTTTGTTTCAAGCAAACCGGTGAGATTGGCAACCTCATCGCAAGTTGGGAACAAAGTACTTGGTTGTGTGTGTGTGCAGGTTCCGCATTGCTACTGGCCGAAGACGAGTCAACAAGTGTTGTAAACGGCGCCCTTGTTGGAGTGCTATTAAGCCAGTCCGCATCACCTTCGGTCGTTTGTCTCTCCTCTCCAAGATCGACATACCTTGGTTTCTTAACTGAGGGAAAATCTTGCTGCTATATTCATCACACCTTCCTCTTGGGGTTCCCAACGGGCTGGTCATCAACTAGGCATCACATGGCGATGAAGAAGACCTCCGATGGCGATTGCCCTCTCCGGCAGGGTGCCGGGAAGAGCTTCTGGACCCTCCCGATCTCGGGTCGACGACGGCGGTGGATCGCGATGTGTTTCTGGAAAATTGATCGGGGCTTTAGGTTTTTCCCGTCGGGGGGTCTTTATAGGCGAAGGGATAGCGTCAGAGGTGTACCGGGGCGGCCTCACACATAGGGGGCGCGGGCCAGGGGCTGGTCGTGCCGCCCTACTATGTGGCCGGCCCGTGGCCCCCCTCCGTCTCCTCTTCGGTCTTCTGGAAGCTTCGTTAAATAATAGGAGGTTTGGCTTTTGTTTCGTCCAATTCCGAGAATATTTCCTGTGTAACTTTTCTAAAACACAAAAATAGCAGAAAATAGGGAACTGGCACTGTGGCATCTTGTTAATAGGTTAGTTCTGGAAAATGCATAAAAACACCACGGAGTGTAACAAAACACTAAGCAAATGGTGTAAGATCAAGCATGGAGCATCAAAAATTATAGATACGTTTGGGACGTATCAAGTATCCCCAAGCTTAACTCCTGCTCGTCCTCGAGTAGGTAAGTGATAACAAAGAATAAATTTTGAGGTGACATGCACCTACACAATCTTGACCATCTATGTAAGCGTTGAGTGCTGGGATCAAAAGGACTTAAAACATGGGCATGAAAGACATAATCTTGATAGAAGAAACTTAGCAACCATGTTATAACATGAAAAAGAACACAAACAAAAGATCATGAAAATGAAACAATGAAAGCCAAACGTGTGTTCAAATCATATGGAAAAACATAGCAAATGGTTTTCAGCTTGTCTTTCATGGAATAGCAAAACATAAATGCATAGGACACCTTCAAGTTTAAGAGGGCGACTAGATACAAATAATTTAAGAACAAGTGAAACCAAAATCATGAATCAATCAATGATAAACTTTGGGACAATGCACATTATACTAAGAATGACAACTATGCTCTCTTAGACGGTGCATAAAGATAGAAGGTGGAGACTCAACAGAAAAGTAAAAGAAAGGCCCTTCGCAGAGGGAAGCAGTGATTAAACATGTGCTAGAGCTTTTCATTTGTAAAACAGAGAGATAAAAATTAGGTTTTGAGAGGTGGTTGTTTTTGTCAATGACTGGCAATGGGGTTCTTACTATCTTCCATACAAAAATGAAGCAAGTTTTTGAGTGAGATTGGCACTTTTGTGCTCTTTTATAAAGTTTGGCACTCCTCCCCACCTTTTTCCTTTCACAAACCATGGCTAACCGATTCCATCGGGTGCCCACCAACATTCACATACCATGGAGGAGTGCCTTTTTTCTTTTTTTTTGGAATTTAGCAATATGGAAGATAGCAAATCCGACCACTACATCCCCATGAGCTGAAAATAGTGTCACAAAACGAAAATGTTTTGAAGGTTTTTTTGAAAGGTAGCACATGAAAATTTACTTGGAACGGCTTACAAATACCATGCATAGGAATTTATAGTGGACACAATGGCAAACTTGTTTTTTAGGAGTTGGATGCACGAGTAGAGCTCATACTCAGTACAAAACGAGGGCTAGCAAAAGACTGGGAGCGACCAACTAAGAGAGCAATAACGGCCATAATCATGTAAAGCGACAAAGCAACATTAAGAGCAGCATAAGATGGCATCAAAAGTCAAAAACTAAATGATCATAGAGGCTTATGGCGACTTTGTATGAGTCTAACATGTGTAAGCATGCGCCAAGTCAACCCAAATAAAGCATCAAGGAGAAAACCAAATAAATGCTTCCAAATATTAAAAACAACGCATGATTTTTTTCAAAAGCTCATTAAGCAATCTCAGTTATTTGATACAATTCATGCTACAGAAAAACTATTAAGCATACTATCAAAACGATATCAAGCACGACATGCAAAAGCCTAAGCCGCAGTCTACACAAGCTCTTTTTGTACCACTTTTTTGCATGAAACTTTTTCTCTTTTCCAACACCATTCGTACCTTTTTTAAACAACTCTTTTGATAAAAACCAACATCGACTAGAGATCAAAATACACCTTGATGCAAAGATATAACAAGATCTGAACACAAATCAAGGCAAAAAACAAAAACTAAATGCAGTAGTAGAAAAAGAGAACACTCGTTGAACGATAAGAGTGAAAAACGGAGTGTTCTTGGCAAATGAAAAGCAAGACAACTTCTTCAAAGGAAATTTGTTGGGGTCCAACCATTTATTGCAGCAAACAAAACAAAACAAAACCGAAAACTAAAACAACTGACACTCCAAGAAAAATGCATAGTGCATGAAGCAATAAAAATATAGTGTTTTGAAAGGTGACCTGATTTTTGCCGATGAAGAAGGGGTTCCTCGGGGGCATCCTCAAGCTTTGACGCTTGTACCTCTTGGATATTTCTTGGGGTGCGTGGGCATCCCCAAGCTTGAGCTTTTGTCCATTCTTCAACTCATCTAATCATTCTCCAATCCCTACAGTTGAAAACTTCCTTCATACAAAACTCAACACAATTCTATTAGCAACATTAGTGTAAGCATAATAATGAATCAACCCCCTTTATGGTTCATATTTCAACTCAAAACCACCACATATAAAGCATATACTACTGTATCAACTTCCCCAAAAGTTACGTGATCAAAATAACTTAAAAAGAAAGCAATCGAGAGACAAACACAAATAGTGGCAGAAATCTATCAAAACAGAATAGCTGACAAAGGTCGAATTTTTAGAGGGTTTTCTGTTGCTCCAATCAAAAAGTATAAAACTAATGAAAGTTTGGATATAACCTGGGGCATACGCACAAGAAATTGCAGGTCAAAAAGATATTCTGAGAATTATCACGAATTTTTATGGTGCAGCACCAAAATCTGTTTCAGGACAGCAACTTCCCCAAATCTTACCTCACTCAAATTAGAGGCTTCTCTTGGCACAACAACAAAATAAAAATGATAAGGAGTGGTTATTACAGTAGTAATAACTTCCAAGACTCAAATAAAAGAAAAATAACTGAAAGTAAAACAATGGGTTATCTCCCAAGAGTGCTTTTCTTTAACGCCTTTGAGCTAGGCGCAGAAAGGTGGAAATCAAGTATTTTCGAAAGAAGCATTAAGATCAACTGTTTCCTCAAGATCACCACTTACCACACTAGGAACTTTAGAGGTTCCCGAAGATGATTCAACCTGCAAGTCACTCTTAGTTGAACTAAAAGTCTTACCAATCTTAAAAACATGCTGCGGTTTAGGCACAGACACCTTGGGAACATACATAATTTTTTTATCTTTTCCAACAAAAGCATTTTCCTTCTTAAACTTCAGAGAAGAGAAAATTGAACTTAAAGTTTCCATAGATTCCTCCAGTTTCCCAATCCTAAGGTTTTGACTATCAAGAGTAGTGCTAGCTTCTAAAATAGTGATTCTCTTACCGATACTTTCTATCAATTCATTAACCCGGCTAGCATTATCAAGGATATTTGGCAAACTTTTTTCTAAAGAGCTAAGCTTTTCTAAAACTTCCTCCAAATTGACCTCAGTTTTAACAACATGAATAGGTGGTACTCCCACTAAACTTTCTATTAAAGTGCATGCTTCAAGAGCGGGAGTACCCAGAAAATTACCTCCTGCAGGAGTATCAAGAACATACCTATTCCAACTAGATATACCAACATAAAAATTTCTAAGGAGGATCATGGTAGAATGCTTCTCCGTACACCTATATTGAGAATTGCTAATACGGTACCAAGCATCTTTCAAACTCTCTCCCCCTTGTTGCTTAAAAGTACGAACTTCAACTTCAGGATTACTCATTCTAACAAGACTAAAAGCAGATAAGTAAAAATAACAACTAATAGGAAACTAATTTTTTTGTGTTTTTGATAAAACAATGCAAGCAAAAATAAAGTAAAGCAAAACAATAAACGAAGTAAAGGATGTGCGTGCAAAACTCCCCTTGCAGAAGTCTTCTTTTTCCCCGGCAACGGCGCCAGAAAAACAGCTGGTGCCTAGTTGACGTGGGAACTTATTCTTCTTCTTCAGTCCCCGACAACGGCGCCCGAAAAACAGCTTGATGTGGGTAGAATAACCACCCAGTTGGGAACCCCAAGAGGAAGGTATGATGAGCACAGTAGTAAGTCTTTCCCTCAATATGAAATCGAGGTTTATCGTACCAATAGGAAAAAGCCAAACTTCAGAAGGTGATGCTTGCTAGCTTAGTGACACTCCAACAAGGGCGCCGTTAACAATACTTGTTAGCGCGTCTTCAACTAGTAGCAACGCGGAACCTGCACATAACACAACCAAGAACTTTGCTCCCAACTTACGATGAGGTTGTCAATCTCACTGATTTGCTGTAAACAAAGGATTGAGCGTATCGAGTGGAAAATAGTAGTAGTATGCGAGAAAGTAAACAGTGCGAATAAAAGTAAACAGTAATAGCAATGTAAAGGAAATTGGACCGGGGTCCACAGTTCACTAGTGGTGTCTCTCCATAAGATAAATAACAATATGCTGGGTAAACAAATTACAGTTGGGCAATTGATAGAATAAAGATAACATGCATATGTCACGATGATCACTATGAGATTTACTCTGGGCATTATAACAAAATACATAGACCGCCATCCAACTGCATCTATGACTAATAATCCACTCACGGGGATATCGTCCGAACACCCCTCGAGTATTAAGTTGCGAACAACAGATAACTGCATTAAGCAAAGTGTGTAATGTAAACAAAACGAATGTCCTTGGACACAAGAATGTTGTTTTCTCCCTAGTGGCAACAACACATCTACAACCTTAGAGGTTTCTGTCACTCCCCCAGATTAAATAGAGGCATGAACCCAACTATCGAGCATAAATACCCCCTCTTGGAGTCACTAGTATCTACTTGGCCAAGATAGCTACTAACAACGGAGAGCATGCAAGATCATAAACAACATAGAGATAACATAAGATAATATTCAGCACATCAACTTAACATAACACCAATATTCATCGGATCCCAACAAACACAACATGTAGAATTACACAAAGGTAGTCTCGATCATATAAGGCAGCTCACGAGATCTAAACATGAAGCACATGGTGGAGAAGACAACCATCTAGCTATTGCTATGGACCCATAGTCCAAGGTAGACTACTCATTTATCGCGCCGGAGGCAAGCATGGCGATGAAGAAGACCTCCGGTGGCGATTCCCATCTCCGGCAGGGTGCCGGGAAGAGCTTCTAGACCCTCCCGATCTCGGGTCGACGACGGTGGCGGATCGCGATGTATTTCTGGAAAATTGATCGGGGCTTTAGGTTTTTCCCGTTGGGGGGTCTTTATAGGCGAAAGGGCAGCGTCAGAGGTGGACCAGGGCAGCCTCACACATAGGGGGCGCGGGCCAGGGGCTGGCCGCGCCGCCCTACTGTGTGGCCTGCCTGTGGCCCCCCTTCGTCTCCTCTTTGGTCTTCTGGAAGCTTCGTTAAATAATAGGAGGTTCGGCTTTTGTTTCGTCCAATTCCGAGAATATTTCCTATGTAACTTTTCGGAAACACAAAAACAGCAGAAAACAGGGAACTGGCACTGTGGCATCTTAGTAATAGGTTAGTTTCGGAAAATGCATAAAAACGCCACGAAATGTAACAAAACACTAAGCAAATGGTGTAAGAACAAGCATGGAGCATCAAAAAATTTAGATACGTTTGGGACGTATCAGGAGGCCATGGCTAGGGGAGATCGATGGGGGCAGGGTGGTTTTTGATGGGGATTTGGACCGGGGGATGGGGTCGGGAGAAAGAGAAAGGTGGCGCCGACGAGCCGCCAGATGCAGACTCGTGTTGTGGAGGTAGCGCGGCCGCCGGCGCTGGGCTCCCGTGACGACGGAGCGGCGGACCTCCATGGGAGGCGGTCACGTTAGGTCCCGTTGACGGCGGAGATGCTGGCCTCACACAGACGCAGGCCTCGCTGGGCCACGGGGACGATGGAGCAGGTCGCCAGTGGTCGCTGTGGGGTGGATAAGGGAGGGGAGAGGCAGCGATCCCTCACCGGCGGTGGGAAGCTGGCTGGAGCGAGCGCGAGGGTCGGAGTGGGTCGATAGTTTGGGGAGTTCAGAGAGTGGGTGTGGGTCTGAGCGGGGTTGGTGGGGGAGGGGCTAATGCTTTTTCAGGTTTGACCGGTTCGGTGGTAGGACGTCTTGGTTCGGGGGGTTCGAGAATAAGGCTATTCTAGAATCTCTCTCTCTTTATATATATATATATATATATATATATATATATATATATATATATATATATATATATATATATATATATATATATATAGGGTGGGACTATCTGTAATTGATGATAGAATAATATTATGGACGCGGCTAGGCAGCCCCCGGGGGCTAGTTTGTCTGTCCCAGTCCTCACCCAAAAAAGGAAAATTAGCACATCCCCGGGTCGTACCTTTTCGGAAAGACAGCCACAGGCTGCCAGCTTCGTGCGGGAATTGCGTCCTTGCTCCCTACCCTCGCACCAGAAAATAAAAGGGAGCCAAATAAACCCCATAACCCCTTGCCCGCTTATTGGTCTGCAAATTGACATCGTCCACTTATTCTTCCTCCTTCAGACTCCATGGACCCCATGATCCAAACTCAAGAAGGCAACTTTTGTACATAAAAATCAGGTTCTTTACTACAGGAAAACACAAGGTAAATCTCCTCTCCTGGCTTGTCTTCTCTAGCACCCCCTCCACATGAAAAATCCTCCCTTTTGTGTCAAAAAAAAGTAGCCATGTTGTAGATCCATTGAAGAACAACAATCTTGTCCTAAAAAAAACAAGGCAAAAATTCTAAGAGCAACTTAGGAATGTTTGTAGCTGAACAAGTCTACTTAGAGCCACAATTTGCAGCAGCGCACAATACTTGCACATAGAAAACTTGTAGGATTTACACTAAAAAGATATCTTGTCTAGCAACTTATTGGTTTGATAGAGGATTTGACATACCAAGGACAACTTATTTGTCCATCAGCTTATTTGTATAATAGCTACAACTAACAACTCTAAAAATCGAGTGAAATGATAATGAAGATGCACCTTTTGGTTCGTTAAACTTTGCAATCAGTGTAGTGCTCCTTGATGACCAAATTAAACCCTGAACTAAAAGATCATCAGGCACACTCCCTTCTTTGTTGATGTTGTTCTGCCTAGTGTTGCTAGCTGGCCCATTAGTGTCTTCTTTGGTGTCAGCCTAGCGGATTTTTTGGCATCTTTCACAACATATTGGTTTTCAGCTTCCTGCATCCTCACCATCAAGTCCATGGCCATATTTTGTATTTTTATAACCTTCATCGCCTTCATTTTCTTTGTTGTCATCATCATCTTCTTCTTCGTCATAAGAGTTAAGCATGCCAAAGGAAGAACTTAGGCATGATGAACAAGCAAATAAAAATAAAAAAACATTAAAAAGCAACGAAGTAGGATTTCAAACCAACTTAAGAATCCCAAAAGGAACAACTTAGTCATGATGAACAAGCAACTAAAAACGTGAAAATCAAGCATTCAAACTTTGAAACATTAAAAAGCAACTAAGTAGGATTTGCAACCAACTTAAGCATGTTGCAGTAACAACTTAGGCAATCTGAGCAAGCAACTATTTTAAAAACAAGTATTCAAACTTAAAAACACTAAAAAGAAACTAAGTAGGATTTAGAACCAACTTAACCATGCTGCAGTAACAACTTATGGATGTTGCTAAAAAAACATGTAAACCTAACTCTTTTTCTTAGAAAAGACAACTTAAGCATTATTATTAGAAATAACTATAGTAATATTAATAGCCAACTCAAACATATTGAAAAATCAACTTAGTACAAAAAGTACATGCTTTTCAAAAAGATGTACAATTTAGTATAGAGTTAACTGCATTTAAAACAGAAACAAAAATGGTAGTAAAATTAAAGAAAAGAGATGCATGATTGTTGTGTACTCACTTAAACTGCTATTTCGGGGATTTAATATCTTCAAGCTCAAATGTTTTAATCTTCATTCTTGAATCTGCATAGTACCCTTCCCGCATGATCTTGATGCTACCAATTATTTTCTTGACGTTTTAGTCAAGTTTCTTGTCTACCAATGACCTTATTGAATCTAGTACCTCAAATCGTTTCTCTAATTTGATGACAAATAACCAATAGTGGTAGACATGGTCAGGTACTCAGGTGCACGCGGTGCCAGATTTTCAGTTACAGGCAACGTATTCTATTGCAGACAAGGAAAGGAAAAGGGTTCAAAATCAGAGCAAATAATGGTGTGGAATAAAAACTTGAATATGGGTTTGTAAGAGCAACTTAGTTGATTTCAATAGCCAACTTATACATGCTGAAGAAAGCAGCGTACTTAAAAAATTAACGTATGCATGTGCTGAAGAAAAAAAGCCTAGATATGTTGTAAATAAGATATAAAATAACTTAAATAATGGTAATAGAACATTCTTTAGTAAATTATGAAGCCACCGTAAGCATGTTGAGTAAACAACTTAGTTTTACCGACTAATAAAACAGAATTTAAGCTTGTTGATTTATAAATACTGAAAAGAATATAAATTCCCAACAAACTTGAGTAATGAATTCTGTAAGACCAACTTAGTTAATTTCACTAGCCAACTTTGAACGAACCGAGAAAGCAACTTACTGAATAAAGCAACTTACTAGATATGTTGCTAAAGGGGAAAAATCCTAGATATTGTAAGGATTGGAAACAGCTTAAGCAAGGAAGTAGAACCAACTACAGTAATTTATGAATCCACCTTAAGCATATTGAGAAAATAACTTAGGCATAAAATCAACACCAACTTAACACATTGAAGTGAAGCCACAGTTTAACATTGTGATTAGGGAGGATGCGACTTTATGTTAAAAGTAGAACCAACTTGAAACCTTCCAGTAGACAATAGAAAACTTAAAGATAATAACAAAAGAACCTATCTACACAAAAATGCCTTCGTGTTTGTTTATTGAACAAATTTTAGAAGCACAAGCTCCTCCACAACTTAGTCATGTTGGGAAGCCAACTTGAGCATAGTAAGTAAGCCAATGTTGTAAAACCAACTTAATCCATTTAGTAACCAACTTAATCATAATAGTAAAACCAACTTAGGCATGTTGGAAAACCAACTTACACACATTAATTAACCGACTCACACACGTTTAGGCATTTGTAAAAAACAACTTAATTCATTTAATAATCAACATAATCATAACAGCAAACCAATTTAGGCATGTTGGAAAACCAACTTATACACATTAAGAGACCAGATTTTCTGAGCACCATCTCAGCTGTCCCCTCTATCTGGGCTGTTTAGAGGTGCATCAAGATCTGTGCTAATACTTTTTTCCCCTCACAAACAACTTCTCTTTTTTGTATCTCTTACACCATACAATATTTGAATCCGAAACTTTGCAGTTTACCGAAACATTTGAGATAGAATGTGGGAAAAATACTTTGGTATTTTTTATGACATTAAATATATATGTATTTAAAGAAATTCTTTTGAATTTTAAAAATTATAAAAGTTCAAACTTAAAAGATAGTTACAAAGCAACCTATGTACACAAAAATGCAAGAAATACTCAATAAACATGTTGCTTGGGAAACAATACCCAACTTGATCATATTGATGGATGCAACTTAAATTCATTTTGATCACAAAGTTTGTTAGGCCTAGTTTGGCAACAAAGTTTATCGAAAAATAAAGTATTCTAAAATCATAGTATTCATATGCCTAGGCAACGGATACTTCAGTTTTAGAGAATACTTCATTTTAGGAAAAAAGAGGTCAGGACTGAAGTCTCCAATTAGGCAAAAAAATGAAGTTTTGGAGGATACTTCTGTTTTAAAACTAAAGTATTTACTAGACCCAAACGTCTTAAAGTATTTGATACTTCAATTTTTCTAGAAACCAAAGTATTTACGGAATACTTCGAAATTACTTTGAAGCCAAACAGAGCCTTAAGCATTGCAAATCAGCTCAAAAAAATAGTGAACCTGCAATTTAGACATATTGAACAATGCAACTTAATTGAACGTGTTTATGTTGAACAGTGAAAGTTAAAATTAACTTGTGGATGTTGCTTGCGAAACTATATTGTTCACGTGATTCAGGACCAAAAATACCCGAAAAGTGCGTCGTTTGACGAACAACTTAATTAACATCGATATCCAACTTACGGATGTGTTCTAATGCAACTTAGAATGCATAGTGCACAAAAAAATGCAAAAACATCAGGATGAAGAACACTAGGCGAAATCCTCCTAGATACAACACTGCCAAAGTGCGTTCCTTTACACTGTAACCCTTATCACAAAAATCTGCAGAAAATAACAAAGTTGGTGTGTCCTCGTTACCAAAATCCTGTAGATACAACACTGCCATACGTTAACAATTTGCAAAATGAACTACGTGCACACCTCTGCTAATTCCTCCACTAGGATTTCTGCCACACAGCGATACAGAGCTAGAACAACTAGTGCTCGCGCAGATGATTTACAGTACAGGACATGTAATTGCACGAGGATTTCTGCAACAAAAATCGAGCGCGGGTAAGCACACGGATGTGAAAAACTCCACGCCTCAGACCGAACCCACCCGATTCTCCTCGGAACATTGCGAAATCGCGCACTATTGGAGGCGGATTGGGGATTTGGTGATGGACAATTACCTCGGGTACTCGATGAAGACATCTCTGTCGGGAATCTTCGATTCCGAGAAAACAATCCTCACCCAAGGCTCGACCTCCCGCGCGACTCGCACTCCGCCGGAGATCTCACCGCACCACTGCTCGGTCGTTGTCGTCTTGTTCGCCGCCCCACCGAGTGGCTCGCTCGACGACGCAGATCTCGCTGCACTGCCGCGTCCGCCGACGAGCCCGTCGCCCTCCGGCGCGGCTCTCCCTCCACAAACGAGCTCGCTGCCCTCACTGTGAACTCCATCTCGAGGAACCCTACCGAAGCGGGAAAAAAATCGTTGGAGGAAATGGGGAACGGGGGAAGGAGAGAGATGGAGAGGCGCTTCCTCCCGATATCCGAACGTTCGCCTAATTCTACGACACGTGCGATGTGGGGCCCAGGTGGAAACTGGTCGGGGCGCAGGTGGGATCGGTCGGAGATACTCGCGCGATCCTGCGATCTGACGGCCACGAAGTGGAGGCTTGGAAAGACAAGCTGGCCTCCGAACACTTTTTAGCATTTGGGTATCTATAATCTATAATACTTATATAGAAGCAATCCACTAAGTTGATTTCTCTCAACATGCAAGCATGCCATATCACCTAATTTGCTTTTTTTCATCCGTTACAGTCCACATCAGTCCGATAATCCGATTTGTTTGGTTGTCGAGCGAATCAGTCTGTTTCAGTTTCATTGTTTGGTCGCCGAACGAGCACTTTCACAGCCCACTACTTCATTCATCTCCTCCGTTTTTTACCCTGCCTCTCCATCTTCTCCGGTTCCACAGTCATTCGTCTCCTCCGTTTATTAATTACTCTTCCTCTCCACCCTCCCCGGTTCCAAAGGAAACAAATCAAAAATCATTGATGGATTCTTTAATTTCCGCCTCTTCGTCTAGGGCGGTCACTCTCCTCCGACTGTTCCCTTCATATCCCCTGTGCATAAATCCCCGCTGAACCTTTGCCAGGAGTCATTAGCGTCACAAGGTTCCCCTTTAGGCTCTCTGTCATCATGTCGCTAATATCCCTCGAATGACGATGGTGAATACCAATGGGGACGACTACCTTTGATGTCGGCTTCAAGAATTTGACCACCACCACACCGGCGCCCAAGCCATCTACATGATTTTTCCCGATCCAGCAGTGCTTGCATCAATCGGCTGTTGCGAGCGCCGTGGCCGCATCACCATCAGGTTACCCAAACCTGCAGAATACTGTCTCTCTCCACCTTGGCATCCATGTGCTACGCCCAAATCCCCCATCTCTTTCTCTCTCTCTCTCTCAAATAAGTCTACTACCAGTTTTATTAGTATTTATCCGGATGGGGAAATTCGATTCGGGACAGCTCTCTCTATCATGTTAATGTGCTAGCAATATCATTGATATTTCCTCTGTACTGTCTGTAGAATCAGAGCATGCATATGGCATATTCCATTCCATTTTGTGGTAGGTGTTCAATGGCAGTATTTTTCGACTGTGAATGCCATGGCGTTCATTGGATCTAATACTGATAAGAGATTGATGATTTGATCTAATAGCTGGATGGGAAAATTAATCATGTGATTGCTATTTGTTGTTGTTCTCCCGGTTTTCTCTACTTACATAAACGAAACCAAGGAGATCTGATCTTCTAAAAATCTTAGTTCACACTATGGCCTATTGTTATTTCTGTTTATTTTTCCCATATCTTATAGTTCATATACTCTGGTACTCAGTCCTCTATAATTATATATAGCAGCACCGCAACAAGTATTCATTTCGGCAAGGTTGTACACAAGTTCTTTAAATATCTTCTCTTTTCCCCAGATTTCCATGTTTTATGGTAATTGTGGAGCTCAATTATTGGTCATCTGATTTTCATACTATGCAATCATGAATTATGATTTTCCACAAGTTTCATGTTTTTAAACATATTTAGATGATATAATTTTGCCACCTATTCCCGCAGCAACGCGCGGGGAGTTGTCTAGTTATTATATACATGTCCCACCCTATAAGGCCCTGTAAGGCCCATCCATGAAAACTTGCCCACATCAACTCTGCGTGGAGAAAAAATCCCGGATCCCCAGTCGACACCTTCTTCCCCACCACATGGAAGACCGGCTGCCGCTCGTTGCTTCCGGCGCCGGCCAAATCGACGACGCTCGCCGTCTCCCAACCTCTTGCATCGCCGCCTGGGAAATCAGGTGCCGCCCCTTCCCCAATCTTCTTCGCCGTCACCTGATGCTCCCCCATACGCTGATGCGGCGCCCCACGCTCAGCCGATGACCTATCTCCTTGCACGCCGCCGCCACACCATCGACTTCCCACGTTGCCCCGTGCAGATTGCTAGTTGTGCCCCGCGCCGCCTCGACACGGGAAGCGCCCCCTACCCCTTCCCTCCCTTCCTGGTCGCGGGCGATAGCCATAGCCGCAGCACCCGCGTTGATGCCATACCACCAGGAGGGCCCCCACGCCATCGCCAGTAGGGGCCCGCTCTGCCGCCAGAAGGAGCACGCGCTGCTGCCTGGAGTTTCCCCTAGCCCCACGCCTTCCTCGGTTGACTCTGTATCATCACTGGAGGGTCGCCGCTGGTCTGAATCGTGTGCTCCAGGTGCCTGAACAACTGCTGCTCCATTCCAAAGCCCCTGGTGCCTGAACAACTGCTGCTCCATTCCAAGGTCCAAGGCGAGGCAGAGGTGTGAGGCCCCTGGTGCTCCTCCATTCCAAGGCTTCCCATCGGCGAACTAGCTGACCGTCATCTCCAAATTTGTTTGACCCCGTCAGTCGCTGGAAGCTACCAATTTCTGTTCTTTTCAATGCCTAATGCGGTAGCAGCAGCAGTTTTTTGGAATTTTACCTTTACAGTACAAGCACATCGTGGGTGCAGTACAAGTTAATTTTGTTTTGCAAAAAATGACACTCTCTTAGTCAATTGCAGCATTAGATAAAATCTTAGATTGAAATGAAAAGATATTATCATGGTTCATGGTGTCGCATATTGGGAAGTAATAGAGAAAAAATAATCATTCACGAGAAGTACAATTATTTAGTTTCGGAAAGTACACCATAGAAAAAATAATAAAAATCATCCAAAGAATCTAGGACTTTGCTATCCGGCGGCACCGCACAGAAGCTGACCCTATGCGGCGGGTGGTCCTGCATGCATTTGTTCGGAGCAGAAAAGGTGAGCGGCGCATGCAAAATAAAAGCCTGACAGTGCATGCCTCCTTTCTCTCTCTTGTATGCGCTTAAAAAAATGTACGCTGATATCATTCAAAGATTTTAAATTCAAAAAATTTAAATTCAAAAAATTTAAATAAAATTATATCTCTTAAACCATTCACCTTATTGATGATCTGTTTTCATAGTTAGCTTCATTGTGCCGAGATCTTTGAAACTAAATGCTATATTAATATGCTTTGATAATATATTTTTTCACCAAAAATTAACAAATTGTCATGAGATAATTACCAAATTAGGTACAACTTATTTACCGAATTAAGAAATAAGTTGTGTGCACTCTAGATTATGCACAACCCTGTAACCGATAAGTGACATTACCATGTTCAAAAATATTGTTTTTGTACTTTAAGTTACAAAATTAACTTTGCCAGATTGTCAGATTAAATTAGTGTAATTACCAGACTACTAGAATGTCATCCTAGTTTTCCTATACCAGATTTTTCAAATAATAGTCACCAGGTTGTTTTGTGATGGTCACCTGGTTATTGTATAGTAGTCATCAAAATATTCACAACAACTACCAGATTAATTGGTGGCAGTTAACAGCAACAATTATCATAACTACCAGGTTATCTGAGGAGCTACTACAGATTAAATTACTCCCAATTACCAGGTTATTCTAATAGCGATAGCCGCTACTCATAATTATCGGATTATTTCAGCTTAGATGCCAGATTAATTAGCCACGGTTATCAGAATATCAGCAGAAGCTACCTGATTAATTATTCCGACAAAAACAACTACATGTGCAATCAAAACTAGACTCGTCATAGCCTCGCACCTTGAGGTTGCTGCACAGCGCCTGCGCCTCTACCAGGAACGGCTGCAATTTCTGCATCGTCCCGACAACACCAGGGAGCGGCGCAAGCCTGGACGACGACCCCCTCCCCGTGTTCCTCCACCTCCAGGCGCGGTGCCTCCCCCTGCGTGGCCTCAATCTCTGGCCGACGATGGCGTGGTCTCAAAGTCAACGCGCGGTGCTGCTCAGTGTTCGCCCCGCACTGCCAAAAGCGACGGTCTCCTGCTCGTCTCCACCGGCGACGGCAGCGGCGTTGCTACCGCAGCGTCCCACAGGCGACGGCTACGCTGCTCCCGCGGCGCCCCCACCGGCGACGGCTGCGCTGCTCCCGCGGCGCCCCACCGGCGAAGGCGGCACTGCTCTCTCGGCGCCCCCATAGGCGACGGTGGCGATGCTCCCGAGGCGTCCCCACCGGTGACCCGGGTCTGGAACCCCACTCCTTCCACGCCCCACCCGTTGGGTGCTCAGCAGCGGCGGTCTCGCGGAGACCTGTGTCGCTTCGGGCTCATCGGCGACAGCCGCGGCGGCTCGGCGGACCCCTGCGTCTCGTCCCACTCATCGACGGTGGCCCGGCGGAGCCCTGCACCGTGTCGCGCTCGTCGGTGGCGGCCCGGCGGAGGCGGAGCCCTGCGTCGCTTCGCGCTCGTCAGCGGCATCCCGGCGGTGGAGCCCTGCGCCGCTTCGCGCTCGTCGTCGGCGGCCCGACAGAGCCCCTCCGTGCGTCACGTCGAGCTCATCGGCTGTGGCCTAGTGGAGCCCTCCATGCGTCGCTTCCCGCTCCTCAGCAGCGGTCCGACGGAGACCTCCGTGGTCCGTGCGTCGCCGGGAATGGAGCCCTACGTGCGTCGCACCGCGCTTGCCGGGAACGGAGGATGCTCTCTTGTGGTGATGTGAGAGAGAGAGAGGGAACGAGTGGATAAGAATAAGCGGTCGATGTTCTCTAGGTTGACAGCAACCACACGCGGTCCCCTTAGATGCACGTACGAATCTCAACGGAGCCGCCGCACGGAAATAGGGTCGTGCGGCGCCTATCTGTATCTTTTCCCAAGAATCTAACTTGAAAGAAGTACATACCAAACAACATGAAGTAGAAAAATACGGTCCCATGAAGTACACAAATTACAAAAAATTGAAAGTACACTTCCGGAACTACCATGGATTCATGTTTGTAAGGAAGTACGTCAAAAGTCACTCTAGAAGTACATGACGTCATTTTCAAGAAGTATACATTAATTTTCTCAAGTAAGATCAGGAAGTACACCCTACTAAGATTGAAAATCTCACATATTCAGTTTAATTAAGTACACAACAATAAGATCAAGAAGTATACTCTAGAAAGATTTGAGAATAAGATCGAGAAGTATAAGTATTCATTTTAGATAAGTATACAACAGTAAATTTGGAGTACATCCTTTTAAGATTGGAAAGTATATGACTGCAATATCAGGAAGTATGCACCAATAAGAACATGAAGTATAATATTCAATTTAGGGAAGTACACGGTCCCTCTTAATTTTGAACGAAAATTTTTATCAGGAAGTACATAACACGATGCCGATGAGAAGTACAAATATTCAGTTTATAGAAGTATACGACCCCTCGTAATTTTGCATAAAAAATGTGTGATGAATAAAAATACAACATGATAACGAAGGAAAGTATAATATTATGACGGAGAGAAGTACAATATTATAACAGAGGGAAGTAGAACATGAAAACGAAGGAAAGTACAATAATCTAACAGTGGAAGTGAAAGGACACCGTATAATAAAGCTACCGTTGTTTTATTGATAAGTTCTAGAAAGACCGTCGGGAAGTACAAGAATCGTATAACAAGAAGTACGAAAGACGTATCTAGGTAAGTACGGAAACTCTGTTTTCTCGAGACGGACATATATCATGCAAATCATATTCTTTTAAGCTCTAATCGCCTCTACAGTAGGCACAAATCATTTGTATGGTATAACCAACCTTTAAATTCAGTACTTTTTGCTTTTCATGACGAATCAAATAGTATAGTTTCTCAATTTCAAATCGTTAACTTGCGAACAATACAAATCATATGATGTTAAAACTATATAAATTATTCTTTAACTGTAAGAAATTTGCAAAAATATTGGGAACAAAAGTTGCGCATTTTCCATAGCTTTCCAACGATATATCATTTGCACCATTCCGACAAATGGTTAAAAAAATCAAGTTAAATTACCTTCCATCTTTTTTGGATATCTCTGAATTCGTTATTTATAAAATTATTCAAAAACTGTGCAGAATTTGAAACAACTTAAAACACGAAAAATTCGCATCTGCTCCATATCTATCCAACGCCATATTATTTGCATCATTCCGACAAATGGTTGAGAAAATCTGCTCAAATTACAATCCGCCCGTTTTTGAATAGATCTGAATTCCAGTATTTTCAAAATTGTTCAAAAATCTTGACGAATTTGAAAAAACTTGCAGAGATAACAAAGTTACGCAATTTCAGTAGCTTTCCAAAGATGTACCATATGCATTATTCTGATTTGTGGTTTGGAAAACAAGTTGAAAATACATTTCGGACGTGTTTTTAAATGCTTCCGATTTTCAAAATTAAACTTAAACCATCAAAAATTTGAAAAAAGTTTCAAGATGAAAAAGTTGCGGTTTTTCTATAGCTTTTCAACGGTATATCATTTGCATAATTCTGAGAAATAGTTTAGAAATTCAAATAAATAACTACATAGATACGAACAAGCAGTTCAAAATTTGCAAACGAGCAGTATGATTCTGTCATACAAAGCAGTACAAACGTGTATCGTAAGCAATACAGAATATGTACAGAATATTATTCTGTCATCGATGACGGAATAGTCTTCATGTATATATATATGGAAAATAGTGGGCTACCATGGGGCATAGCAATGCACCCTCATCCAGCCATTCATCCGCCCTATAGGACATTTCAGATCGTAGATGAATTTAACGCCGTTAGCCTATCGTTTTCTATCCAGCCATTCGATCCCCACCCCGAACGCACTTTTCTCTCCCGTCCAGAGGCGCTCAGCCCCTCACCCTCCGGATCCCCACCACCAAACCCGACCACCACCTCCAGTCCTCCACCTACCACGCCTGCCGTCGGCGTTCCCTCGCTCTGCCACGAGCCTCCACCGCTCGCCCCCCACCGAATCCAGCACCAGCGCCCCTAATCCCCACCACTCGAGCACTAGGCTGGGAGACCATCGAGCCTGCTGCCTCCGTGGTACGTCCCCCGCACCTGTGTTCTGCTGCGGCTGCGCCCGGCCGCCGGGATGGTCTGCTGCGGCTGCGCCCGGCCGCCTCCCCGCTTCTCTGCCGATGGGGCACTGCGCCGCCTGGCTCCAACTCTCTCAAGATGGCCAGGATCTCATCCAACCCGGCCGAATCAAAGTTTTCCCGGGCGGGTTCTTAGGCCGTCGAGGCAAGCACACGCGGCGGCCGGACGTGGGGATGTTCGTGCTGGTGGTTGACAGTGCGGGGGGCGTCGATGTCCACTGAGGGCAGGCGCGGTGGAGGATGTCACCGACGGGCCATCCTCAGATATTGGAACAGAAGGAGGCGGCACCACTTCCTCCTGATCTGGATCCACCTTCTCCTTTTCTCTGACTTTTTTTCTCTGTTTTTGTGCAGGGGCCATCCACTTCTGCCACAGGTTGTGATCCGTCCTCCCTCTCGATTCTGCGGCCATGGTGGCTGTCTGGCGCCGATGGATCCACGCGACCCATCGCCTCTCGCACAGCGCCGATGGATCTTGTAACGCAGCCAATCGCAAAAAGAACTGGGTTTCGCTGCCGCATCGAGCTCGAGGCCGGAGCGGGCGTGCATCAGGTCGTTCACGGCGCCTTTCTCCGGCGGATGTCCCGGCTACCTCGTTCCACAGGAGTACATCAGGTCGTTCACGGCGCCTTTCTCCGGCGGATGTCCCGGTGACGAAGAAGATTTGTGGCACAAAATATCAACAGACTTATTGCATTTTCTTCTTTCGGTGTGGGGTGGTTTTTGTCATTGTGCTCGACGGATGTCCTTTCGCGAGTTGAGTACCACGGAGGAGCATAACGGGAGCTGGGTTAACAGACGTTTAGATGCACAAATCTCAGCGGACGATCGGACGGCAAACACACCGTGCATAGCTATCACCCATGATAGCAAATCCGCGTCCTAGTGGATCGGGTAAATAAGATAGAGTTGAGATTGCATCCATTTGGAGAAAACCAGCCGTGCATGTATTTTGAAACGCTAACTGATTTCCATGTTTGTTGGAGCTGCCGTTCTACTAATGAACAAACAAGTGTATATCTCCTTATCTCCTTGTGGATTGCAACGTGATGCCTTAGCTGAAAACTCACGTTGGTATTATGCTGTTGTGGGACATACTACTGTTCTTTTTTTTTCGAGAGAGTATATACACATTGTTGAGAGGATATGTATATACTTGTTTTTTGAGAGAGAGTATATACCTGTTTTTATGAGAGAGTATATACTGCTTATTTAAGGGGTATATACTCCTTTTCTTCAAACAGTATATACTCCTTTTCTTCAAACAGTATATACTCCTTTTCTGTAGTAGTATATACTGCTTTGAAATCAAATGAATATATACCACATTTTGGCGATGAAGTATATATACCTAAATTCAGCAAGGAAGTATGTACCACTAGTTTTATATTTTGATGATGAAGTGTGTACCAAAATTTAGCGATGGAGTATATATCATTTTTGCACGTATACACTACTTCTGTCTTGGGGCATATACTGCTTCTTTTGCAATGGAGTATATACTGCTTAATTACGCAATGGAGTATGTACCATTTTTTGCACGATGTATACACCACATTTTCCAGTGAAGAGTATACTACATTATTTGACATCTATACCACATTTTGTTCAACAAGGTATATACCAGATCCATAGAGGTATATGCAGCCTCAAAACAAGAAGTATACGCTCTTTGTAAGTATAGTACACATTTTGTTTCCGCCGTCGACCGTGGCTGGCCGCATGTCGTCTCCGACGTCAGGCGCACGTCGACTCCTTCGCCGCGTCGCCCCTGGCCGCATGTGAACACCGTCGTAGGTTGCATGTTATCTGCGTGGTTGACGAGCCGCCGCTGGCTGCATTTCGAGTCCGTCGCTGTGCAAGCCGTGCCGCCGCATGTCGTTTCCATGGCTCCATCCTCGGACAGACGTGGACGGTGGACTCCATCGTCGACCTGCGGCTGCTCGCCTGCTCGTGCATCTAATCGGTGTAGGAAGGACCGTGTGTTGTAGACGATGCACTTGTCTAGTGGGAGAAGAGCTGACCAGAAGCAGCGCCGGCGTCTGCTGCCACCACCACTCAGATCGATCAGAAATATGCTGCATATGGACGTGTGTTGCCGGAATCATCTCCTCCATGATGAGCCATCTATACATACGAATCAAAATTAATCAATGGAATGGAGTCACATGAAGCTGAATCAAAGATGCAATCCCAGAAATCATTGGTACCTTTACGTGATCCTGATCCATTGTCCATGCATGATTAAGTGGATGAGGTTAAACGGGCATGAGGGATTAATCCAATAAGTGCCATCAATTATCCAACCAAGACAATTAGTTAAAAAAGTGGATCTTTGCATGCGATAGCTTATCCCTATAAAGTAGGCACGAGCCTGTGCATGCTATTCAAAATTTGAGCTGGCTAACTTTTTTTTTGAAACTATGAGAGCTTTTTATTCAAACAACCACTGCTCCCGCCTGATCAGCCTGGATGCTGACAACGAGAAAGTCTGGAACACCGTCGAGCCAACTACTCGTAACCATCAGAGTGCAAGCACGCTTCGCACAAAGATGAGCCGGAGTATTAGCCGACCTAGTTACATGATTAATAACAAAAGAATCAAAACTAAGTGAAAGCTCTCCAATATCTAGCAGGATAGGCATCACGACTGAACGAGCACCGTGACGATCATTCCAGAGGTTCACCACCTCCAGGCAATCCACCTCCATCACCACCTTCTGAAAACCGCGGAGTCGAGCGAAGATAACCCCATCTCGTAGCGCCATGGCCTCAGCAATAAGTGGATCCGTTACTCCGAAGTAAGGTTTACTCCATGCTCCCAAGAAGGTCGAAGCTGTGCGCGCCACTCCACCAGCGCCTCCCTTCTGGGCATCAAAGGACAGCCCTGCATCTGTGTTAATTTTTACCACATCAGCTTCAGGTGGCCGCCAACCATGACCTGGTAAAACCGCCATCAGCTTGCTTGGTATCTCTATCACAGCTAGAGCTTCCCTCGCCATCCTCAATGACTGTTTAGGGTCATAGGGTTTGCGACCATGCGTCCAGTTATTCCTCGAAGACCAGATAGCCCACATTGTAGTAATTAACTTTGCCCTGTCTTCCTCCGAGAACATAGGATCACAAGTAATATCCTTGGACCAAGTACTAGGATGTAGCCTGGGAAGAGAAAACTTCAGCCAGGATTGCGCTTCATCCCAGAAACTCCTCGCATGCGGGCACTTAATCAGTGCATGCATCAAATCCTCATCCGTTCCTAAACAGATTTTGCACCTAGCAATTGGTGCTATGTGTCTGTGCTTGAGGGTCGTTTCAACAGGAAGAATGCCACGCAACACTCTCCACCAGAATACTCGAACTCTCGGCACAACACTTAGTTTCCACAAAGATTTCCACAACCGTTGTTCTGACTCTGAAGTCTCCGTAGTCGTCCCTTCATCTAGAGCTAAGTGCTCATTGCGATTCACCAGAGATCGATACGCTGATTTAACGGTGTACAGGCCTGATTTCTCATGATTCCAAGCCCAGAAATCCTCTCCTTCCCCTCTACGCAAAGGGATATTTAAAATAGCATCTGCCTCCGGGGCAATGAAATTCTTCCTTATTAAGTTAATCTTCCAAGTCCCATTTTCCCCATCAATAAGATCTGAGACACGATGAATCACATCATCACTGATCTGTGCTGATGGCCTCATAGTTCTAGATCCAGGGATCCAACTATCTTGCCATACATTAACCGAGGTTCCATCACCTATACGCTTTATCAGACCAAGTGGAAGTGCTTCTCTGCCAGCTATAATCGCCCGCCATGTCGCCGATGCATTACGGGGAATAGTAGCTCGCAAGAAATCAGACTGCGGGTAATATTTACCTTTAATAACCCGCGCACACAAAGAATTTGGCTCAGCCATCAAACGCCAGCCATGCTTCCCTAATAGAGCAATGTTAAACAATTCAAGGTCGCGAAACCCCATTCCGCCTTTACACTTTGGAACTGTCAACTCCTTCCAAGAAATCCAGTGTAAAGAGCGTCTGTCTAACTGACTGCTCCACCAATATCTGCCCGTATTCGATGTGAAAGATTTGTAGACCTTCTTTGTCAGTTTAAAACAGCCCATGCCAAACAGGGGAATAGCTTGTACTACTGTTTTCAGAAATGTTTCCCTCCCCGCACATGACAACATCCTTTCACATCTTTGAACCTTGGTTCAGATACGATCTGCAATGAAATCGAAAGAACCACTTGTGATACGTCCAACTGCCGTAGGCAGTCCAAGGTAACGCTCAGAGAACGCCTCCACCGAGATACCAAGCACTTGCTTCACATTTTGCCTCATAGTATCCGGGGTATTGGGACTAAAAAATATAGAGCTCTTGTCCCTATTAACACACTGACCTGAACATAGCTTGCTGGCTTGTTCTTTTTCACATACGTATGAAAAGGAGTATGTTGTTTTAAAAGAGTACATACGCATATGGTCAATTGAAGTACTGGTACGCTTGTACGTGTAGTCCCCTGCGTGTAGTATATTCTACTAGTTGAATGCCCGTGCGTTGCTACGGGCTCTTAAATTTTTTTGCGGCAAAATTAAATATAAATAAATTATAGTTAAAATAAGAAATATGAAAGTTGACGTGCATAGAAAGGCCACAAGATACTCTAAAAAAAATAAAGCTCTAGATTGCAAATCGATATAAGCTATAATTTAACAACATATGCTTATTGCTTATTGACCAAGATTTCGCTTTTTTCAAATCGTCTTGAAGCAATAGCTTTCATATGCATTGCCCCTGCTATGTATAAGCTCAAGTGACAGTTAGGTCTAGCGGCCACTTTCGCCTTGCTCATGCCATGTTCGTCCATCAAATTAGCCAATTATAGTGGATATGAGTCTCATGTGCTTGTCTCCACACATGTCTCAATGCGTCTCCAGAAAAGCCTACACATATACAAGATAATTGAATCCACAAGTTTTGTCATGCCCATTTCTTCGATAACATTGAGAGTCTAGTGAGTAAACGAGCACTTGCCGTGGAAGGAAAATTCCACCTGCGCCTCCGCCTACCCGTCCCTTCACTACAACAAAAATGACACGTAGAGACGTTCAACTTAGGAGGTAAGGACGCTTTATTTCGCCTTTAGGAGGTTATAGAGTCGTTTCTAGAAAGCGTGGTAGAAACATCTCCTTATGCACCGTCTCAAATATGTTGAGACGTATTGAAAGCGTATCTAGAAAACAAAGACGCTTTATAAAGCGTATATACGCATGTAGAGACGTAGCTGAAGTTAACCATGAAGTGCGCTTACATGACGTCTCTACCAAACCTTGCGACGCTTTGAGGCGTGCTAGTGGGAGAAAATCATTTTAATTTTTAAAATGGACAAATTAGCAACTCATGCGGTAGTGAAGGGAGAAAATCGACTGTGTAGTGCATTGCAGGGAAATAAATATTTTATTAATCAAGGGATGTTGTTCTTTACAACTGAACTGTCGGTACATATAAAAGAGGCGTACAGGTATCATGAACAAAAAACTAAGTCTAACTAGCTGGAATCTATCTAAGCTTTTGCATGCACTTCAACATCGACGGGTCTTCGCCGCATCATGTACATATTTTCCTTGTGGTCTTCTACTGTGATTCATAAAAATTCTGGAACAAGACTTTCTGCAGAAAAAAACAAAGTATCATTGACATCTATTCAAAAAAGATTATTCATTTAGTAAGTCTTGAAAACAGAAGGTGCATGCCAAACCATTTAGAGTAATTGTTCAAATTTGGCCAAAATATGTACCTTCTTGGCATCAGGGTTCTAGCAATCATCATAACTCTGCACAAATGAATCAAACTCAGGTTAGGAAAAAACAAAACGAAAAAAGTACACCAGTATATGATATTTTGCAGAACTTATGCCGTGCTAATATTGAAAATGGCAGTAGCATTGCTGGATTTTATTTTATGTCTAAAGTTACATACTTACATTAAGTATCAGCTTCAACGAATTAGTACAGCCAACCTGATGCAGCAACATCCTTCATTATGATGCATCTTCATAACCTTTCGCTTATGGGCAGTGGAACTTGAAGCATTGATGCATTTTAGTTGAAGCCTCTTAAGAAAGAAGGGTTTAGTGGCGCTGATTGGAGAAAATTTAAGGAAAAAATAATGAAAGGTAATTAAGAACCTGAGATATATTACCTCTGTCCCAAAATGTAAGCCTTTTTAGAGAGCTAAGTTAGCTCTCTAAAAAGGCTTACATTTCGGGACGGAGGGAGTATAATATAGACATCTCTATAATATATCCACAAGCGATGTAACTTAACAAACTGAAGCAAGGTCAGGCTATACTAACCTGAAAACGCTGGCTACAGAAAAGGCCCTCAGTTTGTTACTTGAATAGACTGTAGCTGTAGTGGACTTCTGAGTGTTGTACTTGGAAGACTCCTCAAACTTCAAATATTCATTCTTTAAAATACAGAGATAATTCCATGTTAGTAAATTACTGGTACATCAACTTGGTCTAATTAAATCACAGCAAATGAGCATAAGATGGCATAATTGCTCACAAAATTGCATCGCTGCAAGCTCAAGTTCAAGAATATATTTGCATACTAAATGGGAAATTTCGATCTAAATCTAGGGTGACCGAATCCAACTTTGCATTAGTTCATTATATCATCAAATTTCAGTTTGATCGTGTTTATATCATGAAATTGAAAATTCCAAGTATTTAATTAGCTCACACATTTGGCCACCATAACCTACAGACTAGTCCACGATCGAGCAATAATTGAGTGATGCTAATATCAAAGATTTGTTTGTTTGAGTCCACACCATGTGAATAAAGTAATTAGCTAGATTGACTGAACCAAAAAAAGGAATAAATACTAATTTCCTGGCTACAGGCAAGCGCTGCTCGAACCAAAATAGAGATACAGGATCGGTTAAAAAATAACACAGATTGAGATTAAAATAGTACTACAAGAATGTACCTGTGGAGCCTTGACTGTTTGATTGGAAGAGCAGGCCACGATCTGCCATGGGCTGATGGCGTAGGGTGAGGATTATGAGAAAGCCACCACAGATGCACAAGAGAGGGCACCGTCGCACCAAATCCGGCTGGATCGTGTCTTTGCGCAGCACGTCAACGAGCGGACGAAGACGCTCTACTAGCGACGGGAGGCGATTGTAGATGCGCGGGTTCATCGGAGAGGTACCGCCGGGGATGTGGAGGCGGCGGCGCTAGGTTTCTACAGATCTAATCGTGGCTTAGTAGTAGGAGACGGGAGAGGGAATTCTGGAGTTGGGAAGTTTTTTTTTCTCTTTTTGATATGGGGGTGGGAAATCTTAAGGAGTGGGCATGGTGAATTTTGCGAGGGCGAGACGATCTACCAAACGTCTTTATTAGTGAGGTGGATTCTCACGTAAAGATGAATACAAAAGCGTCTAAATTTTAACGTCTCTACATGTCGTTTTTGTTGTAGTGCTTGCGGCCAAGCAGAGGCTATCACTTCCTTGTACTCATCCCACCTTGTACGTGTTTTAGTTGACAGAGGCACGGTGTGTGTCATACTCAAGACAGTGGGGTCATCGGAGAAGAAGGAGGAGATGGAGCGAGTACCGAAGATTTTCACGACGGATCCAGACACGGAGTCTTCACTGCCCTAAGTGACGTGCGTCATCGACCTTCCACAACTGGCCGTCTAGAGTAAGAGCTATGGCCTCCTTCCTCAACCAGATTCTAGGGCGGTGCCGTGTTCGTTGCTCACCGAAAAAGTTTTTAACGCGAACGCTAGTACGGACGTGGCCCGACAAATATATGATGTCTCTTTTAGTTGTAGTTTAAATAAAATTTAAAATACATTGCGCTTTTAGGCCGAGCTAGGTCACTGCACTACCAACTTATTTTGCATATATTTTTTCCAACATGTTTAGCCCAAAATCAGCTTAAGAAAATGCCCACGGGTGCTCGTGCATTCAAACGATATTACTTCACTCAGGACAATATCTCATCCGACTTTAATAGGACAAATAGATGGATGTGAGGATGCGTTTTAGGCGTGCAATAACAAAGGGCTGTTTTGATCGCACAAAGATTGGACTTTTTTTTCCTATGTGAAGCAATACTCCACATTCAAATCACACATCATCTCTTACATGAGCCCAATAAAGTTTTTTAGTTCACTACGCCCCGTTAGAGGAAGCGACCTGTTTCCTGGCGGTGGCAAACAACGAATATTTTAGTACATCTCGCTAATAACATGACACAGATGACTCGTGGGAGGTACGTCGCTGTTGAAATCAAAGAGACTGCAACGTCCAAGATAAAAGGAAAAAGTCCAAAACAAACTTTAAACGTGTAGATGAAAGATAAAGTGAACCCCAAATTTTGAATCCCGGAAATTGGCACTCCAAACTTGTTGATCCCGGTCTATTTCAAACCCTATGTCACTAGTGGGAAAAGGCTTATAGATAGATATTTTATCAGTGGAGCATATTTTTCAATATGCTCCACTAGTATTTACTAGTGGCGCATTTGGTAATATGCTCCACTGATAAAAACATTACTAGTGGCGCATTACTTCCAAAATGCGCCACCAATAAGTCTATGGGACCCACCAGGAGGGTCGTCGACAAAATATCTTGCCTTATCAATGGCGCATATTGGAAATGCGCCACGCATATTTGAGCGTTTAGTGGCGCATATAGTGAACAATGCGCCACCAATAAGTCTGTGGGACCTAGCTGGGCCCCACTGGCCTGACCCTGCCAGAGTTATGCGTGGCGCATATGACAATATGCGCCACTGATAAATAAAATATCAGTGGCGCATATTGTCATATGCGCCACGCATAACTAGTGGGGCCCACACCTCTGAAAATGTGGCAGACTTATTGGTGGCGCATTTTGTTCAATATGCGCCACTGATAAGGTAGGCCAGATCTATAAGTTGGCAGCCCCACCACCACCATTTCATTCTTCTCCATCCAACACCAAACTAGATCTAGGTCATCCTCCTCCTCCCCACCACCTCAATTTCTCCATTCTTGTCTCCATTCTTGGTTTTTAAACCTACTTTGCTCCATAGTTTTGAGAGGGGATGCCTCTCTAAGTTGTAGATCTACTAAACCAACTAGGTGAGTTGTTGGAGGACATGCATGTGGATGTTTTATGTGGCCGGTGGACGTCTCGCGTGCGGTGTACACGCATGCATGCATGCTTGTGTGTGGTGCATGAATGTTTACAGGTGACGAAGAAGCAAGAGCATGTTGCTTGCTACGGTGTGGTGCATGGATGTTTGCCGAAATTTTGATTAACTTCCGTTTCGGCAAATTTTTGCACTACCCATACGTCCTATTTTTAGGAGAGGTCATGTCGAATTTTTCCGGCGACCATGCATGCATATGTGTGTGTGTGTGTGTGTGAGTGCATGATGATGTGTGATTCATAAGGTACTCTCTTTTCTCTATACCACGCAGGCAACCATGGTCAGACACATGAGCGAAGGTCAAGTGGCTAGATACAAGGAACGCGCGGTGGCCGATATGAGGATGAACAAGAAGACCCACATAAGATGTCCGTGTCGAAAATGCAAACTCGGGAGCTTACTTGACCCTGATTCCGCAGACCTGGAGAGTCACCTGCTCACGCGTGGTTTCATGCCCGACTATGATTCTGAACAAGAGGGCGTACATGATGATGATCACGAAGGAGATGGCGGCGGCGGACATGATGATGATCATCACGAAGGAGATGGCGGCGACAGACATGATGATGATCATCACGAAGGAGATGGCGGTGACGGACATGATGATGATGGAGAAGACGCGGCGTCCACGGGCACACAGACACGACTAACCTCAGCCTTGCAGGACCCACATGTTCAGGAACTGCTCCTCAAGGAGACAAGCAATGCAAAAGCTGCTGCCAGAGAGAAAGCCAAGCTGGAGCAGATGGAGATTGACGGGAAAACTCCGTTGTTTCCTGGGTGTCGACCCGAGGATACACGCTTGAGCGTCACGCTCAAGGCTCTAGAGATGAAGGCGGAAAGCAAATGGACCGACGTAAGCTTCAATAAAAACATGAGATTCTGGCAGAAACGTCTTCCCAAGGGAAACACGTGTCCAACTAATATCGAGGAGGCCAAGAAAATCGTGTGCCCTCTGGACATGCCGTACGTTAAGTACCACGCCTGCATCAATGATTGCGCACTTTATCGGGATGAGTACGCGGAGAGAACCACATGTCCGGTGTGCGGCCAAGGACGATACAAGATAGGGAACAAGAAAGTACCTCGGAAAGTGGTATGGTACTTCCCTATCACTCCCCGTCTGCAGCGGTATTTCGTAGACCCTAAGGAAGCAAAGCTCATGCGATGGCACACGGATAGGAAGAAGACCGAAGATGATCCGCATAAGGGCAAGATCCTGACACACCCTTCGGACGCTAGCCAGTGGAACGCACTTGACATCGACTTCCATGAGTTCGGGGCTGATCCAAGGAACATCAGGCTTGGTATGAGCACTGATGGACTCAATCCGTTTGGCAACCAGAGTAGCACGCACAGTACCTGGCCCGTGTTTGTATGGCCGTACAACCTCCCTCCATGGTTGTGCACCAAGCAGAGATACATACACATGTGTATTCTAATTCAGGGCCCAAAACAGCCAGGTGTCGACATGCATTTGTATCTCGGGCTGTTGAAAGAAGAGCTAGCCACGCTATGGGAGACGCCTCCTCGTACGTGGGATGCATACTCAGAAGATTATTTCCCTTTGAGAGTCGCGTTGTTCACGACAGTGCAGGACTATCCAGGTTACAGTTACGTCTCTGGCCAGGTGAACCACGGACACAACGCATGTGTCAGGTGCATGGATAAGACCCCGCATCTCCAGCTACCAAGGGATCCCGGTTCCTCGAAGACCGTATTCCAACGGACTCGGATGTGGCTTCGAATGGATCACCCATGGAGAAAGCGCGGAGACCTGTTCAACGGTAAAGAAGAGCTTGAAAAAGCCCCACGTCCGAGGAGCGGTGAAGTAATCGATGACATGCTAGAAAACTGGGAAGAGTGCCCTTTGCCGGGAAAGAAGCGTCCGAGGACAAAGCCGCTGCATGGTGTGTGGAAAGCGAGGTCTGTTTTCTGGGACCTGCCGTACTGGAAATACCTCCACACGCCCCATAGCCTTGATGTCATGCACGTCACGAAGAACGTATGTGAGAGTCTGCTGGCCACTATCGTCAACATGCCGGATAGGACCAAGGACGGGCCAAAGGCAAGACACGACCTGTAATTCCTTGGCATCAAGAAAGAACTTCATGGTCCGCCCGATAATGATGATGATGAGACGATGGACGAAGATACTCAGGGTCCCCGCAAGAGGGCTAAGAAGAGGGATGTGGTGTTTCCCGCTGCCTGCTTCACTCTAAGTGAGAAGGAGCTCGAGCAGTTTTTTAAGTGCCTCCTAGGAGTTAAAGTTTCTCACGGTTACTCTGGGAACATAGGCAGATATCTGGATGAAGCGAAGAAGAGGTTCAGCGGGATGAAGTCTCACGACTGTCACGTCTTGATGACACAGATACTTCCCGTTGCGATCCGAGGGATAATGGACGAGCACGTCCGTGAGACGTTGTTTGGCCTCTGCAACTTCTTCGACGTCATCTCGAGGAAATCTATCGGCTTGAAGCAGCTCGACGCGCTGGAAGAAGAGATCGTCGTGATACTGTGCGAGCTCGAGATTTACTTCCCGCCCGCGTTCTTTGATATCATGGTGCATCTGCTCGTCCATCTCGTGGATGACATTATTCATCTCGGTCCGACATTCCTGCACAACATGATGCCGTTCGAAAGGCTGAATGGTGTTATCAAAGGATTCGTCCGCAATAGGTCCCGTCCAGATGGAAGCATCGCCAAGGGCTTTCTGACCTACGAGTGCGTCTCGTTTTGCCAGAATTATCTACGCACCGAGGAGGACGACACGGACGACCCTGTTGGTCTGCCTAAAAGGACGCACCTCGGTAGACTTGCCGGATATGGTCACCGCGAGGGTTTTCGCGCCTTGCATGTCGGCGCGAAGGGTCGACGCCCCGACTTTCTCCGGGCACACCTCGTCGCGCTACAGCACATCGAATTGGTTGACCCTTGGGTGGAGGAGCACAAAAGCTTTGTAGAGCAGAAGTTCATTGACCTAGGTCGACCGAGGAAGAAGGGAGACGTAACAAGAGAGCACAACTCCAGCTTCACGGCTTGGTTCAAGGAAAAGGTTCACGGCCTGCAGTCAACGCCTTCTACGGAGGATGAAAAACTCATTTTTGCATTATCACAGGGCCCCGGGCACAACATGAGGACATATCAGGCCTACGACATCAACGGATACAGATTCTACACCGAGGAAAGGTACAAGAGTAGCGAATATCAGAACTCAGGAGTAACGATGCTATCCTATGCCGATGATGAAGCCACCGTCAAGGAAAGATTCTTTGGAAGGATCGAGGAGATCTGGGAGCTCGACTACGCCGGAGAGAAGGTGCCGATGTTCCGTGTCAGATGGGCCAAGAGCGTCCAGAAAGAGGGCCGGTATTTCACCACCATGGTTTTACCCGATGCCTCCGCGAAGAACGCCTCCGCAAAAAACGAGCCATGGGTACTCGCGAGCCAAGTTGACCAATGCTTCTTCATCACCGACCCGTCAAAGCCAAGCCGTGTTGTCGTGAGAAGGGGCAAGAGGAGCATCATCGGAATGGAAGTACCCGCCAACGACCAAGACTTAGAAAAGAACGGCGATCCAAAGATCGAAGAGGAATTCGACAAGTACTTCGACAAGCCGACCGATGCAGGAAGAAGGAAGACCACCCTACCTACTAAAGGTTGTCCGTTCATGAGAAGAAACCTCAACATTCCCGGCCTAAAGTATTCAACCGCGACGAAGAAGGGCAAGAAGATCGCAAAGAGACGCTAGCTCTAGCTAGCTAGCTAGCGCGGAATCGAGATCATGACATTTTTTGTGTATGCATGCGTTTACTCGAAACTATATACACTATCATAATATATTCGTACGTGTGTGTATGGATATCGATGTGTATTTGTTAGAAAGTGTGAAAATAAACTATTATGATACTCCTCGCAAATAAAGTGAGAAAATATTTTGAAGTAATTAAATTTTGAAGTAATTAATATTTGTTAGAAAGTGTGAAAAAAATGGTGAGAAAATATTTTGAAGTAATTAAATTTTGAAGTAATTAATATTTGTTAGAAAGTGTGAAAAAATGGTGAAAAAAATTGTAAAAAAAGGTGTGAGGCAACCAAGATTCGAACCCTGGATGCCCCTAATGCAAAGGATGTGTGCGCTGCCACTGAGGTAGAGGAGTGTTGGTGTCAAACAGAGAGCCCCGCGTTATTTGACTAAGTGTCAAATATGCGTGGCGCATATTGCACATAATGCGCCACGCATAAGTGACACTTAGCCAAATATCTCGACCGGCCACCTCTCTGCTTCATCCCCATTGCTCTTCGTCTCGCTCTCCCTCTGCATCTCGCTCTCGTGCTCCACTGCTCTGCTGCTAGCGCTCGCTCCACTCCGGCCGCCTTCCACCCCATCGCCCTCTGCACCTCGCTCCGGCCACCTTCCCCATCGCCCTCTGCACCTCGCTCCGCGCCTAACCCTAGCCCTTGCTCGCGACGCAATCCTCTTCGCGCGCCGCCGAGGAGGAGCAAGCGCCGCCGAGGAGGAGCAAGCGCCGTCGAGGAGGAGCAAGCGCCCGCCGAGGAGAAGGTCCAACTCGACGCTGACGACGTTCGCCTCGCCATCCAGGCCAAGGTCAACTTCTCCTTCTCCCAGTCGCCGCCCCGCGAGGTACCCACCAATCTCACCTAAACCCTAGCATATTTTCGTTAAATTCGGCCAATTACTAGGTTTTCGTAGCTCAATCCTGGATCTCGTAGGCTAAAATCTTAGCTTTCTCCATGAATTGCTGTCCATGGTCTAGTCTAACAACCCTAGTTTGCTTTATCAGCCGGATTGTGCTCATGATTTGTGCTAGTAATAATGATAGTTTTCCTTTTGTCGAATTTTACTTTGATGAATCTCTGAGAACAATGTTTTAATAGGCTCTCCAATGTAATGTTATAAATAACTAACAACCATGACCGCATTGTGAAGTGTGATGAACTTTATCAAATAGCAGTATTATAGGCAATATAATTGATCAGATGTTCTATTTCGGAGGCCAGTAAAACTTTGAAATCTTAGCTTTCACTTTGAGAAAATTTGAGATTTCATAACACAACCTGTGCAGATTTTAAAACAAGGTTGTTCAGTCGACCTGTTCTTTGCTTTTCCTTCCGATCATAAAATTCTACATAATTAAACCAAACAACTTACAGAGAAACTATTTTGACTTGATAGCTGTTGAATAGCCACATCAGTTGTTGCCCTCTTGTGATATTTTCTGCAGCTTAGCTTCGCTGATCAAAAGAGATCCAAAACGACTATGTTCTTGTTGGAATTTGTTCTGTAAACATTCTTGTTGGAATTTGTTCTGTAAACATACTAGTCGTAAGCCTGCATGCTAATAGGATGCTTGCTTCTTTCGAAATGAGATTTACTTTTCCTGCACAAATTAATCATATAGTGATGTATAAGTAGGTGCAGAAGTATTTACAATTTTGATATGCAGCCAGCTTAAATATGCTTGCATTGAGTTTATCAACTCTTCATATAGAATGAATGATGTAGTGGCAAGTAAAGGATACGAGCATCTGAAAAGAGCATGTCCTACTATATTTGTTGATATATGGGAGAAATCAGCCAAGACTCGCAAAATTTAGTATGCTAACCATGTATTAACCTATATATGTAGCTGTGCTTTTATCAGTAGCATTCTTTAAATAATTTGCTCTCATTTGTTGTTTTATTTTTATTTTCATGTGCTATTTACATTTCTCAAAGCATTCTTTATACTTCTAAATATGTCTGTCATAAGTCATAACAGCAATATCTTAATATCTTAATTGTTAGGGTGATTGTGCCAATCTGAATATTGAGTTTGCTTTTTTTTTGTTACAAGGTGTTTTGTTTATTTTGAGGCCAGTTAAACTTTCAAACCTTGGTTTCCACTTTGATAAAAATTGAAATTTTGGAATTCGCTTGTTTGCTAGGTGTTGTTTCATACTAGGTTCAGTCTTAGTATTCAGATCTTTGTACCCTTATGCAGCAGCACCTTAGTCTTGCAAATACAAGTCGTTTAGGACTTGGTTCCTGGCAGCTCGTGTTGTTTAGCTACAGAAGCTTATTCCATCTGAGTTGCTAATTAGGAGTTTTCTTTCACTACTCTAAACAGCAGTAGGTACACAACTGTCAAGGCCAGTGTATAAACCTGACTAGCATAGTTATTCTGTTTCAGTTAACCATTGGCTGTATGTGGCTTTAGTTCCAGTATACATCTACTACAGGAGCCTTGAACCAATTTCTTATTTAAGGTCTATGTGGTTAACTGAACTTCTGCACGTGTATGTCCGAATTGAGGTTACATTAAGCACATGTCCTGGAACTTGGATTAGTACTTCGCACTTGATAACTGACTCCAGGGAAGTAGCTTCAGTCCTGTAGCTTTTATGCGTGTTCGATTGCAAGTGTATCTTTAAACTAAGAATGCACGCATGCCTATTCCTGCTACTTTGAAACAGACCTGTTAACCTGTATAGTATACCTTGCTTCACTGTTGACTAAGTAAAATTTGTAAATAGAAAGGAACAAACTGTTTCATGTTTATTCTGGAAATTGAGCACCTGATGTACTGATATTTTGCCAACTCTAAATATGTACGTTTTGTACTTGTTTATATTGCTGTTGCTTTCCTGCTGCTGCTTTGCTGATGCTACCTGCTGCTTTGCTGATGCTGTTGCTGCTTTGCTGCTGCTGCCGCTTTGCTGCTGCTGCTTATTGCTGGGATATGTGTAAATGTGAATTGCTACAGGTTATTTCTAAATGAGTTGCCCATTTCTCCCGAAATGTCGATTTACTTCCGTTTCGGTTGAGAAATGGGCACTCCTAGGTCAAAAAAACAGCAAAGGTCATGCCGAATTTTTCGGTCGACTCTAGCTTAATTAATTATTGTACTAATTAAATTATTACATATTTTGTATGAAGTGCCGACATGTCGAGCGGAGACAAAGACGTTGGGGCTGGCCCTTCTCAGCCCATGAGCGTCGAAGAAGAAGCAAGAAAAGCCAACCTAAAGTTTTGGCGGCTTGGCGATGACTTGAGCGGGTCCGACGAGGAGGCCGAAGAAGCTGCGGCCGATGAAGTTGGCGAGGAGGCCGAAGGAGGTGCAGCCGATGAAGTTGACTCGGAGTCCGAATATGACTTCGAGGCCGAAGAGGCCGAAGATGACGACGCCGGAAGCAGCAATGGCGACGAGGAGGATGACTTAAGTAGTCATGGTGGCAGTGACCGCATGGACGTCGGTGGATCGGACGCCGCCGCTAAGAAGAAGAAGAAGAAGAAGGAAAGGCAGGATCGGACGCCGCCGGTACTCGGCACCAAGCTCGAAGAGTTCACGTATGTGAAACCGAGTGGCCAACCCGTGGAGCCTGCGAAGCTTGCCGCTGGGTACGGCTTGCAGCTTGGGTGCATCGTGCGGGAGAGCATGAGCATCAACCAGAAGAACATAAGAGCTAAGGGCAATACGCGGTTGCGCGAGCTACTCATTGAGAAGCTTCACAACCGGTACCAGTTCCCAGAGCCGTTCAATAACAAGAAGATCAAAGGGAACAAGGTCAACAAGTTAGCCCTCACGAGGATGAGCACTGCCTTGAGCAGCTGGAAAAGTCGAGTGAAGAAGAGAATTCTCGCCGGCAAAAGTTGGGAGGAGATAAAGAAGGCCGAGCCGATGCTCGACGAAGATGAGTTCATCAAGTTCAAGGATGCGTGCCTCACTCCGGAAGGTATCGAATGGACCGAGTGGGGGAGGCATATGCGGGACCTCAACATAGGTAACCAACGCTGCGGAGGCGGCGGTTACCGAGGAAAGAAGGCCATTTGGGCAAAGGAGGACGCCGAGTATGCCCGTCTAGGGAAAGAGAACCCGTGGCACAAATTCACGGATGAGCAGGTGATGCAGTTTGTCCGTGCCCGCTACTATCTCCACCCCGAACTCAAGGAATTCGTTACCGACGACGATGATGTGAGGAAGTTCCAGAAAAAGCTGGTAAGGAATTTACCGCGCATCTCGATCGAGTCGATATGCGTTCTAAATTTCTAAATGGCCATGTCTTTCCTTCTCTGCAGAGAATCGAAGAAAGATCTTGTGCTTCAAGTTCGAGCTCATCCCAGGGGTCGACGGCGGACCCGCGGTGGGACACGCCCTTCAACAGGGCGATAAACGTGATCAAGGGGAGAGCCAAGTCCTTGCCGCCGACTTCAGCTGGCCGCGTGGCCGGCTATGGTACGTACGACAAGGTTGGCGACTTCAAGAAAGAGGACCCCGAGGCGAAGAAACAGAGGAAGGCCGCGGCAGCTGCGGCGGCGGCTGCGGCCGCCGCCGCAAATGAAAGACGCGAAGTTCAAAAGCTCCGGGAGCAGATGCCGGACCTGATCGCCCAGCAAGTGCAACAGAAGCTCCGCGAGATCATTCCCGATGAGCTGTGGGAGGGGCTTGCTGCTTGGAATGCGGCAGGTCGACGAGGGGCGCTAGTGGTGCCCAGCATCTCCGGCAGCAACTCTATCCAGCACGTGTCGCCGGATGTGGTGACTCCAGATACCGCCAACGTCGAGGAGGCGCAGCCGGCGGCCGCTCCGGTGCCCCCTCCCGCCGTCGCCAACATGACCGCGCACCCGGAGGTCGCTCTGGTGACACCACCTCCCGGCAATGCCAACACCGAGCAGCCGATCGCACCGGTGCCTCCTCCCGCCATAGCTAAGGCGCAACCGATTGTGCTTCGTCGTAAGGCATCTCGGCGGGAGAATGATACCGGTGTATCGACATTAGCCGAGCTCAACGCCATCTCCAAGGTAATGACTCCGGCCAGCACATTTCATTTCCTTTGCCTTCGATGACTATATAGCTATAGCCAGCGACATCTCATGATATGAATGCAAACTTGTTTTCCCACAGGACACACCTTGCACACTTTTGCATTCCGTGGACGGCGAGCTGAAGGATGTTGCTAAGGGCACAATCATTCAGCCAAATAGCACAGTCATGCATCATAAGGATATGGTATCAGCGGTGTTCAAGGTCCGGCTGGCTCGGGTGTTGCCGGGATGCGAAGACATTGACCCCCCAACCCAACCTCAAGGCGCCGATGAACATAAGACCCTTGCGGGTTGCTTCGGCTGGGTCTTGACATGGCCGAAGACCCAGATTCGGCTTGTGAAGGAACAACAAGTTACTCAGCCGCCACGCATGGAATAAGTTACTGAGCCACCGCCATGTTCGGCACCAGTTACTGAGCCGGCGCCGCCACGTATGGTGCCACCGCCTCGGCGGCCACAACAAGTTGTCTCCGCCAACACCTCCCGTCACCAGAAGTTGTTGGCCGCCGCTTTACCGCAGCCACCACCAGCACCACATGGCAAGGCCGTCGCTGCATCATACCCAGTACTGGTTGAGGACATCAACGATGATGATGATGACAACCCAGATGACTGGCTCAACACCGGCGCCACCGACTCTCTGTTCATGCCAAACATGCTGGAAGAACCCTACCGTGTCCGTGAAGATCCAAATGCTCGCACCAAAGCATGCACGCGTTTGGACTTCCATGGTGCCCTAGAGGAGACGCCTCCGGATGCTGGCGCCGCTGATCCTAAAGTCAATACGGGAAATATTTTTAGCCCCAACACACTCCATAAGGTGGTGAGCGGCGGTGATCAGTTGGCAACCGGCTGTGGTGAGCAGTTGGAAACCGGTGGTCCCATCCAGAAGAAGCACCACCGGAAGAGGACCAAGAAGGATAAGCCGTCTGCGAGCCAGCAGCCTATCGGTCCGAAGAGGCCCAGGGTTCACGATGACCCGATGTCACAACCCGCTAAGGGCACCTTGCAGGGCATAATTCATGAAGCTGGAAAACCGATCATGACTGAGGAGCAGGTCGCCCACGCGAGTGGAGCGATGGTGAGCCTTATGCACGGTATCCTGTATCTGGAGGAGGGCCTTCTTAAGGAAACAAATCCATCGTACCCGGTTTTCCCGGTGAAGGTTCCAGCGGACGTGGGCTTCGTCGATGATCACCCCGCGGATATCTTCTTCATATCGTACGAGGACGTCTTCAAGCTTTTCAACGCCAAACGGCTGGACTATAACTTGGTCCACCTATATGCGCTCTAGCGGGCGATGAAGGTCAACGGAGAGGAGAACCCTGGCGTCGCGATAGCGGACCCCTACTACATGCGTGAAGGCATGTTGATGAATCCAGCGAACCGTTCCAGAGCAAAGGAGTACCTCCAAAACTTCCTGCTGGACAACAAGAGTAAAAAAGACATACTTCTTCCTTACTTTCCCGAGTAAGTGCACACTCACTCGGCCGCCGTAATAACTTGTCATTTCTTAGCTCCTTTTCCAACATTCTTTCGTTTCAACTGTTTTGCGCAGAGACATATACTGCACATTGATCCTCGTTGCCCCGAGGTACTCGCTAGCCGTCTACTTAGACTCGGGGAGTGAGGGAAAGACAAAAAACTACGCCTACATCAAGGGTGTTCTAGATGATGCTCTCGAGGGATACGCCAGGAAGGGAGGCGACTTCAGGAAGGGGGCGGAAAATGTCAAGGATGGCAGACACATGTTCAAGCACGTGATCAAGTTCCCCTGCGTCAAGCAGCCGCCTAACAGTGTCAAGGAGGCCTTCTACGCCCTCCATCACATGCGGGCGATCATCCAGAACGAACACAGGCTTACAACGCCAGCTAGTGTCCGAGGATGGGCCGAAGAGCATGCAAGGATCGAGGACGCTGAACTTAGGGACGACTTCTTCCGCATCCAGAATCAGATTGCGACTATCTTGCAAGAAGATGTCATCACAAGGGGCGGAACCTTGTCCTATGCCAGACCGTTGGCTAAGCGCGAGATTGAAGACCGGTTACAGAAACAGCGTGACACTAGGACATGGACAACGAAAGATTGCTACAAACCGTTCCCGGAGCCATGCCAACCAAAGTGATCTTCATGATTCTTCCTAGTCGTTTAAGCATGTATGTCAATCGTGTGTGTGTGTGTGAGGTGTAAACTTATAACTTGCCTTAGTCAAAAGCATCGTTGTTGGACTTATTTACTTTTGTATGCGGGATACTTATATATAACTCTTTGCTTAGCTCGAGTACTTTCCTTTGTCGACATGCATGTGAATCCTTCATTCTGTCGGTTGCATATGATATATGGCTTTGTCGACATATGTAACTCTTTTCTTATAGCTTGAATACTATATATATGGCTTTGTCTACAGAGATGCCGAGATGCTACGTGGTGTACAAAGGATGGGTACCAGGAGTCTACGATGAGTGGGAGGATTGCCAGAAGCAAGTGAACAAGTTCAGCGGCAACTCCTACAAGGGGTATCCAACGAGAGAGCTAGCGGAAGCTAGGTGGAGGATCCACCTCCTAGGAGAGCGGAGAAACAACAACCGGATGAAGACCTTGATGATCGTGCTCCCAGTCTTGCTCACCATTGCGGGTGTAGTCTACTCGGTCTTTTGGTGACATGTGTAGTGTGTGTAATATGTAATGTGTGTAATGCATGGACTTGGGCTATATATGCTCTAACACTTATAATATTCGGGAACTTTGTCACTATATTATGGATCTAATTGTTTGTGATGATATATTTGTTTTGTACTGTATGCTGTGTATTCTGGTATATCTATATATATTTTTGTGCATTGCTGTCTATAAATACCAGAAAATATTAGTTTTTTTTGGACCTGCACGAAATATCAGTGGCGCATCTCACAGGTCTTTAGTGGCGCATTGTCTATTGGTGGCGCATATAGCAATATGCGCCACGCATAATCCTCTAATGGCGCATATGCTATATGCGCCACCAATATTCACCATATGCGTGGCGCATATCGTGATGCGCCACCAATAAACTGTTATTGGTGGCGTGGCATGGGTGGCGCATACCATATGCGCCATGCATATGAAAAAAGGTGCGCCACCTATAAGCTTTTTTCCACTAGTGTGTCTGTTTGGCACACCAGGAATAGTGCAATCTCGGCCAGGAAACGAAGATGCTCTCACAGACGATTTGGGCCCACGTGTCATATACATCCCCTTCCTACAGATATCTCACATTTGATTTGGCCAAGCATCTCTCGCCGCCACCAGGTCTATGACGCTCGCGTACCTCACCAACTACTGCCCACTCCTATGCATCTGGCGCAGGTGCCGCGGCGCATGTGACCTCTGCCCAGTGTTGCCTACTTTGCTATGTTGGGAGTTCAGTTGCGCTGCTTTGAGCTCTGCCGCCATCATGGCTCCGATGAGAAATTACCGCCGAAGTATGCCCAGCGCCGCCATGGCATCTCCATCAATTCCCACGAGGCCTGGAGTGCCACCCGACGGAGAGAAAACTGAGCTGCATCCCTCCGACCGCATCCTCGCGACGCGGCGGCGCCCACGATATGCCGTCGTGCATCTCACCGGTGCTGCTTCTCTACCGAAACATCAAAGTGGGTGAGCTCGAGGTCGGCTAGACTCCTTCCGCTGTCGTGCGTGGAGCGGGACGGCGACCATCGGCTCGAGCATTGCCTCTCAAGCTCGTCACTCGCGCTTCAGGACGTAGGTTGTAGGTGCGGGTCGCCGCCGGCTCGGGTTCCAACGGTCGGGCAGGGCGTCCCCGCCAGAGATGCATGACGGTAGGCTGTAGGATTGGCACGCACGAGGCTATGGCCGGAGCTGCTACTCTAGTTCTTCTTGGCGGCCATGTTGAGAGAAAATGGGAGGAGAATGAGGGTTGAAGATAGATATGACAAGTGGGCCAACACTGTCAGTGGGAGTAACATTTCTTAGTTTTTTTTCTAACTTGGAAAACAGACATAAGGTTTAGAATAGACCAGGATTAACAAGTTCGGAGCGCCAATTTCAGGGATTCAAAGTTTAGGGTTCGATTTAACTTTCATCTATAAGTTCAACATTTGTTTTGGACTTTTTCCAAGATAAAAATTAAGAAAGGAAGGGTCACCAGGCTTGACCTTCAGCGGTTGTGCAAGATGGCATTCCGCACTGCAGAAGCGCTGCCGCCGCATGTGTCTCCTCCATTGCCTCCCGCAACAAACAACAGACAAAGCAGAGTAGCCGGAACCAAAAATCTATTTTCTTTACAATGATTTTCCATCACCATAGGATCATACGTCACCATGAATCTCAGTAGACATGAGGAAAACACGAAAGCTAGTTGATGAAAATATCCCATACAAAAAATTTGGAAACAAATCTGAGCACACATCTACAAAAACAAACGGATCTGGAAAGATAGGGATCAAGAAAAATCACCAACAATCAGCCGCCATGTTTCTGTTGTTGATGGATGCAGCTCACCATGGCCATGCCTCGCTGTCGCTTAGGTCGGATGCAACAAGATTTCAGCCCAGTCTTTTCTTGGCCGTCGCAGGGAGGAAGAGCAGGTCGGGGGGTTGGGCAGGTTCTTTCCGCCGCACCTACATGGCAGAGCACAACCCTCCTCCACAGCCGCGCGTCGTTCTTCCTCCACCTCCACGGTGCTGCAATTTCTATCCATGGATGTACCAGCAGCTGCGGTGTGGATCCATGGTCGGAAATTTCGTGGAGTTTACGCAGTGATGGACAATCCCTCTACATCGGGATCCCTGGCTGCAGGAGGAGGGCGGCAGCGTCAATCGCATGAATTCGAGCGAGCGGCAGCGGGGAACGGTATGCCGGAGGGAGGACGGAGAGGCGGCGGTGGCGGGAGGAGGACAGAGTGGTGGCGCCGAGAGTGGTGCGGGAATCGTCGGCATGGGACAAAGGCGTTGAGCAGGTAGAGTCCCTGCCAGCATCGGTCTGACGAGTACGAACGAGTACGAAGGGGACGGAGGAAGCCATGAAGGGCGACGGGCGACGGAGAAAGGAAGGGAGCGACGGGCCGATTTTTTTGATGTATCTACACCATTTTTTACAACATTGTGTAAACAACAAGCCAAAAAATATCATTTATTGACTAAGATATTATTTTTCACGTATCCTCGATAAGCACCAAATAAAGAGGCCTCGAGTCCATACATCCTATCACGCTGAACATCATAAACAAAGTGTATTGTGTTCAAGAGGACTTAAGACAACATGAATATACACCAAATAAAGAGAGTTTATTTGTAACATCTCTTTTTCCGCCATTTCTCTCCACATCATCTATCAGTAAGCATCTCAGCTATGTAATAAAGCCATTAAGTCAAAATATCAACACATGAATATAAATCTAGTTTATGAGATGTATACTTAGTAAATGACATTTCACTTTAGCAACAAAATAAAATAAAATTATGTGTCAAAGAGGTGGTATGAAAGAGTAGCAATCATGTCCATAAACAGAATCATCAACTTAATACATATATGTAATGCTCCACACACAAACAATATATATGATGGAGGACTTAGGACATATACAATGCTAGCCACTTAGAAATGCGCCTAAGTGAATTAAAATAAAGATTACTAAATACGATTAAGAGCTAAGCACCCTTGCTAGCAACGCTGAGCACTTAATTCGATTGCTAGTGTATTTTTCTTAGACCTTTCACAATGGGTGTATCTTAGCACGGTATCATAGGTAAAATGGTGATGTGACACCCTAATTAATGATGAAAGAGAGTGGTGTTGTATCTTAGCTAAGCTACAACCCTTGCACGGTATCATAGGTAAAAATGCATGGCTAGCCCAATCACATACATGCATGTACCCAAAATCAATTAATGTTTTTTTTTTGAACAAAACGGGCAATTTTGCCTCATCTATACCTAATAATAAAGGACGTAAGGTTTCCGTGGTTCGTTTGTTGGTTCGTTCGTCCAACATTTTTCTGAACCGATATACCCTTCCACCAAAATACATATTACCCTCAATGCCACCGGTAAGTGAAAAAACTGTTCACCAAACTACATATTACCCTCAATGCCACCGGTAAGTGAAAAAACTGTTCGATTTATTTGTTGATTGACCCCGAGCAGGCCTTTGTGCCATGGGCTCAGGCGCTCAGCCGATCTCTACACCAAGACGAGCCGATATTTACCAGACATAATATCCGCCGAAATTGACCCCTACATCTTCCCTGGTGTTTGAGGAATATAATTAGTGAAGAATCCGGCTAGAGAAGGGGAAAGGGAGGCGTTGGCGCATGGTGCGGCGGCGCCGGTCGCAGCAGGGCTGCACTCCAACCATCAGGCGTGGAGCGCTCAGCTCAATAGTTGGATTCTTTACATGGATGCGATCTTCCTGGTGTCTGGTCCTATCCTTGATTCTTATGCCTCTGAGCTCCATGACGCCTTGGTCTCTGGTGCCCTCTCGCCATGGCGCCTCCGTCTCCGGTGCCCCATGCCTGCAGTCTGCTGCTAATGAAGCTGCTGCCCTCGGCCTAAGTCGATCCCCAACTCCCGTCCCATGACAGTGAGGGTCACCACGCCTCAAGCGGCTAGAATCCTCCATGTGTGCATGTAGCAACCTGTCCAATCCACATGTGTAATTGTGCATCCTTCCAATCTAATCAAGGAACAATTCAGGTGGAGAACTGGAGGTGGAAGCCTTATTTTAGCGATTGCTGCTCCTAGGAGGAAGCCCACTGGAGGGTTGGTTGTCTTGCGATTGACTCGTGCCTGCCTCCGGGAGCGAGGGGTGCTCAAGCCATCCGGCGTCAAGGCCGGCGTGCACGCGGCGGTCGAGGCCCTAACGCTCAAGGTGGAGGCTGGCGCAGCCGCGCGCAGGTTGCTGTGCGCCGTCCAGTACGTCAGCGTCGCCGCGCACGAGGAGATGCGGCATGCCAGGTGAGCACTCTCAAGCGTATTGTGCTCTATATACCGCGGCGTCGAACATGTACGACTACAGGCCGGCCGGGTGCACTGTCAAATGCAACGTCCTAGCGTTTTGGTCTTGTGGAGGCCGATAAGTTTGTTATAGTGAGGACTTATTGTTATGAAATTTAATGCTTATAGCAGAATTGTCATTAACAACTTACTAAACTCAAAGATAGATACAATAACAGAACCAGCTACGATTTTTCAGAAATAAGACATTGAGCTAAAGTTCGTGCAAATCTTTCATGGTTTGCGGAATGCGAAGTTGCAGGTGAGGTCAGTACTATAATCTTGATTTACTTCATGACTAAATGTGAATGTTTCTAATTAGACAACTTCATTTGTTTTGTTGATTTACTTAATCCCAAAAACAATCAATTGCTATTATTAACACCTGTCTCATGTGTCAATCAAACTTTGATTTTGTCATATAAAAGCAAAATACAGTAGTAGTGTTTTAAAAGATAGCATTAGGAGAGTGGAAGTAACTGCGTATATACTATATACACAGGCCACTGCGTTCAGAAGTGCTGGTGATTTGGTTGTTCTTTGTGTATTAAGTGGAAATATCAGTAGCTGTTCAAATAAATGAATACAAATTATGAGGAGAGTTATATTACTCAGTTTGTTGTGGTAGAAGGACTATGCATGGTTGATGCACCTGAAAACTGAAATATCTTGATAATTTAGTTAATTCGGGTTAGTTAACTTAATCGACACCTTGGTTCCTCCTGGACAATTTATCTGCCATTCTCTGCTTTCTCTACTTCTGACCATGAGAGAGATGAAGGCCTTCACATAGCGGGGTTGGGTGGCGCCGCAGCGCACGGATCTTGGTGGCCTCGCTTAGGTGACACATAGAGTAGGTAGTGGTGGCGGACCTCAACGTGACGCCGTCGTGGGCGCGATGGAGCTAGCTGGTTTATGCGGTGTAGTGACATAAATTTGTTTTACGTGTCCTGAACTCCTGATGCAAAAAAAATTATCTCCCCCGTTGCAACGCACGGGCATATTTCCTAGTTTTATTAAAAAAGTAGAAGAGAATTGACCGGTTCATTTGCAGGGGAACCGGCCGAAAACCCGTACAATGCACCAATATCGCCATAGACGACCACATTAGGCACACCACCACAGCCAACCCGGCTACCCACACGAGACACCGACACACAAGGAGAGCCGCATCAAGGTTGCCAAACAATGTCATCGTCATCACTCCTCCACGAGCCAGCGACTCCGACTTCACCGGCGGCAACCCAATCAGAGCTTCGCAAACGGCGCCGGAGCCCATGCCGGTCCATGCCACCAATTGGCCACACGCGCCAAGGACAGACAGCTCCAAATCAGACGACGAGCTTCACAAGGGAATTATGCTGGACTTGCGCCGACCGAGCACTCTGCAAACCACCCGCCACCGGTCATCGTCGCCACAGAGACTACCGCAGCTCCGACTCCACAACAGCACAGCAAAGCAGAAGAACCCATCGGACACGCTGGGTAAAACCGACTAACGAAGCCCCGCCGCGACCCATCTTCCGCTCGAGTCCTCATCTTTGCCAAACTGCACACCTGGACCTCACACAGCAGCTTGACGACCACCACCATCCCACAATACCTGACCGCAGTCAACTCCGAGACGATGCCCCCAACAAGGAAGAGACACCACAGCGCCTCCATCGCCTGATCTGAGATCAGAGGTTTCCCTCTGGAGTCGAGGCCGCAGGCGCAGGTTGCGCACACCTCGCGACGATGCTTCCAAGAAAGAAGTGACACCCACGGGCGCCATCATCGCCCGCTCTGGCCAGCCGGAGCAAGGATTTCTCCTGAGGATGCGCAACGACTGCAACCTGAATCGGCCACCACAGGCCACCACCATGCGCGCTGAAGCCCGCCGCTCACCAACCCTCGCCAAAGACAGCTCTGCACCACCAGGCCGAAAAATCAATTAATGTAGATACAACACTTTAGAGACAATGCATTGTGATAGTTGTCTCTTAAAATAAACCATTGTCTAGGATATCGCGCTAAGATACAATGCATTGTGAAAGGCCTTATAACGAGATCGCTGGTGTAAATGGCTAACTGATGTGTCCAACGCGCGACGCTAGCAAACAAAACTCACCGACAGGCCAAACCCATCACGCAACGGCATCGCCCACCTCACTCCCATCTCAAGAACCTTCCCTCTCTTCAATATGGCTTGACCGTGCTGCCCGACCGCCCCCTCTCCGCCGCCGCCGCCGCCATTCCCGACCGCCGGCAGCGCGCCGCTTTTCCACATCTTGGATTCTCGATTCGGCGCAGCTCTGCTACAATTCTGGTCGATCTCGCGCCGCCATGGTTTTTTTTTTTGGCTCGTTGCGTGCTCCCGTGTCCGGCCACTCGGGGCTTCGTCGCTCGCACTGTGCAGGTGCTTGATGATCCCTGGCGAGCCACCTCACAGGTTCCTCTCCGACCCCTTGGCGAAGAGCATCTGCAATGCCCTTGTCGACGTGGGAAGGCTTTGAGGAGGCGAGGAAAGCTGTCCGTGAGGCGCCTCCGCGGCGGACAATGGGACGTCCATGAGCACGCGGCACATGATCTGCCAAATCGGCTAGTATGGATGCTTCCCCAAATTTGTCCTTTGCACAGCATCGGGGGTATCCATTCATCTCCTCAGTTTGCTAATTTGACCTACTATGGCGCCATGATAAGCCTTGTTCATTGCAAACACGTGCGGCATGACCATTAATCAGAGCAGCAGCAAAATAGATTGGACACCTCTTCGAAGGAATTGATGCCGATCAATGCTACCACCAAGTCTGCTCTAGCAAATCGCTGTAATCACTAAAAAATTGTGGACAGGAAGGCGTTTGCAATGTCTTCATGTTTGCACTCCAGGCCACGAAGCTGCTAGAGTCATGGCCTGCAGCTTGAGTAGATCACCCGAGGCAGAAGATTAGCGAGCACATCTCATCCTACACCTGCAATGCTTGGATTCCTTGCAACTGAATTTTGCGTAGGTTCCACAGGACCAATCCAAGAGGTGTTGTACGTGTGCTCAGAAAATCACATGAGAACCCGGAGACACTTGTAGTCAGTCCCGTCGTCGAGGCTCTCCATAAGACATGCGCTCTTACGCGATCCCTCAACGACGCTGGCTTAGCCGGCGCTGGCCAACCAGAAATCTTGCTACTTCAGATGGAGCTGAGATGCGGAAGGCCAACCAAAAATCCTGCTGCTTCAGATGGAGCTGAGATGCGGAAGGCCAACCAGAAATCCTGCTGCTTCCGATGGAGCTGAGATGCGGAAGTGAGATGCGCCCATTGCCCGTACCGGCTCGGGTGCCCGTCCGGCCGGAGCAGCATCATCGTCGCGCCGCTCCTTCTCCTCATATATGAACTGAACAAGCCGATCTAGGTTTTTTGGGCGACGACCAACGAGCGATGCGGGACAAAGACCCCATCCGGTTTTTCTTGCGATCGGCCAGGTTTTTTTGACGTACGAAAAAAGGATACGGCGATCGGCCAGGTTTTTTTGACGTACTAAAAAAAAGATACGGACAAAGACAGAGCAGCGAGCGGTTTTTTCACGTACCACGGTTTTTAACCATCACGACCTCAAGCCGTATTATTAGTAGAGATATGTACATAAGGTATGTGTGAGAACTAAGGAGTGCTAAAAATATAAGTATGAATCACCATTGGATATATACTCTAACTTGAAGTGGTATATACTCCTTTTTAAAGAGTATATGGTGATTAAGAAAGGGTATACACAACTTTTTCAATAGGTATATACTGTATGTAGAAGTGGTATATACTCCATATTCCAATAGGTATATGGTGATTTTTGAAGGGGTATATAATGATTTTGTAAAGGGGTATATACTGATTTTTGAAGGGGTATATACTAATTTTGTAAAGGGGGTATATACTACTTTTTTGTGAGCGAGTATATACCTTGTTGACATGGTATATACTACATTTTTTAGTGGGTATATACCACTTTGCAACTAAAGGAGTATATATAGATTTTTTCAAAAGTAGTATATTATTCTTTTTATTTCAAAGTAGTATACCACTTGTTTTCACGATGAAGTATGCTCATCTACACATTATTATTTGTGCATAACAAACATGAAGTATATTTGTCTGAAAACACGAGTATGTACAGTACAGAGAACAAACGATCGAGGAGCTGTCCAGCAAAAAAAAAAAGTTTATTCTTCCAATCATAAGGCCACACTGATAAAAACAATAGTAGATAAATATACCAATTTCCTGTTGGAGTATAGATGTACACAAGATAACACCTTCTATAATCATGAACATGACTCGATCAGTTGTGAAGATGCAAAGCTAGCTGTTAACTAGTTTCCATATACTTCGTATACTAGCCAGATTTGCCATGCATACATTATGGATCCATTAAGCCTATGCATCATCGGCGAGTTGCGTCGGCACAAAACGAGCTGGTCCTGCGCCAACAATAACCGGCGTCGCGCCGTCGCTCACGCGTGGCCGACCGTCAGCTTCATGCTGCACCACTCGCAACCAGCGCGCGATGAGGGATTTAAACTTACATGCAAACAGGTCCATCGCCATCGTCGTGCGCGGACACATCTCGTTCTCTTCCGTCTTCATTGAACCACTGCTGGCCGCCTCTCGTAGCCTTTGTTAAGCCGTCATCATGCCGCCGCCAGTCACATCCCATCCTGTATACTTCATGGTGCCATGTCGCAGGCAGCATCTCATCTTCATCACGGAGCGCGCCGCCGGCCACATGCGTCTCGTCTCCGCGCCTGTCGTCAATCCGCCCGGCTGTAACTAGAGAGATGCAATGAAATATAAGCAGAGAATCAACGCGTATCACAGCTGCATAAATTAATGCAACAGAAAATTTGATACTGTAACTCCGTTTACCGATGGTCACCGGAAGAGGTGTCGACGCCGCCGGAGATTTTGTTGGCCAACACCTGCGGCCATCTGGTCTCGTTCGTATTAATACGGGCAAACGCTGGCGTCCGAACTCCCTACAAATATGGATCAAATTTTCAAATAAACCTTATCCATGCATAGAGATAGATACGATAGGTAGTTAATTATTTATTTTAAATAAATAATGCATACCGGGCATGCATGTTGGAACCCATCATCGCGTCCATCATTGCGTTTTGGTGTTGGAGTATGTACACCATATCTAGGGTATACATATCCCATTCTCGGGATATATATAAAACATCATGTATTTTGTACGTATTGAGCATGGTGCCCTGGTTATTTTACCTATATATATATAGGAAAATAAGATCGAAAATTGCTGGCTACAAAGAAGGGTAACTACGCACTGTTTGAGAAATCAACACGTGTATAACGCCGTTTGTCACAACGATACACTGTGATCGGCATGCCCTATTCTCTCTCTTCGTCATTCTCTGTCTCATGTCAAACCGGGCTAGCCTCGCAGAGATAAAGGAGCAGATTATGTCAGACCAGAGTACAACATAAAGGAACAAGCTACGTCAGATTAGCATGTGAACCTATTGAAGATTCTGATCCCAAAGGAATCTTTCGAGTCTATAGCTAAACAAATCTGATTCTAGTGCTAATCGAGTCCAAGGAAATAAAAAATTGTGACGACCCACTGTAATCGTTATTGTCTTGACAGAACTGGTATATCATTATCAGAAAAAGTCGGTTATTTTCCCAAAAAAGTCGGTTATTCCCACTTCTTTTATTTTGAGGTCCTGCTAAGTGAGCTAAACAGCTGGTGTGATTTTTTCTTAGCTAGACTCATCTCGTGAGTCAACTTCTTTCTGACAGAAAACACTAGCACACTACACACGAACTGGCTTGCTCTAGAATTAGGAGTACTAATCCGCTTTGACACCTCCGAAAAGCACTAGTCACCCTGCTCAAAATTACTGGTATTCACCCGGGTAGCAGGCTAGCAGCAGGCAGTCGGACCTGCTTCGTTTTTTGCTTGGGAGGCCTGACTCACGGGTAGCAGCAGGCAGCCTATTCGAATCTATTAATGCAACACAGCCAGAGTCGTCAAGTGGCCTAATTTTTTATCAGGAGCACGCAAGGCCAAAGTCTGTCAAGTGGCCGTTATGTGACCGTTTGAGATCAACAACATCCAACGGTTGGTGTCATAGAGGTAGCTAGCCCCTATTGCAGAAAATCCACTCTCATATATATATGTCGAGTCGCTATTCTGCACCCGAACCAGCGTACGCACCGAGCCAGCGTACGCACCGCATGTTCCATCCGTTCCGAGCGGAACCGTTCCACCGGCTCGCGGGCATCAGATCGAGTGAACAGACAACATAAAGAAAGCCGCATGCGACGTAAAAATTCGGTTAGGACCCATCCCATGTCGCACGCACCAGCCCGAGGCCCGAGCGCACAGGCGACATAATAAAGCGGCATGCGACATAACTTTCGGTCAGGAGCTAAACCTGCTAGCTCCATCGACCACCAAAGGTTAAATACCAATTTCGGTTTGACGTAAAGAGTTCAGATTACCAGCATAAGATTTACATGACCAAGGAAACTGCTAGGATAACGCAATTGCAACAAGATAAATACCCATGTATGAGCTTCATTTATTTCAAATTCCTAAACATAATGCCAATTATAACACTAGAATAAATTTCTTTTGATTGGTACTTTCACAAAGAACCTAGCTGGGCATGGCCACTCTTCAACACATGATTGGAGATAGCATTGACACCAACAAAATTTAAAAAGATGCAAAGTTACATATCTAAAGATTCATTTTTTACAACAACAATAATTATGTCAAGTGAAATTTATAGTTACCAACGAAGTCAACACAATGCAATTGGAGAGAAAATCAATGGAGTTCCTCAAGCCCATTAGACTAGTGAGATCAGACAATTTCTTTTTTAACTTGCTAATTATTAACTTAAAGTAAACCTAATAGTTACAGGAGAGGCAAGATAACATTTAGCATTACTGAAGTACTGGTCATAATAACATCTTGCCAACACGAACATGCAATCATCTGTATTTGATCACCAGGGATAAGCGGGTCCACCAAATACAGCGGAAGTTACTCTGGGGCGATCGTGAGGGCGATCGCACGATAGCTAGGGTTTTCCTCTTGAGGGTGGCGGCGATCGACGGCGGAGTGATCCTCGACGGCGAGGACTGCTGCGTGCGGCGGTTGTGGTCTCTGTCTCCCTGCCCTAGCGCTCGTGGAGTGCGAGGTGTAGGGGATTGATGGCATCACCGAACCAATCGATGGGTAGAGGCGGTGGTTCATCCCGAACCCCCTCTCGATCTCCTGCTGGTTTGGGTGCAGATGATCTTGCGGCGGGGCTCTCCACCAGGATGGGTGAGTTGCTGCTGACGGACAAGGAAGCCACTGGGCTTGTCATCTCGGGGATTGGATCTGCGCAGGTTCCACGGCCGCGGTGGGCGGCGGTGGGCATGGTTTGTTCCCCGAGGAGGTTAGTAATTGGTGCCTTGGAGCGATCTATGGAGAAAGCTTGGGGTCTGCATCGCCCGGCGCAGTTCAGGGACATTGGGGAAAACCGATTTGTGGTGCGTTTTGCGACGGAGGGAGACGGGAAGCATGTGATGCGCAATGGTCCTTGGAAATTTGACTTCAATGTTGTGTTGTTGAAGGACTATGATGGATCTGTCCGGCCCTCTGACATGGTGTTTGATTCTATGGAAATCTGGGTCAGAGTGTTGGATCTGCCAATGGATATGATGAACAGGGTTTATGGTGAATTGATTGGCAATTGGATTGGCCGGTTTGTTTCGGTTGAGGTAGATAGTGAAGGCATGGCTTGGGGCAAGGATCTAAAGATCAGGGTTGCTATTCGAGTGGATCAACCTTTAGTTCGAGGAGTCCCTCTGAAGGAATGAGGTAGAAGGGAAGTGGTTTGACATAAAGTATGAGAAGATCCCACACTTCTGTTTTGACTGTGGGTGTCTTGTTCATGCTGTTGAGGGCTGCCAGGCTGGCAGCAAGGATGTGAAGCAGTGGGGTGAGTGGCTGAGGGCATCGCCGCGTAAACCTTCAAGGGCGGCTCCGGTCTCAAGACCGTCTGTGTCTTCGAGTAGTTTTAGCAGTCGGTCTGCAGGTGGTGGTGCAAGGTTTGATGGAGGTGTTAGCATTCGTGATCTCCCTCCTAGAAGGAAATTGGATTTTAATCAAGAAGAATCAAGCTCGTCCCGCACTGGTGGTGTCGAGCACAGATGTGAGGAGGAGTTCACGAGTCCGGGGAAGGACCTCAGGTCAAGGGCCTCTGAAGTTGATGGAGGTAAAGCGCCTATGGAAATCCTTCCTAGGAAAACTAGGCAGGGAACTTTCGTTAGGAAACCCAGAGCTCAAGTGGGTGACCGATCGGGGGAACACTTTCTGGTACCACTGGGTGCCAGAACCAAGAAGAGAGGATCGAAGCAAGTTTGGCTGCCGGTACCTGTTCGGGTGGTAGGAGAAGGAGACTCTGAATCGGCAGGTAAGAGACAGAGGACAGTTTTGGTCTTTGACAGGCTAGAGGATCCATCGGCGGACCCTGCGAGGCAGGGCCGCCGGGAGCAATGATTATCTTAAGCCTGAACTGCCGTGGACTAGGGTTGGACGCGGCGGTAGGCGAACTGCGGGGTCTTATTAGATCATACAACCCAGCGGTGGTTTTTCTAAGCGAGACTAAGAAGAAAGCAAGTGCTATGGACAAATTGAAATGGAGCTTGGGTTTTTCAAGTGGTATGGCTGTTGATTGCAATGGGCGTAGTGGTGGGTTAGCGCTGTGGTGGAGGGAGGATGTAGTGGTCTCGGTGCGGCCGTGGTGCCAGTATTTCATTGATGCGAAGATTGAGTTTGGCAGCAAAACCTTGCGGTTCTCAGGTATCTACGGTGAACCACGGACTGAGCTCAGAGGTAAAACATGGGAGGCGTTACGTTTTCTCCGGCGGCAAGACGATCTCCCATGGCTGTGTGCCGGTGATTTTAATGACATTGTGAGCTCTTCGGAACAGCGCGGAGGAAATCCTCGGAGCGAGAGCCAAATGGAAGCTTTTCGTGAGTGTTTGTCCGACTACGGACTTACATACCTTGGCTTCTCGGGCTATGAGTTTACATGGGATAATAAGTGTGAAGGAGGTGACAATGTCCAAGTAAGGCTAGACCGGGGAACGGCGACGGCGCCCTTTCTCGCTCTATTTCCTTTAACTCAAGTTGAGAAAGTTGTCACTGAAGAGTATGATCACATGGCTTTGTTAATTAGAGTTCAGGAGGATCTGCTTGCTCGTTGTCCAGCGGGACGCAGAGGCTTCCAATTTGAGGAGATGTGGCTCAAACACGAAGGTTATGAGGAGATGGTGAAAGAAGCTTGGCAAAATGGCCGAAATGGAGACGCTAGCATCCATGGCTTGTGGCACAGGCTACGAGATATGTCAAGGGATATGAAACGCTGGAGTTTCGAAACGTTTGGCTCGGTTCGTGCTGAACTCAAAAATTTAAAGAGCAAATTGGAGGAAGCAAAGTTGGAAGCGAGGATCAATGCATCTTTCGCGGAATGCAGAGCAATTGAACTTAAACTACATGATATCTATGAGAAGGAAGAAATCATGTATCGGCAACGCTCTAGGCAAGAGTGGCTGAAGGCGGGAGATCAGAATACGAAATATTTTCAGAACTGAGCTTCTCATCGGCGGAGGAAAAACACAGTCCGGTGTCTTCGGAAAAGTGACGGTACCTTGTGCAAAACCAACGAAGGAATGAGTAGAATGGCACAGGCGTTCTACCAAGATTTGTATACTTCTGAAGGTTCAGTGGATAGGGATGCAATTCTTAATCTTGTTGCACATGCGGTATCAGATGACATGAACAGTACTCTGTTGGCGCCCTTTTCTGACAAAGAAATCGAGGAAGCTCTTTTTCAAATGGGCCCGACTAAGGCCCCTGGGCCGGATGGACCGCCGACGCTGTTTTTTCAAAGACACTGGTCTTTTCTGAAGGAGCATGTGAAAGGACGAGATGTCGCCTAGAGGGGGGGTGAATAGGCGTTTTAAAAACAATTACGGAATTGGCTTGAAGGAATGCGGAATTAAACTAACGTTTATTTTCTTCAAGCACAAGACCTAAAAATGCTAGGCTCAACTAAGTGCAACAACAACAACTAGATATAAGCAAGATAGCACAAGATATAATTCACAAGTGATAAGCAAGATATAAGTACTTCAAGCATGATGGCTATCACAAGGAAATAAACTCGGGTATAGAGATAACCGAGGCACGCGGAGACGAAGATGTATCCCGATGTTCACTTACATAAAGTAAGCTAATCACCGTTGGAGAGATGCGGGTAACCACGAAGGCCCCCGAACGCCACGAAGGCTCACCTTCTTCTCCGAGTCCCCCACGAAGCTAGGGACCCCTTCTTATGGTTAGCTTTTCCTCCACTCCGGAGATGGCAAGCTCCACAACCACTTCACAACTCCCACGAAGGGGAAGCCCGGGCCTCTTCACAATCTTCCACGAAGAGGACACCGTGGCACAACCACCGAGCCAACTAGGAGGTCACCCTCCAAGAGTAACAAGCTCACGGTCTCTCACTCGAACAAATCGTAATGGAGAGCTCAACACTATGCAAGGATGCAAAGCAAGAACACAAGGGAAAGTGCTCAAATCCTTCTCTCTCAAATCCCACCAAAGCAACAAATGCTATGGAGGAGTTAGAGAGGAAGAACAAGGGTGGAGGTCAACCAATGACTCCAAGATCTAGATCCCAAAGGTTCCCCTCACTTAGAGGAGGAATGAGTTGGTGGAGATTGTAGATCTAGATCCCCTCTTCCAAATCCCTCAAAAATATGCAAGAATCATTGGAGGGAAGAGAGAGGGAGCAAGCTCAAGAGGCTCAACAATGGAGGTGAGAGAAAGGCTCAAGAACACCCTAGAACACTTAGAAAACCGTTGGGGAAGAAGCCCCCTTTTATAGGGCAAGAAAACTGCCCGTTAGGGAGATTTTTCGGTCATTCCGGAGCAGCCCGGAGCAGCCCGGAGCAGCGCCCGGAGCAGCTCCGGCCGGTACTCCGGAGCGAGTACCCGGCCACTGCTCAGCCCGGAGCAGCCCGGAGCAGCTCCGGACGTCACTCCGGATTTGCAAATACAGCAAAACCACTCATACGAAAAACGCGATAACTTTTGCATCTGAACTCCGTTTTTAGCAAACTTGGACTTTTTGAAAAGCTTAGAAAAAGTACTACAACCTTATGCAGAGAAACACCAAGAAAAGTCAAGAGGAAAAATACCAAATGTGGAGAGGTGTGAAACCTTCGAAAGTGAAGAACCGGTAAAATCTCTCAACTCGAAAACGCAATAGAAGATGCATTTGGATTCCGTTTTCGATGAACTTGGGCTTGTTGGAAAGCTAGCAACAAGCTCAAGAACCTCACATAGAGAAACACCAAGAAGCAACAAACTAGGAAGATGCAAAGTATGCAAAGGATTGAGCTCCCTATGACGATGTGATCAAGTTACCCAACCGAAAGCCCCTCTTGATAGTGCGGCTATCTATCCTATAACCCGGTCTCCCAACAAACACCTTGAGACCGGTAAAAGGAAAACCTAGCAAGGACATACCTTTGCCTTGAGCATCCCACTTGATCTTGATGATGATGCTTCATACTTCCGTCAAGCCGGAATGCTTCACTTGATCATTGTTGCTTCGTGAAGACTTCCAATATGTTCCCCCATACACCACTATGGGATACCTTCACTAAGGCATGTCTTCACAAATCTATTATCACCAAAAGGATGACAAGCTTCAAGCATATGATCTTCTTGAGATGCTTATCTTGAACTTTCACAACTCAACCTTGATAAAGAACATCATTTGATTTCATTCTCCCATGGGCCATATTGAATCCTTCTTTTGATGTAAGCCCATGGGAAGATACTTGATTCCACTATTCTCTCTTCATCTTGGTCATATTGGATTCATATCTTCTATTCAATGATCTTGATGCCAATACTTAAGATATATCTTTATCTTCATGGCATCCAAGCCTTGAATCCAACACATGGACTTCAAGCAATTCCTATGAACAATTCCTTCATAAAAATCTCAATGAAAACATTAGTCCATAGGGATTGTCATTAATTACCAAAAACACACTTAGGGGCAATTTACCCTTACAATCTCCCCCATTTTGGTAATTGATGACAATCTCAACAAGAGGGTTTATATAATGAATGATAGAAACTAATATGCAACTTATCCGAGAATAAATTGCATACAAGAGGTTGTATTTGATATGGTCAAGTAACACGAAGCTACTACCGCATATCAAAATCAATTGTATTCACATAAACTACAACAAATATGGTTGATGTGAGTGCAACCAAAATATATAGAGCAAACTCCCCCACAATATATGCACGTGTGATGAACTTGAATTTCATTGCATACATTGTCAAGATAAACCATTGATGGAGTTTACACTATATATTCAACCATGCAAAACATCTAACAAAGAAGAGATGCATGAAAGGCAAACACTTAAGCACAACCAAACTTAAGTATAAAAACCATTTCCCTTAAACCCTCTAAACTTCTCCCCCATTGGCAACGATTGCCAAAATGGATGAAGGAATTTAGAAGGCCAATATAGTATGAGTTCCTCCCCAAGATGTGCATTTCTCATAAAAATGAGTGAAATCATATGCACTTATCAAATTAACAATATTTGGAGGAAGTCAAACCATATTGAGGATCAAAGATTACAAAAAGATGACATAGTGAAGGAAGCTTCAACGAATGAAGCAAGCAAGCAATCAAGAGACCCAAAGAACCAATTGGACACAAGAAGAAGTGATGATAAGAGCTACAAGATGCCTTAAATGAAATACGGAAGCTCCCCAAGGTCCATGCATAAATTTGAATTTTTGTTGCATTTGAATACAATATGCACAAACATGGAATCCTTACTCCCTCTATATCATTTAAAACAAAACATGAGCACGAAAGAATACAAAAGGATCAATACGCTTATCAAAGTTAAATTTAGTCCAAAAAGATTCACGAGATATGAGTGCGAGAAGAAGCAATAAAGAATAAACAAGCACTCATAAATCAAGTTCTTACCAACACCATCAAGAACAAAATGGATAAGAAAGATGGTCGGCAAAGAACGAGGATATCAAGGGAAGAAATTAACACTCTTATGCATATACATTTCTAAGTGGACAAAAAATCATGATGAACAATCCACAAAGAAACATGTATACACAAGAGGTTAGTTGAAATTAAGGAAGACATGATATCCAAGAGAGAGTCATAGAATATACCAAATAGCTTTGCTAGAAAGCATATATAGCCCAAGGCTCCATTTTCCATTATGGTATATTAATAAACTCCCCACGCAAAATCATCAAAGCCATCACAACTAGCAATAAGGGATCAAAAGATAGTCGGGATGCTTTGAAAGGCAACAAGCATAATAAAAAAGGGTACAACTTGCAACATTATCTATATTGCACATGAGAGAGCGTTGAGGAATTAATATGCAATAAATTGCTAAAATGGCATATTTGGGATTGGTGAATCATAAACATGATTTTATATACTTCCCATCATATGCAATCATCTCAACTTGCTCACATATGAAATAAAGATATTTCTTTATAAGACCTTTGCAAGAACCGCAACATTTGCGAATAAATATTATCATGCCAAGAACCAACCTACAAGAGTTGGGATGCTAGAAAAGTATGCATGAATGTTATACTTGTTACCGAGATAGCAATGGTGTGATGTAGTAGATAAGAGTTCACCGGTCATCCTAGCTTGGCTCCAATAAACATATGGTGATAACACCTTCCTTATAAACGAGACAAGCATCCATTGCATCTCCAATGTACCTAAGACATCATTCAAGTACATCTTGGTCCCCAAACTTATTGGGTCCAAAGTGGTTAGACTAACCACAATACATATGATAGACTCCATAAAAATATGTGCATAGTTAAAGATGAAATTTGAATTTCATGCACATCTTAGCCATTTAGGATTTGATGGAGTATAACATATATATTGGATCAAAGAAATCAACTAAGATACAAAAATAAGCATAAAGAGAATATGCATGCACCTATCTTTCAAGATCCAAAGAAGATACGATTTAGACAAAAACACCAAGAATACAAGGAGGTATAAAAGGTGTGGCAAAACACATTATTTGTCCAAATGACATCAAGAGAACAAATCAACAAATGATTTATTCATAAAATTCAACAAATGAACCTAACAACTTATTGAGCATGAAAGAATAAATAAATAAAAGCATGCTCAACAATTTATCTCATTCGAGCAAATAAATCATAGAAGAAGGAATGAGATAACTAACTCCCAAAAGAGCAAGGTTCCAACAAATAAACCAAACCCTCTACACTTTTCACAATGGCACAAGTACCAAAAAGAAAAGGTTTGTCTTACAACAACACACACTTGATGGGGATCAAGAGATGAGACAAAGTCAAGCAAAAAGATCCTCAAGAAGGCAATAAGACAATGGGAGTCAAAATAATTTCTTGGCAAGAAATATGGGCAATAAGATGCAAATTCCAAGGTGAAGATGATCTAGAGGAATTACCACACATATATACGAATACCAGTTGTCAAAGACAAGAAGTTCATATTGGAATTATTTCCCGGTGGTGTATTGCAAAGATATTCAAGATCAACTTCACAATAAAAGGCATATGGTTAAATATTCAAATTAAGCACCATGCACGAAAAAGGATTCTTGGTAGCTCCAATAATAGACAAACAATCATGCAAAGCAATGATTAGAGTATCTTGAAGCAAACGGTTTCCTACTTATGATATAGAGAAATATATTTGAGTAAAACCGCACCAAGAATTCTTACTCAAACCAAGAGCAAAGAAATTATCAATAAAATCATTTAAGAAATAACGGAGCTTGTTTGAGCAAACATGCCACCTAGAAATAAGATAATTAACAATATCAACTCTAAGTGGCAATACCTCAAATGTTCACATTTCCTAGGCTTGTGATATGCATAAGGCATATTACTCCCCCATAATGTGATATTAAATTCTTTTCAACAAAAGGCAAACAAAATCCAACTAGAGATAATTAATGGAGATATAGAATTTGAATTTCTCATGAGCATGGCATACCACACAGTGACTAGATAATCTTGCAATATCAATACTAAGTGGTATTACTCATGTGCACACATTTATAGGATTGTGAGGTGCCAATGGCAAATCACTCCCCCAAAATGGGATGTTCCATTAATCACTCAATAAGAGCCAAATAAGATACCAACAAGATGCATTAGAGGCTCAAAGCAAACACACAAGTATATGATGTGCCAAACAACCAACACCTACTTGAATACACAAGTTAAGAAGGTGTAAGGAACAACATATACAAACACATACTTGGTATAAAACCAAAAACATGCAAAGGGGGCAAGTAACTTACAATGTAAAGAGGTTAAGTACAAGTTACCGCAAAGAGGCACATTGGATATAAAATGATAGTGTTAATAACTTGGCTTGATGAAATAAAATTAATGAAGATCCCTTAATTCTTCATGAGGTAGCCAAGTCTCCAATGCCCTCCACAAACACCTATTGATCAAGTTATAGCTTGTTGGTCCCCAACCAAGTTGGGTCCTAAGAGGTTAGTAACAATAGGCTTGGCAACCCAAATGGTTCTTTTCTTTACACCACTTTGAGTTCCAACAAACTTGGCAAACACATTGCCATCCTTATCTTTCCTAAGAGAATAATCATCATCAACAATGATAGGATTAGATAAGGTACCGCTTAAGCATGAAGAAGCAAAGTGCCCCTTCTCACGGCAAATATAGCAACAAGTGCTTCCCTTTCTCTTCTTCGTTGATTTCTTGATTTGGGAAGCTTCATCTTGTTTCTTCTTGGGAAGTGGCCTATCTTCAACTTGAGGTCGAACTTGAGCTTGACCTTGTGCCCGCTTCCCTTGTTGCTTCTCACTCAAGTGCTTCTTCTTCAATGGGCAAGATCTCACATGATGCCCTTCAATCTTGCACTTGAAGCAAACAATCTTGGCCAAATTCTTGACTTGGTCTTGGCCCTTCTTCTTCTTGTTGCTCTTGGACTTGTTCTTGTTATTGGAGTTGAATCCAAGTCCACTCTTGTCATTAGGGGATTTTTGCACACTCAAAATATTATCGAGTGTGGATTTCCCTTCATGACGCTTATCCAAGTCTTTTTCCAAACTAGTGACTTGGGCCTTGAGCTCTTTGATTTCCTCTACAAGGTTAGTAGTAATACAAGTACTAGAGGAGGTAGAAGCTTCATTGTTAGAGCAACAAGGCATAGCAAGTAATTCATCACAAGATGTAGCAATATTATGCCTAGACAAATTACTTGGACTAGCACAAGATAATATAGCATTTTGGTTCAAAGTAGTGCTAATGTCCAAATGAGGCTCACGAGATGTTTTCTTAGAGATACTTGCCTCATGAGCTAACTTTAGCCCATTATGAGAGATTAAGAGATCCCCATGAGAGCCCGAGAGCTTTTCATGGCTTTCCTCCAATTTCTTATAATTGCTTGTTAGCAACTCAAGTTGAGCCCTTAGCTCAACATTCTCCTTTAATATAGATGCTTCACAAGAAATAGAGTTAGTAGCACAAGCATCATTAATAGATTTAGCATTTGTAAGCTCATAAGATTTAATAGATTGAGATAGGCAAGAATTAGTATGCTTCTCTTCGAATAGCTCTTGCTTGAGGAGATTGAATCTCCATTTCCCCTCATTAACAAGGGAGTTCAATTCCTTAATGGTCTCCTTGTGGTCAAACAAGGTTTCCATTAAGTGTTCGACTTTAGCACGAGCATCATTATTACCACGAAGAGAGGCATACACAATTCCCATCTCATGCAAGAAAGCTTCATTATCATCATCATTATCATCATCATCATCACTCTCATCATAAGGAGATGTGTCGGGATTCAAAGTAGGAGTTACCTTTGAACCGCTTGCCATAAGGCACATGTGAACTTGCGTAGATGATGATGGAACTTCAATAGAAGCACATTCTTGATTTTCGAGTGTAGGACAAACTCTTGCGAGATGTCCATACTCGTGGCATTCATAGCATTGCCTTCTCTTGATAGAAACCTTCTTGGTTCTTCTATTGATTTCTTCTTTAATTATGTGACCCAATTTTTCTTTAATTTCCTCTACATGGTTAGTCATACAACAACTAGAGGAAATAGAATCATTTTGAGTATGGTCACAACTAGAGACAAGCATATCATCACAAAATTTAATCAAGCAAATTTTAGGAGATATGCAAGGACCTTTAACACAAGAATGAGTAAAGAATTTCTTGCAAGAAGTGTTTAGGTCCAAACTCTCTACACCATTAGGATTTATAGAAATAGAATCATTGGTGCAAAGAACAAGACTACCAACATCACATATGATTTCTTCACTCACCGTATCATTACCTTGTGACAAGTCACATGTTGGTGAAGTGGAAGAACTTGAACAATCATCACGACCGGATGTGGAAGCAACTTGGAGCTCTTCATGATGTGAAGGTGAAGAGAGCTCCTTGGGTTCACTTTCAACCTCAAGAGAAATGGACCCACCAAATGACTCTTCTAGCTTGGTCCATATCTCATGAGACGTCTTGCACTTTGAACCCATCAAGCAAACATAAACTATGGAGCTCACAGACAATAAAATTTCATTAAATACTTGAGCTTCTAGATGTAAATTTTTCTCATCCTCTATAGATAGACTTTGAGGATCCATCGGAGGAGAAAAGCCTACATCTAGAAATCGCTCTATATTTGGACACAAAGTCCGAAGATTAGAAAGCATGCGATTTCTCCATAGCATATAATTTGTGCCATCAAAAATAATTGTGTCATTGTGCACTAAATAACTAGCCGACATCTTTACTCTCAAGGCGGTGAAGCCTAAACAAGGAGAGACCTTGCTCTGATACCAATTGAAAGGACGAGATGTCGCCTAGAGGGGGGGTGAATAGGCGTTTTAAAAACAATTACGGAATTGGCTTGAAGGAATGCGGAATTAAACTAACGTTTATTTTCTTCAAGCACAAGACCTAAAAATGCTAGGCTCAACTAAGTGCAACAACAACAACTAGATATAAGCAAGATAGCACAAGATATAATTCACAAGTGATAAGCAAGATATAAGTACTTCAAGCATGATGGCTATCACAAGGAAATAAACTCGGGTATAGAGATAACCGAGGCACGCGGAGACGAAGATGTATCCCGATGTTCACTTACATAAAGTAAGCTAATCACCGTTGGAGAGATGCGGGTAACCACGAAGGCCCCCGAACGCCACGAAGGCTCACCTTCTTCTCCGAGTCCCCCACGAAGCTAGGGACCCCTTCTTATGGTTAGCTTTTCCTCCACTCCGGAGATGGCAAGCTCCACAACCACTTCACAACTCCCACGAAGGGGAAGCCCGGGCCTCTTCACAATCTTCCACGAAGAGGACACCGTGGCACAACCACCGAGCCAACTAGGAGGTCACCCTCCAAGAGTAACAAGCTCACGGTCTCTCACTCGAACAAATCGTAATGGAGAGCTCAACACTATGCAAGGATGCAAAGCAAGAACACAAGGGAAAGTGCTCAAATCCTTCTCTCTCAAATCCCACCAAAGCAACAAATGCTATGGAGGAGTTAGAGAGGAAGAACAAGGGTGGAGGTCAACCAATGACTCCAAGATCTAGATCCCAAAGGTTCCCCTCACTTAGAGGAGGAATGAGTTGGTGGAGATTGTAGATCTAGATCCCCTCTTCCAAATCCCTCAAAAATATGCAAGAATCATTGGAGGGAAGAGAGAGGGAGCAAGCTCAAGAGGTTCAACAATGGAGGTGAGAGAAAGGCTCAAGAACACCCTAGAACACTTAGAAAACCGTTGGGGAAGAAGCCCCCTTTTATAGGGCAAGAAAACTGCCCGTTAGGGAGATTTTTCGGTCATTTCGGAGCAGCCCGGAGCAGCCCGGAGCAGCGCCCGGAGCAGCTCCGGCCGGTACTCCGGAGCGAGTACCCGGCCACTGCTCAGCCCGGAGCAGCCCGGAGCAGCTCCGGACGTCACTCCGGATTTGCAAAAATAGCAAAACCACTCATACGAAAAAACGCGATAACTTTTGCATCCGAACTCCGTTTTTAGCAAACTTGGACTTTTTGAAAAGCTTAGAAAAAGTACTACAACCTTATGCAGAGAAACACCAAGAAAAGTCAAGAGGAAAAATACCAAATGTGGAGAGGTGTGAAACCTTCCAAAGTGAAGAACCGGTAAAATCTCTCAACTCGAAAACGCGATAGAAGATGCATTTGGATTCCGTTTTCGATGAACTTGGGCTTGTTGGAAAGCTAGCAACAAGCTCAAGAACCTCACATAGAGAAACACCAAGAAGCAACAAACTAGGAAGATGCAAAGTATGCAAAGGATTGAGCTCCCTATGACGATGTGATCAAGTTACCCAACCGAAAGCCCCTCTTGATAGTGCGGCTATCTATCCTATAACCCGGTCTCCCAACAAACACCTTGAGACCGGTAAAAGGAAAACCTAGCAAGGACATACCTTTGCCTTGAGCATCCCACTTGATCTTGATGATGATGCTTCATACTTCCGTCAAGCCGGAATGCTTCACTTGATCATTGTTGCTTCGTGAAGACTTCCAATATGTTCCCCCATACACCACTATGGGATACCTTCACTAAGGCATGTCTTCACAAATCTATTATCACCAAAAGGATGACAAGCTTCAAGCATATGATCTTCTTGAGATGCTTATCTTGAACTTTCACAACTCAACCTTGATAAAGAACATCATTTGATTTCATTCTCCCATGGGCCATATTGAATCCTTCTTTTGATGTAAGCCCATGGGAAGATACTTGATTCCACTATTCTCTCTTCATCTTGGTCATATTGGATTCATATCTTCTATTCAATGATCTTGATGCCAATACTTAAGATATATCTTTATCTTCATGGCATCCAAGCCTTGAATCCAACACATGGACTTCAAGCAATTCCTATGAACAATTCCTTCATAAAAATCTCAATGAAAACATTAGTCCATAGGGATTGTCATTAATTACCAAAAACACACTTAGGGGCAATTTACCCTTACAGCATGTATGTCGCTCTGTCAAAGAGTTCCTCGCGGGAGGGGATTTACCAGATGATTCCAATGATATGGTTATTGTTATGATCCCTAAAGTAAACTCACCGGAGTTACTTACCCAATTTCGGCCTATTAGCCTATGTAATGTATTGTATAAAATTGCAGCAAAGACGATGGCAAACAGGCTGAAACGGATTCTTCCAATCCTAATTTCGGAAGAACAAAGTGCATTCGTTCCAGGGAGGTTGATCATTGATAATGTCTTTATTGCCTACGAGTGTGTGCATGCGATCAGAACGAGGAAAAGGAAGAAGCCGTTGTGTGCATTTAAGCTTGACATGATGAAGGCATACGATAGGGTGGAGTGGGATTTTCTGTAGGAGATGCTGCTCCGAATGGGTTTTGCACCAAGATGGGTCGCCATGATTATGAGATGCATTCAAATGGTCCGGTTTTCAGTCAAGCTAAATGGTGTGGTTTCAGACACCTTTTGTCCTTCAAGGGGTCTGCGACAGGGTGATCCGCTTTCACCTTATCTTTTCCTATTCTGCACGGAGGGGTTCTCGGCCTTGCTTCGGCAAGCCCAGGCGGAGCATCAACTTGCAGGCGTGAGCTTTGGAAGGGGAGGTCCGACTGTTACGCACCTTCTGTTTGCAGATGACAGTGTAGTCTTTCTGGAGGCTACCAATGAGAGTATGACGGCTCTCAAATCAGTGCTACACAAGTATCAAGTGAGTTCTGGACAGAAGGTAAATTTCCAAAAGTCTTCAATCTTTTTTGGGAATGGGTGCAATGCGGACAGCCGCAACACTCTAAAAGGAGTAATTGGAATATCTAATGAAGCTTTGTCAGAGAAATATCTGGGTCTGCCAACTGTGGTGGGGAGATCAAAGAACGGTGCGTTCAAAAATCTTACCGATCGTTCAAGGGGCAAGGTTGGTGGATGGAAAGGACAAGGGCTCTCAAAAGCCGGGAAGGAGGTTCTGGTGAAATCGGTGCTACAAGCGGTCTCTACCTATGCTATGGGTTGTTTCCAGCTTACAAACAGCCAGTGTACTACTCTCACATCGATTTCGTCGAGGTTCTGGTGGGGAGAGGGCGATGGACAGCGCAAGGTTCACTGGGTCAGTTGGGAGAAGATGTGTGCTCCTAAAGGAAAAGTGGGCATGGGATTCCGGAATTATCATGACTTCAACCAAGCCCTCTTGGCGAAACAAGCCTGGAGATTGGTCACGAATCCGGGATCCTTGTGTGCTAGGGTGTTACAAGCAAGATACTTCAAAGACGGGAACTTTCTCAATGCGGGGTGCCCAAAGAGATGGTCTTACACTTGGCGCAGCATTGTCCACGGTAGACAGCTACTGGAGAAAGGACTCATTTGGAGAATTGGAGACGGGAAACGGGTGGAGATACAGAAAGATAATTGGATCCCGAGAGCATGTCTTCAGCGACCTCTGGGTATCCAACCGAGGAAGGAGGCCAAAACCGTCAATGAGTTTCTTCTGCAAGGGGGAGGAGGCTGGAATGAAGAGAAGCTTAGAGACACCTTTTTTGAATCAGATGTTACCGATATCCTGAGTGTGCCGGTTGGTAGAGTTGGAACGGAAGATTATATCGCAAGGAACCACACCAAAAACAACATTTTCAGTGTTAAATCGGCTTACCACTTATGTGGGCAACTGAGGAGAGAAAGGCAAAGTGTTCCAGGGTCTTCCTCTAGATGCGATGATCATAAAGGTTGGCTGTGTTTGTGGGCTGCTGATGTGCCGAATAGGGTCAAAGTACATGGCTGGCGGCTGGTGAAAAATGGGCTAGCTGTTGCGACGAGTTGCAAAGGCGCAAGATCAAGGAGGGGGTGCTATGTATAGTATGTAATCGAAGGGAGTCTCTAGTTCACAGGTTCTGGGACTGCCCATATGCTGCACACTGCTGGGAGACGTTACGCCTACTGACGGGGTTCGATTTTCGCCCTCCTCCTTCTGGGTTGGGCAACCATCGGAACCTTCAGACATGGCTGCTTGACTGGATGGGTAAAGTCCAAGGTAAGGAGCTCGCGTTGGGTCTAATGCTTTGGGCTCAGATGTGGTATGCCAGGAACGAAGCAAGAGGCAATCCTAGCATCGAGGACCCGGTGTGCACCGCAAGACGGGCTGTGTATCTGGTGGAAGAATGGGAGGGCACGAAGAACACTACTCAGCCTCCATCGGTTCCTCAGGTAGCAGCTTGGTGCCCACCCCCTAATGGATGGCTGCAAGCGAACGTTGATGGCGCAAAACCTCTCGTGTGTGGAGGTGGCGGTGTGGTCCTTCGAGACCACCATGGTGGCTTCGTGGCGGGAGCTTCCCATTTTTTTCCCTCAGCATGCGATGCCGAGCGAACGGAGCTGCTAGCTTGTAGACGGGCGGTGGAATTGGCGACGGAGCTAGGGGCGTCGAAGCTCATCCTCTCGTCTGACTGCATGGGGGCTGTGTCGAAGTTGAAGAGCTCGGAAAAGGATAGGTCGATCCATGGGCCGTTGGTGGAGGAGATCAAGGTACTTCTTCGGGGGTTTGACGATCATGTGGTAAAACATGTTCGACGTTCTGGTAATGGTGTTGCGCACCGGTTAGCAAAGTTTAGCTGCAACAATAAAAGTTGTAATAGGTGGATTGGTGTTCCTCCAGGATTTCTGGTAGACTTGTTGGCCAAAGACTCGGGTGGTTATTAATAAAGTCGCAGCATTAATTCTAAAAAAAATTGTATTTGATCACCAAAACACATAAATGCTAACACTGAATCATCACAAAAGTCTTCTCAGATGGACCAAAATGTTGCAGATGCAATATCCTTTGTTTCAAGATTTAAATGTATGGTTTGCAGGAACTTTGAAGGAAGCGAAGAGGTACATACTATAATTTAAGGGGGAAATGCATTCGATCAAAATAATACTATTCTGCAGGCATCTAACGTCACTCTGAATGGTGCCATCTTGATACTCCGGATATGAAGATTCACCCGTAAGTAGATAAAGACGTCTAGAAGATCCCTGTTTTCCAGAGGTAAGACGGTGTAAAAATTTAGAGTAATCTACAATATTGAACTCTGATCTCGTGTAGCACATCTGAATCAATGATAGTATCCTCCTACTTCTGGATGGTTGTGTCAATATCGAGTTGGCTGTTCATCCACTTGGACTGTTACTGATTTTATTTAACTTCAGCTATAAATTTCCTAGGTTTCTAATTATCTCGTGTTCTAGGATAACCAGATGGATGCTTCACAAGTTTCTTCTTCTACTGGAATTGAAGGCTGTACTGGTTATTTGAAGTAAATCTAAAATGGTTTGCCTAGTTCAAACTGGAGTATGCTTCAAATTATGCTTGAAAGCTCTAATTCAATCTGGACTGTTGTAGCGTCGGTGGGCGTATAGCAGAATCTCTATGTTGATTTAATGTTACACCATCTTCTGGCTGGTTCCGAAGACACACAATGCTTCTATAGTATTAATTGCTCGACAAACGACATAGTTTGAAGGGTGGCTCATGAATGAGCTTCTTGGTGTAAAACATATGTAATGGCTGATATAACATCTCTGATCTCCTGCCACTTTTTTCCGCTCCCTCATCTAGGCTAGTGTGGTCTAACCCTCTCTCTCCCTTGCTAGCCATCTATCGACACATAATGATACTCGTTTGTCATAGATTGTCATATCCTTCGGATCTTTGACATAAATGGGCGACTAATTGGTTACTACTTATCAGCACTCAGCAGTTTATTTGGCAAACAAATATCTAGGTTAACCATCCAGCTTAGTTCCAATTGATATTGACTACTTGTTGTTTGTTTCTATTATTTGCATGCTTCTGTTCATACACACGTATTCTCCCTGCTAGTTCGGATTAAGGAAAAGACCAGAAATGAACTAGCAACCATGTACCTTCCATCGTAGACCACTGTCCTGCTCCGTCACCGTGAAATGACCAACAGCATGGCTGAGGCTGCCCGCAGTTCACCACAGTGAAGATGCCGCTGGCAGCGCCGCCCACAACAAACCAGGATGCCAATGCCACTCGCAGCCACGACCCGCTGTGTTACCGAACCACGACGCCGATGTCGCCGCATCCATGACCCCACGGTGCTTGCCTGACCAAAGGCCGGATGTCCAGTTCAACCTTTAGTACCTTAAATATGTACCTTAACAGAATAAAAATTTGTTAGAGTGCACTGGTTTAGATGGTAGATCACATATATCCAACCCAAACAAATCTACCTCATGCACAGACTCCTTATGGAGCCCAATCAAGAAAATGAATAATTTTTGCAAAATCTTGCACAGTAATTTGTTAGAACTATCCGCTTCTAGGCAAAGAAAACAACAACAAAAATATTCTTAAGATGCATCAATGAGACTGTCCGCAAACAATGATATTGAGCGGACATAGATTCTTCCTACATATTCAGCTTGATCATCATTCTCTAGAGAAATAAGAAACCTAAATCCCTTCCCACTTCAATGCATTACCGCAGGAATAAAGCAAGATCAGGAAAAGAACTAGTTCTGTAAACAAAATGGGAGAGTTCCAGGGACATCCGCGAGTGTCCACGGTGCTGGCACAGCCACAACCTGCCGCACGAAGCAGTACTCGCACCCTGGTCGCCTGTTAAAGCAAAGACACAATACTGAACCAGAGTAGCACAAATAACTAAAAATCGATCCACCAGATCGGGAGTGACACCATGGTAATAGCAGAGAAGTCTTGGATTCTTGAGGTCCCTTACCGCGGTCGCCGAGTGGCTCGAGTCAGGATTTCTGTACGGGCAGCCTCGGCCGTGGTCAGTGTTGGGCCTTGGCGGCGGAGGGGCGCTCGCGACGGAGCAGGAGGCGGTCGAGGGGATCCAGAGACAGAGCACCTCAGCAGGAGGCGGCCGATGCCGATGCCGCCCTCAACCACCACCAGCCCCCGCAGCCAACCAGCATACCGAATCCAGCAGCAGCGTCGCCGGCAACCACCACGCCGCTCACCACGACGCCATTGCCGACGATCTAGCCTGCCGACTGCGGCGCCGCTGATTCCGTCGGCCAACGACGCCGAAATCAAGGACATCGAGAGAGCGCGGAGCACATCCGCCGCTTGCCACCGGCCGCTCACCCACTCGTCGCTGCTGCCTTCTCTCAATCTCTCGCCGCCGTGTGCGCATTACTGAAAAGCAGGAAAAAAGGAACCAAATGAGGTGACGCATTTTTGGTTTAGCTACCGAACCCCACGATAGGTGAAAAGAAACCGTCCGACTAAAATTACCACGCTCCGCGCCGCGAGCCGCACGGACATGGTTCCATGGAGCCAATCTGATGGTCTGGCTCGCTGGATCCACCCGGGTGCAGAATAACTTATTCTGCATCCATGGGTCTAATAGAGTTTCTATATATATATATGGTCCATCTAGTTTAAAATTGGTTGTAGATTAAGGATCTACAGAGAAAATTGCAAAAAACCATCACATTTGGGGTTAGGGTTTCAAAAAACCACCACTTTTCAAAAAAAAATTCAAAAAACCACCAGTTCACTCTCGAACTGTTGCAAAAAACACTGATCGCACACTTAAACATATCTAATGTCGTTTCTGACATGGATGGCCCACTTGTAGGCTGACGTGGTGCTCTGTTAATGGTTAAAGGACACGCACAATAAGCTATGTTATATGTTTTGGGTATTTTTGTAAAAATTTATGGAACCCGCTTGTCAGATCTGTCTCCATTCTTTCTTTCTCTCTCAATGCCAAGTGGACCCCACATGTCATCCCTAACCTAGCTCCACCCAAATCCCCTCCCACCATGGCTGCACCGGCGCCGCTCGCTACCAGATTCCGGCATCGACGGCTAACAAATCCCGACGACTCCCGCTCCGCCCGCCCGACCTACACTGCGCCGCTAGACCCGAGGTCGCCCGCGCCAGCCGAGTTCACATCGCCGTCGGACCCGAACTCGCCCGCGCCGCCCAGCCGACCACGCCTGCGTCGAGCTCGCCTGCGCTGTCCCTCCCCCGCGGCGCACGCCTGACCTCGCCTGCGCCGCCGCCCGACCTCGCCTGCGCCGTCGCCCGACCTCGCCTGCGCCGTCGCCCGACCTCGCCTGCGCCGCCGCCCGACCTCGCCTGCGCCGTCGCCCGACCCGACCTGAGCTCGCCCCAAGATCTCGACTGCGCCGCCCTGCACCGAGCTCGCCTGCGGAGCTCGATGCGCCGTCGCGTGACCCTCTGCCCTCCCCATGTGACCGGAGTAGGCCGCTTTGGTCCCTCGCCGGAGCTGGCAGCTTTGGTCCCTGACCGGAACTGTCCAAATCGTGGTCAACGACAGAGTTGGAGAAGAAGAGAAATAAATATTAATAAAAGAAAAATAAATGGAGAGAAATTGAAAAAATAGAAAATGGATATAGGTTATAAAGAAACAATATAAGGAGGTGTTTTTCGCAAAATTACAACAAAACATTATGCCATGTCAGCCTAACAGTGGGTCCTTCTTGTCAGATACACCGTCAAACGACCTAATATATGCAATTAGTGTTTTTTGCAACAGTTCGAGAGTGAACTGGTGGTTTTTTGAAAAAATTCTGAAAAGTGGTGGTTTTTTGAAACCCTAACCCCAAATGTGGTGGTATTTTGCAATTTTCTCGGATCTACAATCAGCCTTCCCCTATATAAGGGTTCCGATCAGTGGAGGAACGACCCGACCGGCCCGCACCTGCCCGCACTCCAACGCGCGTCCACCCCGACCACCCTGCCTCCTCCCCGATTTCCCCGCCTCCACCCCGACCAACGCATCCACTCCGACCAGCGAGCCCCTCCGGCGGGCCGAGCGAGCAAGCGGCGACGGTAGGCCGACGCGAGGGAGCGAGGCCCGCCGGGTCCCCGTCGATTTCCCCACCTACCTGCCTCCTTCTCCGGCGCGGGCGAAGCGCGCGAGCGGCGGCGGGTACGCCAGCGCGAGGGAGCGAGGTTCGCCGGTTCTGGAAAATTTTCTCCGGCGTGGTGCAAGGGAGCGAGCGGCGGCGGAAATCGCCGGCGAGATTTAGGGAGCCCCCCGAGTCCTGCTCTTCATCGCCGGCGTGCTTCGGTCTTGTCATTGTCTTCCTCGCCGACGACCCGCTCGCTTCAGCCGCTCCGTCCTTCTCAGAATCACGCCGCAGCTTCATCTTCCACTCCATCTCCGGCGTGTTCGGCCATGAATCCCCCAACAGCAGCAGAAAAGTTGAAATCAAAATGGGGATCCATGCAGACAAGGAGTTCTCCGCGTTTCAAAGATTCTTGTACGCAAGATTCGTCTGTGATTACTCCTGTTGCTCATCCTTCAACAGCTGCTCATCGTACGAAGATCAAAAGAGGGGAAAATGACAAGGTATGTAAGAGAATTCTAGTTGAACTTCATGTTTGTTTGCTCCGTGATACAAGTTTCTTAGGATAGAATTCAGGTGTAGCATATCAGAGAACTTTACAAGTGTGGAATCTTGTATAGGGAAGTGCAGGTATATGTACAATTTAAGTTCATGGAACTTATCATTAGCAGTTCAACTTTCTGTAGCACAATATTGAAGTAGTTAGCTTAGTTTTCCAGAAGTTCAACATAACTTGTTAAAACAGTTCAACTGGTTGAACTTCTCGTTGTAGTAGTTAGCTCTGACTTCTAGAAGTTCAACCTAACAAGTTTAATAAGTTCAAGTGGTTGAACTTCTTGTTGTAGTATGTAGCTTTGTCTCCCAGAAGTTCAACCTTAATTTTAAAGAAGTTGAATTGCTTGAACTTATTTGTGTACTCGTTATATTAACTTTTCAGGATGACATACAAAGAAAAAGAACCAAAGTGGAAGAAGAGATCGTGGATGCTGTTCCTTTGCAGTGCTCTTTTGGTGGAACAACCTGGAAAACACCAGAGTTGACAGCTAGTTATTTTGGAGCATCTAGCCATTATGAATACTCAACAAGTACTCCTGAGACAGAAACTCCAGAACAAGCAACCTTCTCTGGTACAGATTCAAAGACTACTGCTATGGGCAATCAAGCAACTTCAGTAACAGAGCACATACAATGTGTTTTGCGGGAGGTTGTAGGCGGCATGCAACGACCTGTTGTAAGCCGTGAAGGTGTTGAAGTCAGTGAAAAAGAACCGATCAAGTGTGCACCTGTTGCTGGCATGCAACATCCTCCTCCAGTGAAGTGTGCACCTGTTGCAGGCATGCAACATCATCCTCCATTGAAGCATGCACCTGTTGCTGGTATGCAGCTTCCAATGAAGCGCACACCTGTTGCAGGTTATCAACCTCCAATGAAGCGAGCAGCTGATGATGGCATGCTTCCAGCAAACAAGCGTCCTCACCATGACGGTACTTCTGCCGGTACCCATGGTATCCCCCCACGGCCACCACCTCGCCCACCGCGGCCTCCAATGAAGCATGCCCCGCAAGGAGAGGGCAATGGTCCGCGACCGATGCAGCATGAAGTACCATCCAATAATGATTGGTCAGAGAGGGTTAGACGTGATCCCTTACTCCATAGGGCAATAGTCACGCCGCCCTGTCCCATACGCCCAGGTCAGAATGAAACTCCGAAGGCGGCTCGCACCTACACCCACGTGAGTTAAAACAAAACATGTGAAATACATTTAACACCATTTGAAATGCTGTATGACTGATGTTTGTTGTACACGTTTTTTTTTTCCAAAAACCTGAACTGCATGCTTATCTTCTGCCAAGAATCGGCATGAGGTTCCGGACTTTTGAAAGCGCAAAAGAGTTCTACAACAGATACGCCAGGCATGCGGGCTTTGGGATAAAAACTGGGTAGACAAATGGAAAGAACAAGTACCTCCAGTGCTCGAGGGAAGGTGAACACACAACAAATGTTCAAGAAACTGACCGACAGTGATTTACCAACTCTAGGAGGTATAAATGCAAGGCACGGCTTAGATTGAAGAAGAAGATAGATGAGTCGTGGGTAATTGAGGATATGAATCTTGAGCACACCCACCGGTTGCTCCTAAGCCCGAGCATGCTAGTTTTTCTGCATTCACACATAAGCTACGATCCATGCATGCAAGAATTTGTGAAGTTCCTGCAGTTCAAGAACCTTAAACACTACCAGATAATGGGAATCATATCCAGTGAGGTTGGAGGCGAGCGATTCTTGGGTGTGCATGGGAAGGACCTCATTAATGAGTAAGAGCATTTTCAACATCCATCGTACTCATAAATTGAACATGTATGGACATAAATTGCTAATATCTGCTTTGTGTGAACGTAATGCAGGAAACAAAAAAACAAGAAGGCAGACGATCACAACGACGTTGCCAAGCTATTTGCTTTCTTTGCAGAGATGAAGGCTGCCAATGACAAATTCTTCTGTGACGTTCAAATAGATAGTTCAGTTAAAATCAAAAACATTTTCTGGGCCAATGCAAGCTGCAGGGCTTCGTACGAAGATTTCGGCGACGCTGTGACGTTTGAGACAACCTACAGGACAAACGAATACAACATGCCGCTTGGTGTGTTTGTAGGGGTTAACCACCACCTGCAGTCCACGGTATTCGCGTGTGCACTCATCAGAGATGAGTCCGTGGAATCGTTTGTGTGGATATTTGAAACATTCCTAAAATGCATGAAGGAAAAACATCCAACAATCATATTAACAGGTATGGCTTTGTTAAGAAACTTTCTTAATATGCTGAACTAGGGTACAAATAGCATCAGCGTGTAAGTTTAGGTCTGGTGTTCAGGGAAGTACAACCCTCAATACTAGCTCTATGATTAGCACTGACTCTTGATGTACAACTGTTTTGTTTTCAGACCAGTGCCCTTCCATGGCATTAGCAATCCCAAAGGTATTTCTTCGCGCATTGCACAAACTATGCCGGTGGCATATCACCAAGAAATACAAGGAGCCGTTGAAAAGACTGTACAAGATGTTTAGCAGCTTCAAGGATGAATTCAGAGCAATACTGAACTGGCCGCTCATGCCGACTGAGTTTGAAGAAGCCTGGCATGAATTAGTTGAGAAGTACAACCTGCGGAAAAACCAGATGATGCTCCGAATGTGGGAGGACAGGAAAGACTGGATTTCAACTTATTTCAAGGAAGCTTTCTATGCAAGAATGACATCGACGCAGCGAAGCGAAAGCATGAATGCTATCCTAAAGAGAGGATATGTGAACGAGCAACACAATCTGCACCGATTTGTGGAGCAGGTGAACAATTGCATTCAAAATCGGCGAATGAAAGAACATGAGCAGACAATGGCATCTCTGGTACGTTAATTAACTTGTAATAGAATAAATGTGTTGATTGAAATATGCATTAATATTGTACACGCTTTGCAGGGACACACGGAAACTAGGACTTACTATGGGTTTGAGAAGCAATGCAGCAAAGTTTACTCGAGGGCTGTGTTTGCCAAGTTTCGCAAGAACCTAAAGAAGAGCACACTCTTTAGGGTCACGGAATCACCAGAACGGCATCCACACTATCTGGTGCAGTACAGAAACCCGCAGAAGGTCTTTGCATGGTCACAACACGAGTTCAGAGTGGAAGCTAACCCCGAAGAAGGGATATATAGATGCGAATGCCTGCTATGGGAACATACAGGTAAATATAAAGTTTTTATTCAGCTGCGGCGATACGTTTGACAGCACAACAATAATAACTAATAAATGAACTTTTTCTTTGCATGCCTGTTCTGTCTTCATGTAATAGCAATGCTTGAACATCTGAGGGTCGACAGAATACCAAGACAGTACCTCCTCAACAGATACAGCAAAGACGCCCATAGCAATGCAACATTTGACAGGACAGACTACAGAACACTAGCAACTGATGGCTGCTCTCTTGTTTACCAGCATGGTCAGCTCCTTCAGTTGGCTTTCAAACTAGTGAGGGTTTGCTCAAAGTCCAGTGAGCAGATAGCAATACGGAAGCATGGCCTGATTGAGCTGATCGACCAGGTTGAGGTGGCTGGCTCCTCAACAACAAATGATGGAGAAAGCCCTAATGTTGACCAGTTTGAGCCTGATTATGCGCATATCTTTGAGGACAACACATTTTACAACGATAAAGGGGAACCATTTCACTCAACAAAGGCCATTCTCCCTCCTCCAGTTTCAAAAACCAAAGGAAGCGGCATCCATGTGAAAGAGAGTGACAGGGAAAAGCAACCTGCTAAAAAGCCATATGCTCAAAAGCAATCGACTATGAAGAAACCTCCTCAGAAGAAACCTCCTGCAAAGAAACCTCATGCAAAGAAAAATGTGAAGCTTGATGAAGAAGGCAATGCTATTGGATATAGGACATGCAGTACATGCAACATAAGGGATGGCCACAACAGTAGAACATGTGGTATGAACGATCCGGACGATGTACCTGCTAAACCTAGGACAGTTAGAAAAAAGTTCTGCAAGATGTGCAAGACGATGGCAGGACATACCTCGGTGACATGTCCATTGTTGGATGTTGCGTTACAAATAGTAGCAAAGAAGAATGCTAAGAAAAAGGCAAATAAAGTTAATAGCAAAAAAAGAAAGAAAAAGATTGACAGTGATGATGAAGAGGAGGAAAATGAGGATGAGGATGAGGAGGAACCTGAAAATAGAAAGAAGAATGCTAAGAAAAAGGCAAATAAAGTTAATAGCAAAAAAAGAAAGAAAAAGATTGACAGTGAGGATGAAGAGGAGGAAGATGAGGATGATGAAGACGACGACAAGGAGGATGAGGAGGAAGATGGAAATACTGATGAAGACGATGGAGAAGAGGATGATGAAGACGACGAGGAGGACAAGGTGGAAGAAACACCACCACCACCGCCGCCGCCCTAGATCATGAGGAGCAATAGGAAAAGATGAATGCTTTATAGGATGCGTGATATTTATTTTTATTATAGCAAAACTTGTATGGTTAGGCTGTCATATTTATTTGAAACAACATGCCTGCACGAGCTTGTTATACTGTGGTAATAAACTTATATGTGCTGAGACACCATATATGCTTGATTAAGTTACAGCTGGTACTGTAATTTATGTATGTATTGTTCAGTTACTGGATGTGTAGCAAGCGAAGTTCAAGGTGCATGTGGCAGAAAGTTCAAGTGACTATTACAGGGAAGTTCAAGTGTTCCGATAAGCAAAGTACAGCTGTATCAAACTAGAATTACATAGCAGTTCAACCTGCATAAGCAAATAAGTTTAGACGACATCACATGACCAGTTTAGGTTTCACCATACAAAGATCAAACGAGTTCAACTATACAACCAGCTTAACTTCAGTTCTAGGAAAGACAAGTTCAGTCGTAATATAGCAGTAAGTTCAACATTAAACATCGGGAAAGTTCAAGTTCTAACACTTGAAATATAGCGCACAGTGAAAAGTTCAGGATTCAAAGACTGGCAGTTCAATCACATTTCAGAACAAACGAAATACAATGAAACTAGAAGCCTGCAGTAATAAATTTAAATTATTACATCACTTTAAATATTACAAGACCAGAATAATAAATTATGGGAATAAAAACCTAAATTATTCGAATGGAAATCTTATAAATAATTCCAAAGGAAACTACTATGTCTTCTTCACCAAAGCCTAGCCCGCTTCTTCTCTGAATTTTTGAAAAGAGAGAAGAAACCCCTCTCAAACTTATCCAATCGCCTGTACACCTCATAGGTCGCATATGCGTCTCTAGCGGCATATTCCAAGTGCTTCGGTGGGAGAGGCACATTAACCCACATCGAATGCTCTTTCCTTCCAAACCCATCCTTCATCTCCAAGTACCAAGGATCTATGACAGCTGCAACAACATCCTTGAGTCCCTGTGTGCGCTTCTATGTGTTGTCCGGGTCTCTCCATATTTGCTGGATGTCCTTCAAATTATGGCAATACAGATTCGAACGACTAAGCATTCTATGGTCTTCAAGTATGTCAAACCCAGCAAAAACATACCTACAACCCCAAAGAAAATTATAAAGGGGAATGTAGTCCTCATCGGCATGGCAAATGTGGTACACCAAGACATTAGTACCAACACAAAGCTGGATGACGGCGGCCTTCTTAGGGCTCAAGTAGAAATCATGAAGTTTGGTGTACTCAACGTCGAGACCAACTATCTTCTGCTTGGAAAGATCAAGGATAGCTTCAACCTTCGAGATCCATTCAGCAACACTTGAAGCCATGTTCGTGTACAGAACATTCATCGTGGTGGTGCCATGGACGGGAATGGTGGACTCTTCAGAGAAAGGGGCGATGGGAGTAGGTGGTGATGGGATAAAATCTGACATGATAACAGGGGGGGCGGCAGGAGGGAGGAGGGCGGAGGTCGGGAGAAAGCTTGAAAAGAAGAAGAATGACATCGAAGAAGGTCAGCCCACGCAAATATATAGTGGGAGTAACAACCAAGGAAGAACAAAACTATCTAAAAAAGAGGAGATAACCATTATTGAGAGCTTTATGCGCCAGTTATACTTATCTTTACCCCCCGCACGTTTAAAAGAAACATACAGCCCACAGGAAATGGTGGAAATTCTATCCATTCACCGCAAAAAACGGGCGAGATAACAAACAAAGTCGAAGAAGTTCAGACGTGAAAAACAATAAGTGCAACCTCCCAATACGAGTCAGTTCAGCATGGCATATCGAAGCAGTTCAGGACAATCTTTAGCACAAGATATGCTTCAACTAGTTGACTCCAACAAAACAAGCAATATATCCGCCCGTTCAAATTATACTTATCCTGACCCCATGCGTCAAACAGAAAAAAAAACACAGGCGTGAGAAGGGGATGGGAGGTTTATCCTAACACATTTGACAAGGGAAAAATAACAAACACGTGCCTACATATACGCGTCAGTTCAACCCGGCCAATAGTAGAAGTACAACATCGCTAAACAATTAAGTTCAGGTATAAATGATACCAGGAACAACTATACTTTAGGAAATATAAGTTGTGCACATGAGAATTAGGAAGTTAACGTAAAATAACAAACCAAAAACCAGGACAGAAGTTGAATTTGGCCAATTCACCCATCCATCTAAACAAAAAGCATTTTACCGGAGAAGTTCAACATTCATACTGGTGTAAGTTCACCAGCAAAGTCTTAATAAGTTCAGGTATGCATAGGAAACAAAAAGCATATTACAAGGGAAGTTCAACATGCCGTTGTTGTAAGTTCTCCACCACAGTCATAATAAGTTTAGGTACTTATAGGAAACAAAAAGCATATTAACAGAGAAGTTCAACATGCATACTCGTGTAAGTTCTCCACCAATCATAATAAGTTCAGGTACGTATAGGAAACAACATAAGTACAAATAACCCAACAAATAGGTACTGGTTATAAACTACAATTACAATCTTTCAATTAAACGCAATCTGCAGATAGCAATCTGTGCAAATCTTATCAACCATCTAATCCCTCTACTCCAAGCCTGGTTAAAGTCCTAAGCAGATCTTCTTCTTGCGAGGACGGATCACAATCAGGAGCCAGGCATTGAATCTCCTCTGGAAGGTCATCGACAAGTATTGTGTTCTTGTTGTGGAAAAGAAGTCTGTACAGGTGCTCGGCCTTCCAGTCAATGCAACGAGGCTACAAACAGACAAAATTTGTGATTAATCAGCCAGATTAAATAAAATAGATTGTGCCAAAGATAAGTTTTGTGATTAAAAACATACATCCTGAGTTGCGATATGCTCAACAAATGATTCACCATCAAAAGTCCGAGCAAAATGCAAGACGTAGTAGCCACATTCATTGAAGCCCTGTTTAGGAGTAACCACATAATTTGGCTTTGACGCCTTTGTTGTCCAATCCGGATGACCGCTTTTCACGTACGCTTCTTTTCCGTACACAGCTTCCATGACCATTACCATCCTTGTGCACTGTTATAAATTCAGAATTAAGAAAAAAAAGTTAGGTAAGTTAAAGTAGACATGCGCAAACAACAAATGGCAAACAAACAATGATATGCAACAAAATGAACTCACAATCTCTTTTATATGGGCAGAGTGGAAGACACTCCTAGTAAGTATCTTCTTTCCTTTCTTTCCCTTCGGCCATGTCTTTGAATCAAGAACATCGAAGGTACCCCTCCGCTTGTTCATAACGTACAACACATAGTGTTGCTGCTTGATCCCAGGAATCGGTTTGCACGAAGGCATAAGTATTTGCAACGGCATGAAATATTTCTATTGTCACGGCATGAAATCTCTAGAGAACAAACAAATGCTTACAACATTAATAAGAAAAGTAGATGGAGTTGTCTCACCAAATCAGACTTCAAGAGATCCTCTTCTGGCCTCATCATGATCTTGAATTGTTTGACAGCTGAATCGAGATCAAAAGCCTTACCAGAAGACATATGATCTATTCCCAAAACATACTGCACACGATAAAAAAGAAAATCAAAGACGTAAACACAGTATTTAATGCAATAGGTTCAGAGAAGTTCAACAACAAACTGCAAGTAAGTTCATCATGATCAGAGAATAAGTTCAACACATAAAATTTCATGGAAGCTCGTCTTACTAAACTGGAAAAAAGCAGGAACGAATACTTGAGAAGGGATGCTAAATAAAATAAGTCCAATGTAAGAACAGGGGAAGTTCAGCTATGCATGAAATGTAAGTGCAGTAATTAAGTAAAACTGATAAAATAACGAGTTTATGTGTCGTTACCGTCAGAAAGTAAGGACTAAGCAGGACACGAGACCCGAAAGCAAAAAACATGATTCACAGTGGGATCAGATTTCCACTGGTGATAACAAAATCCATCATCTCTCCCTCAAACTCGCCCAGATCATCAAAAGTAGATGACAAATCTTTGCCGCTCAATTTAGACACAACATCATCCCCTACACTGTCTGTCCCATGTTTGAATCTGCAGAAGATTTTCCTGCATAAAGAAAGTTTGTTGAATACAAAAAATAGCCAACAAAAAACAACAGTAATCTAATTGCAAACAACAGCTATATAGTTTTATAAAAAGGAAGTTCAAAGTACTCACTCTTTATACTTATCCCTAAAATTCTTGCTGAGCATAAATTCCCTAAGAATCTTTGCATTTCGGAGATACTGAAATTGACCAGGCGGTCTAAGCGACTCAGCAGGGCCAGTCAACCTTTTAGATTTCTTAGGTGCCCTTTGATTAGACAAGACATTGTCGGACATCACAGCAGGATCCTTCTGAGTTTTTGCACCACATTTCCTCTTGCCAGCAGCTATTTTCTTTCCTGACCGTGTTACCGGTGTAACAAAGTCATCGGTGTCAGTTGAATCAGAAATTGATTCGATATCAGCAGAGTTTCCTAGTTTCTTCACAGCAGGCGTGCTACAATAAGCTGCCTTGCCCTTAACGCTTTTGACAAGAGCTGCCCCTTGTGGATTAGGCTGCTCCTGGCTGCTAATGTTCACAACTTTGTAAACGTCAGCAACTGGCTGATACATCTAGGTCTTGAAAAGTCTGAATGTCTCATCCGAGCCATCCATATAATCCCCTGCAACCATCGGAAGCAGTTCATGCATACAGTTGAAAGAAGTGCAGAAAAAAGGCAGTACATACAAGAACAAAAGAGCATGCGTAAAATACCTGGATGGAAGCCAAATAACTTCACAAAATCTATATCAAATTTACCGGACATAGACCAGGTAAAAAGAGTATATTTCTTCACATTCAGAATGTCCTTGCACGTGAAGTCTGTATGACACTCGCCATCGCATGAACCCGTGAATGTAAGCATGAAGAAACCGCAATCATGCCTGTGAGAACCAAAATCAATTAAGCAGAAGGGAAGTTCAAGCATGAACATAAAAAGGTACAAGTAAAAAAAGAGGAATAGCTCAGGAAGTTCAAGCAGAGAGGAAAGTTATAGCTAGCACATGGAAAGGCAGTTCAATATAGCAAGGAAAGGCAGTTCAAGAGAGCACAAGCTAACAGAAGGTAAAGGCAGTTCAATATAGTAAGCAAAGGCAGTTCAAGGGAGCACAAGCTAACATAAGGTAAAGGCAGTTTAAGCAAGACAGAAAGTTTAAGGTAGCACAAAATAAAGGCAGTTCAACTAGATAAGTGCAACATATAAAGATAGAACAATTCATCTCTACAACACAGGTATGTTCAAGGAGCTAAAGGTAAACAGACTAACCCATTGTCCTATTTTGGTACACCCATGTAATGCGTAGCGAAAGTGTCAAGACTAGGAGGTGTAGGAGGGATTTCCATATCAATACTACAATCACTCCACAGGATCCTGATGTGTTTGACCATTTGATTGAAAATATCCCAACCAGCCTGATCTTCAACTCCAAACAGAGAGTCAAGGTACTAGAAACATTGCGTCTTCAGATTAAGGTAGACCGTAACCCAGTGCCCGATGGCATCCTTCTCTTTTATTGGCGGGGGGTCAAAAGTAGGAAACATAACCTGCGAGTAAGAAAATAAACATATAATAGAGAATCAGACATGACATATAAGAATGGACAAAAATAACAATGGTACAAAAACAAATACACTTACAAGATCATGCTTGTCAATGTTAGAATTTTTAAACCACTTCCTCACGGCTTTATCAATGTCTCCCTTATAAACTTTACTCTACATTTTACAAAAAAAAATGATCAGAATTTACAAAGAGAAACAATAAAAAAGGACAAAAAACAATAGAACTAAAACTTACAGTGACCCAATATGGCACAATGAGCTTGTCTGAACCAGCATACTTCTCCCCTAGGAGGTAGATGCCAACTGAAGCTGGACCAGTTCCAAGCAAACAACGAGGGCTAAATGACTTGGCAATTTGCCCCACAGTACAACTGATGACTTCATCATTGTCAAACATCATTTCCTTCCTGCATTGTTCCAAAAAAGCTCTAGTTAATACAGAACAAAAAACAACCCATGCAAAAATGTAATAAAACATATAAGAAGTGATGTTTAAATGCGACACAAGAAAAATAATATGGAAACATACCCTAAGGGATCATTTTCCCTGATACGAGTAACCGCTGAATAGAACTTCTCGATTACATCTAGAAGTTTGATCTGAGAACCTGGGTATTCCAAATCTGCATAAAAAATTGTGGACAGATGATGAGAAGTTCAAGAGAACACAGTAAAAAGTTCAACAACACGTACAGGGAAGTTCAGTCAAAAAAACAAAGATGTACATAACATTATGAATGCCTATGCGGGAAGTTCAACCTCTCCAAAACTATAAGTTCAACCTGAGGTAAGCTTGCCAGCAAACAACACAACTTACGCATACCAAATACACTAAACCATATCCCATGAAAAAGGGTTGTTCCACATCACAAAACTTTAAGAAAAATACTCATCGGAAACTAAGCCAGAACACAAAAGGTGAACTGGAATATATATAGCGTGCATGCATACATAAAATGATCCGGTAACAACATACATACTGGACATTGTTTTACATTACCATTCCCCCCCCCACAGTACAGCACCCCAAATATCACAGCTAAACACATAATAAGATTGACCAGATTAAGAAGGTGGACTTGATAGAGTCTTGCCTAAATCTTGCGAAGTGCTTGGCGCGTCCATTTCTTCAACTTTGTCTGTTCCTTGAGATGTTCCAATGGCACCAGCTTCTCCAATATCACCATTTTTTGTCTAAACAGGATCAAATAAGGTAGAAGCTGAGACAAAAACGCCTAGGTCAGCTGAAGGTGGTGCAACAGCTTCAGCAGGGATAGCAGAACGTTAAACACTATCATCAGCGGCAGCAGCACATCGCTCAGAATCATGTCCAGCAGGATCTTCAGCACCAACAGGAGCATCTTCTAAGATATCATCACCAGCAGCATCAGAAGAAGCATGAGAAACTTCACCAACTTTATATTCTACTGCAGCTTCAGGAATGGGTGCCTCTGCCATGAATGCATCTCCACAAAACATATCTGGAGCATCTGGACGAGAAGAAGTGTCATCAAAAGTGGCAACGTCGTCTGCCTTGTCATGTCCATGCATATCAGATACTGGTTTGTCGCTGTCAGACTTGTTATCCTGCCCCAGAGGAATAACAGGAGAAGGATGTGGCTGATCCGCACCTAAATTAGATGTAGATTTCAATCCTCCATCCACATTACCCTGCGTTATAACAGAAAATGCTAAATTATATACTGCGGATAAGAGCAGTTCAACTATCACAACAGGTTCTGTTCAACATTGCATGAAAGGTCAAAAAGCTAAGTAATTTCAACATAAGTAAACCAAAGGTAGTTCCAACAGTAAAACCAAGGGCACATCATGCAAAACACAAAAGGATAACTTAAAAGACATACATTATGGGCAGTTCAACAGTAAAACTAAAAGCAGTACAAGGAATATACAACGGTAGGTTCTAGCTGTACCATATGGGCAGTTCAACAAAATAATCAAACAAAACAACATGACAGACACCAAGTCAGCAGAAAATGATAGGTTCAACCAGTAGCAAGTAAAGAAGTTCAACTAAAAGAAATGGTAAGTTCAACAGAACAAAAAAAAGGAAGTTCAACTCACAGCCTCAGTGGATAGAAAATAATCAACAATTGTATGATCTCCAGCAGCAGCATGTAACATCCCAATTTTTTGGGAGAAAGAAATTTAAAAGATTCACATGAAATCATGCATCATATCATGCATAGCATTCTTTTTGCATTTGCACTTTTTCTTCAAGGTTTGTTTTGCTCTTAAATAAAAAACCTTACCTGTATGTTTCAAATACCAGAAGAAAGTTTTACAAAATTCCAAAGTGTGACTTAAATTCAAATTAGAAGTTTTTACAAGTTTCAAGCAAATTTCAAAGGAAAAACAAAAGAGAAAAGAGAAGGAAAATAAGAAAAAGCAGAAAGGGCCACGAGGAAGCGAATCGGCCCAGCTCGAGAAGGAGCCCACGACCCGTTAACCACCCCTCCCGAATCGTTACCGCGCCTCCCTCCTTCAGCCACTGACGGGCGGGGCCCGCTTGTCATCCTGTCCGAAGGGACCAAGACGAACACGACGCGCACCTGGGCGTGATCTGCCCAATCTCCTCTCCGATTCGGGTGCAACCCTAACCCCTCGACCACGCCAGCACGCCTATTTAAACCCCTCCCCCGTCCGCACTTTTTCTCCCAAAAACCCTAATCTCCAACGCCGCCAGGCTGTGCAGTTCCAGAGCCACCGCACCGCCGCAAATCAGACAAGGACGCCGCCGATTCTGGTGAGCAACGGCGCCCCCGATCTACCTCTTCTGTGCCTTCACCCTTGCTATGACCACGCGCGTCTAACTGACATCTTTTCGTCTCTGTTTGAGCACCAGGGTGACGGAAACGTCCACGACTGGATCTCGCGGCCGCCCGACGCAACTCCGGCGAAGGATTCCCGCGTCCCTGGATCTTCTCAAACACGCAGACCTCGCCACCGACATCGCCTTGGTCTCCTGATCATCAGGTATGAGCCTCGTTTCCCAGAAACACCCCTGCTCGTCGGAATCCTTCGCGTTCTGCGCGCCACCGTCACGGTCTAACCCTCCGGTTGCTCCTCACCGATGTTGTAGGAAGCTAACAAGGCCGCCGATCACGTTTTCGATCATGCCGTGACCTCCTGAGCATCGTCTAGTACTTCATCGCCACCGGGGACCGCCACAGCCACCTCGCCGTCGTTTTCCAGAACCGCCGGACCTCACCATCGACGCTTCCCTCTGGTGAGCCGCCACAGCCTCTTCTTCACCCGTTAGATCTGAATCGCACGGCACGGATAGATCACTTTTACGAACCGTTACGGTTAGATCTGATCCGTCGGATCTCACTTAGATCCGACGCACCGGAACAGCGATCCGCCCGAAACGGTATCAGCAAATAGGAGAGCGCCGCGTGTCGCCACCACGTTATTTCAAATTCGATTTCGTTTTAAAATCATAGATTTGGTTCAAAACTTGCTAAACTCATATCTGGAGATCCACACGTCGGTTTTTAGCAAACTTTGCGTCCATAGATTCAGAAAATTGTGTAGAATTTAACTACAGTATCAAAAGCGTGTATAGTAATGTTTTTAAATAGAGATTTGCTGCAAGCTTTAATCTTGTGTTTTGACTATTAAAAATAGCTATAAAAATTCTTTTTGCAGTAAATCCTTTTGGACTAGGTTCCTATGATATATTTTTAGTACTGTAGCACGTCCAGATCTTTTTGGGAACTTTTATATTACTTCTATAGTTTTAGTTTGTATATTTGCTCTATTTGTGTGTTGTTAATGATTTAAGCTTTATAATTAACTCTAAAATTTTGCTCATATCATCATGCATATAGTAACAACCAGAAAACATGCTGTGGCCTTGAAGTGTTTAAAACACATATGCATGCATACTTTTCTTCTCATGATTTTTGTGATTGTTATGTGCTTATGATGCTATATTTTGTGTAGATTGTGCTGAGTGCAACGGGTGTCTTTGTGATGAGTGCACCAACTCTTCTCCTCACCAAGGCAAGTGTCACCATGTTCCCTTGTCCTACTGAAATTTTTGGTCTTGTAGCTTTTCTAGTAGAAGATGCATGAATAGGTGTTTTTAAGTTTTTATATCTGGCTTGCTAGTTTTTATAGACTTCGTCTAGCTTGCTTAGCTTTGCATCTCCTAGTAGAATTGCTGCTGCAATAGGACTTTGCTTTTACACTTGTTGTGGGAAGGGTTAACACATGATTTTGGCTAAGTGTTGAAAACCTTGTTTTGCAAAAACTAAGAAAACAACTAAGTTAATGAACCACCTGGGTGGAAGTGGCTTTTGATTGGTTTATGTTGAGTGGTTCCCTGGGGTCATGTCGTCGAACCTCTGAACCACCAGGTGTATCTCACTTGTGGACGGCCACCCAGGAGCAAAGAGATTGGAGACGTTCAAGTCGTGAAGCTCCCAGTGCAACCACAAGTCATATGGGCTCTGTCTTGGTCAACTAAGCTGCAAGAACTCAAGTCAGGCGGACAGAGGGTGGTAGATGTTGGTAGGATGGAACGCGTCCGTTTGGTCTGAGGGAATGCTTCTGAAAGGCCTCGTCTTAGTTTTCACTTGGCCGTTTGAGGCAAAATGAGTCTCACGGCAAAACGGGTTAACTAAGTCTTGTGGGAAAAGTGCACCACCTTTGCAGAGGGTTAAAACTAAGTACTTAGCCGTGTCCCCGGGTACGGACAATTCTGAGTGACATGACATTGAAGCCGTTCAAGAATCTCCTCACCCCAATTTCTCTAAGTTAAAACTTGATGGATGAACTTGGGTAGTAAAGGGTCCTTCTGGACAAAATTTTGCTAAGGAAAATTTTGAGTTTTACAAAGATAGGAAAAAGGCTTGCTTTTGCTAAATTAAACTCCACCTGGCCAAAGAGCATATACGTGTAGGTGCCATTGAGTCCACCAAAGTGACGTTTGCCAATACATTCAACGTATTGACCCTCTGTGGCTGCAACATATCATGTTGCAGGTGGATACTACGAAGATTGAAGATTTCTGTGCTACGGTCACGAGTCTTCGTCCAACACGTCTGCCTGCGGATCAATGAAGAAAGAAGACTTGAAGATTATTTTACTTAGTCGTTTTTAGAATTGTAATAGGGTTGTGGCTTTGTGCCTTATTGAGTTGTAAAAGACTAAGTTATTTGTGGATCAAGCGTTGTAATAAAGACCTTTGTATTCTTGATATTTCATCTTGTAACTGTGTGTGCTAGCAGTCGATCCGGGACTAGCACAATTAAAACACAGGTACGCTACAGATGGTATTAGAGCAAAGTGTTGCCCTTAGGTTCGTGACCCTAGGATTGGACGAAAACACTTAGGAAAATTTAGGAGTTGTCTTGTTTTTCTTTGTTGCTAACACTTAGAAATAGTTTGACTTCTAACTCCTCTTCACTTTTTCTAAGTTTTTCTTCTACTCTAACTTACTAACTTGCCATGTTCCCACGTGAAGATGTCAACCTTCCGCATCACCAAGACCGGCAACTTCAAGAACTACAGCTTCGGAGAGCGCCTCATCGACATCGCCACTACCTTGTCCCTGCCTACCCCGTTCATCAGAGGGAGCGAGATGACCAAGCTTCACAAGAAGGGCATCAGGGTCATCCACATCACGCAGCCAGGACGCGAGACAGAGCCGAAGACTGAAACTATCAAGCTCAAGACCTTCCACACCAACAAGAAGATAGGCGCCCAACTCCTCATGCAAGAGATGATAGCACGCCTCTGCGGACGTCACTTCTCCGAGCTCCAGAACCACTACTCCCACCTCTACGGCCGACGTGATGAGAATGGCATGGCCATCATGCTACCTGACGACGAGCAAGACCCCATGCGCATCCACCTCGCTGAGTTAGAGTATCTTGTCAGGGACATCGACGTTGAGAGGTACAACGAGATGTTTAAGAACGATGAGTTACGTGCCCAGCTTGCCGAGAAGGACAAGCAACACCTGGAGCAGGAGGAGAAGATCAAGGAGATGAAGGAGAAGTTCGAGAGTCAAGAGAAGCAGCGGAAGAGCCAAGAGAAGAGAATTCAAGCCAGGAACAAAGATGTTAGAGAGCTGAAACAGAAGTTAGAGTGCAAAAACTTCGAGCTTGAAGCGGACCACGACTTGATCGAGAAGCTGCGCGCCGACAAGAGGGAGCTTCAAGAGAAGGTCGACAACCTAACTGAAGAGCTGCAGGACTACAAGAGGCTACTCAAGGAGAATGGCCTTGATGTTGAAGAGGTGGAAGTCGTCATGGAAGAGTAGAGTAGACCACCACCACTTCATCTTTGAGTTTGCGTTATGCCCGTGACCGCTTGTGGTATGGCATTAGTTATTGTATCCCTTTAAGACTTAAACGTTTGCGTACCTTAAAAACTATTTGTGAGTTGTTATTGCTTGTTTGGTTAAGGTTCTTCTATGCTTGTGCTTGTTGTGTTGTGTTCTTTTAAGGATTGTTTATGCATGTGGGTAGGAAACTTTATTCCTTAGACTATATCTAAGTCTAATCTCACCTATTTTCCAAACCCAACAGATGCCTCCTCGTCGCGCTCCTGAGGAACAGATGCAGCAAGTGATGGAAGCCCGGGCTCAGCTCATGCAGGTCATGACCCAGTTTTTGGCCAACGCCAACAACAACAACAACAACAACCCTCCACCACCACCACCTCCCCCTCAGGTGGACATGCTTGCAAGGTTTCTGAGGCTTCGACCCGCCAATTTCTCTCGAGCTGCAGAACCATTGGAGGCCATGGATTGGCTCCGTTCTGTCAACAAAGACTTGATGAGAACCGGTTGCACTGACGCAGAAAAAGTCAGGTTTGCAGCTCATCTTCTGGAAGGACCAGCAGCCAGCTGGTGGGATACTTATCAGATCACCCATCCCATTGAGGGTGTAACATGTGACTCATTCCAGGAAGGGTTCCAGGCTGCACACATTTCTTCTGGTGTGATGGGACTGAAGAAGAAAGAATTCCGTGATCTCAGACAGAAATTTCGCAGTGTGTCTGAGTATATTGATGAATTCACCAACCTGTCATGCTATGCACCGGATGACGTTGACACCGATGCAAAGAGGAAGGAGAAGTTCCTGGAGGGCCTGAATGATGAACTGTCTATCCCTCTGTCTGTTGCCTACACCCCAACCTTTCAGTCTCTGCTTGATCAAGCCATAACTCTGGAGAGTAAGATAAAGCAGTCTGAAAGTAGAAAGAGGAAGCATCATGTCAGCAAGTACCCAGAGCCTGCACACAAACGAAGCTATCACAGTGGAGGAAACCACCACAACCATAATGGTGGAAATGGGCACCAGCATCACAAGGGGAATGGCCACCACCATAATGGCCACAGGAACCACAACAATCACAACTCCACCAGGACAAATGGCCATAACAATGGCAACAACAATGGCAGAAACAACAATGTCCCCGAGAAGAGGGATATTAGTCAGGTGGAATGCTTCAAGTGCCACAAGACTGGGCATTATGCAAATGATTGTCCACAGAAGAAGGATGAAGGAAACAAGCCCAATCCATTCCAGAAGGGGCATGTTAATCACATCAATGTGGAGGAGATGTATGATGAGCCTGACGCCGTATATGGTATGTTTCTACTCAATAAATTTTCAACACTTGTTCTTTTCGACACTGGTGCATCTCATTCATTCATCTCAAGGGCATTTGTGGTTAAGAACAAATTACCCACTGAAACAATAGGTTGTCCTATAAGGGTAAGATCTCCAGGGGGAGAGTTGATAGTAAATGCCGGTTGTAGAGACCTAGTCCTGGAAATTGGAAAACACAAGTTTCCGGCTAACCTCATTGTCCTAGATTCACAAGGTTTAGATGTCATCCTAGGCATGGATTGGATGACCGCTTTTGAAGGAGTCATAGATTGTGCAAACAAAACCATCACCCTCACAACCCTTGAAAAGAAACGCATCCGTTTCAAATCAACCTTTGAGCTAAAGGGGTCTAAGGTTAATTCTCTTAAGGGGGTTAGCCTGGATGAAGTGCCAGTCGTAAAGGAATACCCTGATGTGTTTCCAGAAGAGTTGCCAGGAATGCCACCAGACAGGGATGTCGAATTTGTCATCGACCTGCTGCCTGGAACAGGGCCTATAGCAAAAAGGCCATACAAGATGGACATAGATGAGTTAAAGGAATTGAAGAAACAACTCAAGGAACAGTTGGACAAAGGTTTCATCCAACAGAGTTCATCATCATGGGGAGCCCCTATTTTGTTTGTGGAGAAGAAAAACTCTAGCAAGAGATTGGTTGTGGACTACCGTTCGCTGAACGAAGTGACAATCAAAAACAAGTACCCATTGCCTAACATCAACGACCTGTTTGATCAGTTGAAAGGAGCAAAAGTGTTCTCCAAGATCGACCTCTGATCAGGATATTTCCAGCTAAAGATCCGAGAGCAAGACATACCCAAGACAGCTTTTACCACTAGATATGGTCTATATGAGTATACCGTAATGTCTTTTGGGCTAACAAATGCCCCGGCATACTTCATGACCATGATGAACAAGGTGTTCATGGATTACTTGGACAAATTTGTGGTAGTGTTCATTGATGGCATCCTGATTTACTCAAAGGATGATAAAGAACATGAGCAGCACTTACGCTTAATCATGGAAAAACTCAGGGAGCATAAGTTATATGCAAAATTCAGCAAGTGTGAATTCTGGTTGAACAAGGTAGGATTTCTTGGCCACATTGTTTCCGCGGAAGGAGTCGCGGTAGATCCAAGCAAGGTAGCATCCGTTACCGAATGGGAGTCGCCCAAAAATGCGGGAGACATCCAAAGTTTCTTAGGCCTTGCTGGGTACTATCGGAGATTTATTGAAAATTTCTCCAAGATAGCAAAGCCAATGACTGAATTATTGAAGAAAGACAAGAAATTCGAATGGACTAACTCATGTGAAGCTAGTTTTCAAGAATTGAAGAAACGGCTAGTAAGTGCGCCTATTGTGAGTCTGCCAGATATACAGAAGGATTTCCAAGTCTACTGCGACGCTTCTCGTCAAGGACTTGGTAGCGTGTTAATGCAAAATGGAAAAGTTGTGAGTTATGCCTCGCGCCAGCTTAAGCATCACGAAAGAAATTACCCCACCCATGACTTAGAGCTAGCATCCGTAGTTCATGCTCTGAAGGTGTGGAGACATTATTTGATGGGAAAGCATTGTGATGTGTTCACCGATCACAAAAGTTTAAAGTATATATTCACCCAGAAGGAACTGAACATGAGACAAAGAAGATGGTTAGAACTCATAAAGGATTATGATATGAGCTTGCAGTACCATCCAGGGAAGGCTAATGTTGTAGCTAACGCTTTGAGCCGTAAGAGCTATGTAAATGGACTCACAGCAGGGGAATTGCCCGAAGAATTGTGTGAACAGTTCAAAGAGCTCAGGTTAGAAATTGTGCCAGAAGGATTTCTAGCATCTCTTGAAGTTCAGCCTACACTGATGGACAAGATCAAAGAAGCTCAGAGGCTAGATAAAGAGATAGAGGAAATAAAAAGTAATATGGCTAAAGGAAAAGCAAAGGGATTTCACAAAGATGACCAAGGAGTTATTTGGTTTGAGAAGCGTGTTTGTGTACCACAAGACCCTGAACTCAGAAAGTTAATTCTGCAAGAAGCACATGATTCACCCTATTCCATTCATCCTGGAAACACCAAGATGTATATGGATTTGAAGGGTAGATTTTGGTGGAGCAATATGAAAAGGGATGTCGCCGAGTACATTGCCCTGTGTGACGTGTGTAATAGAGTCAAGGCAGAGCATCAGAAACCAGCAGGATTACTGCAGCCATTGCCTATACCAGAATGGAAGTGGGATAATGTTGGCATGGACTTCATCACAGGTTTACCAAGGACTAAGTCTGGTTATGACTCCATCTAGGTTGTAGTTGACCGTTTAACCAAAGTGGCTCACTTTATCCCCGTGAAGACCACATATACCAGTGCCAAACTAGCAAAGATATACATGAGCCGAATAGTGTGCTTACATGGAGTGCCTAAGAGTATCATGTCAGATAGGGGTACTCAATTCACCTCTCACTTTTGGCGCCAACTACACGAGTAATTGGGCACAAGACTAGAGTTCAGCACAACGTTTCATCCTCAGACTGATGGTCAAACAGAAAGGGTGAATCAAATTCTAGAGGATATGTTGAGAGCTTGTGCCTTGGACTATGGGTCAAGCTGGGATGATAACTTACCATATGCAGAGTTCTCTTATAACAATAGCCATCAAGCCAGTATTGAGATGGCACCATTTGAAGCTCTATATGGCAGAAAGTGCACTACTCCATTGCTTTGGAGTGGTGTTGGTGAACGAAGCTTTTTCGGGCCAGACATAATAAAGGATGCCGAAGAAAAGGTTCGTTTGATCAGAGATAGGCTTAAGATAGCTCAGTCTAGACAGAAGAGCTACGCGGATTCAAAGCGTAGAGAGGTAACCTATGAGGTGGGTGATAGAGCATACCTTCGGGTATCACCACTTCGTGGAGTAAAAAGATTTGGAGTCAAAGGAAAGCTAGCACCTCGCTTTGTAGGGCCGTTCAAGGTTTTGGCTCGCAAAGGGGAAGTAGCATATGAGCTAGAACTGCCTGAATCTCTATCTGCAGTACACAATGTGTTTCATGTGAGCCAGCTAAAGAAATGTCATCCAGAGATGGCAGATACCCCACTAAGAGACACAATACCATTGGAAGAAGTTCAGTTGGAAAGTGATCTCACATATGAAGAGAAACCTGTCAAAATCTTAGAGACATCAGAAAGAGTTACTCGTACCAAGACAATCAAGTTCTGCAAAGTTCAGTGGAGCCATCATACTGAAGAAGAAGCAACTTGGGAACGAGAAGATGAACTCCGAGAAGACTACCCGCACCTATTTGCTAGCTAACCCGAATCTCGAGGGCGAGATTCATCTTAAGGGGGTTAGACTTGTAACATCCCAATTTTTTGGGAGAAAGAAATTATAAAGATTCACATGAAATCATGCATCATATCATGCATAGCATTCTTTTTTCATTTGCACTTTTTCTTCAAGGTTTGTTTTGCTCTTAAATCAAAAACCTTACCTGTATGTTTCAAATACCAGAAGAAAGTTTTATAGAATTCCAAAGTGTGACTTAAATTCAAATTAGAAGTTTTTACAAGTTTCAAGCAAATTTCAAAGGAAAAACAAAAGAGAAAAGAGAAGGAAAATAAGAAAAAGCAGAAAGGGTCACGGGGAAGCGAACCGGCCTAGCTCGAGAAGGAGCCCACGGCCCGTTAACCACGCCTCCCGAATCGTTACCGTGCCTCCCTCCTTCAGCCACTAACGGGCGGGGCCCGCTTGTCATCCCGTCCGAAGGGACCAAGACGAACACGGCGCGCACCTGGGCGTGATCCGCCCAATCTCCTCTCCGATTCGGGCGCAACCCTAACCCCTCGACCACGCCAGCATGCCTATTTAAACCCCTCCCCCGTCCGCACTTTTTCTCCCAAAAACCCTAATCTCCAACGCCGCCAGGCTGTGCAGTTCCAGAGCCACCGCGCCGCTGCAAATCAGACGAGGACGCCGCCGATTCTGGTGAGCAACGGCGCCCCCGATCTACCTCTTCTGTGCCTTCACCCTTGCTATGACCACGCGCATCTAACTGACATCTTTTTGTCTCTGTTTGAGCACCAGGGCGACGGAAACGTCCACGACTGGATCTCGCGGCCGCCCGACGCAACTCCGGCGAAGGATTCCCGCGTCCCTGGATCTTCTCGAACACGCAGACCTCGCCACCGACATTGCCTTGGTCTCCTGATCATCGGGTATGAGCCTCGTTTCCCAGAAACACCCCTGCTCGTCGGAATCCTTCGCGCTCTGCGCGCCACCGTCACGGTCTAACCCTCCGGTTGCTCCTCACCGATGTTGTAGGAAGCTAACAAGGCCGCCGATCACGTTTTCGATCACGCCGTGACCTCCTAAGCATCGTCTAGTACTTCATCGCCACCGGGGACCGCCGCAGCCACCTCGCCATCGTTTTCCAGAACCGCCGGACCTCACCGTCGACGCTTCCCTCCGGTGAGCCGCCACAGCCTCTTCTTCAGCCGTTAGATCCGAATCACACGGCACGGATAGATCACTTTTACGAACCGTTACGGTCAGATCTGATCCATCGGATCTCACTTAGATCCGACGCACCGGAACAGCGATCCGCCCGAAACGGTATCAGCAAATAGGAGAGCGCCGCGTGTCGCCACCACGTTATTTCAAATTCGATTTCGTTTTAAAATCACAGATTTGGTTCAAAACTTGCTAAACTCATATCTGGAGATCCACACGTCGGTTTTTAGCAAACTTTGCGTCCATAGATTCAGAAAATTGTGTAGAATTTAACTACAGTATCAAAAGCGTGTATAGTAATGTTTTTAAATAGACATTTGCTGCAAGCTTTAATCTTGTGTTTTGACTATTAAAAATAGCTAAAAAAATTCTTTTTGCAGTAAATCCTTTTGGACTAGGTTCCTATGATATTTTTTAGTACTGTAGCACGTCCAGATCTTTTTGGGAACTTTTATATTACTTCTATAGTTTTAGTTTGTATATTTGCTCTATTTGTGTGTTGTTAATGATTTAAGCTTTATAATTAACTCTAAAATTTTGCTCATATCATCATGCATATAGTAACAACCAGAAAACATGCTATGGCCTTAAAGTGTTTAAAACACATATGCATGCATACTTTTCTTCTCATGATTTTTGTGATTGTTATGTGCTTATGATGCTATATTTTGTGTAGATTGTGCTGAGTGCAACGGGTGTCTTTGTGACGAGTGCACCAACTCTTCTCCTCACCAAGGCAAGTGTCACCATGTTCCCTTGTCCTACTGAAAGTTTTGGTCTTGTAGCTTTTCTAGTAGAAGATGCATGAATAGGTGTTTTTAAGTTTTTATATCTGGCTTGCTAGTTTTTATAGACTTCGTCTAGCTTGCTTAGCTTTGCATCTCCTAGTAGAATTGCTGCTGCAATAGGACTTTGCTTTTACACTTGTTGTGGGAAGGGTTAACGCATGATTTTGGCTAAGTGTTGAAAACCTTGTTTTGCAAAAACTAAGAAAACAACTAAGTTAATGAACCACCTGGGTGGAAGTGGCTTTTGATTGGTTTATGTTGAGTGGTTCCCTGGGGTCATGTCGTCGAACCTCTGAACCACCAGGTGTATCTCACTTGTGGACGGCCACCCAGGAGCAAAGAGATTGGAGACGTTCAAGTCGTGAAGCTCCCAGTGCAACCACAAGTCATATGGGCTCTGTCTTGGTCAACTAAGCTGCAAGAACTCAAGCCAGGCGGACAGAGGGTGGTAGATGTTGGTAGGATGGAACGCGTCCGTTTGGTCTGAGGGAATGCTGCTGAAAGGCCTCGTCTTAGTTTTCACTTGGCCGTTTGAGGAAAAATGAGTCTCACGGCAAAACGGGTTAACCAAGTCTTGTGGGAAAAGTGCACCACCTCTGCAGAGGGTTAAAACTAAGTACTTAGCCGTGTCCCCGGTTACGGACAATTCTGAGTGACATGACATTGAAGCCGTTCAAGAATCTCCTCACCCCAATTTCTCTAAGTTAAAACTTGATGGATGAACTTGGGTAGTAAAGGGTCCTTCTGGACAAAATTTTGCTAAGGAAAATTTTGAGTTTTACAAAGATAGGAAAAAGGCTTGCTTTTGCTAAATTAAACTCCACCTGGCCAAAGAGCATATACGTGTAGGTGCCATTGAGTCCACCAAAGTGACGTTTGCCAATACATTCAACGTATTGACCCTCCGTGGCTGCAACGTATCATGTTGCAGGTGGATACTACGAAGATTGAAGATTTCTGCGCTACGGTCACGAGTCTTCGTCCAACACGTCTGCCTGCGGATCAATGACGAAAGAAGACTTGAAGATTATTTTACTTAGTCGTTTTTAGAATTGTAATAGGGTTGTGGCTTTGTGCCTTATTGAGTTGTAAAAGACTAAGTTATTTGTGGATCAAGCATTGTAATAAAGACCTTTGTATTCTTGATATTTCATCTTGTAACTGTGTGTGCTAGCAGTCGATCCGGGACTAGCACAATTAAAACACAGGTACGCTACAGATGGTATCAGAGCAAAGTGTTGCCCTTAGGTTCGTGACCCTAGGATTGGACGAAAACACTTAGGAAAATTTAGGAGTTGTCTTGTTTTTCTTTGTTGCTAACACTTAGAAATAGTTTGACTTCTAACTCCTCTTCACTTTTTCTAAGTTTTTCTTCTACTCTAACTTACTAACTTGCCATGTTCCCACGTGAAGATGTCAACCTTCCGCATCACCAAGACCGGCAACTTCAAGAACTACAGCTTTGGAGAGCGCCTCATCGACATCGCCACTACCTTGTCCCTGCCTACCCCGTTCATCAGAGGGAGCGAGATGACCAAGCTTCACAAGAAGGGCATCTGGGTCATCCACATCACGCAGCCAGGACGCGAGACAGAGCCGAAGACGGAAACTATCAAGCTCAAGACCTTCCACACCAACAAGAAGATAGGCGCCCAACATGTAGAATTACATAACGGTGATCTTGATCATGTAAGGCAGCTCACGAGATCTAAACATGAAGCACATGGTGGAGAAGACAACCATCTATCTACTGCTATGGACCCATAGTCCAAGGTAGACTACTCACTCATCGCACCGGAGGCAAGCATGGCGATGAAGAAGACCTCCGGTGGTGATTCCCCTCTCCGGCAGGGTGCCAGGAAGAGCTTCTGGACCCTCCCGATCTCGGGTCGATGACGGCGGCGGATCGCGATATGTTTCTGGAAAAGTGATCGGGTGTTTAGGTTTTTCCCGTCGGGGGGTCTTTATAGGCGAATGGGCAGCGTCAGAAGTGGACCAGGGGGCCCACACCATAGGCCGGCGCGGGCCAAGGGCAGGCCGCGCCCCCTGGTGGTGTGGCCGCCCTGTGGCTCCTTTCCATCTCCTCTTCGGTTCTCTGGAAGCTTCGGTAAATATCTGGACGTCTGGCTTTTGTTTCGTCCAATTTCGAGAATATTTCCTGTGTAACTTTTCTGAAACAAAAAAACATCAGAAAATAGGGAACTGGCACTGTGGCATCTTGTTAATAGGTTAGTTCCAGAAAATGCATAAAAATGCCACGAAGTGTAACGAAACACTAAGCAAATGGTGTAAAAACAAGGATGGAGCATCAAAAATTATGGATACGTTGGAGACGTATCAACATCCCCAAGCTTAACTCCTGCTCGTCCTCGAGTAAGTAAGTGATAACAAAAGAAATAATTTTTGAGGTGACATGCACCTACACAATCTTGATCATATATGTAAGCGTTGTGCGCTGGGATCAAAAGAACTTAAAACATGGGCATGAAAGATATAATCTTGATAGAAGTAACTTAGCAACCATGTTATAACATGAAAAAGAACACAAACGAAAGGTCATGAAAATGAAACAATGAAAGTCAAACGTGTGTTCAAATCATATGGAAAAACATACAAATGGTTTTCAGCTTGTCGTTCATGAGAGAGCAAAACATAAATGCACAGGACACCTTCAAGTTTAAGAGGGCAACTAGATACAAATAATTTGAGAACAAGTGAAACCAACATCATGAATTAATCAATGAAAACTTTGGGACAATGCACATTATACTCAGAATGACAACTATGCTCTCTTAGATGGTGCATAAAGGTAGAAGGTGGAGACTCAACATAAAAGTAAAAGAAAGGCCCTTCGCGGAGGGAAGCAGTGATTGCAAGTTTTATAAACCTTCAAAAATTATGGTACTTACTGGCTTTGAGCTCTCATTGCCCCCATCATAGGCATCTTGAATGGTTAAATTTAATGCGAATACACTTATGGTGCATATGCTTGACAAATCATAAGTTGAAAACCTCGTGTCCCGTGAAGTACGAATACCCAAACCTCATACTACTCGACTTAGAGTCCCAAGCAAGCTCTTGTCATTGTAAATATATGTGTATCATCGAGAACCGCCAACGGGGTACCTCCTGCCCGATGACATGGAACAAGCCCACATCAAAATGATAAGACAAACAAACAATGAACACCTCCACATCTCTTTTATTTACCATTGGTATAGCTTTTTACCGTGAGATGCGTCGTCGAATGTCCACTATGGGCATGCTGTAAATTTCCACCATGAATGATGCATGGCTTAGATTAGCGGCCCAGGCGTTTCCCTAACACATATAAAAACTCCATGATCCCGCAAGATTCCTAACTTATTTCACATCGCGAGTATCCATAAACAAAAGATCACGATATCAACTCAAATGAAAGATAGTGCAATGTTGAAAGCTTGCCCCATGATGGCATGGCTGGGCTAATTTCCAACTTACAACTTGAAAGCATAACAACTCAACATAAGAGAGCCACAATGTCAAATTTTTAAAACGAGAAAAGTAAAGTGTGCCATCAGGTTCGTGAGAGCTTTACTGACCAATTTTCGCATAACACCAAAAAGAGTTTAATTTGAAGGATAGATAAAAGCAAGTCAAATGTACTTTGGAATAGCAAATTGCTAATAGGTATATATGGTGGACACTTTGGAACAACTTGGTTTTTAGGAGTTAGATGCACGAGTAGAGCTCGTACTCAGTACAAAATGAGGGCTAGCAAAAGACTGGGAGCGACCAACTAAGAGAGCAATAATGACCATAATCATGCAAAGCGACAAAGCGATATTAAAAGAAGCATAAGATGGCATCAAAAGTCAAAAACTAAATGATCATAGAGGCAATGGCAACTTTGTATGAGTCAAACATGTGTGAGCATGCGCCAAGTCAACCCAAATAAAGCATCAAGGAGAAAACCAAAATAATGCTTCCAAATAATTAAAACAACGCATGATTTTTTCAAAGGCTCATTAAGCAATCTCAGTCATTTGAGACAAGTCATGCTACAGCAAAACCACTAAGAATACTATCAAAAAGACATCAAGCATGACATGCAAAAGCCTAGGCCGCAGTCTACACAAGCTCCTTCTTGTACCACTTTTTTGCATAAAGCTTTTTCTCTTTTCCAACACCATTCGAACTTTTTATAACAACTCTTTTTGATGAAAACCAACATGTACCAGAGGCAAAAATACACCTTGTGACGAAGGAATGACAGATGGGCCCCCGACATTCGCCTACCTGGTTTTCGGTCCAGGTGGGGTGTCTCAGGAAAGGCTTTCGAGGCCCGTCAAGGCAGTGTTTCGATGCGGCCCAGGAATATTACTTGGTGTACAAGCGAAATTTCGAAGAGTCCAAGCTAGATTAGGTCTCGGTTGATCCGATCTGTACTTGGCTTGAGAAACACTCCTGAGACCTAGCCTTATCTTATAAAAGGCTGGGAGGGAGGTTTTGAAACCCTAGAATCACTTCCACCCACCTCACGCCGGAGCGCTCGACAACTTAGAGCTCTCTGCTTTTGGCCAGATCCAATCTGCGCCGCCATTGTAACACCATCATCGTCGCCACCACCTCAATACAAAAGTCAGACAAGCAGGACGTAGGCCTTTTACCTTTCGAGGGGGCTGAACCTGGGTAAATCCTCCTGTCCTTCTGCTTTCGTCTGATCGCCGTCGAGTTCGCCAGGTTCCTAATACGCTTCCTAGATCGAAAGCCCTTCGACATGGGCATTGCCGGGGATAAACCTCGTCAATTGGCGCCGACCGTGGGGACGACGGGATCTGGATCTACGGATTCGCCGGCTCCATCACCAACCGCAACCAAGATCGGCATCGACACCGCCGTCGGCATCGCTGCGCCGACCAACGTCGGCACCCCCGTCAAGATCGACGCTACCATCGGCATCGCTGCGCCGACCAACGACGACACCACTTCCAAGATCGGCATCGACACCCTCGCCGGCATCGCTGTGCCGGCCATCGTCCACACCAGCCCGATGGAATTCGAGACTGGCGCCGTCGAATCGACTGTCGTCGATGGCATCTCGCCAAGCACTATCAACCTCACCTCGACGATGAGCGCCATCGACCCCGTCCCGAGCGCGGCAAGGGCAGCGCCCGAAGGCTACGACATGGCCTTCGGATTGTTCAATTTCCATGTGGACAGCAATGGAGCAATGGAACTGCTCTCCATCGGCGAATCGGCTCCGCTCGTGGCCGAAACGACGACACCACCATCCGTCGGGGGCAAACCCTTGGCAAGCGCGTCACTAGCGCCGTCGAAGGAGGAGCTGAGACTGAAGATTTCGACCCCATCAGTAGGGTCGAACGATTTCGAAGATCCGCCTCCATCCCCGACCACCGCATACTGCGTCGACTGCGACGCATACCACTACATAGGCGCCGAAGATTTCTCACTCCATGAGATCGCCGGCTGTGAAGATCCGCGGGGAGGTACAGCAGCTATCTACCCAACGATATCCGAGTGCGATCGGGCTCTCAACGCCCTCACGCTTCGCACAGCACCCTATGATCCTGACTACGTCGAAGGATTATACTCGGACTACACGTGCTCCGACGACGACGACGATGTCTACCCCGAAGCTAAGGGGAAAATCGGCAATTCGGTGAGCTCTGCCTCGCTATGCGAATCTAACGCATCTAGCGACGGCTATATGGCTGATCATGACTTTGATTTCACGGTCGAAGTCGGACCCTACGTCGAAAGCGACGACGTCTATCCTCCAGCGCTGGGAGAAATCAGCGATGACTCGACCCCGTGGCTCGGGGGCCACTGCATGATGGCATCACACAACGAAGGAAACAACAGCGGCGGTCGAAACCGAGCAGACAGCGGTCGACCAGTGGTCACACATGACCAGATTCGGTTCGCAAGAAGGGTCTATGCGGGCGAATTAAACTTCGGACCCAATCCAAGTCCAAGCGATCTGGCTGCACTCCGATTCGTCGTTCAGGAGCAAAAAGATCAGATCAGCGCTGATAGACGAGTGTTGGAACGACGCAGAGAGGAGGCCGACGCATCCAGCAGAAGGCGGGCAGAAAGATCATCGCACTACTCTTCAAGCGTTCAGCACAGATCAAGATCGCGCACTCAGCAGGGGGCCGATATGCATAATGTCACTCGAAACCTGGAGGCAGAATTCAACGAAGCTGAGTTAATGCCCAAGACCAAGGAAGCAGCAATCATGGCTGCAGCGGCATACATTGCTGCGAACGCGTCTAACGGTGACGAACATATGCGACACCTGCGAAATCTAGCACTCGAAGGAGTAAGGGTGCTGCAAGGCACGCCTGGCTCAGCACATGATGCGACAACAGCAAGAGCCGCTCCACCACCGGAACAGGCTAGGCACCCAGCACCAGCGCCAGCCGTAGCGCCTCGGACGCATGTGGTCGAACCTCTCAACGGAGAGCTTCGGCATGGCCTGGCCCAGCATAGAGTCGACCAAGGGCGAGCGCGACGCGAGGCGGAAGCGTTCGGCGGTCCCAGCGACGGACTCTGCGGGGCAAAATGCTTTAGCCTTTTGATCCGCTCGGCACCATTGCCGAAAGGAATCAAGCTCAGCGACGGCGTAGTCAAGTTCAACGGGCAGCAGGATCCCCGAATTTGGCTAGATGATTTCATGACCGCTGTCAAGATCAGCGGCGGATCCAGAGACAACGCTCTCCAGTTGTTATCACTGCACCTAAAAGATAACGCAAGGGCATGGTTGAATAATCTCGCCCAAGACAGCATTCGCTCCTGGGAAGAGTTTCGGCAAGCGTTTATCGCAAATTTCCGAGGCACCTCACGACGCCCTACGTCGTTCGAAGAGCTTCGCTTATGCGTGCAGAAGACCGGCGAAAACCTGAGGTCATACATCTCACGATGGATCAGCCTTCGGAACACGACAGAGAATATCTCGCCCGAAAGGGCCATTGATGCATTTCGGGACGGCTTATTTCGGCGTGACTTCAAGGAGGAACTGGGGCGCTGCAAGCCCAGAACCATCGACCACCTCATGAGTTTGGCGAACGAATGGGCCGATGGCGAGGACTCCATCTCGGCTCCCAGAAGCCGCCGTCGATCAGCAGAACACGATGGCGATGCGAAGGATCAGTTCCATCCCGGATCTCGGAAGAAAGGTCGCCGAAGCCGCTACGACAACACGGAGAACGTAGACATGATAGCAGCTGGCTACGTCCACGAAGACCGCGACGACAATCGCGACTTACCACGACGAGGAAATACTTACTACGGCAGCAGCAGTCGTGACTCGAAACCCAGCAAGGAGTGGCGTCGCCGGCAGCCACAGCTGTCGGCAGAAGAGATGCTCGACAGCGGATGCCCAAGGCACACGTACCTCGACAAGGACGGAGTACGAAAACCTGCACACCTCCTCATCGAGTGCAGGGAATTCCTTCGCCTCAACCGAGCACTTCAGGAGAGGATGAATGTCGAGCAACCAGTGGCAGGGGCGATAGCCTACAACGCTCCACCGCCACCACCGAATCCACCAGTAAATGTCGTACAGCAAAGCCATCAGGCCGCTACGATCCAGGAAGCCGAGCAGCGACAGCCGGCCAACGAGGAAGAAGAGTTCCCGCCTCCAAGAGGTTTCGTGCCCATGATTCAGAGGGGGCGCCCGACGAACAAAGTTCGGCGGAAACGCGCGAGAGAAGTATTCCACGCCGAGCACGCGCCACCAGCTACTCCCGAATATCTGAATTGGTCCGAACACCCGATTGGTTTCGACCGGTCAGATCATCCACCGAAGATACCACGCCCAGGACACCATGCTCTGGTTCTTGAGGCGCAGATAGGGGGCTTCACCTCGAAAAAGGTGTTCATGGACGGAGGCAGCAGCTTGAACCTAATCTATGCAGACACGCTGCGAAAGATCAAGATTCCACTAAACAATCTCCTGCCAACAGAGACCTCCTTCCACAGAATCGTCCCGGGAAAGCCAACGTATCCATTGGGGGCGATACACCTCGACGTCATCTTCGGCACTAAAGCAAACTTCAGAAAGGAGAAGATCGAATTCGAGGTGGTCGACTGGCCCTCGCAGTACCATGCCATACTCGGGCGACCAGCGTTCGCCTGATTCATGGCCGTACCCCACTACGCCTACCTCAAGTTACGGATGCCCGCAAACAGAGGACCACTGACGATCAGCGGCAGCTTTGCGCGGTCAGAAAACTGCGACAAGGACTTCAACGACATGTCCCAGACTTTCGGAGTGCACGAGGAATTGCACCACATTCGAGAAGCCACTGTCATGGACATCGACCCACCGGCGCAGCAGAACGCCCCAGAGCTGTCTTTCGATGCCACCAAAGACACCCGGGAACACCAGATCCACCCGACGGATCCAACCAAGACGGCGCGGGTGTCGAACTCCCTTTCCCCCGCATAGGAAAGCGCGCTCGTCGAGTTCCTCCGTGAGCACTGGAGGATGTTCGCCTGGTGTCCAGCAGATATGCCAGGCATCCCCAGGGAACTCGCCGAGCATGAGCTTAAAATATTTCCCAACGCGAAACCGGTCAAGCAGTCTATGCGACGGTACAATCCAGAAAAGACTAAGTCGATGGGCGAAGAAATTAATCGCCTCCTCGAGGCTAAGTTCATCAGAGAGATCAAGGAAGCCACATGGCTCTCGCCACCGGTCATGGTGGAAAAGAAGGACACCAAGATCTACAGGATGTGCATCGACTTCACAGCCTTAAACAAACACTGCCCGAAGGACTACTTCCCCTTGCCCCGAATCGACCAGATCATCGACTCCACGGCAGGATGCCAGCGCCTCTCGTTCCTCGACGCCTACTCTGGATATAACCAGATACGGCTAAAGGTAGAAGACGAAGACAAAACGGCGTTCATCACCCCGCACGGGGTATACTGCTACATGACGATGCCTTTCGGGCTCAAGAACGCCGGAGCTACGTATCAGCGGTGTATGCAAGCATGCTTGAAGGAGCAAATCGGACGCAACGTCGAGGTCTACGTCGACGACATTGTCATCAAGACATCAAAAGCAGATACCTTGCTCGATGACCTTCGAGAAACCTTCGCCAACCTCGACAGATACAGCATCAAGCTCAACCCGAAGAAATGCTCTTTCGGGGTACCCACTGGCCAACTGCTGGGCTATTTGATCTCCGAGAGAGGAATCGAAGGCAACCCAGAGAAGATAAAGGCCATCATCAGCATGCACCCCCCGAAGACGCTTCGACATGTCCAGCAGTTGACAGGTCGACTCGCAGCGCTTAGCCGCTTCATCAGCAAGCTTGGCGAAAAAGCACTGCCCTTGTATCGACTGCTTAGAAAAACAGACAACTTCGCGTGGACCGAAGAGGCGCAAGCCGCCTTCGACGACCTCAAGCGACGACTATCGACCTCGCCAGTTCTCGTTACACCTCGAGAAAAGGAGCCAATGTTGCTGTACATAGCGGCTACAAATCAAGTTGTCAGCTCGGTGCTTGTGGTCGAACGCGCAGAGGAAGGCAAAGAACACGGCGTACAGAGGCCCGTGTACTACTTAAGCGAGGTCCTGTCACCAACCAAGCAAAGATACCCCCATTATCAGAAGTTGGCATACGCCATCTACATGACGGGGAAGAAATTGCCGCACTATTTCGAATGCCACTCCATCATAGTAGTGGCTTCGAACCCAGTCTCTAGCATCCTCAACAACCCAAACGCTACAGGGCGTGTGTCGCTATGGGGAGTCACGCTGGGACCCTGGGAGATCACGTACCAACGCCAGTCTGCAATCAAGTCGCAAGTCCTTCCGGACTTCATAGCCGAATGGACAGAAGCCCAGATGCCCGAGCTCCCAGACCTGTCGAACAGCTGGACTATTTTCGTCGACGGATCCAAGCGAGTTTCGGGGGCAGGGGCAGGGGTGGTCCTGGTGTCACCACAAGGAGACAGGATGCGCTACGTCCTCCGAATGTGCTTCCCGAACCCCTCCAACAACGAAGCAGAATACGAGGCCGTCCTCCACGGAATGCGCATGGCGAAGGCCTGCGGGGCCACCCGCATCAAGATACACGGAGATTCGAACCTCATCGCCCAGCAAGTCATGAAGGAGTGTGACGCGACCTGCGCGAACATGATCGCATATCGCGCCATGTACGACAAGCTCGAAGGCGAATTCGAGGGCTGTGAAGTAACGCACATCGGCCGGGAAAGCAACGAGGAGGCAGATAACCTGGCCAACGTCGGCTCAAGGTGCCTCCCAATACCGCCAGGTGTTTTCTTCGAGGAGATATTCGAGCGCTCCGTCAAGATCAAGCCAGTAATTGAACCGGCGTTAGCAACACATCCGGAAGCTGGGACGGTCAATACCGCCCCAGCGGCAGGAGCAACAGACCTCCCGAAGGATGCAGCCGCGGTCATGCTTGTCGAAGCAATATGGACAAAGCCGTACTTGGCGTTCCTGATGAGGGGCGAACTCCCAGAAGACCCCATCCACCGCCGACAAATCATGCGGCGCTCTAAGGCCTTCACGATAATCAACGGGGAACTCTACAAGCGAAGCACTTCGGGGGTGCTCCAGCGGTGCATAGCGCAGGAAGATGGAATCACCCTCCTCCGAGAAATCCATGAAGGAACCTACGGACATCACGCCTGCAGTCGAACCCTCGTAGCAAAAGCCTTTCGGTCCGGATTCTACTGGCTATCCGCCCTCTACGATGCCAGGAACATCGTCCAGCACTGCGAAGCGTGTCAGATGTTCGCCACCAAGCCGCACGCGCCGGCATCGGAACTGCAAACCATACCTGTGGCATGGCCCTTCGCACAATGGGGGCTCGACCAAGTGGGGCCTCTCCCCAAATCATCTCGAGGAGGGAATACGTACGTGCTCGTCGCTGTGGACAAGTTCTCCAAGTGGATCGATGCCGTTCCGGTCACCAACCAAGAGGCAATCACGGCGGTCAAGTTTTTCGAGTCCATTGTTTATCGGTACGGCGTCCCGAACAGCATCATCACCGACAACGGCACCAACTTCACTTCGGGCGAATTCCAGGGCTTCGCCAAAGACCTCGGCATCAAGCTCAAGTACGCTTCGGTAGCACACCCCAAGTCCAACGGCCAGGTCGAAAAGGCCAATGGACTCGTCTGCGGAGGCTTGAAGAAGCGACTGCTTCGACCCCTCAAGCGCGCAGCAGGCGCCTGGGTCGAGGAACTGCCTTCGGTGCTATGGAGCCTGCGAACAACGCCCAACTCCTCGACAGGCTACACACCCTTCTTCTTGCTCTTCGGAGCAGAAGCCGTGCTGCCCACGGACGTGCGCTACAGCGCGCCCCGCGTCGCCGCCTACGTCGAGGAAGACGCGGACAAGGCGTTAGCAGACGCCCAAGACCTGCTGGACGAAGCTCGAGACGTCGCCCTCGTTCGATCGGCGGTCTATCAGCAGAGCCTCCGCAATTACCACAGCAGACGGGTACGCGGACGCTCTTTCGAGCCGGGCAACCTCGTACTCCGACTCAAGCAAACAAGCACGTCGAAGCTGGAGCCACCATGGGAAGGCCCGTACCTTGTCCACGAGGTCATCCCAGGAGGAGCATATCGTCTACGCAACCCGAAGACGGGCAAAGACGTAGATAACCCATGGAACGCCGCGCAATTGCGCCGCTTCTATCCTTAGCTAGCAAAGCTGTCTCCTCCACCCCCTCTAATATGTAATCAAGTGTCGGCAGCAGTCCGCACCCAACATTATGCCTTCGGCACCAAGCAATAAAATTCGCGTTCCTCACTTCATGAGTTAACATATCCGCATATTCGCCTACGCTCGGGGCTCAGTCCTTCGACCCACGCTCGGGGGCTCAGTCCTTCGACCCACGCTCGGGGGCTCAGTCCTTCGACCCACGCTCGGGGGCTCAGTCCTTCGACCCACGCTCGGGGGCTCAGTCCTTCGACCCACGCTCGGGGGCTCAGTCCTTCGACCTACGTTCGGGGGCTTCACCTACGCTCGGGGGCTCAGTCCTTCGACCCACGCTCGGGGGCTCAGCCCTCCGACCCACGCTCGGGGGCTTCGCCTACGCTCGGGGGCTCAGTCCTTCGACCCACGCTCGGGGGCTTCATCTACGCTCGGGGGTTCAGTCCTTCGACCCGCGCTCGGGGGCTTCACCCATGCTCGGGGCCTCGACGTCTCGGCCCATACTTGGGAATTGCGCTCTCTAAACCTGAATTCGAGCACTGCGTTGTCTTCGACCTACGCCCATGGATTTTCGTCTTCCCAACCTACGCCCGAAAGCTACGCCTTTTCGGCTACAGATGAAGAAGATATATATATACAGATTGAAGGTACAAACATAGCCACAAGGCCAGGTCATGGCGCCGCAGCGCCTTGGTTCGCCCTCTGCCGATCACTTTCGACAACAATTTGTCGAGCGATACAGTCAGCGGTACTTCTACAAGCAGCATAATGGGGCTCCATGTTGTAGCGGCCACTGGGCAACGGAGGAGGTGTCTTCAGAAGCTCAAGGTCGACTTCAGGGTAGTGAGCATGCACGAAAGCAAGTGCGACTACAGCCCCGCTGCGCAGGTGCGCCCGGACAAAGGAATGTATGGCGTTGCCGTTCTCGAATCGATCAAGCAGCGCCGGCAAACCTTCGGGCTGATCGTTTAGAGGAAACATTGCCTGGTGCACCAGCGCGAGGGCACCTCGGCTCGTCTCAGCCAACGCGCCAGCCTGAGCAATCCTATCTTGTAGAAGTGTCAGCTTCATGGCTTTCGATCGATCAGCCCAAAAGTTATCGGAAACAGAGTTGGCATGATTCTGGGCAGCAACAATATGCGCATTTACGCGCCGAGCTTCGGCTGCACTATCAAGGCACGCATCTGCGAAAAGAGACCGAAGATCAAAACCTGCATATCTAAGTCAATGCACAGCGAAAGAAGTTCAGAGACTCACACTTCAGGGATTTTCCAAGATTTTCTATCTCCTCGAGAAGAAATTTCTCCCAATCTGCGGCATGCGACGCTTTCGATAGAGAGACGTCGACCCTGGCAGTAACCATCTTCAGTTGCCGCTGTGTATTTTGGAGCTGGTCGCGCAACGATCGAATTAGCGACAATTCGCCTGAGGAAGGTGCTCTTCGTTCGACGGCACCAGAAGTACTGCTCGCCGTTTCGTACGAAACAGGCCAAGCACCAGCACTCAGGGAAGGATCCTGCACGAGAAACCAGTCATCACACACAAGCATTGGCAACCAGATGACAAGACGATTAACATGATAGCAGAACAAGTTTTACAGCAGAAAGGAGTTCTAATCGGGGTCACAGCCCTCGATGCGGGACAACCAAATCTAATTACAGATGCGTACTAAGCATCACCGACTCTACACTGAACTACCGGCCCTGCTAGACGGTGCGCCGGATGCTTCACGCTTCCGCGCCTTCGCCGCTGCACGCTTCTCGTTCCTTTCGGCCAGGAAGCTCGTCATTCGGGCGGCCAGATCACGAGCACGGGCAACGTAACCCTTGGCGGATTTGTCGCGCCCGTCCTTGTCTTTCGGGTACGTGCCCGTGATCTTGTCAGCATCGAACTCCACGTCGTGCATCATCATCATGGAGAAGACAGACGTGGAGCCGATAGTTACCTGACGACGAACCGCGGCAAATAACGGGTCTTCGCCGTCCGCCTTCACCGCCAGAGCTTCGAGAATCCCCGCCATTGTATCACTTGTCGAGTCGGGTACAGACGTATCCCGAACACGAACAAGCGTTGACCGCACTCGTCCTAGGAGGTTGACAACCTCTCGACTCAGGCGTTCGGCGAGGCCGACACTGGATTCGATTCCAGAAGGCTCCTTCATAGCTCCGGCATCCAATTCGGCAGCAGCTACAAACAAAGAACAACCTGCCAAGTCAAGATAGGGCGGTGCAGCACACAAGTTAACCCAGGCAGAGCTCGAAGAACTCACCGCGCAAAGCATCAAGCGAAGTTTGCAGGCGTTGGTGCAGCTCTCCTTCTCGGGCTTCGGCATCCAAGCGGCTCTTCTTCGCACGCTCCTGAGCTTCGGACGATTCGGCCTTCAGCCGGGCAATTTCGTCATTTAGCTCGGTAACTTTCGCCTTCAAACCTGAATTCTCAGCGGCAAGATTGTCCAGCTGAGATTTTAGAGAAGTCTTGTCAGCGGCGGCCTGAGCCCCAATCCCTAATCATTCAAAAGACGACATCAGAAAGAGAAATGAGATAACATACAGAGCAAAAATTCGCAAGTGGAGTCGCAATACTCACGCCGAGTCTCCTCGAATTTCTCGGACAACTTTCGGTTCTCCTCCTCCAAGGCAAAGAAGTTTCTGCAAACCTTCGACAGGTCCCTAACAACGGGCTAAAAAGGCAGAACAGAAGATTAACCTTCGAGTCATGATTTGGAGGGCAAGCCTAAGTGTAAACACTTAGACTCACCCTCGGGGGCTGCTAATGGTCAAATACGCGAGGTGCAGGTCGAAAGTCTTTGGACTTACATGGTTGCTAGGACCGGAAGGCCCGCCGGACGAGGATACAAGCACGAATTCTTGTTCCGTCGCCTTCTTCTTGGAAGAGGTCGAAGGCTTCGTCAGAGCAACTTTGGGGGCGACAATATCGGCGACCTTCTCCTGTGAGTCTGCCGTTTGCTCAAGGGCGTCGTCATGAGGTCGAACCTGGTATCGATCTTGATCCCCTGGACCAGTTGACGTTTCCTCGGTGGAAGATCTGAAGCAATCAACAACGTTAGAACCGGACAGCCAAATCAAAACAAAACCACAAGATGCACGAAAGAAAAACTTACGATGCGTCGATCCCGAATTTCGGAAGGATCTTCTTCTCCGTTTGAGGAGGAGGGCGGCGGTTCAAAGGCGAGGCAGGGATCGCGCTGTTGCCATCGTCACCCGAAGTAAAATGGGTGTCGTCGATATCTTCTGAATCTTCGACAACGTCCGCGACTCGCTGTTTCTTCGGAGCCCTCGGCGGCGATGGAGCGGCGGAGGTTGACCCCTCCAGCACTTCGGCAAAGTCGCGCCCCGAATATTCGCCCATCTTGGGCTGGGGCGGATAGCATCGGGCTACGTCAAATACCTGCACGAGGAGAAGGATTGCACTCGACACTGGGCGATCCGGCTAAGAAATAGGGAAGGCATTCGAATAAGAGCAAAGTCATACCTCGGTGCGGGGAAAGGCTTTGCTAAAGGCTACGGCGCCGAAGATCTTCGGCACGGGATCCTTCTTCTTGATGTTCGTGACGGTGCGAACGCACTCGTCGATTTCGGCCTTGTGCAGTTCGTCCTGGGAGATTCGGGTCGAATCCCGGTGATCGCTGTAATCCCACATGCAGTGGGCTCGGGCAGCGAGCGGCTGGATTCGACGCTCGATAAAAGTGCGAATCAGCTGGATCCCCGAAAGCTCCTTCTTCGGAGTAGCTCGGAGCTGCTGGATCCTCTCCATCAGCGGTTCCGTAATCTTCAGCTCCTCATCCGAAAGATCGTGCCTCCAGGATACACGAGGTCGAAGAACGCCGGTGGAATGGAACTCTTCAAGTCCGAAGTTTTCGCCGCCGGAGGGTTTGTCCTTGGCGTAGTACCACTTCGTCCTCCACCCAGGATTATTTTCGGGTGTCTGGAGGTTGAAATACTCGACGTCTGGGCGCACTTGGACGCCAAAACCGCCGGTTTGGTAAGGCAGAGGGTGCCGAATCACGAAGATTCGGCGCCACAGTGCCCAGTGGGGTTCGATCCCCAGGAAGCATTCACAAAGCGTGATAAAGCACGCAATGTGAAGAACAGAGTTGGGATTCAGGTCGTGGAGCTGAATCCCGTAGGCAAAGAGAAGGCCACGGAGAAAAGGATGCGGGGGAAAAGACAAACCCCGCAGCAAAAAGGCAATGAAAATTACCCGGAATCCGAGGGGTGGCCGGGGAACGATCTCCGGGCCGGCGGCGAGCGATTCCGCCGGCACGTTCTTCAGGAGACCCATCTTCTCGGCCTGGGACAGTTCCTTGTTCCCGACCTTGGATTGGACCCAGCGACCGACGGCGGAGCCTTCGGCGTCGGCTGTCCTAGCTTTCTTAGCAGCAGCAGCGGCGCCGGCGGCTGTGGAGCTCCTTTTGCCCATGGTCAGGGCACAGCAAAGGTCGCGGAAATGGAGACGGAAGGGTAGAGCTACAGGAGCACTGCGCGAGGAAGGAGAAGATGGCGGCGGTGTGAGACAGACTGTTACCCTGCCACCGTCATTTATTCCGGCTCTGGAGATCTACGTCAGATCTCGACCGTCCACGATGAAGTGGAAACGGCCGGACTGATCCCACCGCCCACGTGTCAACACGCGAGCACCGCGGCGTCCACTACGCACGGTAATCAAGGAAACCGCGCCGGTTATTTCTCACCCACGCGCGGGACGTGCGGTCAAACTCTGTCAATGGCCGCGATGCGCGGCCTGAGGGCCCACCATACGTCTCATCCTAGCAGGGTCAGGTCTGTCCTGCAGGAGATGAGGTGACGACTCGATGCAGCTTATCGTCAGCAATGACACGTTTCCTTGGGAAGTTGGTTTCCTTTTCGATTCAAAGGGTAAAAACTGGCGAAGGCTCTTTCGAGTCCCAAAGGTATGTACCCCTTGCACTCAGTTGATCTCTTGATCGGGTTTCTTTCGAGGTCTTCTGTGCTCTTCTCTTTTGTGCCATTCGAATAAGCATTGAGTTTTTCGACGACTCTGTCTTTCGTTCCTTCGAGGGAATTTTCCGGTCCCTCGAATTATCTTTATCGGGCCAGCAGCGCCTTCGACATGTTCGGGTTAGGGTTTTGATCCCTCGAATTATCTTTATCGGGCCAGCAGCGCCTTCGACATGTTCAGGTCAGGGTTTTGATCCCTCGAATTATCTTTATCGGGCCAGCAGCGCTTTCGACATATTCGAGTCAGGGCTTTGATCCCTCGAATTATCCCTTTCGGGCCAGCAGCGCCTTCGACACAATCGAAGACAGGATTTCGGTCCTTCAGGCCATTTCTTTCGGGCTAGCAGCGCCTTCGAGACATTTGAAGCAGGGCCTCGATCTGTCGAGTTGCTTCTTTCAGGCCCAATAATACCTTCAGAGAATTCAGGTTTGAGCTTCGAACCTTTGAATCATTTTCTTCGAACCCGTCTTTCGAGCTATCAACGCTCCTCAATCAACATACCCGAATTTCGGTGGCAATATACCAGTTCGGATGCCGTATGTCAAATACGAAGGTAAGTCCACGATTTGCAACATCGGATGGCCCGGTATTCGTATCAAACGCGCTTTGCCGGAAATTTTCCATACCTACGGTATGAAGCTTGCACCGATGGACGCATCGGATGCCTCACAATGAACTAGGCTCCGACCTGGTAAGTCCGACGCGGCTCGGGTCGGAGTAGCACCAGCCCACGCGGGTTCGAGTCGGGGGACTCGAATCTGAGTAAGCTAACCGTATGTCTTTGCAGCAATGCAATTAACTGAGACCCGGCGTGAGTCTCAGGCCGGTTATGCGCATCCCTCTGCAAACCCAACTTAACACTTTCGAGGCTCTACACGAGAGCGGCTTGAAAATCACGTATCGAAACGAGCATATTATTCGAATGACCCCTGTACATTTGCAGCTTTGCAGGCCAAGTGCTCATGTCGGGTGCGGCTGGGAAGACTTTCGGGAGGAGTCCCTGCCATAGTCTTCGGCTATCCCAGGCACTCGGGGGCTACTGACGAAGGAATGACAGATGGGCCCCCGACATTCGCCTACCTGGTTTTCGGTCCAGGTGGGGTGTCTCAGGAAAGGCTTTCGAGGCCCGTCAAGGCAGTGTTTCGATGCGGCCCAGGAATATTACTTGGTGTACAAGCGAAATTTCGAAGAGTCCAAGCTAGATTAGGTCTCGGTTGATCCGATCTATACTTGGCTTGAGAAACACTCCTGAGACCTAGCCTTATCTTATAAAAGGCTGGGAGGGAGGTTTTGAAACCCTAGAATCACTTCCACCCACCTCACGCCGGAGCGCTCGACAACTTAGAGCTCTCTGCTTTTGGCCAGATCCAATCTGCGCCGCCATTGTAACACCATCATCGTCGCCACCACCTCAATACAAAAGTCAGACAAGCAGGACGTAGGCCTTTTACCTTTCGAGGGGGCTGAACCTGGGTAAATCCTCGTGTCCTTCTGCTTTCGTCTGATCGCCGTCGAGTTCGCCAGGTTCCTAATACGCTTCCTAGATCGAAAGCCCTTCGACATGGGCATTGTCGGGGATAAACCTCGTCACCTTGATAGAAAGATATAACAAGATCTGAACACAAATCAAGGCGAAAATCGAAAGCTAAACGTAGTTCTAGAAAAAGAGAACACTCATTGAAACGATAAGAGTGAAAAGCGGAGTGTTCTTGGCAAATGAAAAGCAAGGCAACTTCTCCAAAAGAAATTTGTTGGGGCCCAACCATTTATTGCATCAAACTAAACTAAACAAAACTGAAAACTAAAACAACTGATGCTCCAAGAAAAACACATAATGCATGAAGCAATAAAAATATAGTGTGTTGAAAGGTGACCTGATTTTTGCCGATGAAGAAGGGGTGCCTCGGGGGCATCCCCAAGCTTTGACACTTGTACTTCTTGGATATTTCTTGGGGTGACATGGGAATCCCCAAGCTTGAGCTATTGTCCATTCTTCAACTCATCTCATCATTCTCCGATCCCTACACTTGAAAACTTCCTTCATACAAAACTAAACACAAATTTATTATCAACATTAGTGTAAGCATAACATTGAATCAACCCTTTTTTGCTTCAGGTTTCAACTCAAAACCACCACATATAAAGTATATACTACTGTAGCAACTTCCCCAAAAGTTCCGTGATCAAAAGAACTAAAAAAGAAAGCGATCGAGCGGCAAACACAAATATTGGCAGAAATCTGTCAAAACAGAAGAACTGACAAAGGTAGAATTTTTAGAGGGTTTTATGTTGCTCAAATCAAAAAGAGTTCAACTAATGAAAATTTGGATATAACCTGGGGCATATGCACAATAAATCGCAGGTCCAAAAGATATACAGAGATTTTTCACGAATTTTTACGGTGCAGCACCGAAAATTGTTTCAGCAACATCCCCAAATCTTACCTCACTCAAATTAGAGGCTTCTCTTGGCACAAAAATGAAATAAAAATGATAAGGAGAGGTTATTAGAGTAGTAATAACTTCCAAGACTCAAATAAAAGAAAAAGAACTGAAAGTAAAAACATTGGGTTATATCCCAAGAGTGCTTTTCTTTAACGCCTTTGAGCTAGGCGCAAAAAATGCGAGTCAAGTAATATCAAGCGATGAAGCATCAAGCTCATAATTTGCTCTAAGAATAGAGTCAAAAAGTAATTTCTTCCTCTTTCTAGGGAAGTGTTCCATACCTTTCTTGAGTGGGAATTGATATTTGATGGTGCCTTCCCTCATATCAATGATGGCACCTACAGTTCGAAGAAAAGGTCTTCCCAAAATAATAGGACATGAAGCATTGCATTCAACATCCATGACAAGAAAATCAACGGGAACAAGGTTATTGTTAACCATAATAAGAACATCATTAATCCTTCCCAAAGGTTTCTTTTTAGCAACATCAGCAATAGGAACATCATAATAACACTTTTCAAGCGGTGGTAAATCAAGCATGTCATAAATCTTTCTAGGCATGATAGAAATACTAGCACCTAGATCACATAAAGCATGGCAATCAAAACCATTAACATGCACATCAATGATGGGTTCCCAACCATCTTCTAACTTCTTGGGAACAGAAGCTTTTTGCTTCAACTTTTCATCCCTAATTTTCATGAGAGCATTGGTAATATGCTTAGTAAAAGCAACATTTAAAGAACTAGCATTAGGAGTCAAAGCAAGCTTTTGCAAGAACAAAATAACTTCAGATATATTGCAGCCATCAACATCAAAATCATTAAAGGAAATATAGCTATCATCTCCTACACTCTGAAAAATTTGAGCACTCTTTTGAGAAAAAGTTTTGGCAGTTTTAGGCTTTTTAACACAAGGAGTGGGAGTTTTCTCTACACCAATCAAAGTAAGAGGATTACTAGCATTAGGAACAACATCATTAGAGGTAGTAATGGTACATACCTTCATCTTTCTAGCCATCTCATCTTCTCTTTCCCACCTGGCATGCAATTCTGCTAGCATCCTAACATTTTCATCAATTCTAAGTTGGATAGCATTAGCAGTGGCAAAAGTATTGTTCTCTTTCACATCATTAGGCAACACTTTTAATTTCAGAAGTTCAACATCATGAGCAAGGCTATCAACTTTAGAAGCAAGAATATCAATTTTGCCTAACTTTTCCTCAACAGACCTGTTAAAAGCATTTTGCTTATCGATGAAGTCCTTGCGCATTAACTCAAGCTCGGAGGGCGCGGCCTGATGACCCACAAGTATAGGGGATCGCAACAGTCTTCGAGGGAAGTAAAACCCAAATTTATTGATTCGACACAAGGGGAGCCAAAAAATATATATGTAAGCCTTAACAGATGAGTTGTCAATTTAGCTGCACCTGGAAATAGTCTTGCTCGCAGTGGTTTATCAGTAGCAACAGTTTTATAGTGGTGATAGTAGTGAAACAGTAACAACAACAGTAAAATAACAGCAGTAATAGTAACAGTAGTAAACAGTAAGAACAAATACTGTAGGCATAGGGATGGATGTACGGGCGTTGCATGGATAAGATAATTCATGAAATCAATGAGACATGGGCATTGCAGATAAATAATGATAAAGCATCCTAGTACTAACAATCATAGGCATGTGTTCCGTATATAGTTGTACGGGCTCACAAGGAGAAACTTGCACAACATCTTTTGTCCTACCAACCTGTTGCAGCAGGGCCTCAAGGGAAACTACTGGTAATTAAGGTACTCCTTTTAATAAAGTACCGGAGCAAAGCATTAACACTCTGTGAACACATGTGATCCTCACACCATAGCCATCCCCTCCGGTTATCCCAATTTCTGTCACTTTGGGGCCTCGGGTTCCGGACAACAATATGTGTATACAACTTGTAGATAAGACCATAAACAACAAGTATCATCATAGAAATAATAACATATTCATATCTGAAATCATGGCACTCGGGCCTAAAGTGACAAGCATTAAGCACAACAAGTTGCAACAATGTCATAGGCACTAAATAAAGATACTAGGCACTATGCCCTAACAATCTCATATCAAATTACATGAACAATCTCATCCAATCCCTACCATCCCCGCACCTACAGCGGGGGAATTACTCACACATGGATGGGGGAGTCATGGATGGTCGATGGAGTGACGTCGGTGATGATGGTGATGAAGATCTCCTCCAAATCCCCGTCCCGGCAGGGTGCCAGAACTGAGTTTCTGGTTCCGAATCGCGGTTTCTGATGGCGGCGGCGCAGTGGAAGTCTATCTGGTAAAAACGCCGTCTCCCCGATATAATCGAGTCAGGGGGTATATGTAGGCAAAAGGAGAGGTCGAGGGGACGGCCGAGGCATCCTCACACCAGGTGGGCGCGGCCAGGGCTGGGCCGTGCCCCCTGTGTGTGTGGGGCCCTCAAGCCTCCCCTCCGTCTCGTCTTCTGGCTCCGTGGGTCTTCTGGTGAAATAGGATTTTTGATGATTTTTCCCAAATTTTTACTGAAAGTTGGATTTCTGCACAAAAACGAGACACCAGAGCAATTCTGCTGAAAACAGCGTCAGTCCGTGTTAGTTGTATTCAAAACACACAAATTAGAGGAGAAACAATAGCAAAAGTGTTCGGGAAAATAGATACGTTTTGGACGTATCAACTCCCCCAAGCTTAGCTATTTGCTTGTCCTCAAGCAATTCAGTTAACAACTGAGAGCGATAAAAGAAACTTTCACGAACACATTTGCTTCATAGATGTAAATATACTAACTATATGATGAGGTACTTAAGCAATTCATAATAAGAAATATGCAGCTAATGCTACCTCATAGTCGAGCAAACTATGAAAGAGTGCCAACATACTAATAACAAGTAACATGAACATAAGAGGCTACAAGATTGTGATATGCATAAATGATATGGAAGAGTGGTATCCAGCTTGCCTTTATTTGTGGAGCAAAACATAAATGCTGAGGCACCTCTGAAGTCCAAAGGAAGACTAGAAGTAAAAATATCAAAGATACAAGCATCAAAGTTATACCACAATTAACCGTGTTCTGGGACAAGCACATTACACTAAGAATAACAGCTATGCTCTCAAGAAGTGCTTTAAAGTTAGAAGATGATGAACCAACATAAAAGTAAACGAAAGGCCCTTCGCAGAGGGAAGCAGTGATTTAACATGTGCTAGAGCTTTTCATTTGTAAAACAGAGATAAAAATTTATTTTGAGAGGTGGTTGTTCTATGTCAATGACTGGCAATGGGGACTTGCTATCTTCCATAATAAATAAGTGAGAGCAGTTCCGAGTTCTTTGAAATTTGGCACATTGGTGCTCTTTTATAAAGCTTTGGAACTCCTCCCCACCTTTTTTCCTTTCTCAAACCATGGCTAACCAATTCCATCGGGTGCCCACCAGCTTTCACATACCATGGAGGAGTGCTCTTTTCATCTTTTCTTTTTAGAATTAGATTATAATGGATTGACCAGCTCCCTTGCAAAATTAATGACGAGCAGATAAAGCTGCCTAGTCGAGGGGTACTCAATTTAATATGGAAGATAGAAATTCCGACCACTACATCCCCATGAGCTAAAAACAGTGGCACAAAACGAGATGTATTTGAAAGTTTGAAAGGTAGCACATGAAAATTTACTTGGAATGGCTTTGAAATACCATGCATAGGAATTTATAGTGGACTCTTTGGAAGACTTGGTTTTTGGTAATTGGATGCACGAGTAGAGCTCATACTCAGTACAAGTGAAGGCTAGCAAAAGACTGGGAAGCGACAATCGAGAGAGCAATAACTGTCATAATCATGCTTGCGACAAAACAAAATTAATATAGGCATAAAAATGATACAAGAACTCTGAGGCAAAGTAAATCATCGAGGCTTAATTGACCTTTTTTTCAGTCATATGCATGCTTGAGCATGTGCCAAGTCTATTCAAATGAAGCTTTCAGAGGAGGATACCACAATAACATACCATATTATGAATAAAACAATGCATGCAAGCGTCTACATGACATGCCACAAACTATTAGTAAATTGAAACTAATCATATGAAAGCAAGCACTACAAAGCATCCATTAGATAACATATACCTTACATAAACCGACAAAGCATGTCCACATAGATGAGTATATGTACAAAAATGAAAACAAATAGAGTTCATACCAGCCTCTTACCACATCTCGGATTGTCATATATCGTCATTATTGCTTTTTCACTTGTGTGGCTTGAATAATATAAAGTGAATACCAAGCTCCAATGGAGTAACGAGAGACTGAACTCTGTAACAAACTTTACAAAACCGAAGAAGAACAACAAATATTTTTGGGTTTTTTATTTTTAAAACAAGAACGAAAGGAAATAGCAACCAAGCAAAATATTTTTGGATTTTTCAGATAGCAAACCGAAAATAGCAAGTAAAGCAAACCAAAGTTAGAAAGCTAAAGAAACAATAGAGAGAACCACAGAAATATTTTTGGTCCTTTTGTGTTTTGGAAAGCAGAAATAAGAACTAGAACAATAAACAAAGCGAAACATGGATATACAAAGGACCAACAAAATATGATATGTAGATGAGTGAATCGTCGGCGTACCTCCCCCCAAGCTTAGGCTTTTGGCCTAAGTGGAGATCAATCCCAACTAGGGTAGTTGCTCTAGGCTGGTGGGTCATTATGGGTGTAATCATACCCCAGCTCTCGTGAAGATGAAGCTGATGGCGCATAATCATAATAAGGTTGCTCATAAGGGAAGTTCACAATGTTGGAGGGCTGCCCTGACTCCTCAGCACCCTCCTCATCATGCACAGGCGGCGGGTGCTTCTCTACGTATGCATCGAGCTCATCCTCCGTGAGCGACCATCCGTTCCTGCGATCAAGGTTAAACAAAAGAGGTGCAGGCAAACGGACTGATCGATCAGTCTTTACTACCTTCCAGGTAGTCTTCTTGAAAAAGGTTAGCTCAAATGTTAAATTAATCAAACTAGCAGGTGGAGAAATAAACTTATGATGAATCATAGAACTAAGATCAAGTTTCTTCTCGGGGAACTGCAGATCTAGGAAATGAGGCATTACACCATGCAAAGCTAACAGGCGTGAAGCTATAAGTCCCCCATAGATTCCGCCTTTATCACGATTAACATCAAGACGGAAAGCTATTAAGGCACCCAAATGGTAAGTCCTATCACGTCTCAAAGCAGCAGCAATAAAAGCTAGATCATGGAGAGATAATTTACTTGCAGATTTCCTAGCAAGAACACATTTGGTAATAAAGAAGGCAAAATATCGAATGGATGGGAAATGAATATTTCGAGTTTTACCACCCTCTCCTGTGAAGCTCCTTCCTTGACAAATCTCCTCATATAGTTCCAACAATGGCCTAGGCTGTCCCCTTATCTTCTCAAGCGATCCCCACTGTGGTACTCTAATAGCTGTACAGAAAACATTAAGAGGCAAGTCCACAGATTTGTTATAGATTTTATAATGAACCATGGGGTTAGAAGTGGACCAACTAAATCTGAAATCCTGCACCACAGACATTGTTAGCTTAATATATTGGGGAGGTTCGCCCTCAATAAAATGTTTCAATCCTGCATTAGAGAGTAAGGTTTGAAAATCCTGCAGTATTCCGGCAGCATTCATGAATTCTGAGCATGGATAGTGTGAGGGAAAGACCCTCTCTTCACGGTGAACTTTCATAACTTCATGCACTTCTAGTTCATGTTGAGAGAGTTCATATGCATTCTCCTCCATTTCTAATTTTTTTAACAAACCTCATAAAATATGATTTTGAGACAAGCAAATGTAGGAAACTACTATAGTGAGTTACTAGAGAGCTAATATGCATCAAAATAACATTTCTAAGCAATAGAACAAGCATGCATACTCATTTATCCTGCCACCTACAATGCTAAAATACTCAAGAAATATTTCACCAAAAGAAATTCTACTTGGACAAGTGGAGGAGTCACATACCGGAGAACAAATGCTCCAAATCTCAGCAGAAATGATGGAATGAGCAAGGAGATCGAAAATTCGAGGTGAAGAACAGCAAGAACTCGGGTTTGAGCAGGGTGTGTCATTGTTTTCGGGAGAGAGAAAGAGCAAGGGAGGAAGAGATAAGTGAGAGGCCAGGTGGGGCCCTCTCACACCAGGTGGGCGTGGCCAGGGCTGGGCCGCGCCCCCTGTGTGGGAGGTGGCGTGGCAGCCCCTCCTGGTGTCTCCCAGGTGCCTCTCTGTCCCATTTTTGACATAAAAATTTATAAAGAATTTTCTGGAATTTTTCGAGAAACTTTATTTTCGAGGATTTTTCAGAAATTGGCCTATCGATAAAAACTCAGAAAAACAAAGATGAAATGATTTCAAGCAAATCAAAACCAAGTATGTAGCAGCTCTGAGATACTCTTTAATCATGTAACTAAACTTAAAGGAATAAAATTGAACAAGTAAATATAGGCGATGTGGAGTAGATGCGGTGAAAATGAAGTTTCGTTCATATAAAATTACTTTGTTAACAAGGTTGATCAAGTCTTGTTACCAAACTAACTTTATATGAGGAAAAACTTTGCATTTCACTAAATGCTTATGTTACCTCAACTTTGATAGGTATAGTCCCAACCATAACAATTTGATATTCTTCCTTGGGCTTTTGCTCTGAACAAATAATCTGACCAACTTTGATGGTCTCAACATGCTTGATTGAATTTAGAGCATTCTTCCTGTCAATCTTCTTGGGAAAATAAACCGTATACTCTTTGTCATTGACATTAAAAGTTACTTTTCCTTGATTGCAATTGATAACAGCACCTGCAGTGTTTAGAAAAGGTCTCCCAAGAATAATAGACATATTATCATCTTCAGGCATTTCCAACACAACAAAGTCAGTTAATATCAAACAACTGTTAGCAACTTGAATAGGAACATTCTCACATATACCAATGGGAATAGTAGTAGACTTATCAGCCATTTGCAAAGATATATCAGTTGATGCCAATTTTTCTAGATCAAGTCTCTTATAAATAGAAAAAGGCATGACACTAACTCCAGCTCCCAAATCACATAAAGCAGTTCTAACATAGTTATTTTTAATGGAGCAAGGAATAGTTGGTATACCTGGATCTCCAAGCTTCTCCAGAACTTTACCATCAAAAGAATAATTAGCAAGTAAAGTGGACATTTTCTCATTAGGAATTTTCCTTTTGTTAGTAACAATATCTTTCATATATTTTGCATAAGGAGGCATTCTAATAGCATCAGTCAAAGGAATTTGCAAAAATAAAGGTTTCATCCATTCACAAAACCTATTGTAGTGTTCTTCTTCCTTGGACTTGTGTTTCTTACTAGGAAAAGGCATTGGTTTCTGCACCCAAGGTTCTCTCTCTTTACCATGTTTGGTGGCAATGAAGTCTTCTTTGGTGTACTTTGCATTGTTATCAATCTTTTCTGGTTCTTCTTCAACTTCTTCTTTATCGGAAGCATCTCCTGGTTCAGTTTCAGCATCAGAAATAGAAACACTATTAGGATCTTTACCTGCATCAGATGATTCTGTAGTTGTTTCATGCTTCTTCTTCTTCTTCTTCTTGGAAGGAATATCATCACTTGAAGTACGTTGAGAATCTTGCTCGACCCTCTTAGGATGTCCTTTAGGATATAATGGATCTTGAGTAGTAGCACCACTTCTTATGCGTATTTCGCATGCTTGCTTCTCTCTTGCGGCATTAACTAGCAAGTCTTTTTGCACCTTGGTAAGCTGATCAATTTGTGTTTGAACCATTTGAAAATGTTTAACAAGTATCTTCACATCATTGGAGGTTCTCTCCACAATATCCTGCAACTTGTTAATAGCTCTAGAATTTTCCAACAAATGATTATGCACCATTCTATTAAAATTTTCTTGCTTAACAATAAATTATCAAATTCATCTAAGCATTGGTCAGGAGGTTTAGAATAAGGAATATCTCTTTCCTCAAAGCATTGGAGAGAGTGTACCTCAATTGTAGATGAGTGAGGGATTGGCTTACATAATTCTTCTATAGGAGGTAAATTTTTAACTTCTTCGGCTTTAATACCTTTTTCCTTAAGAGATTTCTTGGCTTCCCTCATTATTTCTTCATTTAATTCAGTAATCCCTCTCTTCTTTGGTGTAGGCTCTGGAACTGGCGCAGGTGTTGGTGCTGGTGTTGGCTCAACTAGAGTCCAATCATCATGATTCCGGCTTATTTTAGCCATTAATTCTTCAGCTTCAGCCAGAGTTCTTTCCCTAAAAACACAACCAGCACAACTATCTAAATATGTCTTAGATTCAACCATTAGTCCATTATAAAATATATCAAGGAGTTCATTTTTAGGCAATGGTTCTTTAGGTAAAGCTCTAATTAAAGAACAAAACCTTGTCCAAGATTCAGGCAATATCTCTCCTTTTCCCTGTTCAAAATCAAAGATTTTTTGCACAGCTGCATGTTGAGCACTAGCAGGAAAATATTTCTAAAAGAAAGCATTAACCAAAGCTATAGGACTATTAAGAGATCCAGGAGATAAGCTATTAAACCAAGTTTTAGCTGCATCTTTCAACGAGAAAGAAAAAATCTTACCAACAAAGTAAGTGCGGAGCTTAATATCATCAGAAAATAAGTTACTCAAAGTAGAAAGCTCATTCATGTGCTCCATAGCACTCTCATCTTTAGTACCACAAAAAGGAGTTTTCTCAACAATAGATATGTAAGATAAATCCAAAGAGAAATCATAATCCTTGTCTCTAATATTTATGGGAGAAGCAGCAAACTTAGGATCAGGAGACAAATTATATCTAACAGTACGTCTAGCAAGGACTTCTTTAACTTCAGCGGCATTACGAGTAGCATGTGCTTTAGCAATAAAGTCATCAGTAAGCTCAATATAAGCATCATCAAAATCATCACTAGGACATTTCCTAGACTCAGGTGAACTAACAGGTGTAACAGTGGTGTTTCCCAACTTAGCTCTAGCAATAGTAGCATCTAAAAAGGAACCTAGTGAACCACTCTCATGAAGCATAGTAGAAGCATCATCTAAATTATCAGTGGCATTTTCAAACTTAGCAGAAGTAGTAGCAGTAGTGTGTGCATGTGGTGGTGTAAGCAACTTACTCATAACAGATGGTGAATCAAGAGCAACAGAAGTGTTCAAAGTTGTACCTCTTCTTGTAGTGGATGGCAATATAGGAACTTTTCCATCATGAGGTTTTTCCATGATGAAAGGATTGCAGCGAACAATATGAATACCAAGTGAACTTACAAATAAATCTATGATTCCCCGGCAACGGTGCCAGAAAATAGTCTTGATGACCCACAAGTATAGGGGTTCGCAACAGTCTTCGAGGGAAGTAAAACCCAAATTTATTGATTCGACACAAGGGGAGCCAAAGAATATATGTAAGCCTTAACAGATGAGTTGTCAATTCAGCTGCACCTGGAAACAGTCTTGCTCAGAGTGGTTTATCAGTAGCAACAGTTTTATAGTGGTGATAGTAGTGAAACAGTAACAGCAGCAGTAAAATAACAGCAGTAATAGTAATAGTAGGAATAAAAACTATAGGCATAGGGATGGATGTATGACGTTGCATGGATAAGATAATTCATGAAATCAATGAGACATGGGCATTGCAGATAAATAATGATAAAGCATCCTAGTACTAACAATCATAGGCATGTGTTCCATATATAGTCATACGTGCTCACAAGGAGAAACTTGCACAACATCTTTTGTCCTACCAGCCTGTTGCAGCAGGGCCTCAAGGGAAACTACTGGTAATTAAGGTACTCCTTTTAATAAAGTATCAGAGCAAAGCATTAACACTCGGTGAACACATGTGATCCTCACATCATAGCCATCCCCTCCGGTTATCCCAATTTCTGTCACTTTGGGGCCTCGGGTTCCGAACAACAATATGTGTATACAACTTGTAGATAAGACCATAAACAACAAGTATCATCATAGAAATAATAACATGTTCAGATGTGAAATCATGGCACTCGGGCCCAAAGTGACAAGCATTAAGCACAACAAGTTGCAACAATGTCATAGGCAAAGAATAAAGATACTAGGCACTATGCCCTAACAATCTCATATCAAATTACATGAACAATCTCATCCAATCCCTATCATCCCCTCACCTACAGCAGGGGAATTACTCACACATGGATTGGGGAGTCATGGATGGTCGATGGAGTGACGTCGGTGATGATGGTGATGAAGATCTCCTCCAAATCCTCGTCCCGCAGGGTGCCAGAACGGAGTTTCTGGTTCCGAATCGCGGTTTCTGATGGCGGCGGCGCAGCGGAAGTCTATCTGGGAAAAACACCGTCTCCCCGATATAATCGAGTCAGGGGGTATATATAGGCAAAAGGAGAGGTCGAGGGGACGGCCGAGGCGTCCTCACACCAGGTGGGCGCGGCCAGGGCTGGGCCGCGCCCCCTGTGTGTGTGGGGCCCTCGAGCCTCCCCTCCATCTCGTCTTCTGGCTCCGTGGGTCTTCTGGTGAAATATGATTTTTGATGATTTTTCCCGAATTTTTACTGAAAGTTGGATTTCTGCACAAAAACGAGACACCAGAGCAATTCTACTGAAAACAGCGTCAGTCCGTGTTAGTTGTATTCAAAACACACAAATTAGAGGAGAAACAATAGCAAAAGTGTTCAAGAAAATAGATACGTTTTGGACGTATCAACTCCCCCCAAGCTTAGCTATTTGCTTGTCCTCAAGCAATTCAGTTAACAACTGAGAGCGATAAAAGAAACTTTCACGAACACATTTGCTTCATAGATGTATATATACTAACTATATGATCAGGTACTTAAGCAATTCATACTAAGAAATATGCAGCTAATGCTACTTCATAGTCGAGCAAACTATGAAAGAGTGCCAACATACTAATAACAAGTAACATGAACATAAGAGGCTACAAGATTGTGATATGCATAAATGATATGGAAGAGTGGTATCCAGCTTGCCTTTATTTGTGGAGCAAAACATAAATGCTGAGGCACCTCTGAAGTCCAAAGGAAGACTAGAAGTAAAAATATCAAAGATACAAGCATCAAAGTTATACCACAATTAACCGTGTTCTGGGACAAGCACATTACACTAAGAATAACAGCTATGCTCTCAAGAAGTGCTTTAAAGTTAGAAGATGATGACCCAACATAAAAGTAAACGAAAGGCCCTTCGCAGAGGGAAGCAGTGATTTAACATGTGCTAGAGCTTTTCATTTGTAAAACAGAGATAAAAATTTATTTTGAGAGGTGGTTGTTCTATGTCAACGACTGGCAATGGGGACTTGCTATCTTCCATAATAAACAAGTGAGAGCGGTTCCGAGTTCTTTGAAATTTGGCACATTGGTGCTCTTTTATAAAGCTTTGGCACTCCTCCCCACCTTTTTTCCTTTCTCAAACCATGGCTAACCGATTCCATCGGGTGCCCACCAGCTTTCACATACCATGGAGGAGTGCTCTTTTCTTATTTTCTTTTTAGAATTAGATTATAATGGTCTGACCAGCTCCCTTGCAAAATTAATGACGAGCAGATGAAGCTGCCTAGTCGAGGGGTACTCAATTTAATATGGAAGATAGACATTCCGACCACTACATCCCCATGAGCTAAAAATAGTGGCACAAAACGAGATGTATTTGAAAGTTTGAAAGGTAGCACATGAAAATTTACTTGGAATGGCTTTGAAATACCATGCATAGGAATTTATAGTGGACTCTTTGGAAGACTTGGTTTTTGGTAATTGGATGCATGAGTAGAGCTCATACTCAGTACAAGTGAAGGCTAGCAAAAGACTGGGAAGCGACAATCGAGAGAGCAATAACTGTCATAATCATGATTGCGACAAAACAAAATTAATATAGGCATAAAAATGATACAAGAACTCTGAGGCAAAGTAAATCATCGAGGCTTAATTGACTTTTTATTCAGTCATATGCATGCCTGAGCATGTGCCAAGTCAATTCAAATGAAGCTTTCAGAGGAGGATACCACAATAACATACCATATTATGAATAAAACAATGCATGCAAGCGTCTACATGACATGCCACAAACTATTAGTAAATTGAAACTAATCATATGAAAGCAAGAACTACAAAGCATCCATTAGATAACATATACCTTACATGAACCGACTAAGCATGTCCACATAGATGAGTATATGTACAAAAATGAAAACAAATAGAGTTCATACCAGCCTCTTACCACATCTCGGATTGTCATATATCGTCATTATTGCTTTTTCACTTGTGTGGCTTGAATAATATAAAGTGAATACCAAGCTCCAATGGAGTAACGAGAGACTGAACTCTGCAACAAACTTTACAAAACCGAAGAAGAACAACAAATATTTTTGGGTTTTTGATTTTTAAAACAAGAACGAAAGGAAATAGCAACCAAGCAAAATATTTTTGGATTTTTCAGATAGCAAACCGAAAATAGCAAGTAAAGCAAACCAAAGGTAGAAAGCTAAAGAAACAATAGAGAGAACAACGGAAATATTTTTGGTCCTTTTGTGTTTTGGAAAGCAGAAATAAGAACTAGAACAATAAAGAAAGCGAAACATGGATATACAAAGGACCGACAAAATATGATATGTAGATGATTGAATCGTCGGCGTACCTCCCCCAAAGCTTAGGCTTTTGGCCTAAGTGGAGATCAATCCCAACTACGGTAGTTGCTCTAGGCTGGTGGGTCATTATGGGTGTAATCATACCCCAGCTCTCGTGAAGATGAAGCTGATGGCGCATAATCATAATAAGGTTGCTCATAACGGAAGTTCGCAATGTTGGAGGGCTGCCCTGACTCCTCAGCACCCTCCTCATCGTGCACAGGTGGCGGGTGCTCCTCTACGTATGCATCGAGCTCATCCTCCGTGAGCGACCATCCGTTCCTGCGATCAAGGTTAAACAAAAGAGGTGCAGGCAAACGGACTGATCGATCAGTCTTTACTACCTTCCAGGTAGTCTTCTTGAAAAAGGTTAGCTCAAATGTTAAATTAATCAAACTAGCAGGTGGAGAAATAAACTTATGATGAATCATAGAACTAAGATCAAGTTTCTCCTCGGGGAACTGCAGATCTAGGAAATGAGGCATTACACCATGCAAAGCTAACAGGCGTGAAGCTATAAGTCCCCCACAGATTCCCCCTTTCTCATGATTAACATCAAGACGGAAAGCTATTAAGGCACCCAAATGGTAAGTCCTATCACGTCTCAAAGCAGCAGCAATAAAAGCTAGATCATGGAGAGATAATTTACTTGCAGATTTCCTAGCAAGAACACATTTGGTAATAAAGAAGGCAAAATATCGAATGGATGGGAAATGAATATTTCGAGTTTTACCACCCTCTCCTGTGAAGCTCCTTCCTTGACAAATCTCCTCATATAGTTCCAACAATGGCCTAGGCTGTCCCCTTATCTTCTCAAGCGATCCCCACTGTGGTACTCTAATAGCTGTACAGAAAACATTAAGAGGCAAGTCCACAGATTTGTTATAGATTTTATAATGAACCATGGGGTTAGAAGTGAACCAACTAAATCTAAAATCCTGCACCACAGACATTGTTAGCTTAATATATTGGGGAGGTTCGCTGACGAGGTTCTAACTCGGCAATGCCCATGCTTGAGGGCTTTCGAATCATGGAGCACTTGTGGGATCCGGCGAACTCGACGGCGGTCGATAAACGACGAGGGGCACATGAAGTTTACCCAGGTTCACGTCCCCTCGGTGGAGGATCGCTACGTCCTGCTAGCAATCTAGTATATGACATAGTTGTGTACAGGGAGCCACCGTAGGCGGAGGTTGTTTGTCTAGTCTGTCTGAGATCTATCTCTAGGGGGTGCCCCTGGTGGCTTTATATATGCAGCCAGTTAGGAGTTACAAGGGGTTTCTTGACTTCTACTCCAAGTCGGTGTGTTGGGCCTTGCGGGCTTCATGTATATCCTTCGAGCGGGCTTCTTCCTTGGCAGAAACCAGGTAGGCGAATATCGAGGGCCTATTTGTCATTCCTTCGTCAGTAGCCCCCGAGTGCCTGGGATAGTTGAAGACTATGGCAGGGACTCTAACTCGAGTCTCCTTTTAATTGCACGAGACCATATTCGCCTTTCCTAAAAAAGCATAAAAGCATAGCAAGTACACAACTGATGCATCTGATAGATGCGGTTGATTCGAATAGTGCTTATTCTGAGCCTCGAAAATGTTTAGCTTGGTTTGCAGGGGGATACGCATAACCGGCCTGAGACTCACGCCGGGTCTCAGTTAATTGCATAGCCGCAAAAACATTCGGTTAGCTTACTCAGATTCGAGTCCCCCGACTCGAACCCGCGTGGGCTGGCGCTACCTCGACCCGAGCCGCGTTGGACTTACCGGGTTAAGCCCAGTTTAGTGTGGGGCTCCCGATGCGTCTATCGGTGCAAACTTCATACCGAAGGTATGAAAAATTACTCGGTAGAGCGCGCTTGATACGAATACCGGGCCATCTGGTGTTGCAAACCGTGGACTTACCTTCGTATTTGACATACGGCATCCGAATTGGTATATTGCCACCAGAATTCGGGCATTTTGAGTGTATGCGTGAGTATAGAATTGGATTCAGGGGGCTAAAAACTGCTCCCGAATCGAAATTGAGGCACTGCTGGCCCTGAATCAGAGATAACCTGGGATCTGAAGCCCACGATCAGATGCAATAACGGTTCTGACTTGCCTGGATGAAAGAAACCATTATTCGAGTAGCCCCCGAGCGTGTTGCTAACGCTGGGCGAATAGACGCCAATGCGAGGCGAAGCCCCCGAGCGTGTTGCCAACGCCGGGCGAATAGACGCCAATACGAGGCGAAGCCCCCGAGCGTGTTGCCAACGCCGGGCGAATAGATGTCAATTCGGGGCGCAGCCCCCGAGCGTGTTGCCAACGCCGGAATTCGAGGCACAGCCCCCGAGCGTGTTGCCAACGCCGGGGCGAATGAAAAGCCAATGCAAGGCGCAGCCCCCGAGTATCGGTTGCTGAAAGTGTCGAAAGCATACAAAAAGTAATGAAAGTAGTCGACTCATAGTTGAGGAAGACTTTGCTTTGACATCTTTTCCCGAGGGGTCGAAGAGTGTCGGGCGAAGTCTTCGGCTCCGCAGGGGTCAAAGAATCTTGACGCGGAAGGTCGAATGTCTTGGATGATGGCATGGTCGAATTTGTTGTTGCCAGCAGGATCGAAGATCATGACGATGGCGAGGACGAAAATCGCGGCGATGACGGGGTCGAAGATCACGGCGACGGCGGTGTCGAAGATCATGGCGATGAAGGGTCGAAGATCATGACGATGGCAAGGTCGAATTTCCTGATGACGCAGGGGTCGAATTTCCTGATGACGCTGGGGTCGAATTTCCTGGATTGGCGAGGTCGAATTTCCTGATGACGCTGAGGTCAAATTTCTCGAAGATCTTGGTGGCGAACTCGAAGATCATGTCGCGGCAGCGTCGAAGACCATATCGGCGGTGGCGTTGAAGACCATGTCAGTGGCGGCGTCGAAGACCATGTCGGCGGCGGCGTCGAAGACCATGTTGCCGGAGTCAAAGATCTCGGTGATGGCGGCGTCGAAGATCTTGACGCTTGATTCGAAGGTCATGGCGATGGTGTCGAAGATCTTGACGCTTGATTCGAAGGTCATGGCGATGGAGTCGAACGTCTTGATGACGGACTCAAAGATCATGGCGATGTAGTCGAACGTCTTGATGACGGACTCGAAGATCATGGCGATGAAGTCGAACGTCTTGATGACGGACTCGAAGATCATGAGCGTAAGCTTCCGCGCAGAGGCGAGGCGATGTCGAGCCCCCGAGCGCGGCAGCAGCGAGATCGCTCGGATCGCAGTCGATGAAGTAGCAGCGACAGACTTGGCGCAGATGGATTGCGACGTCGATGGTATCGGTCGCGGCGTTTGTAAATCAATCTACACACAAAGTAGAGTAGACTGCGGACCCAAGATTTCTTTTTTCATAAAGTTAAATTTATAATAAATAATTGGATGAATATCACCTGGTATTATTTTCGCAAGATGTGTGCAGTCGACTTGAATAGCCTAAAGGAGACATGATTTGCTCGAGTTGTCTTAGGCGTCTGCTCTGTACCAAGGCAGCTGATATCTGATGAGTTGGATGAGTTGGATCCCCAACTCGCGATGGCTGCCATGAATGTGGCCTTTGTCCTCAAGTCTTAATGCTCCAGGCGATGTATTCCATAAAAATTAACATGCAGACTATTAGATCAGAGTAAACTAATTAATTTACGTAATAACCAATGAGAGAGAAAGAGTAGTCTTTCATCGTGGAGTTTGTATCCCGCCGCCAAAGCAAATCGCCCGCTGCACAGATGAAGGGGCAGCTGCCGGTCTTGGTAAGATCAGCAATTAGCTTCTTGTAATCCTCACGTAATCATGCCATTAGCGCACCGGCCGCAAAGTCCATGCTTCCGAATTGCCTGGCTTAGTGTAGCAACAATGTAGTCGCTATGAGTTCAGAACAAATTCGCTTCCATGTTCCAATCCTCCAAAGATGCGTACACTATGAAATTGATCAGGTCCAGGTTAAATAGTCCATTAATAATTCAAAAAGCAAGGGAGAAATTCTTTCGCTGTCAAATCAATCCATCACATGCTGCATGTGATGTGCCCGCGCCTCGTGTAGCTGCGTTGTGGCGTAGCATCCATGACCGTCGCACAGCCCCGCAGATTAGATGCCTCGTGATTAGTTCAAGGTGCCATGAATTTTAACGATTGTGTTCCACGAAGTAGACTTGGCCGCAAGAATAAAGTACTTTGGCAAATTAACTAGCGGAGAAAAGTTTCAGAAAGATAAAACCTGGTAGGATTTGATAGCTCCATGGCGATCGATGATGTTGTTGGATCCTCGAGCTAAACCGACAAAATCACAGATGCGATCTGGACTCCATTGCTCAAGACGGGACATGCATAACCAATAAACATGTACGAATACGGAGGATTAGATCCAAGCAAAGATGATCAATTGATTAAGTAATCGAAATCAATAAAATAAAGGAGAGATTGGGATACATTGACCCGTTCCATGCATGGCGATTAGCATGCTGGTTAGGATATCCATGCGTGAACCACGCATGGGGATTAGCTTGCTCCGTTCAGCAGGCTAGGTTAACTTCACGTTGCTTATCGAATCTGAGATGGCTACGCACCGCCGCCGCTGTTGATGAATTGCCCGATGCGATCTGGACGTTGCTTGAAGATGATGAAGGAGCCGGCGAGCCCGTAGATCCAGATCCCGTCGTCCCCACAGTCGGCGCCAATTGACGAGGTTCTAACTCGGCAATGCCCATGCTTGAGGGCTTTCGAATCATGGAGCGCTTGTGGGATCCGGCGAACTCGACGGCGGTCGATAAACGATGAGGGGCACACAAAGTTTACCCAGGTTCACGTTCCCTCGGTGGAGGATCGCTACGTCCTGCTAGCAATCTAGTATATGACATAGTTGTGTACAGGGAGCCGCCGTAGGCGGAGGTTGTTTGTCTAGTCTGTCTGAGATCTATCTCTTGGGGTGCCCATGGTGGCTTTATATATGCAGCCAGTTACGAGTTACAAGGGGTTTTTTGACTTCTACTCCATGTCGATGTGTTGGGCCTTGCGGGCTTCATGTATATCCTTCGAGCGGGCTTCTTCCTTGGCAGAAATCAGGTAGGCGAATATCGAGGGCCTATTTGTCATTCCTTCGTCAGTAAGGTTTGAAAATCCTGCAGTATTCCGGCAGCATTCATGAATTCTGAGCATGGATAGTGTGAGGGAAAGACCCTCTCTTCACGGTGAACTTTCATAACTTCATGCACTTCTAGTTCATGTTGAGAGAGTTGATATGCATTCTCCTCCATTTCTGAAATTTTTAACAAACCTCATAAAATATGATTTTGAGACAAGCAAATGTAGGAAACTACTATAGTGAGTTACTAGAGAGCTAATATGCATCAAAATAACATTTCTAAGCAATAGAACAAGCATGCATACTCATTTATCCTGCCACCGACAATGCTAAAATACTCAAGAAATATTTCACCAAAAGAAATTCTACTTGGACAAGCGGAGGAGTCACATACTGGAGAACAAATGCTCCAAATCTCAGCAGAAATGATGGAATGAGCAAGGAGATCAAAAATTCGAGGCGAAGAACAGCAAGAACTCAGGTTTGAGCAGGGTGTGTCGTTGTTTTCGGGAGAGAGAAAGAGCAAGGGAGGAAGAGATAAGTGAGAGGCCAGGTGGGGCCCTCTCACACCAGGTGGGCGCGGCCAGGGCTGGGCCGCGCCCCCTGTGTGGGAGGTGGCGTGGCAGCCCCTCCTGGTGTCTCCCAGGTGCCTCTCTGTCCTATTTTTGACATAAAAATTTATAAAGAATTTTCTAGAATTTTTCAAGAAACTTTATTTTCGAGGATTTTTCAGAAATTGGCCTATCGATAAAAATTCAGAAAAACAAAGATGAAATGATTTCAAGCAAATCAAAACCAAGTATGCAGCAGCTCTGAGATACTCTTTAATCATGTAACTAAACTTAAAGGAATAAAATTGAACAAGTAAATATAGGCGAGGTGGAGTAGATGCGGTGAAAATGAAGTTTCGTTCAGATAAAATTACTTTGTTAACAAGGTTGATCAAGTCTTGTTACCAAACTAACTTTATATGAGGAAAAACTTTGCATTTCACTAAATGCTTGTGTTACCTCAACTTTGATAGGTATAGTCCCAACCATAACAATTTGATATTCTTCCTTGGGCTTTTGCTCTGAACAAATAATCTGACCAACTTTGATGGTCTCAACATGCTTGATTGAATTTAGAACATTCTTCCTGTCAATCTTCTTGGGAAAATAAACCGTATACTCTTTGTCATTGACATTAAAAGTTACTTTTCCTTGATTGCAATTGATAACAGCACCTGCAGTGTTTAGAAAAGGTCTCCCAAGAATAATAGACATATTATCATCTTCAGGCATTTCCAACATAACAAAGTCAGTTAATATCAAACAACTGTTAGCAACTTGAACAGGAACATTCTCACATATACCAATGGGAATAGTAGTAGACTTATCAGCCATTTGCAAAGATATATCAGTTGATACCAATTTTTCTAGATCAAGTCTCTTATAAAGAGAAAAAGGCATGACACTAACTCCAGCTCCCAAATCACATAAAGCAGTTCTAACATAGTTATTTTTAATGGAACAAGGAATAGTTGGTATACCTGGATCTCCAAGCTTCTCCAAAACTTTACCATCAAAAGAATAATTAGCAAGTAAAGTGGAAATTTTCTCATTAGGAATTTTCCTTTTGTTAGTAACAATATCTTTCATATATTTTGCATAAGGAGGCATTCTAATAGCATCAGTCAAAGGAATTTGCAAAAATAAAGGTTTCATCCATTCACAAAACCTGTTGTAGTGTTCTTCTTCCTTGGACTTGTGTTTCTTACTAGGAAAAGGCATTGGTTTCTGCACCCAAGGTTCTCTCTCTTTACCATGTTTGGTGGCAATGAAGTCTTCTTTGGTGTACTTTGTATTCTTATCAATCTTTTCTGGTTCTTCTTCAACTTCTTCTTTATCGGAAGCATCTCCTGGTTCAGTTTCAGCATCAGAAATAGAAACACTGTTAGGATCTCTACCTGCATCAGATGATTATGTAGTTGTTTTATGCTTCTTCTTCTTCTTCTTCTTGGAAGGAATATCATCACTTGAAGTACGTTGAGAATCTTGCTCGACCCTCTTAGGATGTCCTTCAGGATATAATGGATCTTGAGTAGTAGCACCACTTCTTATGCGTATTTTGCATGCTTGCTTCTCTCTTGCAGCATTAACTAGCAAGTCTTTTTGCACCTTGGTAAGCTGATCAATTTGTGTTTGAACCATTTGAAAATGTTTAACAAGTATCTTCACATCATTGGAGGTTCTATCCACAATATCCTACAACTTGTTAATAGCTCTAGAATTTTCCAACAAATGATTATGCACCATTCTATTAAAATTTTCTTGCTTAACAATAAATTATCAAATTCATCTAAGCATTGGTCAGGAGGTTTAGAATAAGGAATATCTCTTTCATCAAAGCGTTGGAGAGAGTGTACCTCAATTGTAGATGAGTGAGGGATTGGCTTACATAATTCTTCTATAGGAGGTAAATTTTTAACTTCTTCGGCTTTAATACCTTTTTCCTTAAGAGATTTCTTGGCTTCCCTCATTATTTCTTCATTTAATTCAGTAATCCCTCTCTTCTTTGGTGTAGGCTCTGGAACTGGCGCAGGTGTTGGTGCTGGTGTTGGCTCAACTAGAGTCCAATCATCATGATTCCGGCTTATTTTAGCCATTAATTCTTCAGCTTCAGCCGGAGTTCTTTCCCTCAAAACACAACTAGCACAACTATCCAAATATGTCTTAGATTCATCCGTTAGTCCATTATAAAATATATCAAGGAGTTCATTTTTAGGCAATGGTTCTTTAGGTAAAGCTCTAATTAAAGAACAAAACCTTGTCCAAGATTCAGGCAATATCTCTCCTTTTCCCTGTTCAAAATCAAAGATTTTCTGCACAGGAGCATGTTGAGCACTAGCAGGAAAATATTTCTAAAAGAAAGCATTAACCAAAGCAATAGGACTATTAAGAGATCCAGGAGATAAGCTATTAAACCAAGTTTTAGCTGCATCTTTCAACGAGAAAGGAAAAATCTTAGCAACAAAGTAAGTGCGGAGCTTAATATCATCAGAAAATAAGTTACTCAAAGTAGAAAGCTCATTCATGTGCTCCATAGCACTCTCATCTTTAGTACCACAAAAAGGAGTTTTCTCAACAATAGATATGTAAGATAAATCCAAAGAGAAATCATAATCCTTGTCTCTAATATTTATGGGAGAAGCAGCAAACTTAGGATCAGGAGACAAATTATATCTAACAGTACGTCTAGCAAGGAGTTCTTTAACTTCAACGGCATTACGAGTAGCACGTGCTTCAGCAATAAAGTCATTAGTAAGCTCAATATAAGCGCCATCAAAATCATCACTAGGACATTCCCTAGACTCAGGTGAACTAACAGGTGTAACAGTGGTGTTTCCCAACTTAGCTCTAGCAATAGTAGCATCTAAAAAGGAACCTAGTGAACCACTCTCATGAAGCACAGTAGAAGCATCATCTAAATTAGCAGTGGCATTTTCAAACTCAGCAGAAGTAGTAGCAGTAGCGTGTGCATGTGGTGGTGTAAGCAACTTACTCATAACAGATGGTGAATCAAGAGCAACAGAAGTGTTCAAAGTTGTACCTCTTCTTGTAGTGGATGGCAATATAGGAACTTTTCCATCACGAGGTTTTCCCATGATGAAAGGATTGCAGCGAACAATATGAATACCAAGTGAACTTACAAATAAAGCTATGATTCCCCGGCAATGGCGCCAGAAAATAGTCTTGATGACCCACAAGTATAGGGGATCGCAACAGTCTTCGAGGGAAGTAAAACCCAAATTTATTGATTCGACACAAGGGGAGCCAAAGAATATATGTAAGCCTTAACAGATGAGTTGTCAATTCAGCTGCACCTGGAAACAGTCTTGCTCGCAGTGGTTTATCAGTAGCAATAGTTTTATAGTGGTGATAGTAGTGAAACAGTCACAGCAGCAGTAAAATAACAGCAGTAATAGTAACAGTAGTAAACAGTAGGAACAAATACTGTAGGCATAGGGATGGATATACGGGCGTTGCATGGATAAGATAATTCATGAAATCAATGAGACATGGGCATTGTAGATAAATAATGATAAAGCATCCTAGTACTAACAATCATAGGCATGTGTTTCATATATAGTCATACATGCTCACAAGGAGAAACTTGCACAACATCTTTTGTCCTACCAGCCTGTTGCAGCAGGGCCTCAAGGGAAACTACTGGTAATTAAGGTACTCCTTTTAATAAAGTACCGGAGCAAAGCATTAACACTCGGTGAACACATGTGATCCTCACATCATAGCCACCCCCTTCGGTTATCCCAATTTCTGTCACTTTGGGGCCTCAGGTTCCGGACAACAATATGTGTATACAACTTGTAGATAAGACCATAAACAACAAGTATCATCATAGAAATAATAACATGTTCAGATCTGAAATCATGGCACTCGGGCCCAAAGTGACAAGCATTAAGCACAACAAGTTGCAACAATGTCATAGGCACTAAATAAAGATACTAGGCACTATGCCCTAACAATCTCATCCAATCCCTACCATCCCCTCACCTACAGCGGGGGAATTACTCACACATGGATGGGGGAGTCATAGATGGTCGATGGAGTGACGTCGGTGATGATGGTGATGAAGATCTCCTCCAAATCCCCGTCCCAGCAGGGTGCCAGAATGGAGTTTCTGGTTCCGAATCGCGGTTTCTGATGGCGGCGGCGCAGGGGAAGTCTATCTGGGGAAAATGCCATCTCCCCGATATAATCGAGTCAGGGGGTATATGTAGGCGAAAGGAGAGGTCGAGGGGACGGCCGAGGCGTCCTCACACCAGGTGGGCGCGGCCAGGGCTGGGCCGCGCCCCCTGTGTGTGTGGGGCCCTCGAGCCTCCCCTCCGTCTCGTCTTCTAGCTCCGTGGGTCTTCTGGTGAAATAGGATTTTTGATGATTTTTCCCGAATTTTTACTGAAAGTTGGATTTCTGCACAAAAACGAGACACCAGAGCAATTCTGCTGAAAACAGCGTCAGTCCATGTTAGTTGTATTCAAAACACACAAATTAGAGGAGAAACAATTGCAAAAGTGTTCGGGAAAATAGATACGTTTTGGACGTATCATGGCCCTAGTGTTGTTGGAGGAATTACCATAAGAATTACCATAACCATTACCATTAGTAGAAGGATACAGCCGATAATTGTTACTAGCAAAATTGTTCCTATAAATATTGTTGTTAAAATTATTGTTTCTAATGAAGTTTACATCAACATGCTCTTCTTGAGCAACCAAAGAGGCTAAAGGAACATTATTAGGATCAACATGAGTCCTATCATTAGAAAGCATAAGCATTATAGCATCAATCTTATCACTCAAGGAAGAGGTTTCCTCAACAGAATTTACCTTCTTACCTTGTGGAGCTCTCTCGGTGTGCCATTCAGAGTAATTTACCATCATATTGTCGAGAAGCTTCATTGCGGCGCCCAAGGTAATTGACATAAAAGTGCCTCCAGCAGCTGAATCCAATAGGTTCCTCGAAGAAAATTTTAGTCCTGCATAAAAAGTTTGGACAATCATCCAAGTAGTCAGTCCATGAGTGGGACAATTCTTTATCATAGATTTCATTCTTTCCCAAGCTTGAGCAACATGTTCATTATCAAACTGACTAAACTTCATAATATTGCTACGCAAAGCTATAATCTTAGCAGGAGGATAGTATCTACCAATAAAAGCATCCTTACACTTAGCCCATGAATCAATACTATTTTTAGGCAAAGACAGCAACCAATCCTTAGCTTTTCCTCTCAAAGAAAAAGGAAACAACTTAAGCTTAATAATATCACTCTCCACATCCTTATATTTCTGCATCTCACATAGCTCAACAAAATTGTTGAGATGAGCTGCAGCATCATCAGTACTAGCACCAGAAAATTGCTCTTTCATAACAAGGTTCAACAAAGCAGGCTTAATCTCACAAAAATTAGCAGCAGGAGCAGGTGGCGCAATAGGAGTGCAGATAAAATCACTATTATTAATGCTAGTAAAGTCACACAACTTGGTGTTTTCAGCAGTAGCCATTCTCGCAAAACTAAAAGCAGACAAGTAAAAACAACTATAAGGAAACTAATTTTTTGTGTGTTTTTGATAAAATGAAATACGTAAAAGTAAAGTAAAGCAAAACTTAAAACAAAGTAAAGGATGTGCGTGCGAAACTCCCCTTGCAGAAGTCTTCTTTATCCCCGACAACGGCGCCAGAAAACTTGTTGATGGCGCGGTCTTGATGTGGGTGATTCTTCTTCTTCAGTCCTCGATAACGGTACCAGAAAACTTGTGATGTTTTGCTGGCATGTAGTTGATAATATAAATGACCGGCCAGTTGGAAACCCCAAGAGAAGGTTTGATGAATATAGCAGCAAGTTTTCCCTCAGTTATGAAACCAAGGTAATCAATCCAGTAGGAAAAAGTCAATACTCCAGAAGGTGATGCCCGCTAGCTTCGTGGCAGCTCCGGACAATTTATAGGGCGCCTCATCCAAGCTTTGCTTTGCGAGCTGCAACGTGGAACCTACACACAACACAACCAAATACTTTGTTCCCAACTTACGATGAGGTTGTCAATCTCACCGGTTTGCTTGAAACAAAGGGTATGAGCGTATCGAGTGGAAAACAGTAGTAGTATGCGAGTAAAGTAAATAGTGCGAGTAAAGTAAATAGGTGAAAGCAATATAAAGGAAATAGGACCGGGGTCCACAGTTCACTAGTGGTGTCTCTCCATAAGATAAAATAACACATGCTGGGTAAACAAATTACAGTTGGGCAATTGATAGAATAAAGACAACGTGATATGTCAAGAGTATCACTATGAGATTTACTCTGGGCATTACAACAAGATACATAGACCGCCATCCAACTGCATCTATGACTAATAATCCACTTGTGGCGAATCAATCTGAGAACTCCACAAGTATTAAGTTGCAAACAACAGATAACTGCATTAAGCAAAGTGTGTAATGTAAACAAAGCATATGCCCTCGAGCATATGAATGTTGTTTTCCCCCTAGTAGCAATAGCACATCTACAACCTTAGAGGTTTCTGTCACTCCCCCAGATTAAATAGAGGCATGAACCCACTATCGAGCATAAATACCCCCTCTTGGAGTCACTCGCAACTACTCGGCCAAGATAGCTACTAACAACGGAGAGCATGCAAGATCAGAATCAACATAGAGATAACATAAGATAAAATTCAGTACATCAACTCAATCATAACACCAATATTCATCGGATCCCAACAAACACAACATGTAGAATTACATAACGGTGATCTCGATCATGTAAGGCAGCTCACGAGATCTAAACATGAAGCACATGGTGGAGAATACAACCATCTAGCTACTGCTATGGACCCATAGTCCAAGGTAGACTACTCACTCATTGCGCCGGAGGCAAGCATGGCGATGAAGAGGACCTCCGGTGGCGATTCCCCTCTCCGGCTGGGTTCCAGGAAGAGCTTCTGGACCCTCCCGATCTCGGGTCGATGACGGCGGCGGATCGCGATGTGTTTCTGGAAAAGTGATCGGGTGTTTAGGTTTTTCCCGTCGGGGGGTCTTTATAGGCGAAGGGGCAGTGTCAGAAGTGGACCAGGGGGCCCACACCATAGGCCGGCGCGGGCCAGGGGCAGGCCGCGCCCCTGGTGGTGTGGCCGCCCTGTGGCTCCTTTCCGTCTCCTCTTCGGTTCTCTGGAAGCTTCGGTAAATATCTGGATGTCTGGCTTTTGTTTCGTCCAATTCCGAGAATATTTCCTATGTAACTTATCTGAAACACAAAAACAGCAAAAAACAGGGAACTGGCACTGTGGCATCTTGTTAATAGGTTAGTTCCAGAAAATGCATAAAAATACCACGAAGTGTAACGAAACACTAAGCAAATGGTGTAAAAACAAGCATGGAGCATCAAAAATTATGGATACGTTGGAGACGTATCAGTGGCTCAGTCTCAAAGTAGTAGTTGGAAGAACAGCACACAAGTCAAGGGCCTTCAAAAGGGCTGCATCAAGATCTTTAAATCCAGAAACAACTTCATCAACAAAGCTTCCTTGACCACCAAGAGCTGATCCACTGGAGCTTCCTGCCAACACCTTCATACTAGTAGGAACATCCGCAAGAGAAGATAGGGAACTCCGCTTTAAAGGAGAGGAACGGACATTCATACAAACAGCTCTGGAGGGCTTCTGCAAATAAACAATATCACTTGCAGACTTCCACTGCAAGAAAAAACAAAAAAGCAAAGACACACATATTGAAAAAAGTTAGCTAACAACAAGAAAATTAATAAAAACACGTGAAACACAATTAAAAACCATGCTTACCGGTAACTTGCCATAAATCCAAGAAGAAGGAGTCTCATTGCCTGGTTTTATACAGTCTAGGTCTGCAAGCTTCCTAAAATTGACAGCGTTGAAATAAAGGATGCGAGGGACACGCTTATCAATAGGACTAAGCTTGGGATGATCAATACAGTCAAGATACATCAGCAGAATAGCAATACCACAACCAGGGACAGCTCTCCAGTTAGAATTGGCTACCTGCCAAGCAAAAACTGCTTTCCTGAGCTCATCACACATAAGCTGACACAAATCAACATCCTTAAGCTTGGTAACATCGAAATCCTTGACCATTGGTGCCTCCTTGGACACCCTAATAGAATAACCAGGGCACATAAACTTGTTGTAAAAGATGAGGCCAAAAACTTTCAAAGCCAAACCATCATTTGCTTCATCATTGACCAGTCTGGCCAGAATACTGCGAAGATTTTTTGTTTCAAGCTGCTTCTTCCTTGGTAAACCTAGCTCAGCCTTCAAGTCCATCAGGTCATCTAGATATCCAATGTCACAAGGCCGAGGAGGGGTGTTTTTCCCATGAGGTAGCCCAAACAGAAGCTCGATGCTATCGGCAGTTATCTGCAATTTCCTACTGCCATCGCTAAAATCAAGAGTCATCGTGACAGGGTCAATCTTGTACATCAGGAAGCAAATCAAACGACGGTTGATGTTAACAAAGACTGAGAAGTCTTTGAGATGACCAAGACCGCCGTCCGCAAGCTGACTGAGGTGGCGGGGTTTTACCAATTTCAGGCACAGATGCAACTCCTTTAAAGAGCACCTCAACGTAGTATTGAACCTTCCTTCCACATCATCACCGCCAGCGGCAGCATCTTTGCCGTCTCTCTTCCGCTTCTTAGAAACAGAAACATCTGCATTCTGCAGTTAATACAAACAAAACAATTAACCACACATTTATAGCATAATCTAAATAAATACAAGGTAGTTCAGGCAGAGCACCTAAGGCAGTACAAGATACACAACAAGAAAAGTTCAGCAATGTAACAAATTGTTCAGTTAAATAACTGCAATACAAATATATTTTTTTCAACAAAAAAGGGCAGATCAACTAAGCATGCATGTACAAACATACATTCAAGACCAAGAAAGTTCAAGCAAAATAGTTCATCATGAAAAACTCAAACAAAAGTAGAGTCCATGGCTGTATAGCAATAACAAGAGTAAGGGAAGTTCAACCTAATAGCAAAGAGAAGTTCAACCTTAAATTAAAGGGAAGTTCAACCAACAAGTAAAGGGAAGCTCATCACTTAGCAAATGCAGTTCAGGAATTTCATTATAAATAACAGGAAAGTTCAACTACACTATGTAAAACAGTTTAACATGAACCTTAATAGACAAGTTCAACTACATTGAATGAAACTAGTTCTAAGCTATTTGAGTTCAGATAAGCATACACCATGTATCAAATAAAATAAGATAATGGATATTTGACAAAGCTCACCTTGGTTAAATTTTCATCTTCATCCTTGCCATCCTCTTCAACATAGTCAGAATCTTTTGTAAACTTCACAACCTTTCCAACCTTTTTAGCAGGCTTTTTACCTTTTACATCAGCAACTTGCTTAGATCTGCTGACTGTCTTCTTCACCTTACCAGTAACTTGCTTGCCCTTAACAGGGACCTTAGCCAAAGGAGCAGGATCGCAAGCTACAGCTGCCTTCATCAAACGAGAAGCAGGAGCAACTCTCTTTGCCAGCGAAGGGGAAGGGTCCTTGGCGCCAGCCAAACAAGGGCTTGCATGCTTGTTCCCTGCTGCAGCAGATGAAGTTCCAGAAACACGAGGGCTCCTACGTGGCTTTGCCATAGATGACTCACTCTTCTTCCGGCTGGCTGTCCTGGACTTCTTGACACAAGCTGGGGAATCACCGGCAGGAAAATCAGCGGAAGGGACAATAGCGCTGGAGATATCAGTTGCAAGGGCATCACCTTCACTAATACCAGCATTAGGGGCTTCAGCATCCGGCGGGAAATCACCCTCAGGGACAACAAAAGGTAAATCAGCAGCTAACTTCGACCTGCGCTCTTTGGTACGCTAAATCTTTGCTAAAATGTGATCTTCGTAAGCTGCTAACTGAAAAGGAACATCTAGCGTCTATGTAACTTGTTCTGAACCATCAACAGACTGCGACTGCGACTCAGACAACTCCAAGAAGTCATCACCTCCAAAATCTTATTGAACAGAAGCAACAACACGATAAATATTAGTGTCAGTGTCATCTGCATACAAAAAAACAAAGATAATTAGTCCAAAACTAAAAGTAAACAAAATAAAAGGGAACAATAACAACAATAGGAGCAAAATAACAACCTGAAGCATCGATGTCGTCAGTATCTTGGCCATGAGTTAAAGATTGATTCACAGGAACCACAGTGTTAGAGGGTGAGTTCTGGTCAATAGGGGCTGCATCTGCCACATTTGTAGATGTGTTGGCAGCAGCAACCCCAGGTTTAGAGGGTGAATTAGGCTCATTAGAGGCTGCATCTGCCACATTTGTAGTTGTGTTGGCAGCAGCAACTTCTTCAGATGAAACCACTGCAAGCATAATAACAATAAAAAAGTTATAACGCAAACAATACAGATTGCATCTGCTAAAACCACAAAAAGTTCAACATGATTGCCACTAAAAGTTCATGTACATATGCTAAATAACACAAACAAGTATAGACAAGAAGTTTAAACAACACAAAACATAAATTTACACAATACAAATACAACATATACAAAAAGTTCAACCATTCACAGTAATAAGTACAAGTAACACTAAACATAAATTACAGTAGAACAAACTAACCGAAATTTAGTTAAATTCACACACTACACATATGCAAAAAGTTCAACCATTCACAGTAATAAGTGCAAGTACCACTAAACATGGAATTACTGTAAAACAAACTAACATAAATTCAGTTAAATTCACACAGTACACATATACAAAAAGTTCAACCATTCACAGTAATAAGTGCAAGTACCACTAAACATGGAATTACAGTAAAACAAACTAACAGAAATTCAGTTAAATTCACACAGTACACATATACAAAAAGTTCAACCATTCACAGAAATAAGTGCAAGTAACACTAAACATGGAATTACTGTAAAACAAACTAACAGAAATTCAGTACACATATTGCATTAGCAGTTCAACTACAACATTAAAACAGTTCAATATTTCAATCAACATTGACAGCAACAACAAATGATAACAAATTGCAAACATGTAAATTATGACAAGTCAAAAAATTACTGAGTTAAAACATAGATTGTAAGCAAAATTTAGCAGGTACAAATTACAGCAACAACAAACTTGTTTGAATCAGTAGTTTAGGCAGAAAGAAACTAAGAACAACTAACAAAACAAAAAGGGGATCGCACAGAATAGATGCAAAATTAAAGCATGATTACAGACTAATTACCTTCCAGATTTTCAGGGACAGGACGAGGAGATATTGGAGCAATAGCCATCCAGAAATAACTCTGGAAAAACGCGAATCAACACCAGGAACACAAACCCTAGATCCGCCCCACAAATCTGCTTAAAATAGTGAAATCTAGGGTTAAATCAGAGAGAATACGGAGGGGAGGAACTAAAACGAGCACATAAAATAAAGGAGTAGCACGAGGATAGCACCGGGCCGGTGACGGAGACGATGATTACCAAACCCGATGAAGCATCGGGTGTACGGCGGCAGGAAGAAGCAACATAGTGGCAGAGAAGGAAACAGAGAATAGAAGAGGAAGGAATGGAAACTGACCAAAGAAATAGCGCGCAGAGGGTCGGCGGTTGCCAAGCACGGCGGTTCCTCGATGGCAGCGGTTGCCGAGAGACTCGCGGGAGCGGTTTCTGTCGCCACAGAGAAGGAGAAGAACGTGGGGGAGAGGTGAGCGCCAGGGGAGAGAGGTGGTTTTGCGTGGAGAGAGAGAGAGAGAGAGAGAGAGAGAGAGAGAGAGAGAGAGAGAGAGGGAGGCAAGGTGGTGGACGAATACGGACAACCAACCGTAAATAGTGGGACCACAGTGAACAGTTTTAAAAAGTAAGGGAAGTTCAAGCGAGACTATATGAACAGTTCAAGTATATAAAAAAATAGTACAAGAATGATCACAAATCTAGTGTATGAAAAAATATAACAGGAATATAAATTAATTGTATGGGAAGTTGCAGTTTAGAGAAGTATGGGAAGTTCATGATGCACTATATGATAAGTAAAATGAAAAGAAAAGTAGTAGAACAGGAATATAAATTAATTGTACCAAAAAATAATGGGTACCACCAAGCCAACGCTTATGCGTCGTTCACCCACAGACAAATTAAACGACGCTAGCGCGTCGACAACGACACGACGCTAGCGCGTCGCGGACTTCTAAAATAACTTTATATCGTACTAACATCATATATAATATAAGCTCTCTTATGGAGCCAAATAAATAATATGGCTACATAATACCCCCCTTCACCCCCAACCCTAAGTTAGAATGAACACACGTAATATTTTTTTTTGACGCTACGGCTCGGCTTCGCCACCCGTCGACGCTTCCACGTCATACGGGTGGCGAAACCTCGTAGCGTTGTTAGGGTACCTAGAATTCAGTCGACGCTAACGCGTCAACGGTAATGAATTCTAGGTACCCTAACACCGTAGGCTACCGCATCATTTTCAATAAACATATCGTATCATTAAACAAACAAAATATTCAGGTCCGAAATCCGGATAAGTTCAACTCTTCTACAGACAGAAGTTCAGGTACGTGATCAACGTAAGTTCAGCAATGCATTCAGGAATAGTTCATGTACTGCATACTGCTCAATTTAAAAGTACGTACTTAATAAATTACCAGAAGTTCAACTGTAATACCAAAAAGGGTTCACATTTAAGGTCGATGCAGTTCATGGATGCGTATGTAAGAAGTTCAACATGTAATGCACGCAGTAAAAAACCACATAGCTATTCTACATTTAAATACAATACAAGTTCAGTAGATAATACATAAGAAGTTCAACATAGATTGCGGACGAAATACAGGACTATATCCGCAATAAGCTCAACATGCCATGTACACGAAAACAACCACGAAATTATAAGATGCAATAAAGACATAGACGTTCAACTTTTCTCAATAATAAGTTCAGCCATGTGATACAGAAAAGTTCATCACTGGGGTTTAAAGCAGTTTAACTAGATCTATTCAAAGGAGAAGTATACAGAATTACGTTTCATTAAAAATTCCAAGAAGTTCAACTTAGAACATTACAGTAGTTCAGCTGTAGGGTCCGGATAAGTTCGGGATGGTATTTCCGAACAGTTCATCACGCTATGTACACATAACATGTACATAGTGTTGCCATATATTCTTATAAAAATACGACAGTTCAACTGTTATATCCAGAACGGTCCAACATCAAGATATATACAATTCATGAATGCGTCTATACGAAGTTCAACAAGTTCTGTACGCAGATCAAGTCCGCGTAGTTCTCGGCTTTTAAAATTATATAGCAGTTCGACTCGTATCATACAAGAAGTTCAACCTTGAAACAAAAGAAGTGCAGGTAAAAATCCATAATAAGTTCAACATGCTCTGTACGCATACTACTCAGCGCACTTGTAATATCAATCAGAAGACATAAAATGAGGATCAGAATGTATCAAACAAAGTAATTAAACCAACATTACGAGCATTTGCGATATAAATCAACACTCTACAATTAAAGGATAAGAGGAAAATCAAATCAAATCGCCGCGACAAGCTCCCGCCAAAGAAGACTGCCCGTCCACGATAAATTGGCACATCGGGAAATCCTTTGAAACCAAATCAGCGCAACAATTCGACTTCCACAAGTAACCTAGTACATATACGAATACCAATGAACATCCAATTGAAAGAAACAACGATCAGAGGCGAAAAACGCGACGGAGTTTGCCGCGGCGGCGCCGCCGGGACATCGGATCGAAATGTCCAGTTCATAGCAAAAATTACACAATCACGATAGGTAAATACTCAAATTTGACAATAATTAATGCTTTGGGAAACAAAATTCGAACGATAACAATCATCAGAACAAAATTACGATAGACGGACGAACCACCGAGAACAGCGATGAGCACGATCCCAACGCTGGCGACATATCTGGATATGATCGACCGGACAGTGATGTACGCAATCGTAAAGCGTTGAACTAGATGCTATAAAACGAGTACAAACAATAGAAACAAACACGACAACATAGATCAATCGAGCAAAAACAGCCGCAGCACGCACATATATGGGCAGTTCAACTAAGTTCAACATAACCATCCGGAGCAATTCAAGCGCGTGTTCAAGAAAGTTCAGAATCGGTTATTTGACTCCCTGGGTGCAGAATAACTCTGCACCCGAGACAGACTTAGGCACCAGCCGCGCCATCCATCCCGCGCGGCGTGCGCTCCACCGGTCCGCTAACTACCGACGTAAAATAGTCTCGCATGCAACATAAGAACCTCCGCTTTGGTGCGGCAGCCCGCTCAACCGCACAGAGACGTGAAGAAGGTTGCATGTCACGTAAGAAACTTATGACCGTCCAACGGTACCTACTTCGGAAAATTACGTCCGCACCTAGGAACCAAGGTGCTGATGTAACTACGCAAAGAAAACTACCCCGTATAGGAACTAGCTATTGCGACCAGCAATCTAAATAAAATATGGATCAACCATTAACAAATCAAATCAACGCGAGTAGAGAGAGCTCTATTTCCCAACCGCTTGGTCCAAAAACAATTTTAGTGCATCGTGAAATTTCACTAATATAAGAATCCAAGCTGACTTTATAAATATGGAAACCCATGTAATTTCAATTCCCAAATAAAAGTCCACCAAAATGTTGTAAGTAAAATAACTTCTAGTGGTTTAAGAAGATTAAACTTTATAAACTACAGTACCAGATTACAGCAATCCGCGCTGAATTATATGCCCATAACGTGGTTTATGGCAGTGTAAAAACTATTGCAGTGACTGATGCAACGAGTCGTGTAAGATCACACAATGCAAGAACTGCCAAACATACGCTTTTTTAAAAGGTGAGAATTACCAGTACATTCCCGTACAAACATGGATCTACAATCAGATTTAGACCATTCCACATATACACTGAGATGTATACTGCGATGAGCTTATACAATTTCTCCACTATTCTAGTTTTAGTTAAATCAGTTAAGACTAGACTTCTGGCTCATGTGTGATAAGAGTGCAGACGACATCCTGGTTTCTTCCCAATTGCCATATTTGCCGATGTAAATAACTTCACTCTCCTTGCATCCATATGGAGTATGTACCAACGCAGGTATGGCTGCGTTTCAGAGTGGTTAGTACCTCAACTACAAAGACAAAGTCAAGCACATCCATCAATTCCATGAAGGATGGCGACATGCAAAAGGTAAGCCAAGCTTTAGTTTATTTTTAGATGAAAAGTTGCATACCTAGTCATCATCTTGCTGTCATCAATGAAAGAACAAAAACAGGCCATAACTAAATGTGAAGCTTTAGCGATAAATTAGAGAAATGCTTATAAGTGAAACTAAACAATGTGTATCTCCCAAACAAGCTGAATAGTTATGGCCTGATAGCTTATGACAACGAGGAAATGAGATGATAAGCTTCTAAAGTTGTGCAGAAACTGCCCGGTTAGCCAGTTCTTTATTTCCAAAAAATGAACAATTATGCACCTGACCACAATGTACAACAGTGGGTTTCTTGCATATTGCACAGAAAAACGCAGACAAGCTAATTTATGCGGCCCCTAATTTGCATTGATAATTAAAGCAGCAAGAACCAGAATTGAACATCCACTTGCAGCCTCAATGCTTTGAGTTCCGGAGAAATTCAGCAAAAAAGTAACCCAAGGTGTAATTTTACTGAAGTAAACCTAAAACGTTGCAATGCCGCTCTTCCTCTATAGTTGTTGGAGCTAGGGCCAGAAAGTTCTATCCTGCAAGCAGATGGAGTTTGAGGGCGGTCAGTGGATCCACCTCTGCAACTCGGCACGTAATCTAACAAATGTTCAAGAAATCGTTTATCGTTAACTTCTCGGCTGGCCTTGAGATTAATCGCTTATCGGCCAATTGATCGATTTTATCGGTCGACTATTCAGCCAGATTTTCCATAAATCCGAAGTTTTGGCACCAGAAGTTCAAAATTACACTATGCACAAACAACATTGGAATATTGGGCAACAGTGTTACCTTGATTCCTTGCATTTAAATTAAAAAAATGGCAAATCGAGCTATTGTACACTTCTACTCCCTCCGTTCGGTTTTAATCGATGCCACCAGACCGGATGGGCAGCAGCAGAACGCATCGATTAAATGCGGACAGAGGGAGTACAAGACTATTGGCCCAAATATCGTTTCTCAGACAGATAAATCGGCTACCAAATTGCGATAAGTGGCGAAATTCAGGATATTTTGGCCGAAATATCGGCTATCACATTGGTATATCGGCCTAGGCGATAAATCAGACCGATAAGCTGTAATCGTATCGCTCACCCAACGATTCATGATTAATCAGGAGATTAATCACTGAATGGCCCCATATTACACTACATAATTATGGCCTCATGTGCTCACAAAACAAAATACATTCAACAAATTTAGAATGTAATTTATGCTCAATGGCCAGCATCTGGAATATCCTCTGTAGAGATTTGCCCCGATAAAATACCTATGGCATACTGAATCTGTATTCGTCCGTTAGGCCAAATCTACTAAGGCAGGGAACATGATCAAAGTCCGCAGCAAAGGAACTAACAATTTAAACCAACTTCTATGTATTTTTCATTCACACTACCATCAAATTTCATGCAAAATAAAAGGTATAACTGAGAATCTGAGGTCCAGAACCATGGGTGCCGTCTATACTACCTGCTGCCGTGCCCGACACTGAGGCCACCCACCACACCACAAAGGTAAGCAAATCAAACCCATTCATATAAGAGCAGAGAAATCACAAAACACATGATAGAAGTATCCTACACTGTCATTACCTTGATGCATTCAGTACCAGCAAGTAGATCGCTCCAAAGCCTCTTCTGAATCGTTTCAACATGCCTCTACTCTATCTTTGTGATAACACAGAACCAATACATCATACCTGCAGTGCAAACTATCAGAGAACTTCAGGCTAAAACAGGTGACATCGCATCCAAATCTGGTAACAGGAAAACGAACAACACCGAACAAGGGTAGCACTAAGAACTAAAATCGATCCAGATCGAGAGTAATTTGAAGGTAGAGCAGGGGCAAGTCCGCTCACCTCAAAGCTTGCACTCCTGGTTGAACTTGGATTCTTGAGGCCCCCCTGTAGCGGTCGCCGTATAGGTCGATGCTGGAGTTCAGTACAAGCTGCCTCGGCCGCGAGCAGTATGGTGTCTTGGCAACGGGAGCGCTGGTGACGGAGAAGGAGGTGGTCGATGGAGGAGATCTGGAATGGAGCAGGAGATGGCTGATGCAGTTGCCGCCCTCAACCACCACCCGCCGCGCTGGACGACTTGCCGATTCGGCCCGCAGCGAACACTGGCAGCTCTGCCCAATCAGGATGCCGAATCAGCCTGCAGCGCCGGCCGCAACCACCACGCCACCATTGCCGCCAAGCTAGGCCGCCGATTCCACCTGCCAACGACCACGGAAAAGAACACCAGAGCGCGTGTAGCACACCGCCGCTCGCCGCCGGCAGCTCGCCGCTGCCGCATCCTCCTAACCGCTCGCCGCCGTGTGCACACGATTGAAGAGCACGAGGAAAAATGAGGTGACGGGGTTAGTGGTCCAAGCTACCAAACCACACGAGCCACAAAAGAAACCGTCCCTATAAAAGAAAAGAAAAAATACGACGCGGTGCGAGCCACTCAGAATAAGTTGGAACCAAACTGGCGGCCTGGCTCGGTCGATCGGACAAGGTTTGAACCGGGCTGACTCCATTGATCGACCGGGTGCAGAATAAGTTATTCTGCACCCAGGGGGTCTAATCTCTACTAATAATATTGCTATAGGTATGGTCCGTGGCTCGTAAGTACGCTTTCAATTCACCAAAATACGTTTTCTCTCCCACGAAACTTCATAATAATTGTACCGGTTCCGTTTCTCTGTCGGTTCTCCCGTCCAGCCGCGCGGAACGTGAGTACGTGACCGTGCTCGCGGAGGCGCAGGAAGACACCGCACCGCGGGTGAGCAGAGAGCAGGGGTTGCGAGCTACGGACGGCCGGAGGGCTGCACTGGAACCAGGTGCAAGGTCGAACTACAGGTAGTATGGCCGGAGGCGGACGTGGTCATGGCTAGCAAACCCCGCTCTCTATTTATCACATCAACGGGTCACCTACGTGCTCCCGGACGCAGCCGCCCTATCCTGCGAGCTCTCCAATGCCGGTGATCTAGCTTCTTCCCACGACTCATGCAAGTCACTGAGCCCCCGATGCACTCACTGATGAGGACATCCCTACTACACAGCCATCTCCACCTACTGTTGATGATCCTATTGTTGCTGATCAAGATAAGTCCAATGATGAGATTCGGATTGGACCAATTACTCGAGCCCGTGCTAAGTTGTTACAACAGCAGGTGAACTCACTCCTTGCTGAATCTGATATTTATTGTAACGAGAATTTTATACTGCCTAAGTCTTTGTTCATATGCATGATCAGGTTCATTGGAGAAGAAGGGGTTCGAGGGAGCGAGGAGATGCAACACATGGAGCACGACGTGGTGATCAAGCAAGAGAGCGCGAGGGAGGAGAGGGAGGCCGGCGCCACAAGCATGGAGAACATCACCACGTGAAGAAGATCAAGTCTGGATGAGCACGAGCACGTGATGGCGCACTAGGACTGCCTACGACACGATGTCTACACGTCTAAGGCGCGCTACACACATGGCCTGCGTGCTAAAATTAGGCCGAACCCATATATGGGTCGGTATGTACCCGTTTGAGTCGAACCGAGTCAGTTTGGGCCCAAACCGGACATGTTTTGGGCCAGGTCTTTGCTGAGGTCGCCCGGCCACCTATAAGTAGCCCTGGGCGCCCCCTCAATTAGGGTTAGACCACGTTTTAGACAAAATACTCTTGTTGAACTGCTGCAAGCATTCATCTTGAATTCCTCTCGCCAATTCATCGATTGGGAGAATTATACTACTGCAAGTTTAGTGTAATCTGTTGTTCCACTGGGAATTAGTAGATTGCAAACTACCGTTTCGTGGTCGACGGCTACGTGCGCAAGTGTGTGGAGTCGTGAATATCCTACAGGGTTTGAGAGCTGTTGCATTGGCATCAGGGTTCAAGCGAGGAGAGTTCATCGGTGACACCAATTTATCCCCGATAATCATCCGCTGCCATCATCACCATCGCATCGCTCACGAGAAGATCGGGCCACCCCATATCACTCACTCAGGTGGCGCTTCCGAGTAGACTGCCGCAGAGATCCTTCCTCCGGCGACTACTCGGGTGTGGTGGCACGATGGCCCGGGCGTCCCCCATGGAGAGAGCAGTGCGCGGCGTTTTCCCCTACAGTTTAAGAAGATCAGCGCACGGCCGCCGGACCATACATCCCTTGCGCGAAGAGAAAAGAAGGGACCTGGTATCGTCCCGCTGCCTCTGGCCACCAGGGTCAAGCACTCGAGCCCGGATGCTCTATGTTCTTCTAGGTGATGGTGAATATGCCACAGAACATATGCTCCGGTGATTGGGGTGAGCGCCGGTCAGAGGTGCTCCGCTGAAACGTGATTAGAAAAGAGTGCATGTGGGGATATGGGGGTCATGGGGCTGGGGGAGGAGTTCGGGAGGAGAGCAGGTGGAAGATGGGTTGCTTCTGGATCTTGATCCACCGCTTCATCTTCTGTATTTTTTCTAAATTTCCAGTTGCACACGACTCTGAGTATTTGGTTGCACAAGGTTGCCAACAAGAGCAAAAAAACGTGAGCTTGACTAATTCAGTCTTCAACTCCTCAATCATGGATGCCTCGGGACGGGATCCTCTAATGTTGAGGAGCAACGTCAGGTGATCTACAGTAACCTGACTTCTCTTCTTACAAAATCATATGATTAAGGCTAAAACAGCTTAAATTATTTTGCATCATATAAATTTGTGTTATGCATTTAGAATAACAACATTCGGACAAAATTAACATCAACGGGTCACCTACGTGCTCCCGGACGCAGCCGCCCTATCCTGCGAGCTCTCCAATGCCGGTGATCTAGCTTCTTCCCACGACTCATGCAAGTCACTGAGCCCCCGACGCACTCACTCAGGTGGCGCTTCCGAGTAGACTGCCGTAGAGATCCTTCCTCCGGCGATTACTCGGGTGTGGTGGCACGATGGCCCGGGCGTCCCCCATGGAGAGAGCAGTGCACGGCGTTTTCCCCTACAGTTTAAGAAGATCAGCGCACGGCCGCCGGACCATACATCCCTTGCGCGAAGAGAAAAGAAGGGACCTGGTATCGTCCCGCTGCCTCTGGCCACCAGGGTCAAGCACTCGAGCCCGGATGCTCTATGTTCTTCTAGGTGATGGTGAATATGCCACAGAACATATGCTCCGGTGATTGGGGTGAGCGCCGGTCAGAGGTGCTCCGCTGAAACGTGATTAGAAAAGAGTGCATGTGGGGATATGGGGGTCATGGGGCTGGGGGAGGAGTTCGGGAGGAGAGCAGGTGGAAGATGGGTTGCTTCTGGATCTTGATCCACCGCTTCATCTTCTGTATTTTTTCTAAATTTCCAGTTGCACACGACTCTGAGTATTTGGTTGCACAAGGTTGCCAACAAGAGCAAAAAAACGTGAGCTTGACTAATTCAGTCTTCAACTCCTCAATCATGGATGCCTCGGGACGGGATCCTCTAACGTTGAGGAGCAACGTCAGGTGATCTATAGTAACCTGACTTCTCTTCTTACAAAATCATATGATTAAGGCTAAAACAGCTTAAATTATTTTGCATCATATAAATTTGTGTTATGCATTTAGAATAACAACATTCGGACAAAATTATGGTGTGATAAAAATTAGTTGAAACTTTTATATCTACAGTAATTATCAACAGTAAATAATTACAACTCATAATATGGTAATTATGCTACAATATCCCTGACTTTCTTACCCTTTTTTCCCTGACTTTGCTCCTCACCGTCAGAGGAGCCGGTTCCGGATGCCTCTAGGGCGAAATTGAGTAAAGCTACATGTGGACGCCTCCTTTATTCTAATCTTTGATGGTGCCATTGCCAGAAATAGTGCAGGTTATGTCATCTTCTCCATGGCGAGTATCTTGCCTAGGTGCTGGTCGGCCCAAGAAGCAGAGGCGCAGGCGTGCAGATTCAGGACTATACTACTAGCTCTGTTCTAAAATAAGTGATATGGATTTATTTAAATTTGCATGTATCTAGACATGTTTAGTATATAGATACATATAAATCGAGATAAATTCATATCACTTATTTTTGGACAGAGGGATTAATACATTTGATCATCTTTAGTTACATGATTCATTTGATTCGGTCTATATGTGATCATTTTTAGTTACATGATTATATTTGTTTGGCACCTTAACTTAATTGATTTTGTCCCTGCTGCCTAAATATTTATGGACGGTGCTACGCAGCGGCGCCGCACCAAACCCGTTCCTGTGCGGCGGCCCATTAGTAGTTTCGTAAACACGGTCCGTACATCATACATGCGAACACGCACGCCGTACAGTGATCTACATGATGCAGCATGCAGTAACAGTCTATAGCGTTTTCTTTTCCCGATGCGCGAATTAGATAGCTACCGTACCACCTACACTATTTAGCTAAGCTGCCATAAATCTGTCAGAGTATAAATTAGCTAGTACCCGTAACGCACATGCAAATTTATGTGTAAACCTGCCGACATTTATAAAGTAAAAATAAGATTCTTCGATAGCTACGTTGGTTACCAATATTTACAAAGAAATTAAACAACTTATTATTATTAAAAAATCCAATTTTTGGCTAGCTAGCAGAATATTTTTTTAATGCAGCCACACTGAGCTCATTGCTTTGAAACACTACCAGATTCCTATCAAGTAGCTACGAGATTATTTTGAAGGCGGCTATTTAACTCCTTGATTTAGGCGCAAGATTGTTTTAAACACTTACCGGCTACCAGATTTTAACTGTACCACTACCAGATTCTAACCGCATAGCTACCGGATTCTTTTGAAGGTTGCTACTAGGATCTTCGAATCGGCCACCAAATTGTTCTAAACACTTATCGGATTCTAACTGCACAACTACCAGATTCTAATTACACAGCTACCAGATTCGTTTGAAGGTAGCTAGTATTAGGGTCTTCGATTTAGCTGCCAGATTGTTCTAAACACATGCCAAATTTTAACAACATAGCTACCCGTTTCTTTTGAACTTTGGAAGGTAGCTACTAGGCTCTTTGATTTAGCTTCTGAGCACTCACCAGGTTCTGAATATATAGCTAACTATCGCATTCTTTTGAAGTCAACACTAGGCTATTCGATTTACGGACCGTATTGTTTCTAAAAATGCTACTCCCTCTTATCGATAATTTTATACTAACTTGGTATAAAGTTTATACTAAGTCACCGGCACTCATTTTCGATCGAAGGAAAAATAATTTAGAATTAGTCATGAGATATATGGGATTGGGAGCGCTCTAAAGCAAAAACTGTGATGCCAAACATTTCCGAAATAGAAAAGTAGCAATAGTTGTACGAACACTATATTACGTGCACTGTAGCAAATAGTGTAGGTTTACACTGCAGCGACGTGTCCTATAGCAAAAAGTGTAACATGCACTGTAGCACTCGAGCCTTCTCTCCGGTAAAGCACGTATCGAATGGAGCAAAACGGGTGGCATGTTTTAATAACGCTGCTGTGGAATCGCAAGTACGCGGTACGATAGCGTCGCCGCACGGAACGAGGTACATGCGGCGCCGATAAGTATCTTTTCCCAATATTTATTGCACAGGAAATTCACATAAAACACGAATGGGGTGACTATATACATATATACTATCCTAAAATTGTAGGAACTTCTTTTTACTCATAATTTTAAGTTTTTGTAGCATGGTGGCACCGTATGCCTTCGGTGACCTCATGGCCAATCGCCCGAGGGGCACACTACAAGGGGCAGCTGCAACTCACACAAGGACGCGTTGGTTAGAGGTCACTGTCGGGCGTTTGCGGACACCATCGGTTAGGTTTAATTAATCATGATGGATGACGCCGTAGCAACGCACGGGTATTGTGCTAGTAGATATAGTAACTCTATTAGACCCCCTGGGTGCAGAATAAGTTATTTTGCACCCGGGTCGAACAACCCGAACCAATACATGCTTTCTGGCTCCGTCGCACCGGTCCAAAACCGGGTTCCGTCCGACATAATTTTCCTTTACTTTTTTACGTTGCTTGAGACCGTTCCTATTTCCCTAATCGTGGGGTTACGGAGCTACCCACTTCCCGTAATTTATGGACCTATTCTAAGGACGCGGCTTCCCTGTGCCCGCTTCGTGCGACGATCCGTGCGACCGCACGCCCCGAATGCATCCAGCGGCTCCCCCTGCGCCCAGCTTTCGTACAAAAAAAATCCCAGAAATACAGCCCCCGTCGGACGCGTATTCCTCCCGGCTCCCACCGTGTACCTCTTCTTCTTCCCCTTCCTTATCCATTCCCTGTCTGAACTCGAGCTAGTCCAAGGAGTGAAGCTGAGCAGCCCGGCGAGATCCCTGGCCGTGCTCAAGTTCCTCAAGCCCCCAGCTACACCTGGTCGATGGATTTTGCTCCTCCGCCGCCTCAATCTCAGAGGTGTGGAGAATCGACCTGAGCGTGACCGCGGCTCCGTTCGTCGGCGCCGGCGCTGACCCCTTCCCGGCAAGCGCCCCCCGCCAGTCAGTCTGGCAGTGGCCTGGTGGTCTCGCCGGAAGGCAGGGCATCAAGCGGGAGAAGGAGCCGCACTGGTTACCTCCCGGTGTCGGCGAGGAGGTGGACGAGGCGCCGCCAGGCCTTGCATCCTGGCCACCGACTGACGAGCTGGCGCTTACCTCTACGCGGGTGCAAGCTCCAGTAGAACCAGAGGTAAGCATATTTTGCTACTGATTATTTCTGTTCGGTTGTGATTGACATGGAATTTTCTTTAACTGGTTTGCCGAAGCATTGATTCTTACTGCCCAGTTACAACTTACAAAATGCATAATTCTCCATACCAATAGTACTTAGTACACTATTGCATAAAAGTGATACAAAAGAATCTGACGACAAGAATGTTTAGTCTGACAGAATAGAATTCAGAACATGAAAAAGACAGAATTTATGTTGGCTTCTGTTGATGGAGAAAGACATGGTTTTGTCCTGGAACTGAGCTAGAGGTCCCAATAGATCCTTGTAGTGAGGGATGCTGAGCATAGTTTTGTTGTTGTAGATAGGTATACATGTCATTTGATGGATGACCCTGCGCAAAAAAGTACAAAGTTCAATTTCATCGAAGTTTTAAAATTAGAAACTGGAAAGTGTGAACTGCTCATACCACTATTGGACCGTATGGTTGCAATCCTTGAGTATGTGTTGACATTTGGATATTATTACCAATTGTACCGTATGGTTGGAATCCTGCTAGTTCTTGGGTATGTGTTGAAATTGGGATGGTACTACTGATTGGACCATTAGGTTGGAATACTGCCAATTCTTGAGCATATGTTGACATTCTGACGGTATTACCAATTGACGGTGCTATTGAAGCATTTAGGATACTGTTGTACTGTGATTGATATGCAGCCATTTGATTTGTAAAATAATCCAAATGACCCTGTAAAAAAATATGTAGAAAGGTCAATACAACTAAATATTTTGTAGGAAAGAAGCTTATGATTTTATACCGTTGAGGTGCCTTGTGGCTGCATATCAATTGTTGCTTTATTTGAAATACCTACAGACTTTGCAACCTCCGCATTTGCTATTTGCGCTTCTGTTACTTTTCTCTGGGATCTCAAAAAGTGGGCCATGGTTCCAGGAGCAAGAATGTGGTTATGTGACGCCTCAAATTCATACACATCATACAATCCGTTTCTGAGGCTTATCTTCATACGGGCGGTACACCCACATCGTGTTTCAGGCCTGCTGTAGCTAAAGGTGTCCTCTCTTTTATCACCCCCACGAAATCCTATAAGTTGTAGTAATTTTCTTAGTGCATAAAAATATGATTGCCATCTTCAAAAAATGCATACAGCCTATACCTTGACGAGAGCACGTAAATGTCCGTTGTTGCATTGTAGAGGAATTCTTCATTTTATGGCCACTGCTTCTTCTAATGCTAAAACCAATAGTTTCAGCATACTTGTTATAAAAGAAATAAGCTTCCTCTTCGGATACAAATGCCATGCCAAGTTTTGGTACCCTTCCATCAGTAGGATCTGCTCCAGTTTCTTGAAAGTCCTGTGCAAGTATGTGCATAGTAGCAAATCAGTTATTTCTATCTACTATACTTTGCTGTCGTTGCCACTAGAAGGCCCCACACAAATGTTCCTGTAACTATATTTTCTTACTTTTAGGGGATCACTACTGTCATCAATGGGATCACTACTCCAGGTTAATATGTTAATTGTCACTTATTGATGGCCTATATCTTGCAGATTTCATATTATATATGATTCTGACCTTGTTTCATACAATAGATCTAAGCATGCATATGTTCCTATAGAATTTACAAGGATTTTTAGACATCTAGGTTGATGCCAAGCCTGATGAAGGAAAATAGAGGAGATGTTCCTATAGATTTTGCAAGGATTTCTGGACATCTAGGTTGATGCCAAGCCCGATGAAGGAAAATAAAGAAAGGAGATGGCAGGATTGCACGAATTCCCACAATCCGTTGAAAAAGAAGAAATTGCAAGTTTCACTATGATTCATCAAGATGAGTAAGGTTAGATCTCTTACTGTGCGTGCGTGAGATTCATCAGCATCATGTCCATGATTACTTGATGAATCCATCGGCAACTAGTGCTGATTGATGCACTATCCAATTAGAGCCTGTGTATGAAGTTAAGATTCATTCCTGTGTAAATCTGGATTCGTATGTCTGGTGCACTTGCAACCTCCTGTTTCTATTTGCATTGGCAGATGATTTTGGCGCGCAGCTGGTCTTATGTAGATGTGTGTTCCCGCGCGACTGCGACCTGGTCTTCAGTTTTTTTCTGTTAGTTTTAATATTGGGCGTGTATTATGGATGGAATTGGCATGGTGATCGCTACAGATGCTCCGATACGTATGCGGCCGTATGTTTGCCGTATCGAGGGGATCGTTTTGTCGATGGAAAAAAAAGCCAATCGGTGAGGGAGTCACAGCCGCTCGATGCCATCCGGGCGTGCTGTCACACGGATCGTCGCAGGGAGCGGGCACAGGCAAGCCCCGTCCCTATTCTAATTGGGAGCGAAAGCGGCGGCGGTTCGGAAGGTGAGCGACGAAATCTTTAGATGGCGACGTGCGGCGGCTGCCGGTGGCCTCGTCGGCCGGCGGCAGGATCGAAGCAGGTGGTGCCGCGAGAGGCTTCGCGACGGGAGCTTTTGATGGGGAACGTGCGGCAGCTGCAGTTGGCCTCGTCGGCCGGCGGCAGCTGCAGGTGGCCTCGTCGGCCGGCGGCAGCGTCGAGGCATGCGACACTGCGGGAGGCCTCACGGCAAGGTGGGTGGCCTGCACCGCTGCAAGTGGTTGGTGCGGAAGGCGACCCCGGCGAGTGGCCTCAGCAGCGTGGAGAACTGCGTCAAGATGCCTAACCTCCAGATCCCGTCGAAGTTACCAATCAACGGACCTTCAGGTGAGCCACCTTTGCGCTCCTGCGACCTTCGAGCGGCAGGTGGTCTCGGTGGCGTGCGGCCCTAGGGCTGCCTTGTTTGCGGGCAGCTGCAGGGGGCTTCGAGGCAGGCCGGATCGTCACGGCGGCAGCCAGCGGTTCTCCTTGCTGCTAGTCTGATTCTCCTGCCAACAGGGAAGTTTACGGCCAACATCAGCAAGCTTGCCGGTGTCCAGTAAGCATCTCTATCTCCGGGTAAAAGCTCCCCTGGACGTCCTGACCAGCTCGAGATCCATGACTCCGGGCTTTCCTCGATGCAAGCAGGTACTGAGCAGCTTATAAAGAACCTAATTTTCTTACATCATATGATTAATCTGGTTAGCTTAATTTGTTCAGCGACAAGTCATCGAGATTTGTTGTTCTAAAAAAAGGATATGGAGATCAGTAATTCTGCATCGTTTTTAATTTGTTGTCTGCAATCGTGTCTGTAATGTAGTGCTAGTGGGCATGTGCTCAGTTAGGTTCTATGTGAAAGTACCAAATCGGAAGCAAATTATACTAGCCTTTGAGGATCGATGACATTCTAGGATTTTTAAGCTCCTTTTTTCTGTACTCCATTTTTAAGCAAATTATACTAGCCGACATTGTTTATGCCTGAGATATTCCAATCAATATTAGCCTATTAGGTAGTCCATTTTGATTCGTGGCCAAGTAGGTATGATGTAGCTTCTTGATTGCAGTTGGTTTCTGTCTTTGAAACTTAGTATATGTAGAAAAAAAATGGCGTACACATGTCCTAATACCATTTTGCTAATTAGTCTTTGTTGTAAATTTTCTTTTCCTTGGTAATATATTTTTATTTAAGATCTCCACAAGTGCACATAACCATGATTTTATGTTCCTAGCACAATATTTTTGTGATTTTACTACTCTCTGTATGGTCCTCATGAAGTGAGCAACATTTTCTAACAGATCATGTGATCTTGCTTTCTCAGGTACTTTGATGAGTGAAATGCTAGGAAACTAGATGGGCTGACAATATTAAGGTTATTACAGGGAACCTTCTTTTTTGCTGCCGTTGTTGTGGCTAGCAATCAAAATTGTACTTCAAGTGAAGAAAAAAAATACTAATACGTTTATCTGTTCCACAGCTGAAAGGTTTATGTTACTGCCGTAAGCCTATGCCTCTCAATGCAGGTTCTTATCAAGTTCCTTGGCAATGCTAAGCTGGCAGTGGCAGCAATGGCTGGTACCAGTTGAGTAAAATATAGCAGCTTTTTTATGATGGTATAGTATGTCACTTTTTCTGTAATGAAGGAAGTAAATTTTCTGCCACCGCAATTTTTAATGGAAGTTCCAACTTTTAAGACACATTAGGTTGACGTGTTCTCTTTATCCTTGTGAAGAACTCTTGGGAATCATTTCTTTGATCCGGCATATTCATATTATAGCGACATGTAGATAGATTAGGAGGTACAAATTTGTCACATTCACTTATAAGCATTTTGCCTAATATGTTGCATGTTCATATTATGGGGACACTCTTTCACTGGCGATTAATTTTGCCGTATAATATGCTGTCTATTTTCTTTCATAGATGCCAACGAAGTACTGAATAGCTATTTAGTTTCACATGTAAGAAAATAAAGATAAGTTTGGCACATACTATTTAAACAATAATCTTATTTTCTCAGATCTTTTTGTTATGGAGCTTGCAGATTTCACAACCAATTGGCATTTTTTTGCAACCAGGAAAGTCATGATGACATTCAAGTTCAGAACTGATGAGAAACAAGTGATTCAAAGGGTTGACTAGTCACTAGTGTTCCAGCCCCAACAAGGTGCTGATGAGGCGGCCTTGAGCGAGATTAATTCCTTTGCTTTTATAGGCATTTTAATTAGACCATGCTGGTATTATTTTACCATGCTTTTATAGGCCTTGAGCGCACTTGAGGGATCAGGCATGTGCTGACAGCCTGATATGTATCCATTTTACATACCCTTGAATGAATGACATAGAGTTGCTAGGCGTTTACATCCGGCTGCCCCAGTCAACTTCACGCGTGTAATCATACAAAATCTTATATCGTGTCATTAACAAATAATAATCTTACGTTTGTGTGATCAGGCAACGAAATTAGGCATGATCTTCCATTAGGGAAACGATGATTGATACAGTACTGTAGATCGTAAAAAAAAAATGCTTCGCGATGCAAAAGAAAAAACCTTACATAGTTTCGTAGGTTGATGTAATTTTTCACAAAAAAAATACGTCGCATGCAACCTTCCTGAAGACACCACGCGAAGCAACTCGCCCGCCAGAATCTTATGTCGCATGCGGCACTTGTTTACGTCGATGATGCGCGCGAGCCAGTGGAGCGCTCCGCGCGAGTCCATGTAGCGTCTGGTGCGTAGGCTGGCCCGGGTGCAGAATAACTATTCTGCATCCAGGGAGTCAAATAGCACGACTCTATATATATATATATATATATATATATATATATATATATATATATATATATATATATATGACTCATCTTATATACTCCTGGGTGTACATACTCTCATATTCAATATACCTCATATACAAGGGTGTTGACCTAGCCGCCAGAGGTGATCAGGGAGGCGCCGCCTTTTCCAACCGATCTTCACCGGCCGTGCTGGTCCCCTCTCCCTCCGCCTGCTCCGGCGGCGGTGGGGAGGGGGGATCCGGTCTCTCCGCTCTGTAGTTAGGGTTTGGTTTCGCAGGTCGTGGAGCGCCGTTGGGGTGGTGGGAGCGGCGCCCGGACGAATAAATCTGCCTCGGCTCCACTCCCACACCGGCGGTGTCCTTCATGGCGGCGTCTCGGAGTTGATGGCATCGTGTGTTTGCCGATTCCTCGGATCGGCGGCTTTCAGTTTCTTGGATGGTGTCGTCGAGGCGGAGGCGGTGATCCCATCGGGTGTGTTCATCCTCCTGCTTTGTCCCCGTTACTATGGCGTTGGCTCCGACGTCATGGTGGAGCAGGGAGGATGTGTTGTCCAGGAGTACGTGCAGATGGTGTATCCTATGCTGGGTTTGTGGATGGAGGCCGACAGTTCTGATTTTCTCCCCCGACGCTGTAGTCGTGGGGGGATATCAGTTCTGGAGTTCGATCGCGTGTCCGAGGACATGTTGCCTCGGTCTGATTCTTTCAACGACAATGGTTTTGCCTTCGGCAAACTACTTTGGAGGTCCGAAAAGCTGCTGATCAGCGATGGAGCCGCATCGAGCTCGGGTGTTGTGGTGATCTGTCTTCCGTCCCTTTGGCGTTCACTTTGGTGGTGTCGAAGGAGGAGGATAGACGCTGGTTTTTTGCATAGGTTTATCCTATCTTTTCAGTTCTGTAAGGTCTGTTCGTTCGTAACTTGTAACTTGTTTTTATCTTATGAATAAAGAGCGGATTACAGTGTCAAAAAAAAAAGGTGTTATACCTCTTTATTATTTTTAATATACCTCATTAAATATTCTAATATACCTCAATATAAGTAGTATGCAAAAAAATTCCATCCGAACCCTTATTTTTTTTATTATATCATTGTTACGTGCATAAATGCAATATATACTTAAATAATATGAGGTATATAGACTCATAGTATTAACTAATGAAGTATATTAAAAATAATAAAGAGGTATAATACTCTTGTATATGAGATATATTGAACGTGGGAGTACGTACACCCAGGGATACCATCTCATTTTCCTATATATATATATATATATATATATATATATATATATATATATATATATATATATATATATATATATATATATATATATATATATATAGGTAAAATAACCAGGGCACCTTGGTGCCCGGGCACCATGCTCAATACGTACAAAATACGTGATATTTTGTACATACTCCAAGGTATGTATGACTTTGCACATACTTAGTAGACATAAATGAGGTATGTATACCTTAGGTATGTTATTTTTTTGGAATATATACCTAAGATATGTAAAAGTACATATATATACGTATTCCGGGTATATATATATTGGGTATATGTATCCTGGGTATATGTATCTTGGGTATGCATATTTTGGGTATGTATGAGTTGGGTATATGTATCTTAGGTATGTATACCCTTGGGTATGCATAATTGTAAGCAAAATATACGTATTTAAAGCATGGTGCCCGGGCACCAAGGTGCCCCATATCAGCTTCATATATATATATATATATATATATATATATATATATATATATATATATATATATATACCAAAATTAGATGGTATCCCTAGGAGTACGTACTCCTAGCATCGTTTGCCTATGGACAGTTTGAAACGCTACCGGGTCGGAGCGTCCATACCCTTTTAACATATATATCTAATTATAATAATAACTACCGAGCAAATCTGCATGCAAGGATAAGGTTCCGTTTGAAAATTTGTTACGTGATAGTAGGGATAATGGATCCGCAGGATTTGATCCTTTAAATACCAGCGCAACGGCCGCCAGCCCCATGTTTGCGCACCAGACGACTTGAGCGGCAGATATGAGATGCTTCCGACGGAACACGACGATGGAGACGAGATGCTGCCGGGCTGCCGGCCGGCGGACGAGTGGTGGCAGTTCACCATGGAGCAGCTGGCATGGGCGTTGCGGTATGGTCATGGTTAAACAGCCTCATCCCTCATGCATGGCCATCGATGAGCGATTTTGATGCATCGATTTGAAAGCTTTTTGATCGGCAACTCCAAGAGGTATTTCGTATACGTACATGGTAATCTGTTGAACTGAGCTAGATCTAGCACTAGGCATACATCGAGCAAGTATATTCATGTCAGTGCCATCCTGATGACTACTTCCGATATCTTGCAGCTTGATGGCCTAGGGTGCATGCAGCCGTGCAGCACGATAATGGCGACGAGGCAGACGAGATGCATGCGGACGATGGCGACTCGACAGAGCGATGCCAGCGACTAGATGGAGATGGGTATGGCTGGCGACGGCTCGATCCACATGGCCGGCGATGACGCAGATGAGTTGCATGCAGACGACGGCGACTCGCCGGAGCGACGACGGCGACAAGACGCATGTGGCTGGCGGCGGCTCGATCATGAAGACGAGATGCGGCATGAAGTATAAAAAATGGGACGTGACCGGCGGCGGCATGACGACGGAGCCGGCTTAATAGAGGATACGAGATCCGGGCAGCAGCGGTTCAATGAAGACGGACGAGAACAAGATGTATCCGCGCACTGATGAACGTCTTTGCATACAACTCAGAAACTCTCATCGCAATCAGTATGGCGTGCAGGTTGCGAGTGGTGCGGCATGAAGCCGACGGCCGGCCGCGCGTGGGCGGCACCGGTGATTGTTGGTGCGGGGCGCCGCCCATGCTCGTTTGCGACGATGCAACTCACCAAGATGCACACGTATGGGCAGCTATTTAGAATCAGATGGATTGGTGTACTCCTCTGGCTTGTGAAGTTGTGATGTTCCCCGGTGCAAATAGTTGATCGTTCTTGCTCCGATCGTTTTGCTAGCTAGCTCACAAAATATGCTCGAATCTATGTGTATATACTTGTTCATAGGGGGCATATACTTCCACATTTTTTGTGCAGTACAAACCTCTACATCTCTTGGGCAGTATAATTTTGGATTTTACCCGTATATACTACTTCATATATTAAATAAAGTATATATAGTCTAGAAAGTTGTAGTATTATACTTATTTTATTTTTGTGTAGTATACTTTTGATCGGATATGTAATCTGTCCATGTTTCCAAACGAGTATATACTCCTTTGTTTTTTTTAGATGGAATATACTCCTTTGTTAAGGGTTTGTTAATCCGATGAAGTATACTGCATTTTAATCCGATGAAGTATATACTGCATTTTAATCCGATGAAGTATATACTGCATTTTAATCCGATGAAGTATATACTGATTTTCAATCCAATGAAGTATATACTGCATTTTGATCTGATGAAGTATATACTGCTTTGGTATCATCCGGCAATGTATATACTCATTTGAGATGGCAAAATATAATCCATTTCCGTTGCAGTATGTGTATGTATACTCCTTCAAATAACATGACAAAACGTACTCCTTTTAAGATATACCCAAATTTTAGCAGACTATGTACTTTATTATTAACGAATATATACTCCAATCATGCGCGTGTGTTTCCTTTTCAAAACCGAAACTACCATGGTTGATCGGATCCTTTTTGTTGGAGTCGTTGACTAGGTGCATGCATGCAAACCATTTGTTAAATAATTTATTTATTCTTATGACGGTGGCTAGATCTTGTTAGTTATAGGGTATATCCAACCCGTTAAGAGGTGGGAGTATGTACACCTGGGAGTATAAAACATGAGTCATATATATATATATATATATATATATATATATATATATATATATATATGCAAAATAGCCTGTTACCACCGATGGTAGCTATGCACCCACCATCCACCATTAGATCCTCTATAGGGAGCATGTGATTTTCTACCGGGAGCACAAGAATTAACAGACGAAAGCAACGATGTTAGCATGCATATTCCCATCTCTCACCACCTCAACACACCACCCCAACACACCACACCATGCAACCTATTGGATTATCCACCCCAACTAACCACACACACACACCTACTACACCATCCACTCAACCTATCCATCCAAAGCCACCACACCAAGGAACCACCCCAACAAACCATCTCATCTCACCATCCACTCTGCAGGTTACTTGGTTAGAAGAGTGTGCATGGCAACTAGGCATGGCATGTCTTAAATCACCACCTGCTCTAGCCATCCACAGTTGCCATCCTAGGTAGACATTCAAGAGTGTGCATGGCAACTAGGCATGGCATGTCTCAAATCACCACCTGCTCTAGCCATTCACAGTTGCCATCCTAGGTAGCCATTCAAGAGTACTATGTGTATGCAACAAACGGAAGCATTTCATCCATTATCACCGTCATCTCCTGCTCTCTACATCGCATGCGGTAGGAATATCATGCTCATGCAATCCAAGGACTATGCATGCATGCATAGCTACCACCGGTGGTAGCAAATCCGCGTTGATATATATATATAGGAAGCTGATATGGGGCACCTTGGTGCCCGGGCACCATGCTTCAAATACGTATATTTTGCTTACAATTATGCATACCCAAGGGTATACATACCCAAAATACATATACCCAACTCATACATACCCAAAATATGCATACCCAAGATACATATACCCAGGATACACATACCCAATATATATATACCCGGAATACATATATATATGTACTTTTACATACCTTAGGTATATATTCCAAAAAAATAACATACCTAAGGTATACATACCTCATTTATGTCTACTAAGTATGTGCAAAGTCATACATACCTTTTGGTATGTACAAAATATAACGTATTTTGTACGTATATGTATATATAGGACGCGGATTTGCTAACCGGGTGGCTAGCTATGCATGCATGCCAGTCCATTAGATATTGTCTCGTGATCTGTGCTGTCTAACGTCCTATTGACGCCGTGAACATCCAAATTTTTTCTCTCCCGTTTTTTTTAGAGATTTTCTCTCTCTCGTTCCACCAACTTTTTTTTCTACCGTTGGCAGCACGAGGCCGGTCCAACAAAGTTATTTGGTGCGCGGCGTAGTTTTTTTACTATATTGTTTTGAGAAAAAAAATCGCGTAGTAGAAGATAATTAACAGACATTTCCCTCATAAATTTTCACCCTTTATTTTGAATAAACATGGGATCTGGATCAAGAACACACCCTGCACAATAAATCACCATGGCGCGGTGAAGCAAATCCAGATCCAAATTTTCACACTTCATTTGAATGCACGTCGGATCTGGATATGGAAAACACCATGTACAAAAAAACAACAAGGAATCTGGATCTAGAAGACAGCAACATCTAAATTGGAAGAAAAGCTAGTGAAGCAAAGTTAGATTGAAAAAAATCACGGGCAACCTCGCGCGTGCCGGGGCGCACCTGCTAGACGAACTCGTTTTCTTGGTACAATCGAATTGAAAGCAGGAGAGAGACGGATCTTATCCAAGAGAGAGAAACTGATTCAGGGAAGAAAATATTGCAGGGAGAGATCGACAAAAAAGTATAGCAAAGAAAATGTATTTTTCTCCTAGCACTTCGACCGCTCCCTGCAGTATAGCCGCGGAGAAGGCAAAGCTTCCCGCTCAGACGTGTTGCTCTGTGCAGTGCTTCCCTTGATCTCTGGTGCTGGTCCGCAGCTCTAGAGGCGAGCTAACGGCAGCGAACGACAAGCCTGCGCAGAGGCGACCTACCAGTAGGGGGCGGGAGCGACCTAGTGCCTAGGCCAGCTGGGACTACGTACAGCCTGCGGCGGGAGACACTGCTGCGGCCAGCGGCTGGGGACTGCGCGCGGCCGCGACCGATGCTGGCAAGGGATTCCAGCGAAGGCGAAGAAAAGGGTGGGGTTGGATTTGTCGTGGGGAAAAGATGTGGGAGGAGCTTGGTTTTGAGACCTTTTTCTTGTCCCCGAATAGACGAGGGAGGCAGACGGGGCCTGCAGGTGGGGCGGTGGGGTTTGGTGAGGGGAAAATGGAACCTAACGGTGTTAACCAGATCTAAGGTGTAAAATGATCTATAGAATAATTCAATGGTTGGATGTGGGTGCATAGCTAGCCGGGTGGGTAGCCCACTATTTTGCATATATATATATATATATAGGTAAAATAACCAGGGCACCATGGTGCCCGGGCACCATGCTCAATACATACAAAATACGTGATGTTTTGTACATACCCCAAGGTATGTATGACTTTGCACATACTTAGTAGACATAAATGAGGTATGTATACCTTAGATATAATATTTTTTTTGGAATATATACCTAAGGTATGTAAAAGTACATATATATACGTATTCTATATATATATATATATATATATATATATATATAACCGAATATACCTAAAAAAGGATAGGAGCCTATCCTTTTTTGGGTATATTGGGTTGGATAAACTTTGGAGCACCAAAGGAGGCGCCGAAAATAAAACATGTATGCAGCAGAATTCTGTTAAATGAAACGACTTGATCCTACAACCGAGGGAATGGATAGGTAGTATTCAATTTTGAATAAACAAAAACCACAGTGATCATTTGTTAGCGGTATGGCACACTGCCACACGCCCAACATCCTTCCATTTTTCAGTTATACACATGATGCAAGTATTAAGTTAACATTTGCGACATCTGCTCATTATGTTTGGAGTAGTATATATGCGAACATGTTCAGAAGTAGTTACACGTATAGTATACAAAGTAGTAATATATGTGAGAACTAGGAAAGTATCTTCGCAACCAGTTTAGAGGGGTATATACTGATTTTGTAAAGGGTATATACTACTTTTTTAGAGGGGTATATACTGATTTTTAAAAGGTATATACGCTACTGTGTGCTACTATTTTGGAGTATATGTACTGATATTTTGAAATTTACATTGTATACTCGCTCAGCTGTTTTTTATGCCAGGCAACCATAATAGTAATTAGCATTACACTCCTTTCCAATCAGAGGTGTATATGATACTTCAATGGATCAAATCAGAGGTATATACTACCCCAAACGGAAGGAGTATGTACTACAAATCTCAAGATTAGGATGGTATATACTGGTTTTCTATGAAGTATATACTTTATTTGAAATCATAGGTATATACTGATTTTCTAAAGAATATATACTCTACAAAATGAGGTATATTCATATCAGATGGTTATGTGTACATTCATCTAGCTGCATGTTGGTCATGCTCCTGCCGACCGCCGCTGTGCACACGATGCGTGTTAGATCGGAGAAGGCAAAGACCCACTAGGGAACCTCGTGCATCTATGTCCATGCATGAAATTGTAGTGCCTCCACTGCGCCGGCGGTCTGCCTGTTCATGTTGGACTGCCGTCTGCCACCGCTTTTTCGTCGTTGTCGCCACCAGCCGGACACATCTCGCCTACGCTGTCGTCTCGTTGAGCCACCGTCAGTGTCATTCATCTCGTCTCCGTGGTCGCCTCGCCGAGCAACCGTCAGCCGCATGCATGTCGTCTCCGTCGACAACCATCAGCCGTATGAATGTTTTCTCCATCGTCGATTCGTTTGGCTGCCTTACTTTAGTACTGCGATCTCACAAGAAGTAGCGGGGCATGAACAATGGATTAATGGATTTTAAGAAGAAAACTAGAACACTCGGGCAGCATGCGATCAAAATATGTCATCCCCATACCTCCGTAGCATGCAGCGATGTTGAAGAAACGATGAGCCGATGAATTCCCAGATCGTGGTACTGGTATAGGTCGAGGTGCAGGCTCCCGCATCTCGTCGGTGCCACGGGAGATAATGTTTGTTAGATGCCGATAGCTAGGTATTTAAGTGGGCAAACAATACGGAACAAACCTTATCCATGCATAGACTACGTCAGCAGTTTGTTATTTACGGAATAATGATTAAATAATGAATAAATGGCCGGGCGTGGGTGTGGTGATGACGTACGGGCTTCAGGCCAATTTTTGACAGGAGTATGTACTCTTAGGTATACCATCTAGTTTTTCTCTATATATATATATATGGGAAATAGTGGACTACCATGGGGAATAGCTATGCACGCTTAATCAGCCGGCGCAGATTCTCTAACTTGCTACAGACAAGTCAGAGGCAGCCTTGCGTGGGTGCGATGCCGTTCGTTTCATATCGCGTGACTCCTGCTTACTAGCCCCTCTCTCAACGCATTCAAGCCAACCAGGTCCAGCCCATTTAGCAATACAGCCCAGTTTAGGACGGAGGAGGGAAAACCTGGCGGGGCTTCCTGCAGTTTTTTCTTCTTCTCACTCTGCTTCCCCTATCCACTCCCACTGTGACACTGTCGTGCTCCCATGGAAGCTGTACCGTGGAGGCCGGTGGAGCTCCGTCCTCTCCTACCTCGAGAAGCTCGGCTTCACACGCGCGCGCCTGAGCTCGTCTGCGCGTACGCCGCCCGCCTCGTCGACCTCGCCCACGCGCGAGCGCCTGGCAGAGTTCGTCTGCGGCCGCCGCAGATGACCTCAAGAACCGGCCGCTCAGGACGCCGAGAATTCGTGACGGCCACCACTTCGACCTCACATCCTGGTATGAAGACTGCCCGGCCCTTTTCCCTTTGCTTCATCTACATCTGTTTAGCCCAATTCAAGATTATTTTGTGCATCTACCGGATCCATTATACTGTACTAGGTCGCGACATGTTCTTAATCTGATTTTGTTAGCTTGGGGTTGTGCCTCAAATATCCAAAATAACCTCCATCAAAAGCCAGTCTAGAGTTGCTGAATCGACACCAAAATATCTAAAATAAATCATCTTGCAGCCACAGCATGTTAGTAGTGAATGACACTCAGAACTGAGATGCAAGATACTTGGAAATTAAAATCAAACTCACGACCTTGGAAAGCATGTTAGTACTGAATCACTAAAAGAATTTCTGGAAGCTCCCTTTGTTGTTCGATTTCCTCAACTTAGATGCTGTGGTCGCTGTGCTTTTTATAATTTTAGAGAGGCTACTCAGGGAATTGGCTGGATTTCTATAACAAGTATTGGGTGTTTACGGGCATCGCTGTGCTTTTTATATTTTTGGTGGCAGCCTAAACAATGTGCGTATGGAACCAGCTCATCATATAGATAGCTTTAGTGCACACTGTCATCTGTCACTTTTATGAGTTAAGTGTAATCAGCTAAACGTAGTACAAAATTTGATTATCTGCAAAATCTGAGACAACTATCAAATCATTGTCTGCAAAACGTAGTACAAAATATATATTCTGTATTTGCCATAATACAGCTAAAAGTAGCCAGCCGTTCTGTTTCATTCAAAACTATGCATGCTAGTCAAGGGATCCATACGCATTCGGATATATGTAACATACTGCTAAATCAAAATCATGTTCCTTGTTACTTCACCTATAATATAATCACTCAATATGCATAGCTTGCATTTTTTTGCATCCAAGAGGACATGTTGTCTGCAGGCCCTAAAACAGGAACCTAAAGAAGACCTTGAACATACATATCATCAATTTCACTAGAACCCTGCAAAGATAGAGGAGAATTTGAAACATGGAATACAAGAATAGTTTATAGAAGTTGATTGAACAATATTTGAAGTACCGTTAGCAAGTCTGTGTAGCTAGTGAATGCATTGTTGTCATTGTTAGCATTTTCGGTTGGTACTTGAGTGTCTCCAGCACCATCCTCTTGCTGCTGCACATAGATACAAACCATGTTGTTAATCATGTAGTAATAAATAAGAACACTATTTTACAATGATTTTCAGCAACAATACTTGAGTTTCTCCACGGCCTTTCTCTTGTTGCTGCAAGCAAACAACCATGTTATTAAAAATGAGGTAATATATAAGAACATTACTTTTCAAGGGTTTTCAACAACATACTTTAGATTTTTTTGGCGCTTTCTTTTTGAACTTGCGTGTCTTCTCGAGCCAACCTCTATGTCTCTTTGAACTTTTTGGTTGGACATCCTTTTTCTTTAGTCGTGCAGAACTAAGCAAACCATCATCTTGCTGAACATTAGGTTGGACATTAGATGAATCACTCAAAATACTTGGAGATGCTCTCATTTTATCTTCTACTTGCTTAGCAATGCAATCCAATGCATTGTCCACCAACATGCTACATTCTGGATCGGTTGCGGCTTTAGATGCAAAATCATGAAATTTGTGAGAAAGGAACTTGTAGCGCAGCATTGCATCCAATTTTGGATTTTCAATGATATTTCTTCCTTTGATGTCTTTTATAGTTCCATGTCTCGCTTCCCTTGTCCATCGCTTTAGAAGATAATGATTCGGCAATAACTTGATATTCATCAAGTCAAGAACTTTCAAAGCATGTCCACACAAGACTCCGGTCCTTTTGAACTGAAAACAACTACAAGAACCCGTTTGCTCCAAAGGATCACCGACAACTATGCGCTCTATTTCAGAACTTAAATCACCATCAGCTCTCAGAACTGCAACAGCATAGGTATTATCTCCATCCAAAGCTCTAGTACATGCAGCCATGGATCTTTCATATTCACCTTGGAATGCTTCAAATATTATGGGTGTGTAAAGTTTGCTTGTTTGCAGCAACATAGGTGTCTTCATCCTTATTCTTGGTAGCTTTTTCCTAGCTTCAAATTCTGCATCTAGTTCCTTGTCTCTTTTTCCTTGCACCGCCCTTTCAAAATGTTTTAAGAACCGAATGATGTCGAAATCTGATTTCAGATGTTTTTTCAAGTCACTATTGAAACTCTCACTTAATTGTGTGCTTCTCATTCCCAACGAGAAAACATCCCTCATGTAACATTCAGTCCATTTTTCCTTTACCTTATAGATACTATCGAGCCATGATGCCTTCTTCTCCTCCACCTTATTTCTCATGATGCCAAATGCTTCTTCAAAGGCTGCCTTGTCCTCAATATTAAACATACATGCACTAAAATCTAAGAGAATGTGAGGTTCATCATCTTCCTCATTATTTGGGGAGTTTGATTCTTCACCTTTGCTATTGCACAAATGCTTCACAGCATTTTGCATTATGTGATAGGTACAAAGTCCATGCCATGCTTCTGTGAATACGTCCTCAACAGCCTTTCCCATAGCTGTGTCTTGATCAGTAAAAATTGTTCTAGGTTGCTTTCCATTGTGTGCAGCTAGAAAAGCCTCAAATAGCCATTTGAAAGAGGCACGTGTTTCATCAAACATAAGAGCAGCACCAAAAATAACAGTCTCTCTAAACTGATTGAATCCAATAAAAACACCAAAGGGCCTATACTCTTTGTTTGTGCCAAAAGTAGTGTCAAAGGTGACGACATCCCCAAAGTGTGCATAATCGATGCACATCTTAGCATCTGCCCAGAATATATTAGTTATTTGTTCTTCACAATCCAATTGCGGAGCATACTGGAAAGAAGGGTTCTCACTTATCTTGTCTTGAAAATACTTCAACATGCTTCCTGCCTGACCATATGCCAACTCCCTTTGACGCCTACTTTGCAAGTGATTTTTATGATCACGACAAGTGTAGCTAAGATTCATTCGTCCTCCAACTGTGCGACTAGCCAACTCATGTGCAGCTTTTGGCCTAATTCCGGAGTCATCAGCAGCCTCAATTTCAAATGCTTGCAAATCTGAGATCTTTCTTTGTGATGACATCAAATGGAAGGTTTCGGGCAAGTAAACACCATGATTATGATCAAGCACTACATCCACCTCTTCATATTGTCCCGCCACTCGATCTAATGAAAGACACATATGAACATCACAATTTGTTCTTGTTTCAGCTCGAGGGTTCTTCGTGAGATGATCCCTTTTGTCTTGTGCTCGACGACCCTCCTTCGCACACACATATCTACATGAAGTTACCTTCCCATCCATTTTACTTGTCCAGCTAGACCTTTTTCTAACTTCAAAACCTGCATGACCTCCATAGTTTACCCAAAATAACCAAGCATCATCCAAGTTTCTAAATTTCTGACCAACTTTAGGTAAGCAAATAGGAATCACATTCTCCCTACATCAAAATAAATATGTACTTTAGGTAAGGAAATAGGAAACACATTGATGCAAACAAAGCAAAAATAATTTCAGAGTAAGACTATCTTACTTGTTAGGTTGTGCCATTGATCCCGGCGGCGCCACGGCGTTACTAGCCTGCTAGGTTGACGGACGGCAACAGTCGACGTTGTCGGCAACTCTTATCAGGTAATTTTCTGAGTTCTGACCTTGCTCGAAATTCATTCCTGTAAGCCAAATAATCAGACTGATCCGTACATACTGTACATCAGCTGCAACAGTGTGTACGTAGAAGATTTAATCATTGCACTGGTATTGATTTTTGCGTTGGTGTTAGAGAAAATAAGTACTCATGATAAATTCTGGGAACATGTCAAGATTTACAAGGAGGAACATTTTATTCTCTTGCACTACCGGTATATTCCTCGACTGTAGCAGTACAAGGCTAACTCGGATGGCATTGTCAGGAATTATTAAGTTGATGTTTCCTGATGCATGTAGCTGCCAGATTTGTGGATTTCTTATGATTTAAATTTCTAGATGATTGCTTTTGTTGGCTACAGAGATTGTTAAGTTATGCCTTTGACTCAACAAAGAAAATTTCGTTGCCTACAGAGAAGAAACATCCCAAGAGGATGAAGCGAAAGATGGCCTGACCTCTAGTGCCTGCCGCCGATGATCGCCCCTCGATTGCCAGCGCCAGAGATCGGATCGAGGAGATAAGCGAGCGAACTGACTTCCCCGCCAAAATCCTGACCGCGCGCTGGATCCCCGCGAGGTTTTCTCTCCTCCGTCCTAAACTGGGCTGTATTGCTAAATGGGCTGGACCTGGCTGGCTTGGATGCGTTGAGAGAGGGGCTAGTAAGCAGGAGTCACGCGATCTGGAACGAACGGCATCGCGCGCATGCAAGGCTGCCTCTGACTTGTCTGTAGCAAGTTAGAGAATCTGCGACCTTAATCAGCCATTGGATCAGTCCTATAAGGCATCTCAACCGCAGAACGGATTAAACGGAGATGGACAACCTAACGGAGAAGAACGGAGAAAGCCTCCCCTACCTGCCACTCACCGCCCCCAGCTAAAATATCCCCACGCCAGGTACCCAACACAATCGCTCGTCCTGCATCGAAATGCCAGGTCCACTACCGTCGGCCCGGCTTTCGCCTGCCGCCGTTTGCCCGCACGCGCCGCCGCTGGTTTGCCCGCGTGTTCTAGGGGACCGACGGAGGCCCCTTACTTTTCTAGCCCAGCCGGAAAAGATCCTATTTGACCTGCATCTTGCTATCCTCCCACCGACGGGCACCGCACCGCCATGCCTCCTGCTTGCGAGCCGGCTGGTTAGAGCCGCGCACGCCGGCGCTGGTGGAGCCCCTCTTCATTAATTGCCTCTTCCCACGCCGCGTGCTGCAAAATCCCCAGCGGGTGTTGAAGGCCATGGCCATGGCGGAGCTCTAGTGGGTAGGGACAGTCGGAATCCGGTGTGGAACCGCAGTCCGTCGCCAGGGAAGCTCGGGCTGGAAGGGCGGCGCGCTGGGGGGGAAGCAGGCTCGCCGCAGCTGGGAGGATATGGGCGGGGAACGACCATGGTTGACGATGGATTAGCGTCTGTCGTCGTCCGTGCTAGCCGCCAGTTGCGCGTTGCTGGATGGGGATGCTCTGCTGCGCGAGGCATAGGGGTGACCACGTGAAATCTGCCATTGTTTCTCCAACTGATTTTTGTAGGATCTAGATTCACACGTTATCTTTTAGTCCGATCTTGATTTCCTTGATTTCTCTCTCCTGAATTTGTGATTTTCTTCTGTTAAGCTCATGAATTCCACCTGTGCTGGATGCATGGATGATTCTGTTATTTTTTAACCAAACGAACATGAATGAAATTGTCATACTGCATACTGTACACAGTTGTGTAGTGTGATTTTCCCTTTTGTATCGTCCGCACCATGGACTTGATCTCTCGATAGGGCGATTTCAGCTGGCCGTGCTGGCCTCAATTGGGACCTGACACCTGTGGGAGGAGCTCCTCTGCCCACCACCCTGCTTCCGCGCGGGATCTGCTTGAGCGCCGTCATGGGAGGGTCTGGGTCCTGGCAGCTGTGGACGATGGGGCTAGCACGCCTACGGAGAAGGGGAGCCGCGAGGTGGAGGCTACTATCCTATTGAACCACGGCAAGCCCGAACCAGGGTCGATGCTGGTTGCTGGGCGTCGCCGGAACGGAGCTCCCCATGTGCTCTGCACGCAGATGAACTAGAGGGGTTAAAATCTATTCTACCCACGCGGTCTGCCCAGCTCCATCGGGCGCGTACCCCATGCTGCCCTCGCTCTATCTCTCCGCCAAGCACCATCCATGGCGGGCAGGAATTGCCTGGATGTCATCTGGTCCTGGACCCGTGCTAGACACTGCAACATCAAGCTTCGCGGTTGACACCACACCGTCCCGTGGTCCCACGCGGATCTGGCCGGTGCCGCAGCGCCGACCCTCGTCGGGCCGTTCAACCGGGGTGGCACGTGCCTGGTGTAGTGGTGTGGACAAATCGACCGGCGTAGTGGCCGGCATCACTCGACGGGCGCCTTGCGTGGAGGTCCGGGCGGCCGACGGGGGAGATTGGGGAAATGGTGGGCGCATGAGGGCGAAAGATGCTTTTGTTTTTCACGAAGGGGAAGAGGAAAGATACCTTTAACAGAAGACCAACGACGTTAGGCATGGGTAGCTATACCTCGTGGTAGCAAATCTGCATCCATATATATAGGGAAATAGTGAGATAGCCACCATGGTAGGTGTGCATAGGCAATCAACCATTAGATCAGTCTATAAGACATTTCCCACCGTGGATCTTTTTAACGGCGTTACTCACAGTCCAGACAACATCCCGCACCGGTGTCTCGGATCTTTTTCTTTACTCCCGCATCGCCACCATCGCCCCCACCTACCCCGCTCCAGCAACCAAGACCACACTAGTTTCTTCTTCCCCGCATCGCCCGCTCCACCGACCCGAGATTCCCCATTGCCGCCGGCTGGCCCTCCTCTTCCTTCTTCGACGCCGGCGCGGCTGCCCTGCTCCTCCCCAAAGTAGTCCTCCTTCCCTTGCCCTGCGCCCCGGCTTCCTTATGCGCCGCGGCCGGCTCGAGAGTTAGAGGAACCCACCCTCCACCGAGTACCCCACGCGCCGCCCTTCGCCCCACCACGAGCATCTACGGCGGTCAAACCTCCACCAAGCGCGCTGTCCCGACACATCATGGTCACGGTGGATACGCGGGTGCCACGGCGGCCGCGGTTTCCTTGGTGGGAGGTGTGACGAATCCATGGCCATGGTCTTGCGCAGCGAGGCCCACCGCGACTCCGTACGGGAGCCAGGTAAGCATCGAGGAGATCCCAGCGCCCGGCGTTGGAACCATGCTTTCCGGTCCTGATCCGCGCAGCTGGATCCCCGCACAGCCCCGCCTCCAGGATCCTGTGCACCGCGTTGACCTCGACGCCCCGCCTACATGGACACGGATCTTCTCCACCTCGCCCACCATCGCGTCTGTAGCGCCCAACTTCCCAGGTTCGGACCTGCCACCGGCAGTCCTTCCGCCGGCAAGCCCCAGCAGCAGCACAGCTCCTTCTTGGCTCCTCGTAGTGACGCGCTGCCGCCCGCCACTCCTTGCCGTCGATGTGGTATCTCCGGTCGGTGCATCACCAACAGGGATGGTCGGTTTCTGCGCCTGCTCACTCCGTCTCTCCAAGTTCTTTGTCTAGAATCTAGATCCTTTTCCAATTCGTGGTCGAGGGCCACATGCTGCAGTATTTGTGATCTTGGATGGCAATTGTATTTTCGGTTCTTTGTCTATCCTTTCACGTTTTTCCTCATCTTCTCTTCTTTTCTATTTTGTCGGATGTTCTGAGCATGAAAGAAATATGGAGTTGTTTTTATCTGTATTGTCTCTATTTCATGCTTGAATCTGTAGTCTGCTCATGGTCGATGTTACTCCTACTCATAGATCTAGATGTTCTTTTGTTCCCATGTGAATTCCTGTTTCTGGAATTGGTGGATGTCAGATCAAATTGCAACAGTGTTCCCAGATTTGTAAGATGGTGTGGTGTTGGACGAGCTATTTGTGGCATCTGATCACGTCATACCAGCTAGTTTCTTATTTGGATCGATGGACGAGCAGCAGATTTCGTTAATTAAGCATGCGTGTGACCGTGTGTACTGTCTTGTTTTGGATCAACACTATGGTTCGAATTCGTGAGTTCAAACTGGACACAGAAGATAAAGTGGATGAGTTTGGGTGGAAAATAAAATAAGTTTGGTTTGGTTTGGTTTAGGTTTCTAGAAAATAAATTTTGGAATTGTTTTGTTTGGGCAGTAGGCACTGTGTGGGTTCTGGATTTGAAACTATGTCCTGCAAATTGCAAATTAAGTTCATTTTCTGTCTTTAAAAAATTTGATTGTATTGAGGCACTTTGTAGATCGTGTTTATCCATGATAATCCGATGAAGTTTGTAGTTTGTTCAAAATTGTAAAGAACTTTTGATATATTTTCATGTGGATTTTCGATTTTATTTCTTTTCCGATTAGATGTCAGAACAAAGTCATGTGTGAGGTTGTCCGCGTTTTAGGTGCAGGTTCAAATTGAGATGAAAAGTCTCAAAGCAGTTGTCTACATTTTTGTTGTTGTTTTGTTTTTCTTGCGGATGGATGCATGCAGGGACCCACCTTCATTTTTGAAAAGGACATGTTCGAATGTCAGAGCAAGGACATGTTCGGATGTCAGAGGCTCACTAGAAAGTGGAATGGGTAAACGGAAGTAGATGGCAGCTAACGGCAGCACGAATCTTGATACCATATCTAACAGCTCTAAGCACGTGCACAGCTAGCCGGGTGGTTAGCAAATCCGCGTTAATATATATATATATATATATATATATATATAGGAAGCTGATATGGGACACCAAGGTGTCCAGGCACCATGCCTCAAATACGTAAATTTTGCATACAATTATTCATATCCAAGGGTATACATATCCAAGATATGTATACCTAACTCATACATACTCAAAATATGCATACCCAGATACATATACCTGGGATACACATACCCAATATATATATACCCGGAATACGTATATATACATACTTTTACATACCTTAGGTATATATGCCAAAAAATAACATACCTAGGGTATACATACCTCATTTATGTCTACTAGGTATGTGCAAGTCATACATACCTTAGGGTATGTACAAAACATCACGTATTTTATACGTATTGAGCATGGTTGAACGGATCGTATGGGCACCTAGAGGGGGGGGGGGGTGAATAGGTGCTACTCAAATTTTAGTTCTTTTTCAATTTAGGCTTGACACAAAGGTAAATTCTCTAGATATGCAACTAAGGTGAATTTACCTATATGTCAACTAGCAAGCTAAACAAGATACAATATATAAAGGCAATAAAGGATAGAGGTAACCGAGAGTGGAGCACGCGGAGACACGGATGTAATTCCCGTAGTTCCTTCCTTTTTAGGGGAAGTACGTCTACGTTGGAGGAGTGTGGTTGCCACAAAGGCCTAACCAACGCCACAAAGGCTCACCCTATTCTCCGGTGCAAGCTAACGCCACAAAGGCCTAGCTCACTTTCCACTAAGGGATTCCTCAAGGCGGAATCGGCCTTTACAATCTTGGGGCACGCATCCACAACCGAATTGGAGGCTCCCAAGCACAACACAATGCTGTGAAACAACAAGTAGCAATATATCAAATACACAAACAAGGTCTTGGGACACAAGGGAACCCAAGACACAAGGACCCTCAAGCAAATGAGAGGGGAAATCAAATCGCTTCGGTGAGGATGTAGAGGATGGTCTTCTCCTTCGATTCTCCAAAGATCAAGAGCTTTGGTGGGGTGAGGGAGGAGATCTACTTGCTTTGGTGAGCTCAACAATGGTGGTGTTCTTGAATCTTGGCTGGCTACCCGTTGGAGAAGAAGAGGGGGGTATATATACCCCCCCAAAATATCTGACCGTTGGCAGCCAGGAGGTCCGGCTATAGCCGGAGTTAAGTCCGGCTATAGCCGGCCACACCGGCTAAAGCCGGCCTCACACCGGCTATAGCCGGCCTGAAAAATCCGGCCTAGCCGGAAATAGCCGGACAAAAAGCCGGTTGAGTCCAGAGGCGCAGGACCCCTCTCGAAAACGTGCAGTCCGGCTATAGCCGGTCTGGGGACCGGCTAAAGCCGGCCTAACTGGCCCAACTTTATCTGAAACTTCTCCAGAAGCTTATTTCCACCATTTCCTCAATAATTTCCTTTGGATAAAGATACTTACCAAATATAACATATAAAACCCAATATCTTTGTGCAAGAATATTATAAAATCCTGCAAAGCATAATCACACATTAATAGATAATGTATTGTTAACAAACGCCAAAATCAATTAGGCGGGAAATGCTCTTTCAATCTCCCCCTTTTTGGTGTTTGATGACAATACACAATTTTGCATGTTTCAAACTATATAAAATATAGACGGAGCTCCCCCTTGCTATGTGTCTTATTTTGAATTTGTATTTGAATACAAAGACACATCAACAATAAGAACTCCCCCTAGATTTTATAATATGATCCATATGTGCACAAGATATATAACAATATTCAAAAGCACATAATCAACAAACATATAATATGACAAGATATAGCAAGTAGTAGATAACAAGATAATCATAAGGTCTACTACACATAAGCATATAGTCATATAATTCAACACATACTAGAGACGATAAGTTCAACCATGGGACACAAGCAAGTAAGCACGACAAAGAGCTTGTGACCCAACCAAATCCAAATGGAAAACCAAATCCAAATGGAAACACATGCAAATGGGACTTTCTCTCCCTTTGGCATCAAGACGCCAAAAAGGGAGACCACAAGATGAGATCACTCATCAACATCATCAAAGTCCTCATCATCTTCATCATCTTCTTGGTCATCGTCTTCTTCCTCTTCATCATCAACGTCATCTCCTTCTTCCTCTTCTTCATCAATGGCTTCCTTGCCCTTGGAGGTGACTTCGGCTAACTCCTTCCAATCAAATGTTGATCCTTCATTCCACTTGCCAAAAGAAAAGGTGTCCTCGGATATATCTTGCTCTTGGGACTCCTCTTCATGGCTAGCTCCCTTGCCCTTCTCCACAGCCCTCAAACGAGTATCCAACTCTCTTTGCTTCTTGGAGATGTGCTTGCGGTCCACATAGTCCTTGTACTGAGTGTGACGCACATCATTGTTCATGCAAAAGAGAGCCCTTTGCCACCACTTGAGCTTCTTCAACTCTTGAGCCATTCCACCACTTGGTGGATCCGCATTCTTCCTCCTAGAGCCGGTAGCATAGATGTTGCCACCCATCACATCACTCGAAGAGGGATAAGCACTTGAGGTGCTAGACACCAAATGAGCGGTCTTCTTGTAGAGCTTGTTGGGCTTGTGCACTTCCAAGTCTTCATCAAGCAAATCTTCTTCAATCTCAAAATCTCCCTCAATGCCTCTGTCAATGATAAGCCTCATGATGAATGGAGCATAAGGAGGGATCTTCCGATCAAGCATAGCAATCTTCATCTCCATAAAGATGAAGTACATCACATCAAGCTCCATCCCTTCACAATCTCTTCCGGCCTCGAAGACAAGCCGGGCATGGTGGAGCAAATGCACAAGACCACCTCTGATAGAATCATTGTTGCCCCCACTTGGAGCAATGTTGGCACGGAACATCCGGAGCAAAATATCATAGAGGGGAAGGAGATTTGCAGTCTCTCCTGCTTTGCCCCCTGGACCATACAAGCACTGAATCTTCCCTTTGTTGTACTCAGTGGTATCAAGATGCAAGCGGGCACCCCTAGGTCGATGAATGCCATCGAACCTATAGCCCAAAAGCTTCCCAAACCGAGACATGGTCGAGAACTTCCTCACTTCACCTGTCATCCAAGTGAAACCGACCTCATCCTGAGTATCAAACTCTAATGTGGCAAAGAACTGCTGAATCAGATGAGGGTTGTAGTCTTGCTTGAAGACCATCAGCTTGTGCAACCCTAGCTTCTCGGTGACCCAAAGAGCATCTTCAAAGTACTCATCTCTGGACAACGATGCAATATTGGTGACCTTCATGGGGCACACCTTTGTGCTCATGGACGCATATATCTGCTCAAAAATCCGCTGATGCTCTGACCGGTAGAATGAAGCACTGTCAATGTCCCTAGGCATTGAGTAGAATTTCTGCTCACGGAACTCCCGGTACTCTTGCTTGGACAGCTTCTTGAGGTCACTGACATTGGCAAACAGAGATTTCTTCTTACGTTCTTCCAATCTCTTCCTCTTCAGAGCAGCTGCCACACGAGCATCTTGATGCTCTTGACGGCGAGCAAGTGAGGGATCAACATAACGAGACCTCTTGGGTCGAGAACCACCTGCATACATCACATATGAAGCGAGCATATAGGATAAGCATGCATGCTAGAGGATCAAAGAACAATAGCATAAAAGGAAAAAACAGGACTGTAATTGGTGATCTACACCGGCTATTTCCGGCCTTAGGCCGGCTTTAGCCGGTCAGGCCGGCTATAGCCGGTCTGACACCGGCAAAAGCCGGACCAGATGAACAAGCTGAGAAATCACAGGAGTAGGCCACCAAAACAAGTCTAGTACTTTCAATTTATGCAATGTAGGAAGGAAATCATGACCAAACAATCTCAGATGAACAACAAGGCCCCATTGAATCATCTAACCCTAACCCTAGAGAAACCTAGGGAGAGAGAGAGAAGAGAGAGGGAAGGTACCCTGGTCCATGAGAGAGAGGCGCCGGAGAGGAGTGGCCGGCCGGAGAAGGAGCTCCGGCGACCGGGGCGACGAAGAGCGGCGGCGGCGGCTAGGGAGGGGAGCTCGAGCGAGTGGAGGATAGGCGTGGGGGTAACTGAGGAAACCCTCACCCCCACGGCCTAATGAGTTGGGCCCGAAAACTCCCAGGCCGGCTATAGCCGGGGTGACCGGCTAAAGCCGGACACCGGCTATTTCCGGTACCAGACCGGCTAAAGCCGGTCTAGATGACCCAAAACAGATGTTTTTGACTTCTGAAAGTTCTGGGCATGCATAAGAGGATGATTTGGCTTTAGATAAGTGGGCTTAGGACAGAAAACACGCATGGAGTGGTTCTCGGCACTTGGCATTGCAAAACACAAGAAAACTTTGAAAAACCAATGCTAGTGCCTTCCCATTTCACGGAAAGAGACAATGACAAGAAAACTCAATGAAAGCTCAAATAAGATTTGCAAGGAATTAACTCTTCGAAAAGAAGAGGTCGGTGGCCGAGGCCACCATGTATGAGTGTCATGGCATTGGACCGCGAAGATATATCTTGGGTCCATAACCAATACTCGTCATTGAAGCTCATATATCACAAAAATGATAGAAAGAGAACAATTTTGTCACTATTAGCATTATGGGGGGAGGGATAGCCCAATTAATTAGGACCGCACTCCCCCTATCTCCATGCTCACACCTAAACCAAACAAGCATTGAAAATAGGTGTATTTGCAAGATCCTCAAGCCACACTCCTTGAATCAATGATATTTAGCTCATTCCTCAAATATCCAAATCTTGCTTCATCAAGGGGCTTCGTGAATATGTCGGCAAGTTGATCCTTGGTGCTTACATATGCAAGCTCAATATCACCACGGGCAACATGATCCCTAATAAAATGATTCCGGATCTCAATATGCTTGGTTCTTGAATGTTGCACCAGATTATAGGCTATCTTGATAGCACTCTCATTGTCACATAAAAGAGGCACTTTGTCACAATTGACACCATATTCCTTTAGAGTTTGCCTCATCCATAACAATTGAGTGCATCCACTTGCGGCGGCAATATATTCGGCTTCGGCGGTGGAGAGAGATATACAATTTTGCTTCTTAGAAGACCAACACACCAAAGACCTACCAAGAAATTGGCAAGCACCGGAGGTTGATTTCCTATCATCCTTGTCACCGGCCCAATCCGAATCCGTGAAGCCACAAAGAGAGAAATCCGAGCCTTTGGGATACCAAAGCCCATAAGTTGGGGTATGAACCAAATATCGAAAGATTCTCTTAACCGCCATAAGGTGGCTTTCTTTAGGAGCGGCTTGATACCTTGCACACACACCTACACTCAACACAATATCGGGTCTAGATGCGCAAAGGTAAAGCAAAGAACCGATCATAGAACGGTATACCTTTTGATCCACATCTTTACCATTGGGATCAAGCTCAAGATGACATTTTGTGGCCATTGGTGTGGCGGCCCCATTTAGTTCCTTCATCTTGAACCTCTTGAGCATGTCTTGGACATATTTGGCTTGATAAATAAAAGTCCCTTCTTTCAATTGCTTGATTTCAAAACCAAGAAAGAACTTCATTTCGCCCATCATAGACATCTCGAACCTATCGGTCATAAGCTTTGAAAATTCATCATTAAAAGCTTTGTTAGTAGAGCCAAAGATAATATCATCAACATATAGTTGGCATACGAAAAGCTCCCCATTGACCCTCTTAGTAAAAAGAGTAGGATCGATTTGCCCAACTTCAAACCCACGGTCTACCAACAACTCCCTAAGGTGCTCATACCACGCACATGGGGCTTGTTTAAGACCATAGAGTGCCTTATGGAGTTTGTAGACATGGTTAGGAAAGTTGAGATCCTCAAACCCCGGGGGTTGCTTAACATACACTTCCTCTTTCAATGGACCATTAAGAAATGCACTCTTAACATCCATTTGTTGCAACTTAAAATTATGATGAGTGGCATATGCAAGAAGGATACGGATGGACTCAAGACGAGCCACGGGAGCATAAGTTTCTCCAAAGTCAATGCCTTCAACTTGAGAGAAACCTTGAGCAACCAATCTTGCCTTGTTCCTCACAACAATTCCATGCTCATCTTGCTTGTTCTTGAATATCCACTTTGTGCCAATCACATTGCGGCACTCCTTTGGCTTCTCTACTAACACCCATACATTATTGCACTTGAAGTTGTTGAGTTCTTCATGCATAGCATCCAACCAATCCGGATCTTCAAGTGCTTCAAATATTTTCTTGGGTTCAACCATGGAGATATAAGCATGATGAGAGCTAAATTGTGCCAATTGACGCCGGGTTGACACTTTGCTTCTTAAATCTCCAATAACCCTCTCAAGGGTATGACCTTTAAGTTCCAAGTCTCTTTCAACTCTTCTCTTGCGACGGGCTTCGATCTCCTCATTTGACCTTGGAGGAGTCACTTGATCATTTTGGTCCCCGTCTTGACCATCAAATTGACCTTGATCATTATTATCTTCATGAGTAGGTTGATCTTGGTCTTGTGAAGAATTGGGGGCGGTTGAGATAACCGGAGAGGATGGTGGTGCCCCTTCTTCTTCATGAAGGTTCTTGTCTTGTTCTTCGGTTGGTGCACTAGTTGCTTCCTTGGGAGAGGCTTGTTGAGCTTGTGAAGATGAAGGCTCCACTTGAGTAGAGCATAGTCCTTCCCGGTCGGCCACAAGGTGTCCCTCAATGGGGCGGAAAAATCCCACACCCATTCTTCCTATGGCTTCTCGAGGTATTTCATCATCTACATCACAAGAAACAACATCTCGCCCCCCTTGGGAGCTATCATTCTCTTCGAATACCACACTACAAGATTCTTCAACACGTCCGGTGGACTTGTTGAAGACTCTATAAGTGTGGGATTCGGCACCATAACCAACAAAAATACCTTCTATTGCTTTTGGATCAAATTTACCTAAACGAACTCCTTTTCTTTTAAAGAAACACTTACACCCGAAAACCCGGTAGTAGGAGATGTTGGGCTTGCTTCCGGTGAGAATTTCATATGGAGTCTTGTTTAGGCCTTTGCGGAGGAAGAGCCGGTTTGATGAATGACAAGCCGTAGAGATAGCTTCGGCCCAAAAGTTGTATGGAGACTTAAACTCCGCCAACATGCACCTAGCCATATCCATAAGAGTCTGGTTCTTCCTTTCGGCTACACCATTTTGTTGAGGGGTATATGCAGCGGAATATTGATGACGAATCCCCTCATCACTAAGAAATCCATTTAAGGTGTAGTTCTTGAACTCCGAGCCATTGTCACTTCTTATTGCCAAAATAGTTTGCCCATGTTGACGTTCAACTTCCTTGGCAAAGTCGATGACGGTTTGTTGAGTCTCACTCTTATGCTTGAAGAAGTAAACCCAAGTATATCTTGAATAGTCATCAACAATCACCAAACAATATTTCTTCCCACCAAGACTTGCATGAGAGGGAGGACCAAAAAGATCCACATGAAGGAGCTCCAAGATCCTCTTGGAAGAAATGATAGTCTTGCTTGGGTGGGGAGAATCATGCATCTTTCCTAGAACGCAAGTCCTGCAAACACGATCTTTGGCAAAAGAAACATTCTCTTTTAGTCCGAGTATGTGGCCACCCTTGTGAAGGCTTTGCAAAGTTCTCATATTGACATGGGATAAACGGCGATGCCAAAGCCAACCCACATCGGCCTTTCCAAATAAACACATAGCACTTGTAGTGGTTTTCCCCGAAAAGTCCACCACATACAAGTTATTTTCAATGTGTCCAACGAAAGCGACCTTTAGAGACTTGCTCCACAAGAGTACCACAATGTCATTATCAATGAAGACGGCAAAGCCCATCTTACCAAGTGCACGAACTGAAAGTAAATTATAACCAAGGGTCTCAACAAGCATGACGTCCACAAGGGAAATATCTGGTGCGACCACCACCTTGCCAAGACCCAATACCTCGGATTGTGACATGTCTCCATAAGTGACGGTTATATGATTGTCATTTGGTCTTATCTCCGTCATAATCTTCTTGCTTCCGGTCATATGACTTGTGCATCCACTATCAAGCACCCATTTTGAACCACCGGAAGCATAGTCCTACAAGAGATCATTGCTTGGTTTTAGGTCCCCATTTTTCAATGGGTCCTCTTTTGTTAGCAACAAGGGTCTTTGGAACCCAAATAGACCAAGCAACATAACCATCATTTGGACCAACATATTTTGCATAAACATCACCATAATAATCACGAAATAAAACATAGTGAGGGTTAGCAATTCCCGCATGATCATCATGAGTGGCTTTGCCACCCACAATAGGATCCTTCTTTGCTTGTGCGGGCTTGGCCTTTTTCTTCTTGTTGTTCTTCTTCTTCTTTGAGACATAGCCAATCCCCGTTTTATCACCAAATGCCTTTTGCTTACTCAAAAGGTCATTCAAGTTTTTCTCACCTATGGGAATGGAGGACTTGGCAAGCTCATCTTTCAACCTAGCATTTTCTTCAATGACATTTGCATGATCACAAGTAGAAGTAGAAGAACTAGGCACATTATTCTTAGTCAATTGAATTTGAAGTTGTTCATGTGACTTGGTAAGAATAGAGTGTTCACTTTTCAAGGCCTTGTGAGCCTTGTCAAGATCTTCTAAATCCTTAACAAGTATATCATGACCAATACCAAATTCAACCTTTTCCTTTTTAAGCATTTTTACTTTAGCACGAGCATGGTCACGCTCTTTAGTGAGTTTGGAAACCACTTCATTATTTGCTTCCTCAATGGAATCGAGCTTCTCTTCAAGAGTTGCTCGTTCCTCTTGCTCTTCTTCAAGAGACGCGGTTAGTGAGGCAATATCTTGAGCATATTCTCTTTCAAGCCTCATTTGTTCATCTAGTTTTTCAAGAGTTTTACCATATTGGCTCAATAGACGTTCAAAGTGAATCTTATGAACACCATCTACACTAGACACATAATCATCAAAAGCAACAATTTCTTCCTTTACTCTAAGACTAGCAAGATCATTCAAGGAAGCATCATTTGTCTTAGAGGAAGAGAAGGATGTGGGTGATACCTCGGAAGACTTGGCCATAAGGCACTTGGCGTTCTTGACAAGAGAGTCCTCATTGGGGGATTCAAAGAGTGATGTGGAGGAGGTGGAGGTGGTTGACATTGCGGCCATCTCACTAGTTGTGGTTTCTTCTTCATCACTCTCACTTGCGGAGTACTCTTCTTGAGTCAAGAACACAAACTTTGGTTGTCTCTTCTTTGGTCCACCCTTCTTCACAAAAGGCTTCTTGGATGGTGACTTGGTCTTGTTCTTGAAGATGAGCTTTCCACCATGGTCTTCTCTCTTCTCATAAGGGCACTCGGCAACGAAGTGAAATCTATCATTGCAATTGTAGCAAGTCCTCACCCTTTGACCATTGTTGTCATTCCTTTGATAGCCACTTGACTTGCTTCTTCTTTGATTGTCTTCTTTGGCCTTGTGTGGATCAACCCAAAAGGTTTTTCCATAGAAGGCCATGTGCTCATTGTACTCATGCCTTATGTCCTCGGGACACATCTCTAGCCTTGCTTCAATACTTGCTTGAAGAGGAACCTCTTTCTCAACCACACTTGCTTTCAATGCAAGATTGGAGCTTCTTTGCATCCCTATGGCACGGGCACGAGCATCTTCCGCATTTTGTGCGGAAACCTTGTAGGCTTGAATTTCTTGCATCACTTGATTGGAGGTCATCTCATTGAAGTTGTGCTTTCCTTGAACACTCTTTATATCCGCGGGCTCATATGGAGTGAGAGCAAGAATGTACTTCATCTTGATCCACTCATCATCAATATGGTGAGCACCGAGGTTCTTGAAGGTGGTAGCAATGGTCTTGAGTCTTCTATACATTTCTTGATGATCCTCACCATCCATCATGAAGAAACCCTCCGCTTGATTTGAGAAGGCAATATATCTTGTTTTCTTCATGCTCTCATTGCCAACAAAGACGTCGGAGAGAGCTTGCCAAGCTTCTTTGGCGGTGAAGAAGTGTTGGATGTGAGGCAAGTCCTTGGATCCCACGGCGACTTGAATCATGTGAAGAGCGGTAGCATTGAGTTGGCTATCAACCGTCTCTCTTCTTGTCATGTTGTGGGGATCCACGGCCTTGAATCCTTCCTCAACGATCCTCCAAAGCTCAATGCAAGAACTGCGCATATGAGAGATCATTTGATATTGCCATTGACCAAAGTTTAATGCATCAAGCTTAGGTGGATCTCCTCTATTGTTAATATGAGGATGAGGAACCGGCGGGTCGGGTGAATACCAAGGAGGGAATTCACCTTTCCCGTCGCCCTTGGTGGAAGACTTAGCATCGCCATTTTTATCGGTGCCCTCCACATCAATTACCACATTCTCCACTTGTGGAGTAGCGGGTTTTTCCGGAGGTGGAGGAGCATTAGTAGTTTTAGCTTGCAAGAGTTGCGCTATCATTTCACGCAACTCATTTACTTGAGTTGTCATGGAAGCCATGGATGATTCCAAAGATTTGAACTCACCCATGGAAACTTCACCCGAGCCCTCACTCGGAGAGGTGTCCATACTCTTAGGCGGTTAAGCCCGAATAAAGAGCCGAGGCTCTGATACCAATTGAACGGATCGTATGGGCACCTAGAGGGGGGGGGGTGGGTGAATAGGTGCTACTCAAATTTTAGTTCTTTTTCAATTTAGGCTTGACACAAAGGTAAATTCTCTAGATATGCAACTAAGGTGAATTTACCTATATGTCAACTAGCAAGCTAAACAAGATACAATATATAAAGGCAATAAAGGATAGAGGTAACCGAGAGTGGAGCACGCGGAGACACGGATGTAATTCCCGTAGTTCCTTCCTTTTTAGGGGAAGTACGTCTACGTTGGAGGAGTGTGGTTGCCACAAAGGCCTAACCAACGCCACAAAGGCTCACCCTATTCTCCGGTGCAAGCTTCCGCCACAAAGGCCTAGCTCACTTTCCACTAAGGGATTCCTCAAGGCGGAATCGGCCTTTACAATCTTGGGGCACGCATCCACAACCGAATTGGAGGCTCCCAAGCACAACACAATGCTGTGAAACAACAAGTAGCAATATATCAAATACACAAACAAGGTCTTGGGACACAAGGGAACCCAAGACACAAGGGCCCTCAAGCAAATGAGAGGGGAAATCAAATCGCTTCGGTGAGGATGTAGAGGATGGTCTTCTCCTTCGATTCTCCAAAGATCAAGAGCTTTGGTGGGGTGAGGGAGGAGATCTACTTGCTTTGGTGAGCTCAACAATGGTGGTGTTCTTGAATCTTGGCTGGCTACCCGTTGGAGAAGAAGAGGGGGGTATATATACCCCCCAAAATATCTGACCGTTGGCAGCCAGGAGGTCCGGCTATAGCCGGAGTTAAGTCCGGCTATAGCCGGCCACACCGGCTAAAGCCGGCCTCACACCGGCTATAGCCGGCCTGAAAAATCCGGCCTAGCCGGAAATAGCCGGACAAAAAGCCGGTTGAGTCCAGAGGCGCAGGACCCCTCTCGAAAACGTGCAGTCCGGCTATAGCCGGTCTGGGGACCGGCTAAAGCCGGCCTAACTGGCCCAACTTTATCTGAAACTTCTCCAGGAGCTTATTTTCACCATTTCCTCAATAATTTCCTTTGGATAAAGATACTTACCAAATATAACATATAAAACCCAATATCTTTGTGCAAGAATATTATAAAATCCTGCAAAGCATAATCACACATTAATAGATAATGTATTGTTAACAAACGCCAAAATCAATTAGACGGGAAATGCTCTTTCAATGGTGCCTGGTTTTGTACGTATTGAGCATGGTGCCCGGGCACCAAGGTGCCCTGGTTATTTTACCTATATATATATATATATAGGACTCATGTTTTATACTCCCAGGAGTACATACTCCCACCCTTTAACAGGACCTATTAGTTGGATATACCCATCAGCTAACAAACCAGCCGATTGAAGGAAAAAAAGAAATATATTGCATGCATGCAACAACTTCCTTGTGCCGTGAGCTTTGCATGTTCTTGTTCCTAGAACTAAGGGATTATTTTTGAACCGTGTACCCACATCTCATCTAAACATTTAAAATTTAGGAGGTCGTATATACTACTTGGAATGTAGTATTATACATCTATTTGCCATGGAGTATAAACCACTTTGTTTCAAACATATCTCATTTCTTTGCGAGAGAGTATATACCTTCTTTTATGGAGTTGCCATTAAAAAATATACTAATTTTGCTGCAGGTATATACTCAGTAACTTGTTTAAAAAAGCACTATATACTTTATTGGATAAAGAAATTAGTATATACTTCATGGGATTAAGAAACTAGTATATACTTCATTGGATCAAGAAACCAGTATATACTTCATTGGATAAAAAAACGGTATATACTTCATTGGATCAAGAAACCAGTATATACCTCATTGGATCAAGAAACCAGTATATACCTCATTGGATAAAGAAACCAGTATATACTTCATTTGATTAAAAATGCAGTATGTACTTCATTTGATTAAAAAATGCAGTATATACTTCATTTGATGAAACATGCAGTATGTATTTCAACAATATACCTCCTTTTAGTACTATCTTTTTCTTAGGTACGGTGTATATACTGCTTTTTTACACATGTTATCAATCGTATACTAGACAAAAAACAGAAGAGGTATACACTGAACTTTCTAGACAACATATGGGATACATCCACATGACAGGAGTAATATGCTGTTAAAAAAATGTAGAAGTATATACACTCTCCATAAACAAGTATATACACATTGATTTGGGCATGATTTGTGAGCTAGCTAGAGAATATATCGGTGCATATGAAGCTAGCTCTGCATGCGGATCACATCGTATCTTGCTTACATCAGGCCACCGCTGGCCGGATGGCCCGGATCGATCGTCGTCTTCGTCCTCAAACAGCTGACAGTCCCATACATCTCATGTCCGTCGCTGTGTCTGGCCGTCTCGTCCTCATGCCGCCTGGTGATGGTCGCATGCATTGATCTCATGTCCATCGTCGTGCCACGCCGGCTAGAGTAGCTGGAAAAGAATAATTAGTACAAATACAAAAGTTTTATACATGCAGCTTGAGATCGGAAACTACAAACCTATTGGATGCAACGACGTTGATGAAGAACCGATTCGTCGGATCGATTCCTAAGGTCGCCGGGATCACCGGACGACCTGCACGTTGCTAGAAAAGAATAATCAGTACCATGGATGCAACATACCTGGGAACGTGGGGTAGCGGAAGGTGATCGGCCCGATGGATCTCATGATCGCTAGACAGGGTACATGAATGGCCGCCGGCTGCCGGCTGCCGGCTGTACACGACCGTGGCCAACCTTGTCATCCATGCTGATGCTGATGTAGGGAGATACGAGTCGCCGTCTTCGCCGGCGACCGCCCTAGATGGTATCGAAACGGCGGCGTCGTAGCTCTCAGCGGCCGCGCTAGATGGTATCTGATACGAGACGACGAGCGTCGATTTCGTTCCGTTTCTCTTAGAAGTCATGGCTAGATGCTAAAAATAAGGATTATGTTAACCAGATTTTAAAAGGCACGGTATTATCTAAAATAGAAAAACTAATCGCGATCTAAATGGGTTTTGTTTATCAACCCTTTAGGGAGAGGTAAGACGGGAGCGAGGAAAACATTATTACATTTGGCTAGGAGTATGTACTCTTAGGGATACCATCTAGTTTTCCTATATATATATATATATATATATATATATATATATATATATATATATATATATATATAATCAGGGTTTATAATATTTATTTTGCATACTATAGCATTCTTATCCCGATGTTTCATTGGTATTTCTCCAATGATTTGTATATCTTCTAGCCTTCGCACAATCTTGTCTATATCATTTTTTGATTTTATATCTCTATACCAATTAGGTGAGAAAGATTGTAACCCTATGCACTCAATGCATGTATTTTCTATATGATATCATTGGGGAAGACTTCTATATAGACCCTAAAGTGAAGGAATATATTGAGAAGGTTAAAGGGAAAAACAAGAATACTCCCCCTCCACCGAATACAACTCATACAAAGGGAGAATCATCAAAGAAGGCAAAAGAAGAAGAAGAGTTCCCCCAGACTCTGACATATAAGGCGTGCCTTTTAAAAGGCGTGGATCCTCTGGATTCAGAGCATATAGACCTGAAGGTAGATCAAAAATTTGAAGAAATTGCAAAAACATGGAAAGTAGAATTAAAAGCAGAAATTTTAAAAGAATTACAAGCTGAATTTAATGAAAAATTTGAAGAATTAAAAAGAGAATATGATTCTAAATATGATATGAATTTTCTAGACGATGACCACATGGACATCGCTGGACATGGTCAGCTCCAAGAATAAATATAGAAGCACGCAAATATTGTTGAATATGAATTGATATTGCTATCAATTATTCGGGCGCGGAGGACCCAAATATTAGAATAAACTTGAATTGATATTACTATCAATTATTCGGGCGTGGAGGACCTATACCCGAACAATTGAAAAATTTCAATATAAAAAAAAAGTTAATTAAGAATTTCGAAATATTTAATGAATAAAGAAAAATAAATATTCCTATTATGAAGATCTCCATCATCAACAAGCATGCAAGCAGCCAAAGAATTGAAGCTGTCAAAAGTTCTTCACATGCATGCAAGAAGAAGGAATTCAAGCCAAAGTAAAGAAGCAGACTCCAAGACACCATCATGTGAAGCGAGAAGATTTTTCCAAGATGAAGATAAGGAAGAAGTCACCTCCATGTCACCTCCATAGCCAGCCAAGGCAATTTGGTGGCTGTACAAATAGTCCCTCCAACATGCTCTAAAATGGCTAAGGCCTAGAAAGCCTAAAAAAGTCCTACAAAATAGGTGTATGATGAGCAAGAGGAGACAAGAACCAATAATGGTGAAAGAAGGCTGTAGAATGCAGCAATAATAGAGAAGCAAGGCTGCAGAAATGGTGCTCTCTCGTGCCTATAAAAGGAGAAGAGCGCAGCGAAGGAACACACGGAGAAGACACAGAGCAAGCAAACACCAGCAGAAGAAACACCAGCCAGCAGCGAGCTCCTGCGAGAACTCTCTGCTTAGTAGTAGTAGTAGTAGTACCACCACCACTTGTAATAATAAGCCTGCATAGTGAAGGCAATCGTGTTGTACCGAAGGAGCTAAGGTAATCCTCCTTCTCGTGTAAACCCTTCGGGGCTTCCCGAAAGGGAAAACCATATGTAAGCTATATTGTGGAAATGAAGTAGTTTCGTGTTTCCCTTAATCTTTTCAGCATGTTTATATGGGATGGGTTCTTATGCTAGGGATCCTATAGGAGAAACCTCTGCATGTAGTTCTCTGTTAAGCCTTGTGTATGGCGTCAGAACGAGAACCTTAGTTGTAGAGAAGTGTTCCCTTTGGGTGGAACTGCCTGGGAAGACGATAAGAAAATAACCCATATAAATTTGACTAAAGAAATACTCCTGAAGCAATATGGTGAAAAATATGGTGAGTACCGAGTAGGACAATACAACTCTGCGTACACCCCGCTCGAATTGTTGGCCTCGACAGCCATAAAGATCCTGCAGAATATACAAAAATAAAAATTTATAATCTGAATATTAAACTTACGTATTTATAATTGTTAATATAAAAGAATTTTATCACGCATAGTTCATATATATCCCGCATATTAATATTACTGTTTATTTATATTTGTGTAACACCAATATAAATAAACAGTAATATTAATATGCGGGATATATATGAACTATGCGTGATAAAATTCTTTTATATTAACAATTATAAATACGTAAGTTTAATATTCAGATTATAAATTTTTATTTTTGTATATTCTGCAGGATCTTTATGGCTGTCGAGGCCAACAATTCGAGCGGGGTGTACGCAGAGTTGTATTGTCCTACTCGGTACTCACCATATTTTTCACCATATTGCTTCAGGAGTATTTCTTTAGTCAAATTTATATGGGTTATTTTCTTATCGTCTTCCCAGGCAGTTCCACCCAAAGGGAACACTTCTCTACAACTAAGGTTCTCGTTCTGACGCCATACACAAGGCTTAACAGAGAACTACATGCAGAGGTTTCTCCTATAGGATCCCTAGCATAAGAACCCATCCCATATAAACATGCTGAAAAGATTAAGGGAAACACGAAACTACTTCATTTCCACAATATAGCTTACATATGGTTTTCCCTTTCGGGAAGCCCCGAAGGGTTTACACGAGAAGGAGGATTACCTTAGCTCCTTCGGTACAACACGATTGCCTTCACTATGCAGGCTTATTATTACAAGTGGTGGTGGTACTACTACTACTACTACTAAGCAGAGAGTTCTCGCAGGAGCTCGCTGCTGGCTGGTGTTTCTTCTGCTGGTGTTTGCTTGCTCTGTGTCTTCTCCGTTTATAGGCACGAGAGAGCACCATTTCTGCAGCCTTGCTTCTCTATTATTGCTGCATTCTACAGCCTTCTTTCACCATTATTGGTTCTTGTCTCCTCTTGCTCATCATACACCTATTTTGTAGGACTTTTTTAGGCTTTCTAGGCCTTAGCCATTTTAGAGCATGTTGGAGGGACTATTTGTACAGCCACCAAATTGCCTTGGCTGGCTATGGAGGTGACATGGAGGTGACTTCTTCCTTATCTTCATCTTGGAAAAATCTTCTCGCTTCACATGATGGTGTCTTGGAGTCTGCTTCTTTACTTTGGCTTGAATTCCTTCTTCTTGCATGCATGTGAAGAACTTTTGACAGCTTCAATTCTTTGGCTGCTTGCATGCTTGTTGATGATGGAGATCTTCATAATAGGAATATTTATTTTTCTTTATTCATTAAATATTTCGAAATTCTTAATTAACTTTTTTTTATATTGAAATTTTTCAATTGTTCGGGTATAGGTCCTCCACGCCCGAATAATTGATAGTAATATCAATTCAAGTTTATTCTAATATTTGGGTCCTCCGCGCCCGAATAATTGATAGCAATATCAATTCATATTCAACAATATTTGCATGCTTCTATATTTATTCTTGGAGCTGACCATGTCCAGCGATGTCCATGTGGTCATCGTCTAGAAAATTCATATCATATTTAGAATCATATTCTCTTTTTAATTCTTCAAATTTTTCATTAAATTCAGCTTGTAATTCTTTTAAAATTTCTGCTTTTAATTCTACTTTCCATGTTTTTGCAATTTCTTCAAATTTTTGATCTACCTTCAGGTCTATATGCTCTGAATCCAGAGGATCCACGCCTTTTAAAAGGCACGCCTTATATGTCAGAGTCTGGGGGAACTCTTCTTCTTCTTTTGCCTTCTTTGATGATTCTCCCTTTGTATGAGTTGTATTCGGTGGAGGGGGAGTATTCTTGTTTTTCCCTTTAACCTTCTCAATATATTCCTTCACTTTAGGGTCTATATAGAAGTCTTCCCCAATGATATCTTTTGCATATTTTAATGCTTCATTGATATCTATATATTTTTTCCATGTTAAATCTTCTCCCTTCATTCTTGCTATAGATTTTGTTTTGCTAATTCCTCAAATCTTGTATATATTCCTGGTTTACTTCCATCAAATAGGACATATACTGATATTATTTCCTGCGTTTGAATTCTTGCTGACTTCGGCATATTTTTATTCATCATATTAAAATATTCTGCAAGGCTATTCAGAATGGATAATAAATATCCCTTCTCTTCTCTTTTATTATTATATTGAAACCAGAAATTGTCCAATATGCATTCTTGAATTTCATCTAGGGCGATATGTCCCTTTGCCTTGAATTTGAATGTATTTGGAGGGAATATTCTCAATGTATTATCAATTCCAAATGTGAATACTTCTGTCCCGTTAGGGAGTATTCCTCTCTTCATTTCTGCAAAATTGATGCACGAGAGAATATATCAGGTAAGCTATTGTCCTTTCCTTTAATATGCTCAAAAATTACTTTATAACCATTCCCAGTTATGATATCTTCAAATAAAACCCATCTTCTAGTAGAACTTTTCTTACTATTGATTTGATTGTAATACCTACATATTGCTTCACAATCTGTTCGTACTGTAAATTCTTTAAATCCTAAATATAATCTAAATGCGTTAATGGCATGGACAACTGCAAGAATTTCTCTATCAATATTATTCACAGTTTTTAACTTATAACTCCCTGAGGCATATCTACATATTTTTTCTTCTGCCTTTGGAGAATATTTATTAGGCTTTTGCTTTAATATAGCACCCCATCCTACCTTAGATGCATCAGTTTCAATTATGAAATAATTATCTTCTAATGGTAATTCTAAGGGTTTCAAGTTTTTAACCTTTTCTTTAATAGCCTGAACTAATTTTATGTCTTCAGAATTAAAATATTTCTGACCATTCTTTCTTAATTTAGCATATAATGGTCCAGCAATCTTTGCTAAGTTATCTATATAGTTTCTTGCGTAGTTTACAATTCCTAAAAATTGTTGTAAAACCTTTTTATCATTCATGGCATCAGGAAATTGTAATATTTTCTTAGCTATATGCTCTTGCAAATATATTTTTCCTTCTCCTATTTCATGGCCAAGGAAATTAATTTTCTCTTTGCAAATTTCCATTTTCTTTTTAGATAATATTAACCCATTTTGTTCTACCTTTCTAAAGAAAACTTCAAGGTGTGCAATATGCTCTTTATAAGTCTTTGAGAAGACTAACAAGTCATCTACATAGACTAATATGAATGCTTGATTCTCATTGAATATATTTTGCATTTTTCTTTGAAATAATGCAGGCGCATTCTTTAATCCTAAAGGCATAACTAGCCATTCATAATGACCTTGAGGACATGTAAATGCTGTCCACGAAATAGATTCTTCGGCCATTTTTACTTGCCAAAAACCGGCCTTTAAATCAAACTTTGAGAAATATTTGCTTCCTTGTATTCTGTTAATCCATTCTTGCTTATTTGGTATATTATATGCATCATCTATGGTATTATCATTAAGTCTTTTGTAATTAATAACCATTCTAGACTTGCCTCTAACTTCTTCAGCATGATTTCTAACTATAAAAGCTGCGGATCTATGAGGGCTTCTACTTTCTCTTATTGCCCTTAATTTCAGTAATTCTTCAATATGCATTTTGAATTCTTCTATATCTTTGGGAGTAGCTTCTATAGGTCCTGACTTAATTATGTAATCAGGGTTTATAATATTTATTTTGCATACTATAGCATTCTTATCCCAATGTTTCATTGGTATTTCTCCAATGATTTGTATATCTTCTAGCCTTCGCACAATCTTGTCTATATCATTTTTTGATTTTATATCTCTATACCAATTAGGTGAGAAAGATTGTAACCCTATGCACTCAATGCATGTATTTTCTATATGATATTCTTCTATACTATCACTAAGCTCTTCTTCATTGCAGATTTCAAGAGGGTCTATACTAGTGCTACCCTCATCTTCTAGCTTAGATATTTCTACATTTTGCAAGGATTTTCTTTGTTTTTGTACCTCAGATATGTATGGAACATTATCTGGGTGTGGGATGAATGTAACTCCTTCTTCATGTATAATAGTGGTTTGCAAGGATTGTTGTAAAAACCTTAATCCTAATATCATATCATCACTTATTACAGATAAATCTCTGATTGTAATTTCATCTAT